>CM038143.1:20769179-21969179 GCA_021437245.1 Aegilops speltoides
TACATGTTCTATGCTATTTTACCAGAGAGAGAGTAGCTAGCAGGAGTGATTTAGCTAGTTCATGCTGCTTTTAGTACTTGTCCTTTCATGTCCGTGTTCTTCGTTCTGAACTTAAGTGATTTGCTTTTGTGGTGATATATGAACGCTTATAATATCATGACAATCATGTTGAACTCGATGATATTTTTGCTTCTGGTACAAGTGAATGTTTCTTCTTTAAGCTAGTAGAGTGTTGGTGGTGATTAGATAGCGGTAATGACTATGATTATTAATATGATGATGATGATGAGTTATTATATCATTTAATGAAAGAAACCGCAGATTAGTTTCAGCTGGATGGATCCTACCTAAGTGATCAAGTATATGCCATATCCGTATATATTATACTTGATCAAGTATAAGATGGATATGGCATATACTTGATCACTTAGCTAGTAGCTAGATCCAAAGCATCCAGTCGAAACTAATCTGCGGTAGTACTTCACCTAATGATTTAACAACTCATTATAATGTAAAACAATCACTAAATTAAATTGAAAACACAAAATTAAAGATAAATTAAAAAAAATACCCAAACATTTAGTAATGCCCTACACGCACCCGGGCCTGGCTCGTGCCACGTGGTGGCACTTTACCGCCGGTTCGTGACGACCCGGTACTAGGGGGGGGGGGCTTTAGTCCCCACTCTTTAGTGCCGGTTGGTGAACCAACACTAAAGGCCGTCATGAACCGACACTAAAGGCCGGTTCTGTACTAGTGTCCCGGGTCAGTCACCCATCCTAGAATTACCCCAAGCCAAGCACTCTTAACATTGGATTTTTTTTGAATGGGCTCCCGGCAAAGAAGGAGTTCCTTATTTATATGAGTAGTCTATCATTCCTATTAAGACACGCTCTCACAGTTTCTTTTTTAACGATGATTCTTTAGAATGATTACATGATTAATGATGCGTAGGTAATGAAGATTAATCCTCTTATATCATTTAAGTTTGGACAATAGACAAACAATAGGAACAAAGATATTATTGTCAATTACCCACATAACCAACTGGTTGAAACTTTCCAATATACTCTACCATTGAGGTGGTGCCAAATGGCCAACCTTTCCAATAGCAAAAATAGCAGCTTAAATCTCATGTTTACATCTAGAGGGGAATTTGTAGTTGAGACTTGAAATAGAGTGAGAAACAGATACAAATTGAAATACCGCACCAGCCCGTACATTGTTAGATGGAAAAAGGCTTATTACTAATTACGTGGTTGTACAATAATGGCAAGCAGCTAATGATCAACTATCTACTTTCACCGTGAAATAGCTTTCTACATATTTTTGATCGCATAAACATTCAGTGCACGTACTCCAAGCTTTATGCTATCAGTAAAATTTACTAAAATTAAAAAGCGATAACATAGACAGCAACATCTATATACAATGTCACATTAATAAATTAATATTCAATCTTAAATTCGAGAAGGAAAAAGAAAAATCAGTACAATTTATAGTTGCAATGCAGGCAGTGAACAAATCTCATAACAACAAAATGAAAATAACATGTTTGTTGATGCAAGTTATGTTTTCTTATTTAGATAACACTAAATAACTTCTTTCCTAACTGATATTATGATTCGCAACTAAAAACACAAAAGAGACATATATTGGTAAAGGTTTATTAATTATTCCTCCATCCCATAATATAAGAATATTTTTTGCACTAGTGTAGTGTGAACAACGCTCTTATATTATGGAAAGGAGGGAGTATCATTTTGGGAAAAGTCATCATCAAACCTCTTTTTGAGAAATAAAAGGAACATCATCTTATTATTTCTCAAAAGATACCCATGACTGTTTTTTTTTTCATGTGAATGAGAGCACTACGTCGGAAAAGAAAATTGATCGCCCCACATTAACTTAAGTCATATACGGATCTAGCTCGGTTGAGATGAAAGTGGTCGAAGTTCAATCTAAATACTTATATATAAATATATTTTAGGTAAAGTATATTTTTTGAAAAAAATCAAACGCGTGTCCTAAATTAGCATGGAGCGAATATCTGCATCCAGGAGCCTCCTCTAAATCAGGAGCGAAATTTATTGTCCCCATGGTCCACTTAGAAGCGAATATTTCTTCCATTCCAAAATAGATTGAGTCAACTATTTTGGAACGGAGGGAGTAGATGTTAACATTCTATTTGTGCAAGTATTCAGTGTCGTAGTCCACTTGGCTTTCTTATGTACTCTCCAATCCATTTCGAACAAATATAAAGTATATTGTACATACCATCAGAACCAAGAGAAATCCGTCTATAAGTATTTTGTGTTGTTTTGGATGATGGTGATTTAAGCAGGTCCAGAGACTTCAAGTTGTTCGTATTTGACAAGAGGATCCATGTCGTCGGTTCGTTTTTAGAAATATATGACTATTCCGCGAGTACTTAGAATTAAGCCAGTCTGAGTTTTTGTTGGTGATTGCATTCACTAGAATTCTTTGTGTTCTCAAACAGTTATTGGTTGTATTTAGCTGTGGAACCAAAATGAGTGAAAATGTCATAGTTCCTTTCGTAGTAAATAGGGTTCATTCTACTTTTTGCTTAGAGCAAGAAACTGGAATGGAACGCTTTCCCATTCATGTGCATATCAAAAGTGCTGAATAAGATCCATATATCAAAAGTGCACACGGTACAAAGATGAACAAACTCACGAGTCCCCTCAAAATGGGTGAAGGAACCACCAAACATCGATATAACAGTGTGGTCTGCCATGCAGAGCTGGCCGGACGTAGGTACTCCTCTCGCTCTCACGCAGTGAGATAATATGAGAGCACTTATACATATATATATGTATATGTATGTGTATGACCTCAATGTACTCAGCGTAGATCGGTGGAGCTATATGCAACGACGATGAGAACAAGTTGTCGATCAACGAATCTTAGAACAGTCCATAGATAAGCTGATGGCGTAGGGGAGGCTGACGCCGCACTTTGAAGGGATGCCGGCGGCCTTACCAGCGTTGAGCCCACCAGCAGCGCTCTTGATGCACTTGTACGCTGCTTGCTTGTCAGCGGTGCTCCGGGCTGCGCCGGCCAGACTCCTGACGCCGCTGCAGCAGGTCGCAGGCAGGTTGGCGTCATTGCCGCGTGCATAGGAGAGGAATGGCCTCAAGGCAGAGGTCACCTGACCGCAGGATATCGCCGCGTCGGAGGCTACGAGGAGCATGGACGCCACCATGACGACCAGCAGGACCTGAGCAACTGCAACACGGGCCATCTCGATCAAGCTAGCAATAGTAGTGGTGGTGAGCTCAGGCAGAGATGATGAGATAGCTAGATTTGCTAAGTGATTGTTGTTGGAATATACGTATAGTAGGCGTGTAGTAGAAGTTGTGTAGAGATAGAGTTGGTTTAAATTCTGTATTCTGTTCTATCTCTTCTTCTGTCTTTCACGTTCCTTCTGTAACGACTTGATCGATCTCTTCTGATCGATCTCTCCCTCTGTAAACTTGTGTACCAAGGCTTCTGCCTAATATATACGTGCGGCCCGAGACAAAGGGTTCTACGCTTCCCAAAACACTTTTACATGGTAATAGAGCCTCTTCCTCATATAATCGAGAGAGATTGCATCTAGCTACCGTCGCGACCGAGAGTATGTCCACCACCACCGCAGCCATGACCCCAAGCACCATGGGTGCGCTCACCACCACCTCATCCTCTACCTTTGCATCATCTTCCTCCTCCACCCACAACACCACCTCTCTCGGATCGCCCCCACAGGAGAAGCTGACGCGGGGCAATTTTTTGCTCTGGAAGGCCATAGTGCTCCCGCAGATTAGAGGCGCCCAGATGGAGCACCACCTCGACGCGACGAGCCCGCCACCACCCGCCACCCTCACCATCACCACGGAAGGCAAAGAAGAACAAGTCGCCAACTTTGCATGATCCTCCGTATGCACAGCAGCAGCAACCCAAGGATACCTAATGGGTTCACTTTCCCGTGAGATCCTTGCCCAGGTCGCCACGCCCGACGCCGCCGAGGTGTGGCGCACCATCCACGCCATGTTTGCTGCACAAAGCCAAGCCCAAGCGATCAACACTGTGACGAGCTCACCAACCTCAAGAAAGGTAACCTATCCATGGCTGATTATCTTGGCAAAATAAAAGTTCACCGACGAGGTCGCAAGCACGGCCGCGCCCTCTCGATCCGGAAATTGTCTCCAAAATCCTTGCCGCTTGGACATGGAATACAACCCGTGGTCTCGACTTGCTGCCTGTGGAACTCATCACCGCCCAAGAACTATACAGCCACTTGCTCAGTTTTGATGCCCGCCGACTCGCCCATGGCGGCGATTCGCAATCTCCGCCAACTCCGCCTCGTGGTCGCGCCGGGCGCGTCACCAGGGGCAGCGCGGCGGTGGCGCGACGCGCGCCTCCTCGGGCGATGGTGCACGCCTGTGGCAGGGCGGCTACAACAACAGCGCAACAGCGGCGGTTTAACAACAACAACGGCCGCCGCCTTCCTTCCCGCCACGACCGATGCCAGCTTTGCAACAAGTCCGCCACGGCGATTGATTGCTGGCATCGCACGACGAGGACTTCGTGCCTTCAGACGACATGTTGCTGCCGCCATGCGTGAACAGGCCGGAGATGGCGCCTGCACGCCGACCGTGCTACGGATCATGTGACGAACGAACTCGAGCAACTTGCTCTACGCGAGCGCTATCATGGCACAAATCAGATTCACACTGCTAGTGGTGGAGGTATGGATATTTGTCATATTGGTCAAAGTTCTATTAATTCCCCTACACTTAAACGCGATCTTGTTCTTAGAGATGTGCTTCATGTTCCTCGTCGACAAAACCTTGCATCAATGTCTAGACTAGCCACCGACAACAATGTCTTCTTTGAAACTCACCCTCGTTATTTTTTCATTAAGGATCGGGCAACGAGGGAACTACTTCATCACGGTAGATGCGTTGGAGGGCTCTACCCTATTCCATCCGGAGCACTAGGTCGCAAGCGTCGTCACGTCTACTCCGTCATCAAGCTCTCTTTGGCACAGTGGCATCAACGATTAGGGCATCCATCTTCGATCATTGTCAAACAAATAGTCAATAAAGACAAACTTTCTTTGTCTCCTAGTTCAGTTTGTGAGTCTGTCTGTGAAGCCTGTCAATGTGCCAAGAGCCATCAGCTTCCTTATCCCAAGTCAACTAGTGTGTCTCATGCTCCATTAGAACTTATTTTCAGTGATGTATGCGGCCATGCCCGAGATTCTTTTGGTCGAAAAAAGTATTATGTCAGTTTTATCGATGATTACAGCAAGTTCACTTGGATTTATTTACTTCGATATAAATCTGAAATCTTCTCTATTTTCCAAGAATTTCAGAAACTTGTTGAGCGCCAATTTGACAGAAAAATCCTCGCCGTCCAAAGTGACTGGGGAGGGGAGTATGAGAAACTTCACACTTTTTTCCGCAGTATTGGGATTGCCCATCATGTATCTTGCCCCCATGCTCATCAACAGAATGGCTCTGCTGAGCGCAAACATCGCCACATCGTTGAAGTTGGTCTTTCTCTGTTAGCCCATGCTTCTATGCCCCTCAAGTATTGGGACGAAGCTTCCATTACTGCCACCTATCTTATCAATAGGCTCCCTAGCAAAGTTATTGGAAACACTACTCCTTTAGAGCGTCTCTATCATCAAAAACCTGATTACAACTATCTCAAGATATTTGGGTGTGCTTGTTACCCAAATTTGCGTCCTTACAACCGTCATAAACTTGAGTTTAGATCCACACAGTGCGTCTTCCTTGGCTATAGTAATCTTCATAAAGGTTATAAATGCCTTGAAATTTCTACCGGACGCATCTATATTTCACGTGATGTTGTTTTTGATGAGACACTCTTTCCGTTTTCCAAATTACATCCTAATGCCGGCGCCTTGCTTCGTGCAGAGATTGCCCTTCTTTCTGATCCCACAACATTATATGATAGTGAGGGGGAATTAAATGAACGAGATCATATGCAAAAATCCCATGAAAAATCTGATTCTGATGATGTTATTTGTGCAACTTTACCCTGTGATTTTATGTGTGAAGGAAAAGACAGACAGGTCACGGAACCCGGGGCTGATTCGGCTGACAGCGGGCGATCCGAGGCCGATACGCCCGCCCAGACTGCCGCACCTGGCGGCGTGCGATCCCAGGCGGATCCGCCCGTGCGCCTGTCCTCATCCGGGCTGGTGGCCGACCGGGCTGATAGGGTGGAGCCCACCGGTCCCGCGGCGTCGCCCCGAGCCAATCACGCTGCGTCGCCAGCCGCTGGGTCCCCACGCTACCGACAGCCCGCTGCATCGGGAGTGATCGACGACGCGACCGATCGCGGCGCTGCATGTCAGGCGGACCCCACGTCGCATGGGCCCACGGCGGCGGAGGAATCAACGTGCGTTGATTCGGCGCGAGCGCTGCGCGAATCCTCCTCGGATCTGGAGCCCGAGTCAGCCGAGCTGTCGCACGGATCCGCCTCGGATCATGCGCCGGCTGGATCTTCTGTGGCGGTGGTTTCTTCTGTGCTGCCTACGGTTTCTCCTCGGCAAACACGGTCTAGGTCAGGTATCATCAAAGAAAAAAAGTACAATGATGGTACAATAAGGTATGACAAAATCAAACGTGCTTTTCTTCCCACCACTGGTGAACCACTAAGTTTGGATGATGCTCTTGATAATAAAAAATGGAAGGAAGCTATGGATAGTGAATATGATGCACTTATGAAAAATAAAACCTGGCATTTGGTTCCACCAAAGTATGGAAACAATGTTATTGATTGCAAATGGGTGTACAAGATCAAAAGAAAGTCTGATGGAAGCATAGACAGGTATAAGGCTAGACTAGTTGCCAAAGGGTTTAAACAGAGGTTTGGAATTGATTATGAAGATACATTCAGTCCTGTTATTAAGTCAACTACTATTCGCCTTGTCTTGTCTATTGCTGTTTCCAGAGGATGGAGTTTAAGACAGCTAGATGTTAAGAACGCGTTTCTTCATGGTGTTCTTGAGGAAGAAGTGTTCATGCGGCAACCACAAGGTTATGAAAATCCTAGCACACCACAACATGTCTGTAAGTTGGATAAAGCTTTGTATGGCTTGAAGCAGGCCCCAAGAGCCTGGTACTCCAGACTAAGTATGCAGTTGCAACGTCTTGGGTTCATACCATCAAAGGCAGATACCTCATTATTCTTCTTTAGCAAAGGCAATGTTACTATTTTTGTGCTGGTCTATGTTGATGATATAATTGTTGCTAGTTCAAGTTCAGATGCCACTACTTGCTTGCTTAAAGATCTGAAGCTGGAGTTTGCTCTTAAGGACTTGGGTGATCTTCATTATTTTCCTTGTATAGAGGTAAAGCAAGTTAAAGATGGCATACTTCTCTCACAAGAAAAGTATACAACTGATATTCTCAGGAGAGTAGGGTTGGAAAATTGCAAGCCAGTTAACACACCGATTTCTACCTCTGAGAAGCTTACAGTGGAAAGTGGAGAAGTTCTTGGACCAGAGGATGCAACAAATTATAGGAGTGTTGTAGGTGCCTTGCAGTATTTAACTCTCACCCGTCCTGATATATCTTATTCAGTGAACAAGGTATGTCAATATCTACATGCACCTAGAACCACACATTGGACTGCTGTCAAGAGAATTTTGAGGTATCTCAAGTTCTCAGAAGGTCTTGGTCTCAACATTACCAAGTCCTCTTCTTTGCTTGTTACTGCATACTCTGATGCTGATTGGGCAGGATGTGCTGATGATAGAAGATCTACAGGTGGTTTTGCTGTATTTCTGGGAACTAACCTTGTGTCATGGAGTGCAAGAAAACAGGCTACAGTATCCAGGTCAAGCACAGAGGCTGAATATAAGGCTCTGGCTAATGCCACCGCAGAAGTAATGTGGATACAAACATTACTTTATGAGCTTGGAGTTAAAACTCCACAGGCTGCGAGATTATGGTGTGATAATATTGGTGCAACGTATCTCTCAGCAAATCCTGTTTTTCATGCACGAACTAAACACATTGAAGTTGATTCCATTTTGTCAGAGAAAGAGTAGCTCGAAAGCTTCTGGAGATTCGGTTTATTCCCACGGGAGATCAACTTGCAGATGGTTTTACAAAACCCCTTACTGAAAGGAGGTTGAATGATTTCAAGTACAATCTTAACCTTGGCAAAGCTCCTGAAGGTTTAGATTGAGGGGGAGTGTTGGAATATACGTATAGTAGGCGTGTAGTAGAAGTTGTGTAGAGATAGAGTTGGTTTAAATTCTGTATTCTGTTCTATCTCTTCTTCTGTCTTTCATGTTCCTTCTGTAACGACTTGATCGATCTCTTCTGATCGATCTCTCCCTCTGTAAACTTGTGTACCAAGGCTTCTGCCTAATATATACGTGCGGCCCGAGAGAAAGGGTTCTACGCTTCCCAAAACACTTTTACAATTGTAATGGTGAGGAGTTTTGGTGGGGATGCATGGGCTTATATAGGGCTACTTACCATCACGGGATTCCATTTGGAATAAACAGTGTACTTTCTTGGTGTCAAGTATTGTGTCTACGTGTGCCAATTCAATTGATGCGACCAAATGCATGAATTTAGGTTGTTGGATGTTGGAATTGATTTATGGGTGTTAATGCATTTAGGAGATGGTTGGTTGTTTCCGTTTAGTTGGGCCGATGGATGGACCAAGCAGTACATCCAGGCGTTCTAGCGGTGAAATGTGGTTGATTAGCGTGTACACAGTAGATTAATTATGAGACTAAGACATGTATGCAGTCATATAGTGGCCGACCATGGAGTAGTTGAGTGCATCTATGATGGTGAGCACGACCATTGAACTGTGCATATACGTCACAATTTTTACCCAAAATACGCTCTGGCCTACCGAATCCAATAGCTTAGCGTCAAAGCGGAAACGGATTTGCTTCCAATAGAAGCACGGCAGTGCATTTCGGAAAAGGAAATTTTTTTTTCTTTCGCAAGAGGCACATATTTACTTATTATGGAGTCATGAATTCGTCATAAGCTAAACTCGTACTGATGATAAATTTTTTACTCCACGAGAAATTGAACAAAAAGCTGCCGAATTGGCCTATTTCTTGCGCGTACCAATTGAAGTATTTTGAGGTATCTTTTTTGAACTGAGTTGAATGAAGAAAAGAAGAATTGGAAGAAGACCCAACGAATTACTAGTTCCCAACCACGGGTGGAGTGAAATCCAACAAAAAAATCAGTAACTAAAAGAATAAAAAAAGCTTTTATTGAGTCATTTAAATTATAGAAGAATTCCTGAACCCAAGAATTCAAAATGACAAGAAATGGCCGATACTACTGGAAGAATTCCTCTTTGGCTGATAGGTACTGTAACCGGTATTGCTGTGATTGGTTTAGTAGGTGTTTTCTTTTATGGTTCATATTCTGGATTGGGTTCATCTCTATAGTAATCGGAGGGACCAGATTGTAAACATGAAAAAGTAGGAGCTTAGCGGGTCCTTACCCCCCTTTATCTGATTAGAGCGGAAAGGACCCGCGGAATTTTTACTCTTATAATGAGATGGAAAAATCATGGTTTTTTTGACCATGAGAGGCACTAATTTACTTCTCGTGGAGGCATGGATTTGCTTCCGCGATAAGGACGGCCGTGCCTCTCAGAAAAAGACAAAATACGTTCTTTTCCTTTCACGAGAGGCACTAATTTAGTTCTCGTGGAGGTGCGGATTTGCCTCCGCGAGAAGCTTGATCATGCTCTCGGAAAGGGAAAAACGTGCTCTTGTTTCGGGTTTTTTCGTCTGATTTTTTCGTGAAAAAAAGTTCGTCGAAACCTATCAACATGGGATCTAGGTTTGAAGATCTCCACGCGAGGAATCTAACAGCGAAATGGTCCAAAATTTGGATACATGGTTTGAGAGATAAAACATTTTAAATAAAAAATCTACAAAAAAGAAAAACTCCCAGGTTGCGACAAGTGGCGCACATGCAGTTCAACACATGTTGCACCATGGAAAGGTGGGAGTGACATTTACAATGAGTACTCTTTATTCAATGATTTCGGTAGTTGAGTGCATTAATTATGATGAGCTCGACAAGTGAACTATATCAATCTAGTAGTGCATGTGGTGATGCATGCCTTGTGATCATCTACCTTACCTTACTTGGTCCCAATGTAGCAGCTTAACACTCATTGGTACCATATTCAGAGCTACATTTCGAATTTTTATTTGTACATCATGCATGTTTTCTCCAAAGGTGATCCCACCATTCTAGCAACTCAAAAACACAAAAGGACACATGTTCATGTTAAGAGCTTGATGGCCATCATCTTCTTGGTCGTCGTTACTATTATAGTCATTATTATAATTGTTGTTATTGTTGTTCTTGTTGTTACAATTTATTTGTGGGGAATGTCATTGCCAGTCTTGTTCTAAGAGAAAACAAAGGAACACTGTTGTTTCCTCAGAAGATACCCTTGCCTGTCTTTTTCGTTCACGTGGATGTGAGCACCACCTTCAGTAACAAAATTGATCGTTCCACGTTAACTTCATCAATATATCAACGAAACTAAGTTGGTACGAAACCGGACGATATTCGATCAAAATGCATATATAAATATATTCTTAGTTAATATAATTTCAATTGTTTTACAAATACACATTCTAAATTACGACAGAGCAAAAATGTGCACTTGGGAGACTTGTAATTCAGCACCCAATGTCATTGTCCCCTTGGTTCACCTGGAGTGAATAGATGTTAATTTGCCTGTGCAAGTATTCAGTGCCATAGTCCAGTTGGCTTCTTTTTTTGTGTTAAGTGCCTGATCCGTCAATGTAGCAGCATGTCTCATTAAGGACAGTATAACCGCACTTAAAACGAGCCCTCACAACGATTTGCATTTTTGGCCATCCGTTTTCGCGATCTGGGAGTTCCTGGCCGTCAGATTTAATGTGAAAAGCGATTTGTTTCGCAGTGGGGCTAATCTGGCCCAGCTGTCCTATGGGCTGCTGCTCCACGGGCTAAAATGGACGATTCTGGTGCATTGGGCATTCGCGAGCCAGTAGCCCATTCAAAGGAGAGAGGCCTACGAGCTACGCGTGAGGTCCATCCACTGTCGAACCCTAATCCAGTCCCCATCTGGACCGCATCCATCGCCCTCAGCTTCCATCCATCCACCCACCCAATCCCGATCGAGGCTACAACAGCGGTTTGGGCGCCTGGGAACATATCTGGTGCACCGAGGGGATTGGTGCTACCGGTGCACCGGACCCTGTTGCACATTAAAAAATGTTTAAAAAAATTCCAAAATAATTTAGTTTATCGACACAACATCAATGTATGTTGTCACAAAAATTTGAATCAAAATTCAAAACAATGCTCAAGATACAAAAATGAAAACTTTGATGTCAATGTGCTAATGGGCCAAAACCGAAGCCCAACTTGTGTTATGTACTATTCAATGTCAAACATGTTTTAAATTTTTATGACAATGTACATTGATGTTGTGTCAATGCGCTAATATTTTTCGTATTTTTCGAACATTTTTGAATGTGCAACGGATGACCGGTGCACTGGTAGCACAGATAGTCCCGGTGCACCAGATACATTCCCTGGGCGACTGCACGAACGAGCAGCTGCTGCCACCGCAGAAGGGAGTAGCTAGCCGCCACCTGGACTTGCCTCGCTGCCGTCTTGCCGCTGCCTAGACTCTCCAGGCCACCGCTGCCTCTAGGTATTTCCTTCGTCTGCTAGGCATTCAACCCAGACTTCTCATCTCTCTCTTACACTACTAGGGAAAAGGCTAGCAGCAGCGCGGGTTTTATATGTATCAGTAGCGCGGGTACCCGCGCTACTAATACGGCGCTACAGCTAACTCATAGCAATAGCGCGTGAGCACCCGCGCTACTGCTACAGAAGTGTAGCAGCAGCGCGGTTATGAGAAGCTCGCTACCGCTAGTAGCGCTAGCGCTCTTTGGCCAGACGCGCTACTGCTATTGAGGTACTGCTGCTAACTTTTGTACACTCGCCATCGCTAATTTAAGTAGTTTTTTGGCATATTTGTTTTGTATTTGAACCGCTTTGTAGAAGAATCTTTAGCACATAGAAATGTCATCATGATACACATACAAATGCTCATGTAGACCACAAATGTAATCATAGCATGTACATACAAATAGTCTCTTCATAATCATCATCCAACACAAAGTGATATCTTGTCATCATCTCGAAATAGCAATACATGCAAGTGTCGAATACTTGCAACTACAACAACGCCATCCATCTAAACAAAGGTATACGCAAGAAGTGCTATCACTATGAGTGAGAGCGAACCATGCAGTACATGAGGTGGCGGTTACGAGTCCTCTCTTGCGCTTAGCGTGAACCTCAAGTAACTAGCTTCTCCTTCTTGTTCTTTTGAAGTTTTATGGCTGGCGCCTGGAACCCATTCACTTGCGCCGACACTCATGCCACTCGTTGTACACCCCGAACCTTCCCTTTGTACACGATATAGCATTTCCATCTCGCCATCAAGAAACTAGGTACCTGTTAGAGATGCATGTTCATGAAGAGGATGTACAATCATATATATGCAACAAAATATACTAGAGCAACACCGAAAAAGAAAGGCTAGCAACTAGATGCAACATATACAGTACGCAAATTAATTAACTAGAGGTACGCAGGTCCTCGTATGCAAACTAACAAAGTAGCGTTACGCAAGTTCGGGAGGGACCGTGCACATCACAAAGTTTCATCGCTACAAAAAGTATACAAGTTCAACCGACACATATCATCATCATCGGCATCATAAATCACTAGAAGTTCCATCCTTCCATATCATCGAGGACGAACCCTAGCTGCTTGAACGGCGTGAGGTCTAGATGTTGCATGCCTATGCGAAGTTCGGACGCCACCGCGATATAGGGCCGGTGGAACATCCCTTCTCATCGACGACTTATTTCATGATGATCGCCGCAATGTCGCTTGGATGCGAAAGAAGTCATCTCTAAGTTTATAATTCGCTTCTCCATGAGACTCTAGCCACTTGTGGATATGATCATCATTTCTGCTGTTAATGCGGCTTTTGGTGATCCGTGTTGAACTGAATCATGAGATGGACGATGTAGAATCCATCCTTCTTGCTTGGTTTTGGGACATGGATGCAGGAGAAGTTAGTTTTATGCGCCGAAACCCATCTTATTGTTCCTTTGTTTCTGATATGCCCGTGGCCACCTCTAAAGCTGAAGCCTTGAGAGCACCATCTAGAATATTCATTATGTGGTGTAGTCCTTTTCTCGTAGTCTCGGAAGGGTCAAAATACACGGCGTGGGAGACTTATGGTAAAGAACGATAAGGACGGCACGCCTGCTGCAAGGGAAAAGACACATCAAAGTATTCCCCATATGAGAGATAAGGAATGATTGAAATGTACGAAAGGGTTGTCCGAATCGACTTACTTTTGGATGATAAGGCACGAGGACAATTTCCGTCCTTATTCTGTACTATGAAGTTTTGGAGGTACTCCCTAGTAGCTTCACGCCAAAGTCGCCGAGACTCAAGAAAGACTCGCATGTAGTACGGATCCGCCACACGATTTGCGAGACTTCTTCACTCTTCACGACGGAGCTCATATGTAGCGCAAAAAGGCGGACGATAGTAAAATCAAGCCGCCTTTGTTAGAAACATCTCAAAGATATGGTCAAACCGTGGAAGAACACCTCCGCTGGCCGTGTGTCGACGTAGCACTTCCCTCGTGCACACGAGCCGATATGTCGGATATCCCGGATCCTTTGAGGCTAGAGTTTTCACGGTCGACAAGACATGGTCGTGCAGCTCTCGAGATCCTCGATAGTGCCTCCAGCGGTTTCAAGCGGTAGCATCGGCTCGCCTGCGACATGGAACATGACCGCACTTTCACGGGTACACGCCTTCGTAATGCATCGTCTGCTGCTGCTGTGTGCTCGCTTGTTTGGAGGCAAGCTACCTTCCCGACCTCTTCCTCTCCTTTTTCTTGGGCACACCTTCCAAACCCTTCCTTAACCCTCGCGCCCGGCTAGTTGAGCCTGTGTTGAGGCGGCATCTTCAAAGCGTGTCTCGTGAGGATTTCATGAAGAGAGACTTTTGCATTCCATGGTACGCCCTGCCCGAGCATATCATCCATATCCACATTAGCAAGTTGATAGCCCGATTCGTCATATGGTTGACTCATCATATCTATGTCACACCATACGCTGCTTGTATTGAGGTAATCCATAGGGTCGACCTCCGCCTCATCATCCATTCTCTCGTTCTACGTGAGAAATTACATCAACCAAGATTATTGCACCCCTTCATCATGTCGTCCGCCGCCTCACCCGACACTACTACAGTGAGCCGGTAATTGCGTAGGTGGGTGGTGGTCTCCGCACATGCTTGTTGACGGTGGTAGTTATTGGTGTGCTCGGCCGCTCGGAAGAATAAGATTCTTCGCCATAGCAGCACCCAAGCCTTGCAGCGCCCAATCCGCAAGGCGGGTCTCGCTGCTCGCTCCCACATGCTGCATCGAGGAGGCAAACTCGTGCCCCGATTTCACACCGGTCAAGCTAACCCCGGTGCCCAAATGGCATCGGCTGGTTGTGGAATGTGCGCTGAGAGGGGTCCATTATCATCCCCTTCCCACGCCCACCTTCTCGCCTTTGATCAAGTAGAGTATGGTGCATGGGGTTTTTTCACCGCAAACACATATGTCTGTGTGTGTAAAACAACCAAAGGCAACAAAATGGAATATTATCTATATATATATGTTGGTGCGACATGTAATTACCGTGGACGGCGCCGAGCTCAGCTAAAGACGAAGGTCCACCTAGCACGCTCGAGACCGAGGACGGCTGCTATGAGCGGAGCGGCCAGAGGAGGCCCGCTTGCTTGAGCAAGTGATGGTGCGATGGTGTTGTTGTTCATGGAGTTGTTTGACGACGAAACTAGGCATCGGGAAATCATGTACCGCCTTGTCTCGATTTTCCTTCGCCCAGCTTGATGATAATCGGAACCAAGTTAGTAGCGAAATCATTTCTGCAGCAGTTACATAACTGCATTGACCGCTCGCCAGTAGCAACTCATATTTGTCCTCGCTGCTTTTTTCGCGCCCTCACCTGCTTTTTTCTCGAACGCAAGTTTCACCTTAGCGCTGATGTCCGCCGACTAAACTTTTTTTCGCTTCTTGGCCTCCGGCCGCCGTTGTAAACACCTTCCACGTGGCGCCGCTCTCCAGCGCGCACACACGACCATATTGCGCCGCTGGTCCAACGGGAGTCCCTTAAGTTCGCTCAAGGTCTGGCTGAGAGGGTGTCCCACTTGGGCCTCATCGAGAAGTAGGGCTTTCCGCAAGCCGGTGTTGCTTCTCAGCAGTCTAATCAATTTCCTCGTGATCTTGTCCGTAAAAACCTTTTTCTCCTTGTCCCACTTGTAGCGGGCCCCGATGAAGTCATGCTCCAAGGGGTTGGTGAACTCAAAGGGGTCCGGGAGACCCGCGCTTCACGCCCGCGCCCCTCCTTATCCCATATGGGCCTTTTACCGAGGTAGCCACGGCTTCCGAGGCGATGCTTCCCCGTGTTCCGGAGCTGAAGGCTTTTGAATTTCGCAGCCTTAGCCTTGGCTGCCTTGGTAGCGCAAGTTGAAGGAAATATGCCCTAGAGGCAATAATAAAGTTATTATTTATTTCCTTATTTCATGATAAACGTTTATCATTCATGCTAGAATTGTATTAACCGGAAACATGATACATGTGTGAATGAATAAACAAACAACATGTCACTAGTATGCCTCTACAAGACTAGCTTGTTAATCAAAGATGGTTATGTTTCCTGACCATGAACAAAGAGTTGTTATTTGATTAACGAGGTCACATCATTAGTAGAATGATCTGACTGACATGACCCATTCCATTAGCTTAGCACACGATCGCTTAGTATGTTGCTACCGCTTTTATCCATGACATATACATGTTCCTCGTAACTATGAGATTATGCAACTCCGCTTACGGAGGAACACTTTGGTGCTACCAAACGCCACAACGAATCGGGTGATTATAAAGGAGTACTACAGTGTCTCCAAAGGCGATGTTGGGTTGGCGATTTCGAGATTAGGTTTTGTCACTCCGATTGTCGGAGAGGTATCTCTGGCCTCTCGTAATGCACATCATCAAGCCTTGCAAGCATAACAACTAATTAGTTAGTTGTGAGATGATGTATTACGGAACGAGTAAAGAGACTTGCCGCAACGAGATTGAACTAGGTATTGATACCGACGATCGAATCTCGCAAGTAACATACCGATGACAAAGGGAACAACGATGTTGTTATGCGGTCCGACCGACAAAGATCTTCGAGAATATGTAGGAACCAATATGGGCATCCAGGTCCCGCTTATTGGTTATTGACCGAGAATAGTTCTAGGTCATGTCTACATTGTTCTCGAACCGTAGGGTCCGCACGCTTAAGGTTTCGGCGATGCTTATTATGAGTTTATGTATTTTGATGTACCAAGAAGTTCGAGTCCCGGATGTGATCACGGACATGACGAGGAGTCTCGAATGGTCGAGACATAAAGATTGATATATTGACGGCTATATTCGACACCGAAAGGTTCCGAAGTTTCCGGAGAAAATCGGAGTGCCGAGGGGTTACCGGAACCCCGGGGAAGTTATGGGCCTTAGTGGGCCAAGAGGGAGAGAGAGGGCCGCACCAGAGGTGGCGCCTCTGTGGGAGTCCGAATAGACAAGGAGGGGGCGCGCCCCTTCCCTCTCCCTCTCCCCTTCCTTCCCCTTCTCCTTCCTAGTTGGACTATGAAAGGGGAGTCCTACTCAACCAGGAGGAGGACTCCCCTCCTTGGCGCCGCCTATAGGGGCCGGCCGCCTCCCCCTCCTCCTTTATATACGGGGCAGGGGGGCACCCTAGAACACACAAGTATTGATCTACGGATCGCTCTTAGCCGCAGCGTGCCCCTCCACCATATTCCACCTCGGTCATACTGTCATGAGCTTAGGCGAAGCCTCGCGCCGTGAAACATCAAGATCGCCACCACGCCGTCGGCCGACGGAACTCTCCCCGACACTCGCTGGATCGAGTACGAGGGACGCCATCGAGCTGTACGGTGTCAAGAACTCGGGGCGCCGGAGTAACGGCGCGGATCGGTCGGATCGCGAGGAGAACGTGACGACTACTTCCTCTATGTTGTGATCGCCCGCCTGGTCTACGAGGTATGTAGACAACACTCTCCCTCTCGCTGCTATGCATCACCATGATCTTGCGTGTGCGAGGAAAATTTTGAAATTACTACGCTCCCCAACAAAGGGCATCCGAGCCTAGGTTTTTATGGTTTGATGTTTTGCACGAGTAGAACACAAGTGAGTTGTGGGCGATACAAGTCATACTACCTACCAGCATGTCATACTTTGGTTCAGCGGTATTGTGAGATGAAGCGCCCAGCACCGACATTACGCCAGACGCTTACGCGAGACTGGTTTCACCGCCACGAGCACTCGCTGCTTAAAGGTGACCGTGGGTGTCTGCCTCTCTCACTTTAGTTGAACTGAGTGGCTACGCCCGTCCTTGAGAAGGTTAAACGGAGTCTATTTGACGAAGTATCGCTGTGGTTTTGATGCGAGGTGAGACTGGTTCTTGCTTAAGCCCGTAGCAGCCACGTAAAATTTGCAACAACAAAGTAGAGGACGCCTAACTTGTTTTTGCAGGCATGTTGTGATGTGATATGGTCAAGATGTGATGCTATATTTTATTGTATGAGATGATCATGTTTTGTAACCGGTTATCGGCAATCGGCAGGAGCCATATGGTTGTCGCTTATTGTATGCAATGCATCGCTTCGTAATGCTTTACTTTATCACTAAGCGTAGAGATAGTCGAGAAGCATAAGATTGGCGAGACGACAACGATGCTACGATGGAGATCAAGGTGTCGCGCCGGTGACGATGGTGATCATGGTGGTGCTGCGGAGATGAAGATCACGAAGCACAAGATGATGATGACCATATCATATCACTTATATTGATTTGCATGTGATGTTTATCCTTTATGCATCTTATCTTGCTTTGATTGACGGTAGCATTATAAGATGATCTCTCACTAAATTATCAAGAAGTGTTCTCCCGAGTATGCACCGCTGCCAAAGTTCGTCGTGCCTGCACACCACGTGATGATCGGTGTGATAAGCTCTCACGTCCATCTACAACGGGTGCAAGCCAGTTTTGCACACGCAGAATACTCAGTTAAACTTGACGAGCCTAGCATATGCAGATATGGCCTCGAACACGGAGACCGAAAGGTCGAGCGTGAATCATATAGTAGATATGATCAACATAAGATGTTCACCATTGAAAACTACTCCATTTCACGTGATGATCGGTTATGGTTTAGTTGATTTGGATCACGTGATCACTTAGATGACTAGAGAGATGTCTTTCTAAGTGGGAGTTCTTAAGTAATATGATTAATTGAACTTAAATTTATCATGAACTTAGTACCGATAGTATCTTGCTTGTTTATGTTTGATTGTAGATAGATGGCTCGTGCTGTTGTTCCGCTGAATTTTAATGCGCCTTGAGAAATCAAAGTTGAAAGATGATGGTAGCAATTACACGGATCGGGTCCGTAACTCGAGGATTATCCTCATTGCTGCACGTAAGAGTTACGCCCCGGATGCACCGCTGGTGCCGTGCCCGCCGCCGATGCAACCGATGACGTTAAGAACGCCCGCGAGCAAAGCCGATGACTACTTATAGTTCAAGGTGCCATGCTTTACGGCTTAGAACCGACTTCAACGACGCTTTTGAACGCCATGGAGCATATGAGATGTTCCAGAGTTGAAGTTGATATTCCAACAGTAATGCCCGGATTGAGAGATATGAAGTCTCCAATAAGTTCTATAGCTGCAAGATGGAGGAGAATAGTTCATTAGTGAGCACATACTCGTAATGTCCGGGTACTACAATCACTTGACACAATTGGGAGTTAATCTTCCGGATGATTGTGTCATTGATATAATTCTTCAATCACTGCCACCAAGCTACAAAGGCTTCGTGATGAACTATAATATGCAAGGGTTAGTAAAGACTATGCCTGAGCTCTTCGCAATGCTAAAGGCTGCGGAGGTAGAAATCAAGAAGGAGCATCAAGTGTTGATGGTCAATAAGACCACTAGTTTCAAGAAGAAAGGCAAAGGAAGAAGAAGGAACTTCAAGAAGAACAGCAAGCAAGTTGCTGCTCAGAGAAGAAACCCAAGTCCGGACCTAAGCCTGAAACTGAGTGCTTCTACCGCAAGCGCATCGGTCACCGAAGCGGAACTGCCCCAAGTATTTGGCGGATAAGAAGGATGGCAAGGTGAACAAAGGTATATGTGATATACATGTTATTGATGTGTACCTTACTAGAGCTCGCAGAGCACTGGTATTTGATACCGGTTCTGCTGCTAATATTTGCAACTCAAACAGGACTACGGATTGCTTAACACCGGCAAAGGACGAGGTGACGATGCGCTGGGAAATGGTTCCAAAGTCGATGTGATCGCGGTCGGCACGCTACCTCTACATCTACCTTCGGATTAGTTTTAGACCTAAATAATTGTTATTTGGTGCCTGCGTTGAGCATGAACATTATATCTGGATCTTATTTGATGCGAGGCGGTTATTCATTTAAATCGAGAATAATGGTTGTTCTATTTATATGAGTAATATCTTTATGGTCATGCACCCTTGAGGAATGGTCTATTTTGATGAATCTCGATAGTAGTGATACACATATTCATAATGTTGAAACCAAAAGATGCAGAGTTGATAATGATAGTGCAACTTATTTGTGGCAATCGCCGCTTAGGTCATATCGGTGTAAAATGCATGAAGAAACTCCATGCCGATGGACTTTTGGAGTCACTTGATTATGAATCACTTGGCACTTAAGTAACCGTGCCTTATGGGCAAGATGACCGTAACCCCTGCTTCTCCGGTACTATGGAGAGAGCAACAGATTTGTTGGAAATCATACATACGTATGTATGTGGTCCGATGAATATTGAGGCTCGTGGCGGATATCGTTATTTTCTCACCTTCACAGATGACTTAAGCAGATATGGGTATATCTACTTAATGAAACATAAGTCTCAAACATTTGAAAAGTTCAAAGAATTTCAGAGTGAAGTTGAAAATCATCGTAACAAGAAAATTAAATTTCTACGATCCGATCGTGGAGGTGAATATTTGAGTTACGAGTTTGGTCTACATTTGAAACAATGTGGAATAGTTTCGCAACTCACGCCACCCGAACACCACAACGTAATGGTGTGTCCGAACGTCAGAATCGTACTTTACTAGATATGGTGCGATCTATGATGTCTCTTACAGATTTACCGCTATCGCTTTGGGGTTATGCTCTAGAGACGGCCGATTCACATCGAATAGAACACCGTCGAACTGCTGAGACGACACCTTATGAACTGTGGTTTAGCAAGAAACCAAAGTTGTCGCTTTCTTAAAGTTTGGGGATGCGATGCTTATGTGAAAAAGCTTCAACCCGATAAGCTCGAACCCAAATCGAGAAATGTGTCTTCATAGGATACCCAAAGGAGACAGTTGGGTACACCTTCTATCACAGATCCAAGGCAAGACATTCGTTGTTAAGAATGGATCCTTTCTAGAGACGGAGTTTCTCTCAAAGAAGTGAGGGGAGGAAAGTAGAACTTGATGAGGTAATAGTACCTTCTCCCTTACTTGAAAGTAGTTCGTCGCAGAAACCGGTTTCTAAGACACCTACACCAAGTAGTGAGGAAGTTGATGATGTTGATCATGAAACTTCGATCAAGTTACTACGTAACCTCGTAGATCAACCAGAGTAAGATCCGCACCAGAGTGGTACGGTAATACTGTTCGGAAATCATGCTACTAGATCATGATGAACCTACGAACTATGAAGAAGCGATGGTGAGCCCAGATTCGCAAAATGGCTTGAGGCCATGAAATCTGAGATGGGATCCATGTATGAAAACAAAGTATGGATTTTGGTTGACTTGCCCGAGGGTAGGCAAGCAATAGAAAAGAAGTGGATCTTCAAGAAGAAGACCGACGACGACGGTAATGTTATCGTTTATAAAGCTCGACTTGTCGCAAAAGGTTTTCGACAAGTTCAAGGGATTGACTACGATGAGACCTTCTCACCAGAAGCGATGCTTAAGTCCGTCTCAATCATGTTAGCAATTGCCGCATTTTATGATTATGAAATTTGGCAAATGGATGTAAAGACTGCATTCTGAATGGATTTCGAAGAAGAGTTGTATATGATGCAACCGTAAGGTTTTATCGATCCAAAGGAGCTAACAAAGTATGCAAGCTCCAGCGATCCATCTATGGACTGGTGCAAGCATCTCGAGTTGGAATAAACGCTTTGATAGTGTGATCAAAGCATTTGGGTTTGTACTGCACTTTTGGAGAAGCCTCAGATTTACAAGAAAGTGAGTGGGAGCTCAGAGCATTTCGATATTATATGTAGATGACATATTGCTAATCGGAAATGATATAGAATTTCTGGATAGCATAAAGGGATACTTGAATAAGAGTTTTCAATGAAAGACCTCGTGAAGTTGCTTACATATTGGGCATTAAGATCTATAGAGATAGATCAAGACGCTTAATTGACTTTCACAAAGCACATACCTTGACAAAATTTTGAAGAAGTTCAAATGGATCAAGCAAAGAAAGGGTTCTTGCCTGTGTTACAAGGTGTGAAGTTGAGTAAGACTCAATGCCCACCACCGCAGAAGATAGAGAGAAAATGAAAGATGTTCCTATGCTTCAGCCATAGGCTCTATCATGTATGCAATGCTGTGTACTGCACCTGATGTGTGCCTTGCTATAAGCCTAGCAGGAGGTACCAAAGTAATCCAGAGTGGATCATCGACAGCGTCAAGAACATCCCAAATACCGAAAAGGACTAAGGATATGTTTCTCAGATATGGAGGTGACAAAGAGCTCATCGTGAACGGTTACGTTGATGCAAGCTTGACACCGATCCGGACGATTCTAAATCGCAGACCGGATACGATTTAAACTAAACGGAGGAGCTGTCGGCTTGGTGCAGTTCTAAACAAAGCGTCAGAAGGGATCTACATGTGAAGCGGAGTACATAGCAGCTTCGAAGCAGCTAATGAAGGAGTCTGGATGAAGGAGTTCATATCCGATCTAGGTGTCATACCTAGTGCATCGGGTCCAATGAAAATCTTCGTGACAATATCGAGCAATTGCCTTACCAAGGAATCCAGATTTCACAAGAGGACCAAGCGCATCAAGAGACGCCTCAATTCCATCCGGACTTAGTCCGTGGGAGACATAGAGATTTGCAAGATACATACGGATCTGAATGTTGCGCACCCGCTGACTAAGCCTCTTCCACGAGCAAAACATGATCAGCACCAAGACTCCATGGGTGTTAGAATCATTACTATGTAATCTAGATTATTGACTCTAGTGCAAGTGGGAGATCAAGGAAATATGCCCTAGAGGCAATAATAAAGTTACTATTTATTTCCTTATTTCATGATAAATGTTTATCATTCATGCTAGAATTGTATTAACCGGAAACATGATACATGTGTGAATGAATAAACAAACAACATGTCACTAGTATGCCTCTACAAGACTAGCTTGTTAATCAAAGATGGTTATGTTTCCTGACCATGAACAAAGAGTTGTTATTTGATTAACGAGGTCACATCATTAGTAGAATGATCTGATCGACATGACCCATTCCATTAGCTTAGCACACGATCGCTTAGTATGTTGCTACCGCTTTTATCCATGACATATACATGTTCCTCGTAACTATGAGATTATGCAACTCCTGCTTACGGAGGAACACTTTGGTGCTACCAAACGTCACAACGAATCGGGTGATTATAAAGGAGTACTACAGTGTGTCTCCAAAGGCAGCTGTTGGGTTGGCGATTTCGAGATTAGGTTTTGTCACTCCGATTGCCTGGAGAGGTATCTCTGGCCCTCTCGGTAATGCACATCATCAAGCCTTGCAAGCATAACAACTAATGAGTTAGTTGTGAGATGATGTATTACTTAACGAGTAAAGAGACTTGCCGGTAACGAGATTGAACTAGGTATTGGATACCGACGATCGAATCTCGGGCAAGTAACATACCGATGACAAAGGAACAACGATGTTGTTATGCGGTCCGACCGACAAAGATCTTCGAGAATATGTAGGAACCAATATGGGCATCCAGGTCCCGCTTATTGGTTATTGACCGAGAATAGTTCTAGGTCATGTCTACATTGTTCTCGAACCGTAGGGTCCGCACGCTTAAGGTTTCGGCGATGCTTATTATGAGTTTATGTATTTTGATGTACCAAGAAGTTCGAGTCCCGGATGTGATCACGGACATGACGCGGAGTCTCGGAATGGTCGAGACATAAAGATTGATATATTGGACGGCTATATTCGACACCGAAAGGTTCCGGAAGTTTCCGGAGAAAACCGGAGTGCCGAGGGGTTACCGGAACCCCGGGAAGTTATGGGCCTTAGTGGGCCAAGGGGAGAGAGAGGGCCGCACCAGAGGTGGCGCCCCCTGTGGGAGTCCGAATAGGACAAGGAGGGGGCGCGCCCCCCCTCTCCTCTTCCCTTTCCTTCCCCTTCTCCTTCCTAGTTGACTAGGAAAGGGAGTCCTACTCCAACCAGGAGGAGGACTCCCTCCTGGCGCCGCCTATAGGGGCCGGCCGCCTCCCTCCCTCCTTTATATACGGGGCAGGGGGGCACCCTAGAACACACAAGTATTGATCTACGGATCGCCTTAGCCGTGCGGTGCCCCCTCCACCATATTCCACCTCGGTCATACCGTCGCGGCTTAGGCGAAGCCTCGCGCCGTGAAACATCAAGATCGTCACCACGCCGCCGTGGTCGACGGAACTCTCCCTCGACACTCGGCTGGATCGGAGTACGAGGGACGCCATCGAGCTGTACGTGTGTCAAGAACTCGGGCGCCGGAGTAACGGCGCCGGATCGGTCGGATCGCGAGGAGAACGACGACTACTTCCTCTACGCCAGATCGCTTCGCCAGGTCACGAGGGTATGTAGACAACACTCTCCCCTCTCGTTGCTATGCATCACCATGATCTTGCGTGTGCGTAGGAAAATTTTGAAATTACTACGTTCCCCAACACAAGTGTCCTTGAACTTTTCGAACTCCTCTTCCGTAAGTGTCGGATTTTCCTCCAGAATCTTGGGCAGGGGTTGATCAGCCTGAATAGCTCGTTTCACCCTCCCTTTCCAGGAGGCCAAATCATTGCTGAACATGCCCATGGCGTGATTGTTAATCTTTTTCATCTTCGGATCATCCCACGGTTGTTCTATGTTATCATCCCGTCGGGAACTTGAATCTCTTGTGCAACTTCGTTAGGAGCAATCACGTCAAATGTTCTTTACTCCTGTTATCGCTGTTGATGCTCACAAGATTCCGTAGGATGCATCCTACTTGGTTCCCATAGCACTTGCGAGGTTCTTCTGGCTCTAACGGCTCAAACTTGCCAGGTGCCATCTTTGTGATCACAAGTCGTCCAATCCCTAGTTTGTTAGGTTTTCGTATCCTGTGCTTCTTATGCTTCCTCTTTTCGGTATCGGCATCGTGGCCGGTACCTTCCCCGTCGGTACCTTCCCCGCCGGTACCTTCCCCACCGGTCTCGGCGCTGCCATCGGTGCCGGCGCCGTCGGTGTCGATGTCGGCGTCAGTACCATCATCGAGGCCGACCTACAAACCTTGCTTAGCAGTCAAATAGTCGAGGTACTCTTCTTCACCCTCATAATCCATCGTCTGCATCTTGGTCAGAAGGCCCAGTTTCTTCGTTGTTCGACATGTTTCCTATGATTAAGTGGCCTCATTTATTTCTAAAAGTATGAATAAATGAGAAATGACATAAAAGAAATCTATGTGCCAAGACTGATATGCCAACTATGTAGCACAAATCATGCCTTTATTCACGGAAATTTCGCATGACCTTTGCTAAAAATGGACATATCGAGCTACCAAATTCACCAAACGGAAATGAATCAACATTCCGCGAATATAGGCCACTCGGATCATTTTCCAAACATGACATGTCCAAAACATGACATATGCACATATCACATGTCCAGTTCAAATTTCCATATAAATTCAGCTAATTCATAACTAAATAAATAACCTAATTAATTAACATGAAGAACCCTAGCAGAGGGGGGGTTTACAGAGAGTGCAGGGCGAGAGGCAGGCCCGACAACGGCCGCAGGGGAGAGGAGGGAGGCGAGGGCCGACGGGTCGGGGCGAAGCGCCGGGGGGGCGAGGCCCGCGCCGAGTCGGGGCGAGCGGTTAGGTCGGGGCGAAGCGCGTGGTCGGGGCGAGCGCGCCGAGTCGGGTCGAGGGCCGGACGGGCGAAGCTCGGCTAGCGCGGCCGGCCATGGAGTCGAGGGCGAGCCCGGGGCGGGTCGGGCGCGGGCGGAGCGACGGGCCGGAGAGAGAGTGGGGATTTGGGGGAAATGGCGGATGAAGCTGGGCGAAAAGTAATTTTGGTTATGGACGAGCAGTGAGCGCGTTATGTCAAAACGCTGCTACTATATTCTGTAGCTGCAGCGGTTTCAGAGAAACGCGCTACTACTATGATCTGTAGCTGCAGCGCTTTATGGGAAGCTCGCTACTACTATGGTGCGTAGCGCCAGCGGTTTATGAGAAACACGCTACTACTAAGATCTAGCAGCAGCGGTTTTGTGGAAACGCGCTGCTACTGCCGTCGCTACTGCCAGTTTTCCTTTTTCTTTTCCTTTATTTTATCCCACTTTTATTTCTCGAGGGCAGTGAACGAAGGGAGGGCGATATATATTGCATCATTTGACGGTTAAATATGTATGCAAAATAGGAACATATATATTACACATCATTGGACTCATGCATAATAATGGCTAAGTGTGTATACAAAATAGGAACATATATATATTACACATCATTGGACCCATAACATACGCTTCCTCAAGTCTTTGACGCTTTCGTTTTGAGTCAGCTTCTTTCCTTCTTGTTCATCAAAGAATAATTGAGCCCCTCATTGTGACTTTGCCTTTTCCATGGAGTACGATTTTTCTTAGGTAATGCAGTATTGATTCTTCTTTGACGATACTTCATCATCATCGCCATCTTCCCTCATTGGGTTGCCGTCTTCGATCATAGTCTTTCTCGCTGGCGACTCCATCCATTCCAATGATGTTCCTTTTGCCTCTCCTCACGACAACACGGCTGGGATTGCGCTGGTCAGTTATGAAGAAGCATTGTGTCACGTGCTTAGCGTGTACCCATGGCTCGCTTTTTGCGATAGCATTCACGGTAGCGCCTTGGCGCCGGGTATAGTCATGGTAGTGAACATCCGGCTTTCTTTCGACATTCTTAGCCCATCCGACACGGAACATCGTCGTGTTGTGCAGTCCCGAGTAGTCAAGCTCCCGGATCTCCTCGACCCTTCCATAAAATCGCTCGGTTGCCGCCGTCGCGCCGGTCATGCATTCCATCGTCACCCCTAAGTTCGATCATCACCGCCCATATCTTTTGCCTCCGTAGAACGTGTATCCGCGGATATCATATGCCCGATAGGTTACGAGGTTGGGCGAGGGCCATGTGCTAAGGCGATATGAGCAATCCGCCTTAGAGCCCTCCTCCGGGATTATCAATAATATGCTCTTTGAACCAATGCAGAAAGTGGAGTTGTCCTCTCTAGTAACTTCGCGTCCGTCCCCGCATACCCCGGTCACGATACTTCTTTGCGATAATTTCTTTGTGCAAAGGCCACGAAAGGATCTACCTCGTCTAGGTGTTGTAGCAATACCAAGTTTGCTCACAAAGTCATCGTCGATCTGAGTATGCCACGGTAGTTCCTCGCGACCGCTGCAAAGTGACCATCTCCTTCGAGCCTCCCATCGTGCTTGTTAACGGGCAAACCAACACTAACACCAAGCGGCTGGTCTGCGCCATATAGAAAATTCTCACGTAAAGAGATGCACTCTTGTGCCAAATAGCCTCGGACGATGCTTCCATCCGGACGGGACATGTTACTTAACGAATCCTTTGATGATCCCATTCATCCTCTCAAACGGCATCATGTTGTGCAGGAATGACGGGCCCATGTCTATTATGTCATCCACAATATGGACACACAGATGCACCATCACGTCAAGAACGCGGGCGGAAGTACATCTCAAGCTCATTCAAGATCACAACGATCTCTTCCTCGTAGCCTTTGAGCTGCTTCACACCGATCGACTTTCGAGATGACGTCGAAAAAGTTGCAGAGACCAATAAGCGTGTCACGGACGTGTTTGTCCATTATCCCTCTAAGGGCAACAGTAGTATCTGCGTCATCATCACATGACAGTCATGAGACTTCATCCCATGAACCTTTTCTTGTCCGTGTTCAGATATCTGCTTATCTTGCCACAAGAATCGGAAATAACTTTCACTCCGTAAGGCACTTAAAGAATTGATTGATCTCAGCTGACTTAAGGTGAAGCAAGAGGGGGCAATAATCTTCTTTCTTTAATTTCTTGCCCTTCTTCTCCGTGCCTCTGTCTCCGCCTCTGCCTCGTCGACATTTTACGGGCGGCATGTGCGATCTTCCCTGATTTTCAAATCTTGCAAGTCTTTTCTTGCCTTCGCCCATCCTTGGTCTTATCCGCATGTTCATCGTTGTTGCGAGCAAGCTCTCAAGGACATCCTTACAGATATGCATTTGATCAAGGCAATGAGGTGTATCGAGTTTGTGCCAAGACTCAAGTCCCGCAACACGCACCACGCCTTCCATACCTTCAGCAGCGGCTCCGCGCCTTTCTCATTGTCTTTCCCGCGCGGGAACTCATTCCAGCTTTTTCAACAGCTCATCGATTTCGCACCGCCCGCTTACGTGGAGGTCCTCGATGCTCAGCGTGACCATTGAATAGATCTCCACGGTTTCTCCACGGGTCGTCCCTGTTCAAGCCATCTTCGATGCCCCATGTACACGATTTTCCTGCACCGCCATCTTTCCTTGACGTTAGCTGCGAGACGTTGTATCATCCATGCACCGCGTGCATCCGCAATATCCATGGCACACCGGCCCGCCACATATCCGTGAATCGAGATAGTCCTGCCTCGCCGTGATCAGCGCGGCTCTCATGTTGAAATACTCACCTTTGCTGGCGTCCCATGTCTTGGCCGGTGTTTTCCATAACATGTCTAACTCCTCTTGAAGTAGCCACAGATAAAAATTAATATTATTTCCTGGTTGTTTCGGCCCTTGAATAAGCATGCTCATGTGAATGTACTTCGATTTCATGCACAACCAGGGGGGGAGGTTGTACATCCATACAAACAAGGGCCATGTACTATGGTTGGTGTTCTGGTTGCCAAACGGATTCATGCCATCGGTACACGCGCCGAGCACGATGTTCCTTGCATCACATTCAAAATACCGATCGAAGCTGTTCAACACTCTCCACTGGCATCCATCCTTCACGTGTCTCAGCTTCGGATCATCTTCATCGTCGGGCTTCTTCCTCTCCGCGTGCCAGCGCATTAGGTTTGCTTCCTTGGGATCTACAAAATACCTCTGGAGACGGGGAGTGATCGGTAAGTACCATACAACTTTCTGGGCACATTTCTTCCCGGCCTTCTTGTATCGAGAAGCATTGCACACCGGACAGCTTGTTTTTTCCGCGTGCTCCTTCCGATAAATTATGCAATCGTTGATGCATGCATGGTATCTAACGTGTGGCAGATCAAGAGGGCACACGATCTTCTTGGCCTCATCAACACTAGTAGGACATAGATTACCCGCGGAAGAACATCCTTTAGGTACTTGAGATGCTCATCGAGGCTAGTGTCGGTCCATTTGTTTTTAGCCTTCGCCTTGTGGAGTTGGAGCGTGAAACTCAACCGGTCACCTCAGATTGCAACCATCATACAATGGAGTGTTCGAGTCTACCACCGCTTGCTCCAGCTTAGCCTCCTCTCTAGAAGCAGCTCTCAAGATTGCCTCCTTGCGGGCAATGCTTGAACATGAGGGTCCCGCACAATTGAACTTAGTACCGACGAACTCTGCTGCGTGGAGTCCATGTCGTTCTCTCCGCCGCCATGTCCGGCCCCTTCTCCTCCGCCATGTCCGGCCCCTTCTCCGCCGCCATGTCCGGCCTCTTCCCCGTCTTGCCCCGTGTCATCATTGACTGCCCCGTCAGCATCCTCAACATCGTCATCCTCATCTTCAATTATCCACCGAGTATAGCCATCCATGAAACCAGTCATGAGCAGGTGTGCTTCGACACGACCATCGTCATGGGGGTCGAGCCAAACTATTCCTTTTATTTTCGACACGGACATAAAACCTCTGTCCGGTTATTTTCTTTCATGTCTTGCACCGCCGACCGCAACCACCTGTCCACCATCATTCCACTGACCATCGTCAACTCTGCACGTAATAATAAAAAAATGATTGTAAAATGCATGCATGCATCAAAGTCATAAAAAATTTGGCATGACCTTCCTAAAAATAGGACATATATGGATCTAGAGTTTGTTCAAATTACCAAACGGAAATAAATCGACATTTCGGCAAAACATAGGGAACTCAAAAGCACAATTTGGCGGCATCAACTCATGCCACACACACAATTTCCACAAACATATCACACACACATAAACACATTTCCATTTTGCAAAAGCATGAAATTTTCATCACCTCTATCTCGATGGCCGGAGATGATGTTGTAGGGAGATCAAAAGTGCACAAAGCTCTTCTTGACAAAGATAGATCTAGTTAGGAGGCAAATAGGTCACTTAACTAAATCCTACATCTACCTAGCTACCTAATTTGGAAGGAGACAACTTCAACTAGTGGAGGGGAAGGAAAAAGAGAAAGGAGATGCATTAATTAATGGAGGTGGTGTAGTTATGTAGGAGTAGTGAAGAGAGAGAAGGTGGATGGAGAAGAGAGAGAGTAATGGGGGAGAAGTATTGAGAAGAAGAAGAGTGAGAGTGGGAGCATGTGGTGGAGGGAAGAGAGGAGAGGGGAGGTAGGGGAAGGGAAAAAGGAAGGGGAGGGAGGGACAGGTTGGGGTTGGTGGGGTTAGCTGTAGCGCTGGAGATAAAGCGCTGCTGCTAAGAACTTAGCAGCAGCGCTGCTTATGGGCGCCATCGCTAATCGACAAAAAATTGTGGCAATTTGAAACTTACCAGCAGCGATATCGAGGAAACCGCGCTACTACTACGTGCTTAGCAAAGAGCGCTGTTCTTGCGACAGCCATCGCTACTTAGAGTTGGGGGAACACCGCCGGTCGATATTTGTAGCAGCGCGTTTCTCGTCGAGCGCGCTACTGCTAAATCTTTATCAGCAGCGAGTTTACGTGATCCGCGCTACAACTACTTAGCAGCAGCGCTCTATTTTGAACCGCGTTGCTGCTAAGATTCTGTGTATAGGCTTTTCCCTAGTAGTGTTATCCCATCCCCTCACCCGCGACACAGGTTGCGTCCTATTTCTTTCATCTCCTTTAGCTCGCATCCCATGGCGGAGCAGTCCTGATCGCTCCGGAACGACTCCTCCGTCCTCCAACAGCCGCCGCTGACTTCTCCTGTCTTTTCTCCTGAAGCTGCAACACTAGGAGAGAGGATGGGGGTGAAGGATCTATAGGATTTTCAAGCGACAGCCCACCTTTCTTTATGCCAGCATGCACCCCCTTGCAGGGTTGCAGGTACATCTCGCCTGCTTCAATTTAATCATATTTGTTTATTTTCCATTGTTCAGGTTGTGGATAAAGAGAATAGGAAGTGAGAAGTGGGGGAGATGGAAGATGCAATGAGAGCACTGGAGACCAGAGCAATGCACTCAAAGCAAGACATGGACATACTTGCCGCTTTAGAAGAGATGTTGTCGTTGAAAGTACGATTTGGGCATCTTGCCATTCTTTTAAGTTCGTTAACCTGTACTTGTACATGCACATGAAATTTTGACTTTACTCTCTACTGACATTGTTTTATTGTGTTGTATACAGTCTAGACATGTTGGAGTCTCCGTTGACCAGATGCATGAAATTTTGAAGCATTCCGCTCGTCAAAAGGCAAGATCTGACATACTTTGTTTTCTCTATATTTGATAAAAGTTTCACGTGTAGTGGTTCACATTTTGGGTAATATGTAGATATGTAGATTGTTTTGCTCATGGCATGGTGGTCCTGTGGCATCATTTTCTTAAAATATTTTCTCTCTAATATTGGTCATTTTGTGTGGGGTTACAAGAGGAAACAACAGTAACAGAACTGGATGAAGAACACAAAGAAATCATCAAATCAATCATTTTCAGAGTAATCCTCTATGTCAACTTTCATATGTATCTGCATGTGCAAACTTGTATTTGAAATTATTTCTAACCCTGTCATGTTGTTGGTTATTGCAGAACTTACAAGATTATGTTAAACAGATCGAAGACGATGATGATGATGATGAAGATTTTTATATTCCAGGACAGTCAAGTGTGACATGAAAGCTACTTGTCTCTATGTATTGTGTTTTTTTTATTTCTTTTATGTTTCTATATTTCCTATGGTCTTATGTATGAAAAGTAGACAGATCATTGTCTAGCATTACCTTGAATTTACTTGAGTCAACAAAGTGGGTATGTGTACATATAATTGCAAAGTATAGGCCCATCCCAAGTTGTAGGGCTCATGATGCAAAATTTTGTTGCTAATAGGATTCCATCAATGGCAATTAGTATTTCCAAGTTGTAAGATGATTGAGAAAGAACACATAGATCTATGTTGTTTCTAGGTTTAGCAATTCTCAAATATGTGTTCTTGAAACATCTGCATTGCAGCTAGGATATGCTATTCTCATAAACCGCTCACCTAAAAATAAGAGCTCTCTATTGCTTAATGCAGATAAATAGATAATCTTGCTATGCATGGTTGGAGCCAATCTGTTAATTTTTAATATCTAGAGGACAGTAGTGGATAAAAATGCCAATAATGTGGATCATTGTCATATGCTTCTATCGAAATTGACTTATAATAAGGTACATATTGAATTTCAATAATATTTTCTCGAATATGAAATTGTGCATATTGTTACTTATTACGACTGGAAACTTGTGGCTGGCGAACCCAACGATATCAGAAAGACTGTGGAAAGAAAGTGTTGAGCATAAAAAGGGGACCTACAATAGTGGTAATTTCTTCTTCTTATTGTGGGTGATATGCCTTTTCTTTTCTTATGAACCTACTGTAGCGGTAATGCGAGGAGCATGCATGTACAAATTATATCACTCTTTATATTCTCACATTTTTTTACTAGATTAAGTGAAAGCTAGATGACGTTGCACCTTCAAGTGCCGGCAATTGATATGCGTCCACTGAATCAAGAATATTTCAATTGATATTGTAGCCGATGTCGCGGCAAGTCTTCACAACACTTTCATATAATCAATTTTGTAATGTTTGACAAAGTGCAACTCCATTTACCTTCTATGGTCGTAATTATGTTTTTGTATCCTGATCTCGTTTATGAGATATTAGAAAAAAATTCGTAGGTGGTTGTGTCAGAGGCCTTGGGAGAGGTGCCATGTGTACATGTGAAGCCTGACTACAGCGGTTGGAAATCGAGGACAACCCGAGAAATAATCAGTATATTTGAGTATGTAAAATGAAGAAGTGAAGTGTTCCACTGATAATATAAATGAAATTCAGTTATACTTGTTCAAAGACATTCTTATTATTCTATCGAATTCCACCAAAGACAGCCTGTTTAGCTCACTCAATCCCTAGAGCTGCTTGTATGGTATTTATGATATTGTTTATTCGATTTTCTAACTAAATGAAATCCTTTGTTAGCACTCTTCTCAGTGAATGTGATGCACTCCATACAAGAAATGTCTAGGTGCACTAGGCCCTCCTAATTCTTCTTTGCTGCGGAACGTGGTGGCCCTTTCGGTAGAGAGGCATGTGACGATTATACAATCTATAATGATAATTTATGTCTTTTGCTTCATGTTTACTTTTGCTCCGGCTTATTATCCGTCTTGGCATTATGGATTGGTTCTATTTACATGCCAACCGAATTTGTACGTATATGTGAACTTTGTCTTTTTACCAAAGTATATATGAGATTTTCATAGATTATTTACTAATACAAGGCTATGTTTGTACAAGTATAATATATTTCATGAGCCCATATATTTACGATATTTTGTATCATTTATTGTAGAAATAGACGGGCGCAGCAACGCGCGCCATCTATGATCTAGTGATGATTTACTACTGCCCTTGGATGCATCATTAGAGCATCTCCAACCACAAACACACTAAGCAGACCCCCAAAACACCCGCCTCCGCGTCCGCGAATAGTGACCGGACAGCACAACAAAAAAGTCCGCCGCAACCATAAAACTCAAATTTCATACCTCCGTACCCAGACAGCATAGCCATGCAAATAAAAACCTATGTACTACCTACATAGCTAAAAGAAATAGTCGGAGACGTTGACGGTCTCCGTGTTTGGGGCTAGCTAGATGGGAAAGTGCGGTAGCTCCTGCGCCTGTGAAGACTCTGGCCCCTCCTCCACCTCCGCCTTCTCGTCCAATTCGATGAATAGTGCTTCCATCCCCGCTTGTTTTATTTGGATGAACTGTCGGTTGGCCTCGACATAGAGCTCGTCCTAGATGGACTCGTGAACGGCGGTCTGTCCTACCATCTCCATCGCTTGGGCGGCCTCATACTCCACCTTGGCATCCGCCATGGTGAAGCCTGCAGGCAGCCACCCCTCCACCTACTCCCCTCTGCGTGCGTGCGTGCGTGCGTGGGTGCCCTCAACGTACACATGGTGACCATTGGTTGATCAGCAAATCTTAGACCAGTCGACGGAAGAGCTGATGGCGTAGGGGATGCTGATGCCACACTTGGAGGGATTGTCGGTGGCGTTGCCAACGTTGAGGCCACCCGCAACGCTCTTGATGCACTTGCACGCTGCTTGCTTGTCAGCGGTGCTCTGTGCTGCGCTGGCCACACTCCTGACATGGCTGCAGTAGGTCGCAGGCGGGTTGGCGCCACCGCGCAGTTGCCGCTGGCATAGGAGATCCAGGGGTACAATGTAGAGCTCACCCGTCCACAGGAGATGGCCGTGCCCGTGGCTACGAGGAGCATAGCTAGCGGCTACGAGGGCTACCAGTAGTCAGCTGGAGATGATAAGAAGGCTAGATTCGCTATGTGATTGAACCGGGAGGAGTTTTTACGTGGGGGTGGGTGTGTGGGGGAGGGGGAGGGGGTGCGGGGGCTTAAATAGGGCTTCTAAACAACATGGGGTCCATGGCGTGTGCACAACAGATTAACACAAGAGACTAACACGGGGGTGCACTCTCACGGTGACCGGTCATGGAATTGAGTGCATTTACGACGGTGTGCTTAACAGCTAATGTAAACCAATCTGACAGTACATATGGCCGTGCAGGGCGGGCTATTAACCGCCTTTCCTTACTCTCTTCTCCATGTCACAGTTTAACATTCATTAATACTGTATTGATTTAGTTTATATGATAATTATTTGTTTGAGTAAATAACAATGTATTAGTACTAACTACTCCATCCGTCGTGCAGGTTTATTGGTCCCTTTAGTATTTTACGCCAAACTTTGACTATAAATTTAACCAAGAAAACAATAATGCATGTCATAAAAAATTATATCGTTTGATTTGTATTTGAATATAGTTTCTAGTGATATTATATTTTATTACATGCTTTAACATTTTATTACTTAAATCTAAAGACAAAATTAAGCACAAAATGAGAAGGGGACCAACAAATCAGGACGGAGGTAGTAGCACATAAATTTCATTTAGCAAATGGCTTTGGTGGACCGGGAACTTATAGCACACGTCATGCAGGTGTGTTGTTCTAGTGTCGTGTGGCTATAGTTTCTCGATCCACATCCGACATCATTGTGAACATAGTCCGAGAGGTGCATATTTGAAGACGGATCCGATGTGGTTCATACTAGGATGTGCCACTGCTGCGGGGTCTCGATCCATACACGACGCCATGAGGAGAATAGGTGAAGAGGAATATGATTATGGACACTTATGGAAAAGGAAAAAACACTCTACATTTCCTTTTACGGGTAGGTTCTCTATCTGAAAACAAGCAAAGGCCATCTCTAGGTCTTAGCCCAGCAATAAGCAAGACACAAGACACTAGTAGAAAAGGGGGCAATGGTCCAGGCCAGGTCAGCCCATTAGTCCCGGTACAATCCAGAACCGGGACCCATGGGGGCATTGGACCCGGTTTGTGAGCCCCGGGGGCCGGCCGGGCCACGTGGGCCATTGGTCCCGGTTCGTCTAGACCTTTTGGTCCCGGTTGGTGGGACGAACCGGGACCGATGGGCCTCGCTCCTGGCCCACCACCATTGGTCCCGGTTGGTGGCCTGAACCGGGACCAAAGGCTGCCCTTTAGTCCCGGTTGGTGCCACAAACCGGGACCAATGAGTTCCCCATATACACCCCTCGCCGGTGAGGAGAGCACTCCCACTGCTCTGTTTTTCCTGGCCGGCGAGGAGAGAGCTTTGTGGTGCTCTAGCTCACCTCCTATGCACACGAGGTGTTCGATGGAATGCCCGAGCCACACTACTTAAGCTTTCTCCTCTCCAAGCTCGATCTCCAAGCTCCATTTTCCTCAATATTTGTCTAGGTTTAGCGGTCCGTCATGTCCCATCCCCGTCTCCACCGCCGTCGATCGCCCGCGCCGATCTCGTCGCCGGCACCACCGTGGTGAGCCTCTTGTTCTTATCTTCTTTCTGAAAGGAAAAAAATTCTTACTTGTATGTTTATATAGATACTTGTATAATTTTCTTACTTTTATTATTGCATCTTATATAGTGCGATGCTTTTGGTATCCGCCCCCGGCGGCCCTCGTCCTGTCTATGATTAGGATGAGGTATATATTATCTTTTCATTACTATTGGTTCATTTATTCTTTATGACAATTATGCCGACCAACGTGACATAGATTTTATTTATCTAGGAGGTTGTTGAACGGGAAATTCAAACCGACCCTATTGTCGAGAGGTTAAATTTAGTTGAAGAAGAAAACAATTTGTTGAAGGAAAAAATAAGAAAAATTGGGGAGGAGAAGATGATATTGGAGTTGCATGTTGTGGATGTCGTCGATGATCACAAGATCAAGTTGGATGCAATGCGCTTGAAGATGAGAAAGATTAGAAAATATGCCATTCATACCGAGGCTTGGTATCATTATGCCGTTGGATCAATTGTTACATTGGTTGCGATTATGATCACATTTGTTTTCGCATTGAAATGTTTTACATAGTTTCAATGTATGGTTTAATTAATTTAGATGCTCTGCAGAGCTTTATGTTGTTAGATGAGAACTATGTATGTACTTTGGTTTTAATGTGATGATGAACTTCTATTAATTTGGTCACTTGATTATCTATTCATGATGTTCTGTAATGATTTTTGACACACTTAATGATATATAATGCACGCAGATGAACTGGCAATGGATGTACGGTTCAAGACACACCTCCGAGTACATTAAGGGCATGCATGATTTTCTCGAAGTGGCTGAGGCAAACAAGCACAATGGTTTTATGTGTTGTCCATGCCCTATATGTGGAATCTGAAGTCTTACTCGACGGAAAATCCTTCACACCCACCTGCTTTACAAGGGTTTCATGCCACACTATAATGTTTGGACGAGGCACCGAGAAATAGGGGTTATGATGGAAGACGACGAAGAAGAAGAGTACAATGACAACTATGTGCCCCCTGAATACGGTGATGCTACTGAAGATCAAGAGGAACCAGACGATGTGCACGATGATGCTGCAACGGGTGAAGCTGCTGAAGATCAAGAGGAACCAGACGATGTGCCCTATGATGATGATCTCCGCTGGGTCATTGTCGATGCAAGGACACAATGCGAAAGTCAAAAGGAGAAGATGAAGTTCGATCGCATGTCAGAGGACCACAAAAAAGGGTTGTACCCCAATTGCGAAGATGACAACACAAAGCTCGGTACCGTACTGGAATTGCTGCATTGGAAGGCAGAGAATGCTGTGCCTGACAAAGGATTTGAGAAGCTACTGAAAATATTGAAGAAGAAGCTTCCAAAGGATAAAGAATTGCCCGACAGTACATTCGCAACAAAGAAGGTCGTATGCCCTCTAGGATTGGAGGTGCAGAAGATACATCCATGCCCTAATGACTGCATCCTCTACCGCGATGTGTACAAGGATCTGAACGCATGCCCGGTATGCGGTGCATTATGGTATAAGATCAGACGAGATGACCCTGGTGATGTTGAAGGCGAGCCCCCCAGGAAGAGGGTTCCTGCAAAGGTGATGTGGTATGCTCCTATAATACCACGGTTGAAACGTTTGTTCAGAAACGGAAAGCATGCCAAGTTGATGCAATGGTATAGTGAGGACCGTAAGAAATACGGGAAGTTGAGATCACCCGCTGACGGGTCGCAGTGGAGAAAAATCGAGAGAAAGTACTGGGATGAGTTTGCAAGTGACCCAAGGAACGTATGGTTTGCTTTAAGCGTGGATGGCATTAATCCTTTCGGGGAGCAGAGCAGCAATCACAGCACCTGGCCCGTGACTCTATGTATGTATAACCTTCCTCCTTGGATGTGCATGAAGTGGAAGTTCATTATGATGACAGTTCTCATCCAAGGCCCTAAGCAACCCGGCAACGACATTGATGTGTACCTAAGGACATTAGTTGAAGAACTTTTACAGCTGTGGAATGGAAACGGTGTACGTACGTGGGATGAGCACAAACAAGAGGAATTTGACCTAAAGGCGTTGCTGTTTGTGACCATCAATGATTGGCCCGCTCTCAGTAACCTTTCAGGACAGACAAACAAGGGATACCACGCATGCACGCACTGTTTACTTGACACCGATAGTATATACCTGGGAAGCTGCAGGAAGAATGTGTACCTGGGCCATCGTCGATTTCTTCTGACCAACCATCAATGTCGAAAGAAAGGCAAGCATTTCAAAGGCGAGGCACATCATCGGAAGAAGCCCGCCATGCGTACCGGTGATCACGTACTTGCTATGGTCAATAATTTACAAGTAATCTTTGGCAAGGGTCCCGACGGACTAGCTGTCCCAAGTGACGCTGGGGGACACGCACCCATATGGAAGAAGAAATCTATATTTTGGGACCTACCCTACTGGAAAGACCTAGAGGTCCGCTCTTCAATCGACGTGATGCACGTGACGAAGAACCTTTGCGTGAACCTGCTAGGCTTCTTGGGCGTGTATGGGAAGACAAAAGATACAGCTGAGGCACGGGAGGACCTGCAACGTTTGCACGAAAAAGACGACATGCCTCCAAAGCAGTATGAAGGTCCTGCCAGCTATGCTCTTACCAAAGAAGAGAAGGAAATCTTCTTTGAATGCCTGCTTAGTATGAAGGTCCCGACTGGCTTCTCGTCGAATATAAAAGGAATAATAAATATGGTAGAGAAAAAGTTTCAGAACCTAAAGTCTCATGACTGCCACGTGATTATGACGCAACTACTTCTGGTTGCATTGAGGGGGCTTCCACCGGAAAACGTCCAATTAGCCATTGTGAAGCTATGTGCATTCCTCAATGCAATCTCTCAGAAGGTGATTGATCAAGAAATCATACCAATGCTAAGGAGTGATGTGGTGCAATGTCTTCTCAGTTTCGAGCTGGTGTTCCCACCATCCTTCTTCAATATCATGACGCACGTCCTAGTTCATCTAGTTGATGAGATTGTCATTCTGGGCCCCCTATTTGTACACAATATGTACCCCTTTGAGAGGTTCATGGGATTCCTAAAGAAATATGTCCGTAACCGCGCTAGGCCATAAGGAAGCATCTCCATGGGCCATCAAACAAAGGATGTCATTGGGTTTTGTGTTGACTTCATTCCTGGCCTTAAGAAGATAGGTCTCCCTAAATCACGGTATAAGGGGAGACTGACTGGAAAAGGCAAGCTTGGAAGGGACTCAATATTATGCAGGGACGGATATTCTTGGTCTCAAGCACACTACACAGTTCTACAGAACTCTACCTTGGTGACCCTGTATGTCGATGAACACAAGAACAGTCTGCGGTCCAAACACCGGGCGGTCGACGATCGGATTACATGTGAACACATCAGGACTTTCAGCAGTTGGTTGGAAACACGTCTCAGAGGTGACAACACTGTTTGTTATGAGCTGTACTTGTTGTCCAGGGGACCATCTTCGACTGTTACGATTTGGAAAGGATACGAGATAAATGGGAATACATTTTACATGATTGAGCAAGATGGTTACATAGTGGTGTCCGCTTTGATGCAACAACCGAGAGGGGAAAGCACACATATTATGGTTACATAGTGGATATATGGGAACTTGACTACAGACATGATTTTACGGTCCATTTATCTAAGTGCAAATGGGTCAATCTGTGAGGAGGCGGGGTACAGGTAGACCCACAGTACGGAATGACAACAGTGGATCTGAAAAATCTTGGGTACACTGACGAACCGTTCGTCCTAGCCAATGATGTGGCACAGGTTATCTATGTGAAGGACATGTCTACCAGACCGAGAAAAAGAAAAGATAAGGAAGCGAATACATCATACGATGAGCCAAAGGGCCACATAGTTCTTTCAGGAAAAAGGGACATCGTGGGAGTGGAGGGCAAGACAGACATGTCTGAAGATTATGAAAAGTTTCATGAAATTCCTCCCTTCAAAGTCAAGGCTGACCCGAGCATCCTGATAAACGATGAAGATTATCCATGGTTACAGTGCAATAAGCAAACGACACAAGCGAAGAAAAAATGAAGATTTTCTCCCGCAACTATTATGATGATACCATGCCAACTTTGTAACAGACGAGTATGATACCATTGTCCGTTTTATACATGCACATGCTATGTGGGTGAATTTATGATACTATGCCAACTTTCAACTTTTTCAGAGTTCATTTGAAATGCTTTAATATCTTATGGTTCGGCCCTCGTAATACCATTAATCCCGTTTCGCTCCTTGTCAACTATGTTCTCACCAAGAACACTCTATAGGCGCATCTATGTTCATTTTTTTAGTAAAGTTAATCACAAACTTGTGATTCACACAAATTTCAAGAATTCAAAGTTTAATTATTCAAATTTGAAAACTAATGGCACTAACAGAAAGTTTATAATTTTGCTGACCTAAAAGAAAAAAGAATTAAAAATAAAGCAAAAAAAAACAAAAGAAAATAAATAATGCAGAAAACAAAATAAAAATAGCAACAATAAGTATTTTGTTGTAAGTAGAAACAAAATAAAATAAATAAAGCAAGAAAGAAAACAAAAAAACTAAAAAAGTGTTTTCTAATTTCAAAACTAATGGCACTAACAGAAAGTTTATAATTTTTCTAAAACGAAATGCAAAAAGAATTAAAAATAAAGCAAAAGACAAAGGAAAATAAATAATGCAGAAAACAAAACAAAAAAACTGGAAAAAATAGCAACCATAAGTAAGGAAAACCAAAAAACAGAAAAAGTGCCTCCTACTAGGCCCCCACGGCCTGAATACGACTAGAAACCGTACCATGAGCCAGGATTCAGGCCCGCAGAAGGCCCAGCAGGCCCACAGGCAAAGCAGTGTCAGATTAGGCCCATTGGCCTGCAGTTCAGAGGAGTTCGAGTGGGAAGAGGCAGCGGAACTTATAAACAGGTGTGGGGCGCTCCCAACTAGTGAGGTGGGACTAAACTCCCACCACCACGCCGCTATGCAAGGCCATTGGTCCCATTTGGTGCCACGAACCGGGACCAATGCCACCCTTTGGTCCCGGTTCGTGGCACCAACCGGGACCAATGCCCCCCTTTAGTCCCGATTCGTGCCACCAACCGAGACCAAAGGCCGCCGCTTCCCGCCCTTTGGGCTGCTGAAAAGAGGCCTTTGGTCCCGATGGTGGCACCAACCGACTAAAGAAGATTATCCCGTTGGTGCCACCAACCGACTAAAGTTTTGCTATATATACAACACTTAGCGCTTCGACCAAATCCCCACTTCTCCCCGACGCCCTGCACCTCCTCGTTGCCGTCGCCGCCCAGCGCCCCTGCTCCACCTTGCCATCGCCGCCGCCACCGACGTTGCCGAGCTGCTTGCCTTCGCCGTCGCCGCCGTCGCCGACGCCGTCAGGCTGCTCCCCTCGCCGTCGCCGCCGCCCCTATGAGCACAGCCTGCTCCGCGCCCCTCCGTCCAGCGCCGTCGCCCCTGCTGCCAGCGGGCGTGGCGCCGCCCTCCTTGTGACCACATCGCCCGCCTCATCATCTGTGGCATGGCCGCCTACTCCCTGTGACCACGCCCGCCCGCCGCCCCAGCCCTGCATTTTCCTCCATAGCAATTTCTATAGCATTTTTTGCATTTTTTTTGTGTATATGTGTTTGTATGTGTATATGTGTACATGTTCTTAGTATTTTTTTCATAAGTGTATTTTTTTTGTTCATTGCATTTTTTTTCATATATATATAATATATATGTATGTGGTAGCTATATATATATATGATGAATGGATGTGGCTATATATGTATGTATGAATATAATGTTCATAGCATTTTTTGTTTATATTTTTTTTTCATATATGTATTAATTTTTTATTTAGGTTGTTAGTAGATATCGATTTTAGGTTAGTGCATTTTAGGTTAGTGTAGAGGAGAAAGGAAAATAAGGAAAAGGAAGAAAAGAGGAAGAAGGAAGAAGGAAGAAGAAGAAGAAAAAGAATGAGAGGAAAAAAGAAAATAAGAAGAGGAAGAAAGGAGAAGAAGAGGAGAAATAAATACGAAGAGGAAAAAAGAAGAAAAAGAAGAGGAGAAGAAGAAAGGAATAGAGGAGAATAAGAAAAATAGAAAAATTCTATTTTCCTTCTTCTCTCTATTCCTTTCTTCTTCTTCTTTTTTCTTTTTCTTCTTCTTCTTCTTCCTTCTTCTTTTTCCTTATTTTCCTTTCTCGAGGAGAAGAAGAAAAGAAGAGGAGAAGAAGAAGAAAGGAATAGAGGAGAAAGAAGAAACTTCAACATGAGGGGGGGTACCATACCCCTCCCAATAATATTATTTTCCCATGTATATGTATGTAAACCGTTGTCGATATAACCCCTCGAGATAACCCGACATGAGGGGCGGTCGATATATATACCCCTCTCGACCGTGATAACTTATACCACGGGAGCACCCCCCTCGGCCCTGTCGCTCGACCAAAACTCTCGAGGACACCCAAACCCTAGAGAGAAAACGATTTTGGTCTCCTACCCCCTCCCGCCGCGCCCCTACTCGACAAATTAACTCTCTCGAGGCCACCCAAATTTACCAAGTTAAAAGAGTGTTCTCGTCGAGGCCACCCCAAACCCTTGAAGCGTTGTGTCGAGGCGACCCCAAACCCTAGAGAAGCAGCATCGAGGCCACTAACATGATTCCTTATTGTGATTAGCTAGCTAGTTCCACGTTTGCCACTAATATATATATATATATATATATATATATATATATATATATATATATATATCCATCTGTACCATGTTTGAATAATAATTGACATGTTGTAAATATTTGCAGAAACTATGGAGCACTCCCGAGACGAAGCAACAGAAGCGATGTTGGGGGACATAATCGCACAAGGAAGGACTGATGGTCAGGAAGGACTGGGTGAAGAAGAGGGCTATGTTCATGATGGCTCCGACCCATTAATGCCGGTACAAGAAGAGGGCTATGTTCATGATGGCTCCAGTTACCCAATGGAGGTACAAGAAGGAGACCGTGTTGAATGCTCCGGTGACCGAACCGAGTCCGTCCAGGTATATATATATATATTAGTTAAGCCCGTGTTGACTAGTTAATTGATGCATTCATTGTTTTGGTATATGTACACATATTAATTAACTCTCGACTTTCTTCCTTTTTCTAGCCCTCCGGATGGAGCACAACTTCGGTAAGGAGACGAGGCCCTAAGAAAAAGTTGAGCTCGGATGAAAGGTTTGAGATCATAGAAATCGCGCCCGACGGCGAACCGATTGAACCCATCCGGACAAAGAACGCATTTTCTGCTCAGTGTGGGGTTCTTGTTAGGGACAAGATCCCGATCAGCATCCAGCAATGGTATAAGCCTAAGGAGGAAGACCCTGAGGTGTCTTATGTCAATGATATGCAGAAAGAAGATCTTTGGACTCAGCTGAAGGCAAATTTCACCCTACCACCAGAGGAGGATCCGGAGAAGCCAGTTAAAGAGCAATTAATCAAGTCTTGTGCTCTTAAGAAGATGGCAACCCTATTAAGGAGGTGGAGGAAAGAGCTGAGCAAGTTTGTCGACACAAAAGTGACACTAGAATTCATCGGCAAATATGAGAAGATCAAAGATCACTGGCCCGCATTTGTGGCCCACAAGACATCGAAAAAGAGTAAGAAGATGTCGGCGACAAACAAGCAAAATGCTGCGAAGAAGCAGTTTCACCATCGCACGGGGTCAGGTGGCTACCTCAAAGCCCGGCGTAAGTGGTCCAAGGCTGAGAATGATCTGCTTGAAAAAGGGATCGAACCAGAGACAATGTACTGGCCAGACCATTGCCGGACTTGGTTCTCCGGGGCTGGCGGAACCTTGGACCCTGTATCAGGGAAGTGCCATTGGACGGACGAGCAACTGAAAATACCAGTCAAGAGGCTTCGACACTATATCAATGTAGCGCAGCAAGGGACGTTCGTTCCAGGCAGGGAGAAGGACGAGCTCACAATGGCCCTCGGGAATCCTGAGCACCCTGGACGGACACGAGGCACGCCACCCTCCATTCCGTGGAAGGTTGGTTTTCCGGACGCAGGGGGTTACAAAACCCACGAGAGGAGGAAGAAACTGGAGCAGGGCCAACTGCAGGCGCTGCACGAAAAGGTAGTGGGGCTAGAGGAATGAGAAGCAGCAGATCGCAGCAAACGACCCGCCGAAGCTTCCCCCGAATCTACCCCGCCATCTCAGCGGAGAAGCAGCGTGGCTTCCACCGAGCTGCTTCAGCCAGAGCATGTCTTGATGGCTCCTACCAGCTATCCCGTGGATGCTATCATGGAGTCTCAAAATTGCCACATTATGGCGTGATGGATGAATATGAAGGTCAAGGCGGCTGTTGGCTCTGTTTATCCTACTGAACCCGGAGCAACTTATCACTGCCGGCCGATTCCAGAAGGATATGCTAGGGTGATGGTGGATGAAATAACGGAGGGATTTGAGGACCTCCAGCTTGACCACCTTACCAGTGAACGGGAGACTAGGCTGGGTTCTGTTCTGAAGACTCCATGCCTATGGCGGAAGGAGCTCATCAACCTTCCTAACTGGACGCCTCCGCCTCCTCCTCCTCCTCCGGCGAGTCGGGGCACTCCGCCTCCTCCACCGCCTCCTCCTCTGGCGAGTGATAATCAGGGCACTGGGCCTCCTTCTCCGGCGCATGGAGGCACTCCGCCTCCTTCTCCGCCTGCGCCGGCGCACCCGAGCAGCCAGCAGCCTCCTCCTTCTCTGCCTCGCCAGCAAGGGCGGAAGAGACCTGCCGCCGCCCCGGCTGCTCCGGCGCGTCGCAGTCCTTCTCCTCCGCCTCGTAAGCAAGCACGAAAGAAGACAGACGCCGCAGCCGCTCCGTCTGCTCCGGCGTCTAGCAGCAGAACCAGACGCGGGAGGCAATACAGATACGGTCCACCTCTCAAGCCTCTAGAGAAGTTACCGTACGAGAGGCCGAGGAGGAAAACAATACGATCGTGCGGACCCACGTGAAGGAGTTCTTTGAAGGGGTGAAAGCAAAGAAACATCCACCTCCGGAGGAGAAGGTAGATCCGGTGAAAGCAAAGCGCACTCTTGATGCCCTGAGGAAACCGGCAAAGTCTCCGCCGAGAACCAACTATGACTACATTACTGAACAGACATATCTCCAAGTGGAGCGGCCGGGAAGTACCGTCAGACATCAAAGGTCAAGAGAACGAGCAGCTGCGAAAAAAGTTGCCCAGCTCGGCGAACAAGCAAATCAATCGTGCCCCCCACTCAATGTGTCTAGCGGCGATATCGTCGCTAATGCTCCGGGGATGGTGCCCGGTTATGGCAATCTATCAGATTACCTTCTTGACGATCAACTTCCTGATTTCATGGAGGTGGACGAACACAGATACGAGTACGGGAAGACTCTCGTCAAAGATGAAAAATCTCTAACAACGATGATGCGAAGATTACATAATTGGTACATGAAAACCTGCAGAGAGTCTGGGGGACGAATAGTTTGTATCTGCACATTAAAGAGGAGCATGACCTCGTTGGAACTGATCTGTTGTGTGTTCCATTTGAGGAGTTCTTCGCGTTCTTCAATCAAAAGGCCCTCGATAAATTAACGGTCTTTTGCTACTGTCTGTAAGTACTATTTCTGTCATTAAGTCTCTATATATAGCTCGGCTCTTTCATTGCATGTATTTATAATCTATTATCCTCACTATATTATGTAGATTGAAGATCGTCGAGTGCAGAAAACAAGAAATCTATGATATTGGGTTCATTAACACAAATATCATAGATGATAATCAGGTTACAAAGCACGCCGAAGAGGCCGAGGCCAACTTGCTACAATCATTGATCAAAAATCAAAACAAAGATACCATATTCTTTCCTTACAACGGCGAGTGAGTGTTACTGTCGTGTGCATATTCGGTTTCCCTTATTACTCGAGCGAGGTTATAGTAATGTAACTGATGAGTTATGCATGCGTGCGCAGCTTCCACTATGTTCTTCTCGAGATTAAGCTTGAGCGGGGACTAGTAACCGTCTTAGACTCGAGACGGAAAGATCCCGAAACCTATGCGGCCATGACTGAATTGCTCAACAAGTAAGTTCAATCGATCATTATCGCACCATATCGGCAACTTTTTGTTCATTTCCTGATATCTCAAGTAATAATTATTATTTTCTTTGTCTTGCAAGGTTTGGAAACAGTTCACCACAGAAGCTCCGGGACTGCCGAAGGAGCTGCGATATACATACCCGAAAGTAAGTACTACTGGCTAGCTAGTTGCGCGCATCTCCCGTTGATTCTATAACTATACTTTCATCAATGCCATTTATAATGCTTCATTATCATTTGGATTGACATCTATTTCTCGTAAAGTGCTTGTGGCAGGAACAAGGGAATGATTTCTGTGGATACTACGTATGCGAGTTCATCCACAACGCGACTTTGAAAAATAAGTGGGGCTACTCTAAAAGACAATATGAAGTGCGTAAGCAATAATATTCACAATTTCATTTTATTACACCATCATTCGTGTTGAGTTTCATTCATATGTATGTATTAATTAACCCCCTTCTTCAAATTAGACGTGGCAGATGCGGAATGAACTCCTAGAACCAGACCGCATATAAGTAATTCAAGAGGAATTGGCGGGATTCTTTCTTGACCACGTCATCAATAAAGCCTGAGAATACCATGTGGAAGTTGATTTCAATTGCTAGGGGATTGTGATTAAGAGATCTTACATATTGTACATGTATGTAGCCGGTAGCGTCGGATACATAATACGAAAACTTGTTGTTCGACCAATCTCTCGGAGAAGGAGAGGTCAATCGATCACTTCTCTCGGTCTGCATGACGAACTTCTGTACTTAATGGTTCCCTTCATTTTCTTACTAGCTAGCGTGTCGAGGGCCTCTCTATGTATATAGTACGTAGCGTCGACCAGGCACGGACATAAGAGAGGACACTTCTCTCTATTAATTAGCTAGCTAACACAATATATGAAACACCTAAATTAACCCGCCAAAACCCCCAACCCCCCCAAAAAAAAAACAAAACCCTAGCCCTTTGGAATCTTGTGGGTGGATGCCTTTTGGTCCCGGTTGGTGCCACCAACCGGGACCAAAGGCCCCCACTAGTGCAGAACCGAGCATTAGCACCGGTTCCTAAGGCCCTATTGTGCCGGTTATATAACCGGCACTAATTTGTGGTCACTAAAGGCACCCCCCCCTTTAGTACCGGTTCAGCACGAACCGGTGCTAAAGGGCAACCACGTGGCACTGGCACGAGCCTGCTCCGGGGGCCTGGAGCCCTTTAGTACCGGTTGGTAACACCAACCGGTACTATAAGGTTTGGTGGGTTTTTAGTTTTATGATTTATTTTTCATTTAATTTTGTGTTTCCATTTTAATTCTTTTTCGTTTGCTGGTATTTTACGATACTACACATTGTACATGTTATGCATCATACATCATTGCACCCGCAGATATAACATGCTCATGCATGCTTTTGCATCATTACATCATCATATATATATATATAATAACAAGTCCTACTAATCATGCATCATCATACAACTTCTACTCGTTATTAATAATAAGTCATACGATCATCATCCTCATATATAGTCATCGAACCCAACCCTACATAATTGTTCTTAGCATATGATCATCAGTATCAGGTAGGACCTAAACACCCTTAAGGTAAAATAGCATAAAACAATATACACCCTGACTCTCCATTATGAAGAATGGCGATCATCCTGTCTCCAATTCTTGCCTTTCGCTGCTTATTGCTTCTAAGAAGCTCCTTACGACTGTCCATACATTTTTTTCCATTCTTTGATTGTTATGTCTCCACTTCTTTTAGAAACCCGGTATGGACAGTTGAGATTCGTAGGACGACATGGTCGTATGTTCAAAACATGAAGGCTACCACGCGTATACATCAGATGAGGCACACAATCATTCGGGATTATCTGTTGAAAAACATAATAATAACTTTGTAGTTAGCAATGATGTACTAGTTTTAGAAGTGTGCCAAAAGATGCACGCATGTTGTAATAGTAAAAAATAATCTTACCAGGGTATCTCCATGGTAGTTACCGTAGTTCAACACGTGCACTAGTGGCACGTATTGACCATAATGTTGAGGAGTTTGATTGTAGATATTGTAATTCTCAAGATCAGTACAAAATCCGACCAGATGAGTTTTCTCCTGATAAGTTAATTTGGAGCCTTCAGTGTAGTACGTTTTGTCTACCATCTTCCGCACATTCTTTGAAGAATGAAAATAAGCTGTCAATGGAGATAAGTTGTCAACATTATATTTTGAAATAAACAATATAAATTACTTAATAACTATGTTTAGCTCACATGAGGGAAGAACTGGAGGTGTATCCACAAAGACCCAAATCGAAGGTGTCTCTCGCTCGATTGTAGGATCACCAAGATCCATGGTGACAAGCATACCCTCATCAAGACCATACATCTTGCAAAATGCATCCCAATTTTTGCAACCAAAATGGGTTACACTCTGAGCATTGTACAGCTTTACTTGAAACTCCACACCATGTTCGGTACTTAGGATAATTTTTTTGGTTTCGAAATTTTCATGGTCTTCAAAACCCATCCTCTCCAAGACATAGCGTCTTGCAAAGCATGGGATAAGCTAGTCGAATTGGAAAAGATGAAAAATACACGTTAAAATAGTTGAAGTCGTGCAATTACGAAAAAAACTATTGTCGCTGCTATGCATCCGTATGAACATCGCAGATCTCCTCGAGCTTAATGTTGAAGCGCCGATCTTCGTCCAGCTCAATGAACCTGTCGCAGATACCTCGGTCGTCGTGGCACCAGTCGCACTCCCCCGGGCGGTTATCGTCGTCCGATGAGTACGACATTTCCGGCCTATGTTCATAGTTTTATTAGTCAACTATCTAGTTCAACTACTAAGCACTTACTATAAATAAATAAGTAGTACTTACTAAAAACAAACTACTTCTATATATAGTAAAATAAATTAGTTTATTAAATCAACATGCTAGTTCAACTATATATAAACTACTTCTTCTTTTTTTTCCTTTTTTCTAAATACTATGAACAAAAAATCATGAAAATTCTATGAACAAAATTAATTACACAATCTAAATATCACCCAAAAAATATATTAACAATAATATCACCAAACATGCATATTCAATAATAATATCACCAAAAAATCTATTAACAGAAATAAAAATCTATTAACAGAAAAAAAATCTATTAACAGAAAAATCTATTAATTCAACTAGTTCAACTAAGCATTTACTAAAAATAAACTAGTTATATTAATTCAACTAGTTCAACTAATTAAGCATTTACTAAAAATAAACTAGTTCTATATATTAATTCAACAAGTTCAACTAATTAAGCATCTTCTAAAATAAACTAGTTCTATATATTAATTCAACAAGTTCAACTAATTAAGCATCTTCAAAAAATAAACTAGTTGATCTATGTATTAATTCAGCTAGTTCAACTAAAAGCATTATATTTACTAAAAATAAACTAGATAGTTCTAATTTAAACATATTATATATAGAAAACAGAAAATAAGTAAAAAAATATGTGTGTGTGTGTGTATACGTGTGTGTGTGTGTTTGTGTCTACGTGTCTGTGTGTATGCGTGTGTGTGTGTGTGCGCGTGTGTGTGTGTGTATGTGTGTATACGTATGCGTGTGTATACGTATATAGGCGCAGACGGGTGGCTGTGTGGGCAGCGATGATGACGACGCGGCGGGGCGGCGACGACGGCGGCGGGCGGCGACGACAGACGCTGGCGGGCGAAGCGGCGACGATGACGGGGGCAGCGGCGACGACGGCGCTGGCAGGGGGCGAAGCGGCGACGGCGACGGTCGGTAGCGTGGCGGCAACGACGACGACGCGGCGGCGCGGCGGCGACGACGACGGCGAAGCGGGCGGCGGCGACGACGACGACGACGCAACGCAAGCGGCAAGCGGCGACGGCGAGATCGGCGAGAACGTGGAACGAAGTGGCGGCGATAACTGAATTTTCGTAAGTGCCATATATATAGGGGAGCTGTAGTACGGTTGGAGCCACGAACCGATACTAAAGGCCAATTTTGGCCAGCCCAAGCGGCGAAGCGAGGCCCTTTAGTACGGTTGGTGGCACAAACCGGTACTAAAGAGGCCTTTAGTACCGGTTTGTGCTACCAACGGTACTAAAACCCATCTTATTACCACCAGCGATGCGCTATGTTTAGTCCCACCTTGCCGAGCGAAGGGCAGCCGCACTGGTTTATAAACCTAGCCGCGGCTACCCTTTCGAACTCCTCTGTATAGTAGGCTTCTGGGCCTAACTAAGGCGCGCTGCCCGGTGAGCCTCCTGGCCCTTCTGGGCCTGCATTTGCACACCCTAGGACTGGTAGGCTCACCGGGCAGCGCCCCAACATTTTTTTTCTTTTTTTTCTTTTCCGCATTATTTATTTTGTTCTATTTATTTTTGAGTAATTTTTTATATAGTTATTTATTTTCTGCTTTATTTTTTTATTCTATTTATTTCTGAGTAGTTTTTTTGCCGTATTTAGTTTCTTTGTGAATATTTTTGCTTTATATTAGTTTTTTTCTTTTCTGCATTATTTATTTTCTTCTATTTATTTTTGAGTATTTTTTTATATAGTTATTTCTTTTCTGCTTTATTTTCTTCTTCTTCTTCTTCTTCTTCTTCTTCTTCTTCTTCTTCTTCTTCTTCCTCTTCCTCTTCTTATGCTTCTTCTCCTTCTCCTTCTCCTTCTCCTCCTTCTTCTTCTTCTTCCTCTTCCTCTTCTTATTCTTCTTCTCCTTCTCCTTCTCCTTCTCCTCCTTCTTCTTCTTCTTCCTCTTCCTCTTCTTATTCTTCTTCTCCTTCTCCTTCTCCTTCTCCTTCTTCTTCTTCTCCTTCTTCTTCCTCTTCTATTATTCTTCTTCTTCTCCTTCTTCTTCCTCCTCCTTCTTCTCCTCTTCTTCTTCTTCTTCTTCTCCTCCTTCTTCTTCCTCTTCTCCTTCTTCTCCTTCTTCCTCCTCCTCCTCTTCTTCTTCTTCTTCTTCTTCTTCTTCTTCTTCTTCTTCTCCTCCTCCTCCTTCTTCTTCTTCTCCTCCTTCCTTTTGCCATAACAGAAGCAGTCCGGAGTTGTAATAAGTTATTAAAAATAAAAAAGAAGAAGTCCGGAGTTGTAATAAGTTATTAAAAATAAAAAGAGGTGCAATGCTCGTTAATTTGCTTCAAGCCATTTGGAAATAGTGTAAACTGCACTGCGCGTAGCTCCGTGCAATCTACCATATTCCTAAAGGCTTGAAGCTAAGCAACATGAGCATTGAGCCTCTTCTTCATCGTCTCTGCACCCAGGGCTTATAAACCGCTCCTACTCCCTCTCTCTTGGCGAGGTGGGACTAAAAAACAGCTTACCCTTTAGTACCGGTTGGCGCTGCCTGCACAAAATTTAATTAGTGTCATTTAGCTCAAAACAAATCATTAAATGCATGAAAAATATCAAATGAAGGCAGAAACGGTTGAAATTTGATGGCGTCGCTTTGAATGATGCATACTGAATGCACACGAAGTCTGGAGTTGTAAGAAGTTTAAAAAAATGAAATGCCTTTGTAACAGATGAGTTTAATTTTGTCAGAAACCTGAATACTTCGAAAGAGATTGTCCAGTTTGTAAACGAAGTGCATCCAGTTTTTGCCGTAACCCTCTCTACTTTTTTGAACAATCTATGTGGGCGAAATGATGATACCATGCCAAGTTTCAACTTTTTCAGAGTTCATTTGTAGTGCTTTTCAATTTCCAGGTCATTTAGTTCTCAAAACAAATCATTAAATGCATGAAAAATAGCAATTGAAGGCAGAAATGGTTGAAAGTTGATGGCGTCGCTTTGAATGGTGCATACTGAATGCAAAAAATATAAGAGCATTTACATCACGATCTTATATTTCTTTAGAGTCTAAACTGTCAATATGATGTTATAACATCAAAAATACTTTGATCATCAATGATCTTCGTGTGTACAATCTGAATTGTCAATATGAGTCATCAACGATTTATAAACCGATGAAGACTCATATTGCGGCCACAAATTCTACACATAGAGTTCAATGAAGACCAAGTGCTTGTGATAGTTTGAGAAATAACATATTTAAGGTGGTAAAAGGCTTGTTAGGGGAGTGAGGTGGGACTAAAAACAGCTTGACATAACCTCATTAGTACCGGTTCGTGGCACGAACCGGCACTAAATGTTGACGGTGGGGCCACACCCTGACCGCAGGCTGACACATCCCCTTTAGTACCGGTTCATGGCATGAACCGGTACTAAAGGTTCGCCACGAACCGATGCTATTGATCGCTGCCACGAACCGGTGCTATTGTACACATTAATGCCGGCTGAAATTCAAACCGGCACTATTGGGCTTCACGTATGACCCTTTTTCTACTAGTGCCCCCTGCCTGGGCTTGGCGCACCGGCCACGTGGAGGACCATCTGTCCTGGTTCGTGTTAGAACCGGGACTAAAGGGGGGAGGTATTAGTAACGACCCATTAGTCCCGGTTCATGAACCGGGAATAAGGCCCTTACGAACCGGGACAAATGCCCCCTTTTCTACTAGTGAGAGAGTGGCTGAATGAAGTGGGTTGCAGCTGACATGCATGAAGCCCTCAATAAAGAAATAGACCAAAATATCTGATGATAATAGAATCGATTGAGACTTAGTTTCTCAGTCGGCTGACAATTAGCAAAACCATAAACAATATGGTCAGGAATGTCTGAACCTATAGGTCTTTATAATTAGATCCCGTTGAAATAAAACACATGCAAGGGCTTCCAGTTTGGCACGATTGAAATAAGGTGCAAGATGCCTTCATTACAACAGACCAATCTGCAAGAGACTGATCACTCGTGCACGTCGCTCCCTAGGCGACGCCAGGAGCAAAACTCCATGCCGCCGCCAACAACCATCCGCTGTGGCCTCCCCTTCCGCCACTGCCACTGGCCTCTACCACGACAGCGGAAGGCCCATATCCGAAGGAGGTGGGGTTTCCTTAAGGCGTGCTGCAAGAGGTGGAGGTCAGCCTGTGTGGGGAGACGCCGACAGGGAAAAGATGGTAGCGCGACGACCCTAGTGGTATTCTCCTATCCAAATTGCCGATCTTCCAGCTGCCGGTCGTCCTCGATCTGGCAGTCGACAAGTTCTAGACTCCTCCACCAACGGTGTTCGTGCATTGGTGCATGGCACTCATGGACCTCTAGATCGGATGGGATCCGGTCATGCGCGTCTCAAAACATCAGCTCGTGCGGCTTCAGATTTGCGAGGGGTATATCCGCTATGATCCATGGTGTTAAAAGAGGTGGATCTTTTCTGTGGTTAACTTGTCATGTATTTTTTATACATAGTAGATTACGTAACAATAATGTAAGATACAAATAGACTTGAAATTACCAAGACAAAGCTTCTGTATACAAGCCAACGTAATGACCACACTAGCTTGTGTAGAGAGAAGATTTGTGGACGCGGACTTGGTGAACATGGGTCCGTGCACACCCTTTATGAATAGTAAATATGAAAACATGCTAGAAAAAATCAAAAAAAAAATCTGAATTTTTTTTAATATACATAGTCGACCAGTTTACTCGCATATGAAGTTTCACGAAGAAATCACATCCGTGATAATCTAGGCAAAAATGGCAAAATTGAAGCTATATTAAAAAACACTGTTTAATGAATAGTATGATCGCATTCGTATTTTCTTCACTAAGAATACCATGGGTGTTAATATATCATGAAACTTCACACGTGTGTAGAATGATCGACTAAAGTTCATACCGCGAAATTTCAGAAAATTTTAACTTTTTCTAGTATTTTTTATGAATTAGGTAACAATGAACACATCAAGAAAAGCATGTATATTCGCCGAGGTGAAGAGGTACCTGATATAGGTTTTGCCTTGCACTTCACTACAGCTATGGTATATGGCTTCCTCCCTTCCACGCAAACATTTTTGAAGGTGTAAAGCAATAGCTACAACAGGCTGGCACCATTATGCAAACCGTTACTTACATCTCGAAAAACAAAAGATGAGCAACTTGGTTCTTAAACTGAATGCTTATCAAAAATGAATTGTCTAAGGAGGGAATATCTAGAAACTGTATATCCTTAAAACACATCCTGGAAGCATGCACTGCATATCCTAAATGCACAATTAGAAAGGATAAAAACTAAATGGACATGAACCTTTCCAGATTTTCAATGAGACTGCTAATAGCACACCTAATGGTACCCCCTAAACTTTGATCTAGCATAGAGAATAAAGCCATTTATTGCAACACGAAAACTGAATAAATTGGCATACTGCAAAGGAAAAAAATAGCCTGCTGGATCTAGATTCTAAATAAATTATAAGCAAGTGGAATCAAGAAATAAATATCATGTATTCTTCACTTTTGACGACCAAATTCAAGTCTTACCCCAACAAATGGAGCAGTTAGTCTGGAGAAAAGGAGATGATGATTCAGTTGCGACAAGAGAACAGAGCAGCAGCCGCTCTGCAGATAGACAGAAGATGTTTGGTTATCTTGAAACAAGAAACATAGAGGGTTTCCTGAAATAAGAAGAGGATTGACAAAAGAGAAAGAGCAAAGAGAGAAAAGAAAGAAAAAACATGCATAGGGAGAGCAGAGTTACCATGACGAGGTGCGAGATGCGGCGAGGCGGTGTAGTTGAGATGGGGGCGGCGATGGGGATAGGGGAAGGGAGACCGGTGGTGGTCGTGGGGTGGCGGAGGTGGAGACCAACGGTGAAGGTGTGGCGGCGGAGGCGGTGGAAGTGAGGTGGGGGGCAGCGATGTGAACAGCAGAATGGAGACCGGCGGCGATATTCGGACGATAGCGATGGCGGCAGTGGAAACCTGCGGTGAAGATGGGGGTCAGGTGGTGGAGACCAGCCATGGAGGTGGCGTGAGATGGCGGCGTCAGCGATGCGATCGGGGAGGTGGCCGCTGGATGGAGACGATTGGGGAATTTCTCGGTAGGGTTTCGTTTTGGTTCTTTCATTTTCCCCGTGGGCCAGCACGCATGGAAAAAAAGGAATTGGCTCGAACCTTCCCGTCTATTGCCACACAGGAGATAAAAAAAATCGGGCGCGCAAGCAGTTCTTTTGGCGCGAACATGGGCTTGGGGGTGACGGGTTGGTCTAATTATTTTCCTGTGCGGCCCAATTAACAGGACAATGTATTTTCCTGTGAGTTATGTCCAACCCTACAGCAAAATAGCCTATTTTCCTTGCGTCTTAATTATGCCCGTCATGAAAATATATTTTCCTGTCAACCTTTTTGAGCCTCACGGGAAAATGAAACACCGTGGGGAAAAGTCTAGTTTCTGGTAGTGTTTTATTGTACAACGAGTTATAAACCTAACCTGCCTTATGACTTTCTATTCTTCAAATTGTACTATTAGATGTTGAGATCCTATTGGAGTGCATTTTTCTACCTGGGCGCATGTTTCTATAGCTTCGATGCATAAGACTAGGAGGTATTGGGAACTTAGCAATATCCTGGGCATGGCTAATTTGTACAAGAAATTCTCAGGAAGCAGGTTTTGACCGTTACCTCCTGATCCTAGAAGCCTCGCCCTTCTCCTTGGCCCGACTGCTCCTCTGTAGGAAAAAAATATTACCGTGATGGAGGTGCGATAGTAATAAGCAGGACGAAAGCAGAAAGAAAAAATTGTGCAAGAAGATTGTGAGGTGCCTAGGGAGAGACTAGAAGGCCGCGCCTTGTGGAGCCCCAGTTCTATTTTTTAGCAGGGAGATCTTCATTGGGGTATATTATTTTTAGGCCTTTCTTTTGTAAAATTATATGCACAGACCTACATATATTTATTTGTACAACATGAAAATATATGTTCATTGTTGCAACCAAACTCAGAAAGGTAACAAAATTCTGATACAAATCTATATTAAATAAATCCTACAAAAATTGAAAAGGCACAGTACTAATTATGCAGTTGTATGATAATGGCAAGCGGTTGACGACCCTGTATGTACTTTTAGTTTGTCACGACGTAGCTTGGTCTTACTAATATTATTGCACAAGCATTTGGTGCATTCGAAGCTAAAGTCACTTACTAAAATTTACTGAAGTACAAACATAATACTAACATAGAATCAACATAATATGTAAAGTGTCACACAAGTTGGTAACATTCAACAAATTTTATGCAACAAAAAGGAAACTTGCGCAACTTATTTTTCTACTATGGGCGTTGAATATATGTCTCAATAGGTGACATGAAAATAACTTGTTGTTGTAGGTTATGTGTTCTTATTTCTACATCATACATCTTTATATCTATCTATCGACCTATCTATCTATTACTAATTAGAGACTTCCATGGAGCTCAAATGTTAATTCTCAGCGCTTACAAAACATGTATCGTTGATCTATTGAAACTATTAGGGAAAAGCGTAGTAGTGTACATTTTTACAGTTTTTCGAAATTTTTCTTAAATCATGAACATTTTTGAATTCATGAACATTTTATGCTCTTTGCGACCCCTATATTAAAAATTCTGATTTTTTTTAAAATATTTTTCTTGAACAGGCAAACATTTTTAGAGTCATTGAATTGTTTTTGGAAATTGGTGGAACAATTTTTTGAAATGCATGATCATTTTTTGAATCAACTAATAGTTTAAGGATCAATAAACTTTTTTGTAAGTCACGAACAGTTTTGGAATTTTGAGGTTAAGTTTCAATTCATGAACACTTTTTGAATATGTGATTTAAAAAAATCGTGAACATTTTCTGAATCTACCAACATATATGAATTTATTGCAAAATTCTTATATTTTTCAGATATTTTTTGAAACCCAAACTTTTTAAAGTAGAAAAAAACAAAGATGGAAAACGAAAAATAAAAAAAAAACAGCCCCCCGGACATGGGCCGGCCCAAAGAGGCGCGTTGTCTCTTCTCCCAGCATGCAGTGCACAGTATAGATGGTTTCTTTGTTATTAGGTCTAGATTGCCGGTGTGTAATATTTTACAACTTTGGCGCAATTTCGGCGAATTACCCCCACAAGCAATAGCCTGTTTATTATTAGGTATAGATTGTCGGTGCATCAAATACGCCACACAGAGTGAAACCCTTGAAGTGAATTTCACCCTTGCTATTTTAGTCGAATTCGTAATTGCTTGACTTCTTAATATATTTTTCTATATGACCTTACCATTTTATGTTTGCAAGCTAGAAATGTAATTGCTAATGAATTTTTTCTTCTTCTAAAAGAAAGGAGGTGGATTTTGTGATATTATATTAAGGAAAATTCTTGTATCGCAGAAGTTTGTTTTAAACGAGGCAGGCTGCTTGCATTTTCATTAATTAAGGAAAATTCTTGTCCTGGTTAATTAATTAGTGGAAAACTGCGTGAAAATCAATACAACCTGCCGATCAGGCAAATAAGAAAGATACTTCTAACAAATGCATTGATGTCGATGTTGATGGTATACGTCGCTTCAGCGTCATTACTTCTCAAGCAAGCGAGACCGAGTTCACTTCAAGCGACCATGGGCAGCGAGAAGCAACATGAAGACCCAAACCACGAAAATAGACACCAAGCTAGTCATAGGGCAGCTCCTGGTTTGAGAGAGGACCACACAAAATAACTATGCATGATGGACGCTGCTAAAGGATCACCGAGCTGGGCCATCTCACATCTGTCATTGTAACACTTAATTGCAACCTCAAGAATGAAAATAGAGATTGTGCGTCGTGTTGTTTTCTTTAATATTAATTTTATTCTCCTTCCATTTCACTTCAGGTTTACAAAATATGAGTTTGCTCTAAACACTTCAATGTTATTACTATGGTATTTACAATTTCCTGGTATTTACTCGCAACATATGTGTGGCAAAAAGCCTACTTGCAAGAACTATTAATCAACATGGTTTAGCTTTGATGTTTTCCTAGCCTGTCAGCAAGCATTTTTTTTATTGTTTCCATTCAACTATAGGACTATGCTTCTTTGTCTTTGTGCATCTAGCAGAAATATGTTTGTGATCAAACAAAGACAATGAAAACATTAACTATATAGTTTATCGAGTGTGTATCCTATAAATTACTTTGATTGGTGTCCAAGGGCTGATCTCATCTTATTAGTACTGGTAGTTTTATCCAGGGTGCTTTCCCTTTCTATATGTATGGAATTAACAAAATAGTATTTTTCAATAAATGATTGGGGGGTGCAAACAACTAATCGTAATATTAGTAAATCATTCCATATACTATCAGTTATGATTCTCTTCGTATATAATACTATTATTTCAGGGAATGAAATAATATTTCTCTAGCTTCCCATGAACATGAATGACTCATTTTAGTAAAATTCTTCATGTTTGCATGATGAGATCCATTGTCTTCAGCAAAGGTCATTGAAGGTGTTATATTTCTTTCTGGCAATATCCATCTAATCCTACAGGTAAAATGTTCCTGAACTGGTGGCCATGTATAAGAGAACTTATTGTGCTACGCGTGAACTTCACTTAGCCTCTGATATGCTGGATTGTCGTTGTTGCATATAGATAAGAAATTGTTAATATATTCACTGCCTTCGAATAAATAACTACCATATTATCTGGCCGGGCTATCGGTACACATAGAGTATAGTTCTTATCCTACACAATATAATATATTTATTTCCCATACAATTGCTTCTTGAACAAATCAATATAGTTCTTGGAATTGTAGTTTCCTCTGCAGTTGTCTTCTTCTTGTTATTACCATTGCATCCATGCATAATTAGATATTCATTCCTTCATCACTTTTACTACATTCATTGTATATGGAAACAATAGGGATTTGAGAGCAACCGGGCCGGCAATGGCGGCGGGCACCACGGCGGCGTGGGCCACGGTGGCGGCAGGGGCCACGGCTACGACAGGGGCATTGGCGGCGACCGGTGCACCCGTGGCAGCGGCAGGGGCAGCAGCAGTGGGGACGGGGGCCGCGGCGGCGGGGTCCATGGCATCGGGGGCCATGGCGGCAGCGGCGGCAACGGCGCCAGCCGAGCCGGCAGCGGAAGGAGCGACGGGCGAGGTCGAGGTCAAGCCCATCGCAGGGGTGACGGCGTCAGCCAGGGTGGCGGGCGGGGTGCCCACGGGCTCGACCTCGTAGGACGGAGACGGGGACCTGGCGGCCCGGTCAGACTCGACCTCGAGGAAGGGAGTCGAGAACCCCGGAGGTGGTGGCAGAAGGCACCGGACCTGGGGGGCACCGAGGGGTGCCGCCACGCATCACTCCAGGTAGGGGGCGCGGGGGCCGACGCCGATGGAGCCGAAGCCGGAGGGACCTGAAAAAAAGGAAACACCGTCTCGACAAAGTACACGTGCCTCGAGGTGTACACACGTGTGTGACGGGATCATAGCACCGGTAACCTTTGGTGTTGGGAGGGTAGCCAAGGAAGACGCATGGGACGGATCGGGGTGCGAGCTTGTGTGGGTGGACGCGGTGCTAGGATAATTGAGACACCGAAAGATGCGGAGACCTTCATAGGACGGCGGTGTACCGAAGAGAAGGTGGTGAGGGGCGTAGTTATACCCAGGACGACACGAACAAATGTTAACTAAATGAGTGTGGAGAATACGCTCGGCGCGGTCGTTCTGCTGTGAAGTGTAAGGGCAAGTCAGACGGAAGGTGGTGCGTGAGAGGCGAGAAGTGTGCGAAGAGCAATGTTGTCAAACTCTTTTCCGTTATCAGTTTGGAGTGCAAGTATGGGGCGACCGAACTGGGTGGTGACATAGGAGTAAAAAGAGGTGAGTGCGGCTAAAGCATCTGATTTACGACGAAGAGGAAAAGTTCACACATAATGAGAATAATCATCTAAAGTTTCCAAGTGGTATAGATAGCCCGTGGTACTCACAACGGAGACATCCAAACATCACTATGAGGCAACTGAAACGGAAAAGTGGAAACTGAAGTAGATGCACTAAAGGGAAGACGAACGTGCTTGCCCAAATGACAAGTCTCACAAGTATGCGTGTCGAGCTTATTAAATGAGAAAGAAAAACTCCTAAGAATATGACCCAAAATGCCGGGGTTGGGGTGGCCCAAGCAAGCATGCCAAAGATCGACGCCGGCGGCGAGGGCGACAGGTGTGGAGGTGGAGACGCCGGCGTGCACGGGGTAAAGCTCATCAGGGCTATCACATCGGTGAAGCACCATCCGGGTACGAGCGTCCTTCACAGAAAAACCAACACCGTCAAATTCAACAGTAATTGGATTCTCACGAGTAAGACGACGAACGGAAACTAAACTAGTGACTAAGTCAGGTGAGACAAGGACATTAGACGGAAAACTAGTACTGCCAACATGAGTGATATGTAAAAAAGAACTGTTGCCAACGGTGATACGAGTGGGTGTGTGCACCGGAGTGGAAGAGGAAAGGTTACCGGGATGACCCATCATGTGTGCAGTAGCACCCGAGTCCATGTACAAGTCGCCTCCACCGCCACAGTTGCTCGGCGACGGCGCCGAGTGTAGGGCAGACAGGACGGATGGGCTCCACGGTGCAGGTACCAGCGGTGGCGGCTGGCCTCCATAGGGCGGCGCCTGGGTGGGCACGCCGTAACAACCGAGGGGTGGCGGCGTGAGCGGGGCAACGTATGGCTAGTAGGGGGCGCCGACAAACGCCTGGTGGCCCGCAGGGCGGGGAACAAGGAGTGCCGATGCAGGAGCCGGCGGGACGGGCATGTGATAGGCGTTCACGGGTTCTACTCGGCGGCCCACGGAGGGGATGCTGCTGGTAGCGGGGAGCCCCCTTGCGCCCTGCGCCTGCTGCTGCTGCTGCTGGCGGCGGCCCCGCCACCTTGCGGCTGCTCGGGAGGCGCGGGCGGTGCGCGCGGCAGCGGGTAGTAGCCGGTAGGCGCTAGCTGACGGGGGGCGGCCGAAGGAGCAGGACCGCCGCGGGTGGTACCGGCGGCGAGGGCGGTATGTTGGACCCGCTGCTTCAAGTTCATCATCCGGTGCTCCTCAAGTTTGAGGTACGCGATGACGCGCTAGAAAGTGGGTTGCGGCAGCAGGGTGAGGTTGGACGCCACATTGCCGAAGTCCTCATTAAGACCGGCGGTGAGGGTGCTCAGCATGAGGTCTTCAGAGACCTTAGCGCCGATGTTGCGAAGCTCGTTGGCGAGCATCTTGAGCCTCATGCAGTACTCGTCGATCGTGGAGTTGTCATGGTGACAGCCGAAGAACTCATGCTGCAAGAAAACAAGGCGCTGAAATTTGTTGTCGGTGAAGAGGCGTTGAACTTGGCCCATACGATGCAGGTGTCGTCGTCCTCGGCGACGACCGTGTGGAAGATGTCCTTCGAGACCGTCAGGTAGAACCAACGGATGATCGTGGCCTCGATGGTGGACCACTTCGGTTCGCCGCGCATGTACGCGCTGTCCACGGAACCGTCGATGTGCTCGGTGAGATAGTACTCGCTGAAGATGAGGTTGAAGTAGGTCTTCCACGCATAGTACGACATGCTGGAGCTGTCAAGACGGATAGGGACCCGAGCCTCAATATGGAGGTCACGGATGGCGGCGGCGGAGGGCTCGGGGCCGGCGAACGGGTTTGACGAGTGGGTTGTGGAGGAGCCGGGTGAGGATGGCCACGACATGGCGGCGGCGTGCGGGTGAGGGGTGGCGACTAGGGTTAGGGTTTTGGTGGGGAGGGAGGAGGCAGCAACAGTAGGTAGGTGCGGCTGCAGCGGCTAGGCGGTGGCACTGTCGCGAGGGGGAGGCGCCGGTGTGGGGTGGGAAGGGGCGGAGCGGGCGCATGAGGGAGGCGCAGGCGCGGTAGGGATGAGGCGGCGTGGACACGGCAGGGAGCGGAGGTTGCGGCACCGGGCGGCGGCGGCGCGGTGAGGGAGGGGTGCGGCGGCGGCGGGGGTATGGTGCAGCGGCTCGCGCTAGTAGGGCGCGGCGGCGACGGTGCTGGCGAACCCTAGGGAAGGAACGACCAAGATGATACCATGTAGACAGGGAAGTTTGCAATACAGTAGACGTTGTACTGATGGGGTGCTGGTGCACGTATAAATAATTACAAGGGAAGGCGTCTACCTCAACTATACAAGACTAGGAGGTGGGCCACAACTCTAATATACATGCAACACAAAATATAACTCAACAGTATTATTGAAGTCTAGTCTGGCCTGATCTTGCTCGTTATGTATACATTTTTAACCAAATTGGACTCTAGTCTGGTCTCGACTCATAAGACTACGAAATCTACTAATCTTTTCGTAATCGCAATGTCAACCATAGTGATATGACGTGTACACATAATGACTAATTTAGAGCCTTTAATTTTTTTAATCCATGTAAAGTGAGCAGTTGAGGGCACGGTAAGATGCCCATCACTGCTTTTTCTTTTTCTTTTTGCAAGGACCGCCACTACTAGGTGAGACGCCCAGCATTGCTTCTTCTTTTTTCAAGGACCGCTACTACTGCTGCTAAGTGACTGCTTGGTCGTTCGTCATTGATGACATGTTAGCAGTGGTGGGTGCACCTAACCTCTCACCCACCAATAGTGATCATTTTACACCCGCCCGTGCTAGGCTATTCTGGAGTAGTGGTACTGCATGTCCTGATTACCCACGATCGATCCAATCAGAGCGACGCGGTGGTAAAGATTAATTGGCCGGTCTTTCATGATGTGACGATATTGACCCAGATGTGTGGATTCCTGGAATAGTCCTAGACCACCCAGATTATCCGTAGCTAATCCTTGCAATGGCCTACCCCGGGGGTATCCTGCCTTCAATAAGAAACAACGATGCATAATGGGCACCTATACTTCTAGTGTAGATAACTAGTCGATTAATCTTGTTGATAAAAAAACTAGTTGATTAATGTGAGCCACCTTAGTGACATGATGGTTCATGGATTTCCAGTATGATCCATCACAAAAAATGTCAGGATAGTGTCTTATAAAAAGAAAAGGTTGAAGACCAATATTGCACAAGCATGTCTTGGTAGCTGACGAGGGACTCTAATCTTGCACGGACCAATCTTTTCACCAGTTATAATCATGAAATTTTATGCGCGGGTGGAGTCTCACACACACAATAAAAACCTTCATTGTCGTGGTATTCTCGAGGGGGGAATCACGTCACGGCAGATGCCACGAGATGGCTTGAGGTGAGGGCAAGACTGCGGTGAAGATCAAGGAACATGATTGGGCAAACAGCACGCGGTGAATTACTCAGATTCGGGGCCCTCGCGGGGAGGTAACCCCCCTACTCCTGCATGTCTGGAATATATGTGAAGTATACGGCAGTACAGAGTGCTTCTGGAGATGTATGAAATAAGGCAGAAGAGAGCTATATGCTTGTCTCCTTGTACGTGAGTGTGTGGCGTTGGAGCCTTTGTGGCTTGTGGCCAAGTGAGTGCTTGGGTATGTATGCCGGTGAGTGTGTCGCCTTGTGGCCGAATGAGCATGTCCCCCCTGGATGGATGGATGGATGGATGGATGGAGGTTTTGTAGTGTGCACGTGGATGCTAGTCCCCTTGGCCAAGACTGTGGCTTCTTGGTAAAGGAAGTGGCTTCTTGGCCAAGTCACTGTCCCCTGGGTCACTTTATACACTAGTGCCCAGGGATAAGTAAGCGCTATACATGATGTCGCGGGTGACGAATGAACAATGTATGCTTTATCAGCAATAGTGACCACAGTATGGTCGTCTTGTCCGTGTCGGGTCGATGCTACGATTGATTACGTGTAGCAGGCCGGCTGGAGTAGCCGGACGGGGAGCCTTCTGGAGCAGCCGGGTGGCGAGCCGGCCGGAGCAGCCGGGTGGCTGGATCAAGGGACGTTGGCCACCCCGATGTTTTGAAGCATTGTTTGCTGTCTTGGGCCTACCCGGGGGGTCATCCACCCCGACATTCATCCCCCGCATCGCCCTCCTCTGGCGACATGATCATTGCGTCGGTGGCGAGCCCTGGTGGTTGACATGGACACCCTGGGGAGGATAGCAAGGCTTTCTGTCCTTATCGTCGAAGAAATTTGGAGGTGTCACGTCCCTCCTAGGAGCGTTGTTGTGGTCTCTTACCCCTGTGTCAGGGCCCATGTTGGACTGTGACAAAATAGTGACGACAACACATGACTGACTTCAAGGGCGGTGCTACTTGTGCACATGGTCTATAGGTCCGGGGTGAAAATCTAAGTTTGTTTGGTGTAGGTTACATCTTTGCATCATTATCATGTTAAAGGCATTACTCGGATATGCTTTGATTGATTCTTCAGTGTGAAAACCTACAAGCTAGCTTTTGGTCCTAGGATATGATGACTACGTCGTTTAAATGTCGCTCCTTTCCAGAAGGCATTCTTGTTGAAGAACCTCGTCGTCATTGTGGTGTCATGAGATGGTTGATGCGGATATAATCAGTGTTGTAATTTGTCAATCACTGATTTGGTCGCTTCGTGTTTGCTTTTTCTTGCTTAGGCATAACTTTTGTCTTTTATGATTGTTTTATTGGCCGGCGTGTTTTGTGTGTATGCACGCTTAATTGGTTGTGTGCATCGTATATATGCAAAAGGTTATATGTGTGCTCATAATGTTTGTATACTCTTGATCGTTGATCCCCGTTTTGTCGAAAACTAAGGCGAGTGACAAGATCAACATAAACCATTAGTCTATCATATATTAAACTAGATGATACCCCGCGCGTTGCTGCGGCATTCATAGTGCAAGCAATTTGGACTGAATATTAATAAATATAATTAAAACATAATTTCTACTAATAGACATACATGTAGATATACATTAGGAGACCAGATAAGGTCTAATTGTACATAACATTAAAATGACTTACAATTAGAGAAAAGAGGTATACAGGTAGAAATGTTCTTATTCGTAAAAAAGAACTTAAGGCATTAAACTCTTACTTGTGTTACAAATACATGCATATATTCCAAATGCATCTACTTATGCTGATCCACTGAATAATAGATATACCAATTTGTTGAGAAAATCCTCGGGCACTAAGAGTAATGGAGACAAAGCCTTTCGATCTGGTTTTGATTTAGTAGCTTCACCACACAACTATATCTTATCCAAGCAACATGAATCTGAAGTAGTAGTCGAATAAATGATTGTATGTCATGACATCTATGTATAGCACATCGGTCGGTCATTGGGAACGACAAAAGAAAGAGTTAAAATCTGACAATTCTACTGAACTAAAACATATGAGAATATGGTTCGGAAACAAAGAAAACAATAGAAAACACCGAAATTGGGTCAGAATGTCTGCTTTCAGCTAAATGTACCAACTTGCCAACTTGGTTGCTTGCTACATCTCATGAACACACAACATGAATGTAAGTTGATTTAGCAGTATTGTCTGACTCCATGGATACCAAGAACATGTAGTTTCTTTCACCTACATCTTCACAATCAAATATCTTAAACCTCCCATAAAGTAAGTGAATGTATAAAATAGCCTATTATCTAAGAGAAAATATACATGCAGTTGTATCTCGGTTCACGATGAATCACACTAACTTTATTGTTAAACAGCTAAGAAAACATGGATGCAAATAGTAAGCAAGCAAGTAAGAGAGGTATCGATTTTATAAATGGATCATACTCAGGCATAGAGAAAATACGTGTACTTTTCAGCAAATATGAGGACTGTAGGGAGAGGGAGAGGCCACTACTCACCAATGAACATGTTAACTAATGCATAGACACAAACAGTAGAGCGAAATGATAAAGTTGATTTTTTTTAAGATTAATATGTAAGACTACATGTGGAAAACTAATCAGTGTGTCAAACGCCTTGAGATGACTATCTGCATAACAAATAAGCGAAATTCATGATAATATATATAAGCTGGCGAACATAATTCCATGCGAAGATATATCTAGCAATCAGTTGACTTCCCTCTGTACAGCTAGCCAAAGTGGATGTATTCAGTCATTTGTGAACAAACTCATGAGAATAAAATAAATATTGACAACTCAGGTGCAACTTATTGTGGCAGTAAAGCAGCAAGGCATTAGTGGGGGATTGGAATTAGAGGGAATCTGGACTAACCTCATGAAGGAACTGGAAGAGACACCGGCGGATAGCAGGGCTCCAAATTCGTCCCATCCATCTTCATTGCGCTACCAGTAGGCGACCTACCAACATGTTGACTGCAACTTACCAATAAAAAATTCAGCTCATGTTGGAGACAAATATCATAGAGTAAATGGAGAAAAAAAAAGGGATGGCTCACCGATGTAGTTCAGATTTCAATCAGGGCACAAGAGAGAGGAGGACAGAGGTAAAACAGCAGCATCGCCGCCAATTCGACGATGGCACAGAGCACCAGATCGATTTCATCATCAATGACACTACAGTCCGAGGGAGCCACCGGATGCGCCGTGGACCGGCGACCATCACAGAGAACGCACATGAGATCTCTTCCCAGGCGGCGCACTGCATACTACTGCAGGGGAAAACGGAAAAGCCTTTATTTAAGGAGAGAGAGAGAGGAGGAGGAGGAGGATGAAACAGAAAGCCAGGCGGGGTTGGGGGCAGGACAACTGTTCTTCTTCTTAGCATGACCTTTGGGCTTTTTTCCTGCAGTGAGTTGAGACCATTGGGCTTCGGTGGTAACTTAAAGGCTGAAAATGTAGCAACGAAATTAGTAAAATGCAAAAATAATTGATGATGTGGCAGGATGCTGAGGTGGATAGGCTGCATGTTGACAGAATTGGTTGTAGTGGGGATCAACTTCTTAAGAATGTAAGATTACTTCTACAACTTTTACAGTAGCAATCCAACACTACTAGGGAAAAGCCTATACACAGAATTTTAGCAGCAGCGCGGTTCGAAATAGAGCGCTGCTGCTAAGTAGTTGTAGCCCGTGTTACGTAAACTCGCTGCTGATAAGGATTTAGCAGTAGCGCGCTCGGCCAGAAACACGCTGTTACAAATATCGACCGGCGGTGTTCACCTAACTCTAAGTAGCAGTAGCGCGGTCGCAATAACAGCGCTACTGCTAAGTACGTAGTAGTAGCGCGCTTTCCTCGAGATCGCTGCTGGTAAGTTTCAAATTGCCACAATTTTTTGTCCCAGTTAGCAGTAGCGCCTTACCGCAAAGCGCGCTGCTGCTAAGTACTTAGCAGCAGCGCGTTGTCTCTCCCGCGCTACTGCTAACCCCACCAACCCGACACCTTTCCCCACCCGTCCCTCCCCTCCCCCTTCTCTTTTCCCTTCCCCCTACCTCCCCCTCTCCTCTCTTCCCTCCACCACATGCTCCCACTCTCACTCTTCTTCTTCTCAATACTTCTCCCCCATTACTCTCTCTCTTCTCTATCCACCTTCTCTCTCTTCATTACTTCTACATAACTACACCACCTCCATTAATGCATCTCCTTTCTCTTTTTCCTTCCCCCTCCACTAGTTGAAGTTGTCTCCTCCCAAATTAGGTAGCTAGGTAGATGTAGGATTTATTTAAGTGGCCTATTTGCCCCCTAACTAGATCTATCTTTGTCAGGAAGAGCTTTGTGCACTTTTGATCTCCCTACAACATAATCGTCACCGTGTGCTCGATCTCGATCGAGATAGAGGTGATGAAAATTTCATGCTTTTGCAAAATGAAATGTGTTTATGTGTGTGTGATATGTTTGTGGAAATTGTGTGTGTGGCATGAGTTGACGCCGCCAAATTGTGCTTTTGAGTTGCCTATGTTTTGCCGAAATGTCGATTTATTTCCGTTTGGCTAATTCGGCAAACTCTAGATCCATTATGTCCTATTTTTAGGGAAGGTCATGCCAAATTTTTTATGACTTTGATGCATGCATGCATTTTACAATCAATTTTTTATTATTACCGTGCGAGTTGGCGATGGTCGGTGGAGCGATGGTGGATAGGTGGTTGCGGTCGGCGGTGCAAGACATGAAAGAAAATAACCGGACAGAGGTTTTATGTCCGTGTCGAAAAGGCAAAGGAATAGTTTGGCTCGACCCCATGACGATGGTCGTGTCGAAGCGCACCTGCTCATGACTGGTTTCATGGATGGCTATACTCGGTGGATAATTGAAGATGAGGATGACGATGTTGAGGATGCCGACGGGGCAGGCAATGATGACACGGGCAAGACGAAGAGATGATCGATAATGGCGGCGGGAAGAGGCGGACATGGCGGCGGAGAAGGGCCGGACATAGCGGAGGAGAAGGGGCGGACATGGCGGCGGAGAGAACGACATGGACTCCACGCAGCAGAGTTCGTTGGTACTAAGTTCAATTGTGCGGGACCCTCATGTTCAAGCATTGCTTCGCAAGGAGACGCAATCTTGAGAGCTGCTTCTAGAGAGGAGGCTAAGCTGGAGCAACTGGTGGTAGACTCGAACACTCCGTTGTATGATGTTTGCAATCCTGAGGTGACCCGGTTGAGTTTCACGCTCCAACTCCTGAAGACGAAGGCTAAAAACAAATGGACCGGCACTAGCCTCGATGAGCATCTCAAGTACCTAAAGGATGTTCTTCCCGCGGGTAATCTATGTCCTACTAGTGTTGATGAGGCCAAGAAGATCGTGTGCCCTCTTGATCTGCCACACGTTAGATACAATGCATGCATCAACGATTGCATAATTTATCGGAAGGAGCACGCGGAAAAAATAAGCTGTCCGGTGTGCAATGCTTCTCGATACAAGAAGGCCGGGAAGAAATGTCCCCAGAAAGTTGTATGGTTCTTACCGATCACTCCCCGTCTCCAGAGGTATTTTGTAGATCCCAAGGAAGCAAACCTAATGCGCTGGCACGCGGAGAGGAAGAAGCCCGACGATGGAGATGATCCGAGTGAGACACGTGAAGGATGGAAGCCAGTGGAGAGCGTTGAACAGCTTCTATCGGTATTTTGAATGTGATGCAAGGAACATCGTGCTCGGCGCGTGTACCGATGGCATGAATCCGTTTGGCAACCAGAACACCAACCATAGTACATGGCCCGTGTTTGTATGGATGTACAACCTCCCCAGGTTGTGCATGAAATCAAATACATTCACATGAGCATGCTTATTCAAGGGCCGAAACAACCAGGAAATAATATTAATTTGTATCTGGGGCTACTTCAAGAGGAGTTAGACACTTTATGGAAAACACCGGCCAAGACATGGGACGCCAGCAAAGGTGAGTATTTCAACATGAGAGCCGCGCTGATCACGACAGTGCAGGACTATCTCGGTTACGGATATGTGGCAGGCCAGGTGTGCCATGGATATTGCGGATGCACGCGGTGCATGGATGATACAACGTCTCAGCAGCTAACGTCAAGGAAAGATGGCGGTCAGGAAAATCGTGTACATGGGGCATCGAAGATGGCTTGAACAGGACGACCCGTGGAGAAACCGTGGAGATCTATTCAATGGTCACGCTGAGCATCGAGGACCTCCACGTAAGCGGAGCGGTGCCAAAATCGATGAGCTGTTGAAAAACTGGAAGGAGTGCCCCGCGCCGGGAAAGACGATGAGAAAGGCGCCGGAGCCGCTGCTGAAGGTATGGAAGACGAGGTCGTGTTGCGGGACTTGAGTATCGGCACAAACTCGATACACCTCATTGCCTTGATCAAATGCATATCTGTAAGAATGTCCTTGAGAGCTTGCTCAAAACACCGATGAACATGCGGATAAGACCAAGGATGGGCCGAAGGCAAGAAAAGACTTGCAAGATTTGAAAATCAGGGAAGATCTGCACATGCCGCCCCGTAAAATGTCAGACGAGACAAAGACAGAGACAGAGGCACAGGAGAAGAAGGGCAAGAAATTAAAGAAAGAGGATTATTATTGCCCCCCCTCTTGCTTCACCTTAAGTCAGGCTGAGATCAATCAATTCTTTAAGTGCCTTACCGGAATGAAAGTTAGTTCCGGTTACTGTGGCAAGATAAGCAGATATCTAGACACGGACAAGAAAAGGTTCAGCGGGATGAAGTCTCATGACTGTCATGTGATGATGACGCAGATACTACCTGTTGCCCTTAGAGGGATAATGGACAAGCACGTCCGTGACACGCTTATTGGTCTCTGCAACTTTTTCGACGTCATCTCTCGAAAGTCGATCAGTGTGAAGCAGCTCCAAAGGCTACAGGAAGAGATCGTTGTGATACTGAATGAGCTTGAGATGTACTTGCCGCCCGCGTTCTTGGACGTGATGGTGCATCTGTGTGTCCATATTATGGATGACATAATAGACCTGGGGCCGTCATTCCTGCACAACATGATGCCGTTTGAGAGGATGAATGGGATCATCAAAGGATTCGTTCATAACATGTCCCGTCCGGATGGAAGCATTGTCCAGGGCTATTAGGCACAAGAGTGCATCTCTTTCTATGAGAATTTTCTATATGGCGCAGACCAGCCGCCTGGTGTTAGTGTTGGTTTGCCCGTTAACAAGCACGATGGGAGGCTCGAAGGAGATGGTCACTACAACGGTCGCGAGGAACTGCACGTGGCATACTCAGATCGACGCGACTTTGTGAGCAAACTTGGTAGTGCTACAACACCTAGACGAGGTAGATCCTTTCGTGGCACTGCACAAAGAAATTATCGCAAAGAAGTATCGTGACCGGGGGGGTATGCAGGACGGACGCCGACGTTACTAGAGAGCACAACTCCACTTTCCTGCATTGGTTCAAGGAGCATATTATTAATAATCCCCCGGAGGAGGGCTCTAAGGACGGATTGCTCATATACGCCTTAGCACATGGCCCCTCGCCCAACCTCGTAACCTATCAGGCATATGATATCAACGGATACACGTTCTACACGGAGGCAAAAGATATGGACAGTGATGATCAGAACTCAGGGGTGACGATGGAATGCATGACCGGCAGCGACAACGACACAACTGAACGATTTTATGGAAGGGTCGAGGAGATCTGGGAGCTTGACTACTCTGGACTGCATAACACGATGATGTTCCGTGTCAGATGGGCTAAGAATGTCGAAAGAGAAAGCCGGATGTTCACTACCATGACTATACCCGACACCAAGAGCGCTACCGTGAACGCTATCGCAAAACAACAAGACATGGGTACACGCTAAGCACGTGACACAATGCTTCTTCATAACTGACCCGCGCAATCCCAGCCGTGTTGTCGTGAGGAGAGGCAAAAGGAACATCATTGGAATGGATGGAGTCGCGAACGAGGAAGACTATGATCAGTACGGCAACCCAACGAGGGAAGATGACGATGATGATGAAGTATACGTCAAAAGAAGAATCAATACTACATTACCTAAGAAAAATCGTACTCCATGGAAAAGGCAAAGTCACAATGAGGGGATCAATTATTCTTCGACGACCAAGAAGGGAAAGAAGCTGACTCAAAAACGAAAATGTCAGCACTGAGGAAACGTATGTTATGGGTCCAATGATGTGTAATATATATATATATGTTCCTATTTTGCATACATATTTAACCGTCAAATGATGCAATATATATCGCCCTCCCTTCGTTCACTGCCCTCGGGAAATAAAAGTGGGATAAAATAAAGGAAAAGAAAAAGGAAAACTGGCAGTAGCGACGGTAGTAGCAGCGCGTTTCTACAAAACCGCTACAGCTACAGATCATAGTAGTAGCGAGTTTCTCATAAACCGCTGCAGCTACAGATCATAGTACTAGATCGTTTCTCCGAAACCGCTGCAGCTACAAAATATAGTAGCAGCGCGTTTTGACATAACGCGCTACTGCTACGTCCACTTAACCCAAAATTCTCACTCGCCCTGCTTCATCCCGCCATTTCCCCAAATCCCCATTCTCTCTCCCCGTCGCTCCGCCTTGCCCGACCGCCCGGCGCTTCGCCCCAACGCCCGCGCGCCGGCGCTTAGCCCGGCGCTTCGCCCGTCGACCCTCGACCCGACTCGGCGCGGCGCTAGCCCCGACCACGCCGCTCGCCCCGACCCAGCCGCTCGCCCCGACTCGGCGCTGCTCGCCCCCGACCGACTTTCGCCCCGACCCGTCGGCCTCGCCCCCCTCTCCCCCTGCCGGCCGTCGTCGGGCCTGCCTCCTCGCCCTGCACTCTCTGTAAACCCCCCTCTCTGCTAGGGTTCTTCATGTTAATTAATTAGGTTATCTATTTAGTTATGAATTTAGCTAGGTTTCAAAATTAGCTGAATTTATATGGAAATTTGAACTGGACATGTGATATGTGCATATTTCATGTTTTGGACATGTCATGTTTGGAAAATGATCCGAGTGGCCTATGTTACGCTGGAATGTTGATTCATTTCGTTTACGTTGAATTTCAGCGCCGATATGTCCATTTTAAGGAAAGGTCATGCCGAATTTTCCCGTGAATAAAGGCATGATTTGTGCTACATAGTTGGCATATCGAGTGCTGGCACATAGATTTCTTTTTATGTCATTTCTCATTTATTCATACTTGTAGAAATAAATGAGGCCACTTAATCATAGGAAACATGTCGAACAACGAAGAAACTGGGCCTTCTGACCAAGATGCAGATGAGATGGATTATGAGGGTGAACAAGACTACCTCGACTATTTGACTGCTAAGCAAGGTTTGCAGGTCGGCCTCGATGATGGTACTGACGCCGACATCGACACCGACGGCGCCGACACCGACGGTGTCGGCACCGATGGTGGCGCCGAGACCGGTGGGGAAGGTACCGGCGGGGAAGGTACCGGCCCCCATGCCAATACCGAAAAGAGGAAGCATAAGAAGCAGAGGATACGAAAACCTAACAAACTAGGGATTGGACGACTTGTGATCACAAAGATGGCACCTGGCAAGTTAGAGTCGTTAGAGCCGGAAGAACCTCGCAAGTGCTATGGGAACCAAGTAGGATGCATCCTACGGGAATGCGCGAGCATCAACGATGATGACCTAAGGAGTAAAGAACATTTGACGCAGTTGCTCCTAACGAAGTTGCGCAAGAGATTCAAGATCCCCGACCGGGATGATAACATAGAACAACCGTGGGATGATCCGAAGATGAAAAAGATTAACAATCATTCCATGGGCATGTTCAGCAATGATTTGGCCTCCTGGAAAGGGAGGGTGAAACGAGCTATTGAAGCTGATGAACCCCTGTCCAAGATTCTTGAGGAAAATCCGACACTTACGGAAGAGGAGTTTGAAAAGTTCAAGGACACTTGCGCTACCGAGGCAGCCAAGGCTAAGGCTGCGAAATTCAAAAGCCTTCAGCAAAGGAACACGGGGAAGCATCGCCTCGGAAGCCGTGGCTACCTCGGTAAAAGGCCCATATGGGATAAGTAGGACGCGGAACGTGAAGCCGCGGGTCTCCCAGACCCCTTCACGAAGTTCACCAACCCCTTGGAGCATGACTTCATCAGGGCCCGCTACAAGTGGGACAAAGAGAAAAAGGTTTTTACACGGACAAGATCACGAGGAAATTGATTGGACTACTGGAGAAGCAACACCGGCTTGCAGCCGAAAGCCCTACTTCTCCGATGAGGCCGAAGTGGGACACCCCTCTCAACCGGGCCTTGAACGAACTTAAGGGACTCTCATTGGACCAGCGGCCGCAATATGGTCGTGTGCACGGCGCTGGAGACGGCGCCACATGGAAGGTGTTTTACAACGACGGCCCGGAGGCCAAGAAGCAGAAAAAGAAGTTTAGTCAGGCGGACATCGATGCAAAGGTGAAGCTTGCGGTCGAGAAAAAAGCAGCCGAGGACGCGAAAAAAGCAGCCGAGGACAAATATGAGTTGCTACAGCAGCAGTCAATGCATCTCAGAATCGCTGCAGAAATGATTTCGCTACTAACTTGGTTCCATTATCATCAATCGGGCGAAGGAAAATCTAGACAAGGCGGTACATGATTTCCCGATGCCCGGTTTAAATCGCGAGCAACTCCATGAACAACAACACCATCGCACCATCACTTGCTCAAGCAACCAGGCCTCCTCTACAGCCGCTCCGCTCCATAGCAGCCGTCCTCGGTCTTAGGCGCGCTAGGTGGGCCTTCGTCTTTGGCTGAGCTCGACGCCGTCACGGTAATTAAATGTCGCACCAACATATATATATATATATATAGAGAGAGAGAGAGAGATAATATTCCATTTTTGTTGCCTTTCGGTTGTTTTACACCACAGACATATGTGTTTGCAGGCGAAAGAAACCCCATGCACCATACACTACTTGATCAAAGGCTAGAAGGTGGACGTGGGAAAGGCGATGATAATGGACCCCTCTCAACGCACATTCCACAACCAGCCGATCTCCATTGGGCACTTGAGGTTAGCTTGACCAGTGTGAAATCGGGCACGAGGATTTGCCTCCTCGATAAAGATGTGGGAGCGGACGACGAGACCCCGCCATGATTGGACACTGCAAGTGTTGGGTGCTGCTATGGCCGAAGAATCTTATTCGTCTGGAGCTGGCCGAGAGCACACCAATAACTACCACACATCGACAAGCATGTGCGGAGACCACCACCCCACCTACGCAATTACCAGCTCCTGTAGTAGTGCCGGGTGAGAGCGGCGACGACATGATGAAGGGGTGCAATAGTCTTGCTGATGTAATTTCTCCTGTAGAACAGAGAATGGATGATGAGACGGAGGTCGACCCTATGGATTACCTCAATACAAGCGCATATGACTGTGACATAGATATGATGAGTCAACCATATGACGAATCGGGCTATCACTTGCTAATGAGGATATGGATGATATGCGGGCAGGGCCGTACCATGGATTGCAAAAGTCTCTCTTCATGAAATCCTCACAGACACGCTGAAGATGCCGCCTCAACACAGGCTCAACTAGCCGGGCGCGAGGATCGTCTGATGCTAGCCAGGGAACACTTGGGCAGGGGTTAAGGAAGGGTCCGGAAGGTGTGCCCAAGAAAAGGAGAGGAAGAGATCGGGAAGGTAATCGCCTCCAAACAAGCGAGCACACAGCAGCAGACGATGCATTCTGAAGAGCGTGTACCCGTGAAAGGTGCGGTCATGTTCCATCTCACGGGTGAGCCGATGCTACCGCCGAAACCGCTGGAGGCACTATCAAGGGATCTCAGAAGACTGCACGACCATGTGCGGTCGACTGAGAAAAGCCTACTTGCCTCAAAGGATCCAGGATATCCGACATACGTGGCTCGTGTGCCTGAGGGGAAGTGCTACGTCGACACACGGCCCGCGAAGGTGTTCTTCCTGCGGTTTGACCATATCTTTGAGATGTTTCTAACAAGGCGGCTTGATTTTACTATCGTCCGCCTTTTTGCGCTACATATGAGCTCCGTCATGAAGAGTGAAGAAGTCTCGCAAATCTGTGTGGCGGATCCGTACTACATGCACGAGTCTTTCTTGAGTCTCGGCGACTTTGAGTGTGAAACTGCTAGGGAGTACCTCCAAAACTTCATGGTACAGAATAAGGACCGGGAAATTGTCCTCGTGCCTTATCATCCAAAGTAAGTCAGTTCCGGACAACCCTTTCGTACATTTCAATCATTCCTTCTCTCTCATATGGGGAATAATTTGAGGTGTCTTTTCCCCGCAGCAACGGGCGCGCCGTCCTTATCGTTCTTTAGCCGCAAGTCTCCCACGCCATGTATTTTGACCCTTCCAGAGACTACGAGAAAATGGACTACACCCACATAATGAATATTCTAGATGATGCTCTCCAAGGCTTCAGCTTTAGAGGTGGCCACGTGCATATCAAGAAACAAAGGAACAAGAAGATGGGTTTCGCGCATAAAACTAACTTCTCCTGCATCCATGTCCAAAAACCAAGCAAGAAGGATGGATTCTACATCGTCCATCTCATGATTCAGTTCAAAACGGATCACCAAAAGCTTCGCATTAACAGCAGAAATGATGATCATATCCACAAGTGGCTAGAATCTCATGGAGAGGTGAATTATAAACTTAGAGATTACTTCTTTCGCATCCAAAGCGACATTGCAACGATCATCATGAAAGAAGTCATCGATGAGAAGGGAATGTTCCACCACGGCCCTATATCGCGAACTGACGTCCGAACTCGCATAGGCATGCAACGTCTAGACCTCACGCCGTTCAAGAAGCTAGGGTTCATCCTCAATGATATGGAAGGATGGAACTTCTAGTGAATTATGTGCCGATGATGATGATATGTGTCGGTTGAACTTGCATACTTTTTGTAGCGATGAAACTTTGTGATGTCCATGGTCCCTATCGAACTTGCGTAACGCTACTTTGTTAGTTTGCGTACGATGACCTGCGTACCTCTAGTTAATTAATTTGCGTACTGTATATATTGCATCTAGTTGCTAACCTTTCTTTTTTGGTGTTGCTCTAGTATATTTTGTTGCATATATATGATTGTATATCCTCTTCATGAACATGCATCTCTAACAGGTACCTAGTTTCTTGATGGCGAGATGGAAATGCTATGTCGTGTACAAAGGGAAGGTTCCGGGCGTGTACAACGAGTGGCATGAGTGTCGGCGCAAGTGAATGGGTTCACGGGCGCCAGTCATAAAAACTTCAAAAGCACAAGAAGGAGAAGCTAGTTACTTGAGGTTCACGCTAGCGCGAGAGAGGACTCGTAACCGCCACCTCATGTACTGCATGGTTCCACTCTCACTCATAGTGATAGCACTTCTTGCATATACCTTTGTTTAGATGGATGACGTTGTTGTAGTTGCAAGTATTCGAGACTTGCATGTATTGCTATTTTCGAGATGATGACAAGATATCACTTTGTGTTGGATGATGATTATGAAGAGACTATTTGTATGTACATGCTATGATTACATCTGTGGTCTCGCAGGCATTTGTATGTGTATCATGATGACATTTCTATGTGCTAAAGATTCTTCTACAAAGCCGGTTAAAATACAAAACAAATATGCCAAAAAAAACTACTTAAATTAGCAGTAGCGAGTGTACAAAAGTTAGCAGCAGCGCCTCAATAGCAGTAGCGCGTCCAGCCAAAGAGCGCTAGCGCTACTAGCGGTAGCGAGCTTCCCCTAACCGCGCTGCTGCTGCTACACTTGTGTAGCAGTAGCGCGGGTGCGCACACGCTACTGCTATGAGTTAGCTGTAGCGCCGTACTAGTAGCGCGGGTACCCGCGCTACTGATACATCTAAAACTCGCGCTGCTGCTAGCCTTTTCCCTAGTAGTGCCAAGGTACCTTATCTGTGTCTGCTGACCAATGGCTAAACATAGCACTTACCAGCATGACTGAAATTTACTACTGCACGCATTCAAAATGCCAAATGGAGACTGAAATTTAATAAATTCAAAATTGAATCTTTTCTTTTTCAAAAAATAGTAAAATTATATATACACATATAACTAGAGACATAATACACACGTGTGTAAATTTTCAGGAAGAAATGCTTTAAAATGAGAGGTACACTACTGTGTTAAAAAAGAGGTACACAAAATAAAAACTTGGAGATTTCTAGCATGTGCACTGTTCCGCCTCAAAGTCCATGTTTTTGGTTTTTTGTGCAGCTCACAATTGAAGGTATGTGAAACTGAAATTTTACACACATACACATTATATCCTTTTATACATTTGTATTTTCTTTCATATTTTTTGAAGCTGAAAAGTTTGAATTTTGAAAATTTCAAAATCGAGGGCTCCATGGAGCATGTGAGATAAAATAACAGAGAAATGATTATAAGTATAATCCATATACTGGAAGTGTACATGGTACAACGTACAATAAAGTCTCGGTTCTATTCAAAGGGAGTGAAAGCGGAAACAACGATAGTATGGTAGTGGCCGGCCATGAAGAGCTGGCTCAGCGTACGCACTCCTTTCTCCATCGCACGGAGATCTGATCAGAGCGTTTATTCATATGTATTTGTGAGCTCAGCATACTGAGCGGCGACGGATGGCGCCGTAGGCGGCAGCCATGGTGGGCAGTGGTTGATCAGCGAATCTTAGAGCAGTCGACGCTAGCGCTGATGGCATAGGGGACGCTGACGCCGCACTTGGAGGGGATGCCAGCGGCCTTGCCAGCGTTGAGCCCACCCGCAACACTCTTGATGCACTTGCACGCCGCTTGCTTGTCAGCGGTGCTCCGAGCTGCGCCGGCCAGACTCCTGACGCCGCTGCAGCAGTCCGCAGTCGGGTTGGCGCCATTGCCGCGGGCATAGGAGATGCAGGGCCTCAAGGCAGAAGTCACCTGACCGCAGGAGATGGCCGCGTCGGTGGCTACGAGGAGCATAGCGGCTACCATGGCGACCAGCACGAGCTGACTAGCTGCACCGCGAGCCATCCCTATCGAGTTTGCAGTAGTAGTGGTGTTGACCTCAGCTGGAGATGGTGAGATTGCTAGATTTGCTAAGTGATTGTACCGGTGAGGTGTTTCGTAGGGGGTGCATGGGCTTAAATAGGGTTGCTAACCAACATGCGATACCATTTGTAGTAGTTAACTATATACTGTGATTGTGGCAAGTATTGCGTCCACATGGATAAATCCGATTGGTGTGAGCCAATGCATAAATTTTGGTTGCTGGATGTTGGATTAGGTTGCTGGGTATATTAAATCATTTGGGAGACGGTTGGATGTTGGGTTGGGCCCATTGATCGACCAAGCATGCATACCTAGCGGTGGAGTGTGGTTGATTAGCATGTGCAGCGTGGATGAATAATCGACATGTACACTCACAATGACCGACTGTTGAGTGGTTGAGTGCATTAATTTGGTTAGCTTGACCAGTGAACTATACCAATCGGGTGGTGCATGTGGTCGTGTAGGGCAACCGTTCAATCACCTTCATTGATGCAATATTCAGAGCTGCATTTTAATGATTAATTTGGTTTATATGAAGACATGTCTTTGGGGTAAATCTACCATGTAAATTATCTACGGTATGGTGCACCCGTATTCCGCTTCTGTGTTACAAAATATCAACTTTATTATGCAAGTGGCTTTGGCGCATCCGGATCCTATAGCGGAATATGGGTGCGTTGTCAGCTCCGGAAGTTTTCCCTCCGTCTAGACACACCCACGTTGTTTTGGTCGGCACATCGAGCTCCTCAAATCGTCGGCAGAGCATTGTGCAAGCATGGACCATATCAATGGGGCACGATGTAATAGATGTGTATAATAGCGCTGGCATAATAAATGGGGCCAACGGCCAACCTCTGCCGCGCAGGTCATTAAAATGTGTCATTTTCCTTCTCCGCTCTCTCATTTCACACACACCTCCTACCTTGTACTGCTACAAGGAATTAAAACCCAACTTCTTTGGGCAAAGTTAAAAACCAACTTACATCGACTTCTGGTCTTCAACATACCAGCACGGGATTTTGAAATGAGATAGGAGTACCAGGATGCATCTTCCTATAGATTCAAAGCGTAAGAGTAGGAGGCATGGGGAACTTAGCAATATCAAGGGCACCCCAAATTTGTGCAACGGAGACTCGCGAAACAGTTTTTGACAGCTACACCCTTATCCTATAAAGCTCACCTTCTTCCTTGGCCTGAGAACCACGTATGTGATGGAGATGCGATGATAATAAGGCGGACCAAATGATAAATCATACATTTTGCAAGACAATGGCACGGTCCCTATGAAGAGAATAGAAACCCAATTTCTTGTCGCGCCCCCGCCGTAAGTTTTCGCACCGAGGCCTTCTCTGGAAAAATATATTAGACTAGTTTTTTTAGTAAATTTACATATTTCTATTTGTACTTCAATCGAAATATATGTTCATATTTTCTGCCAAAGCTAAAATGATACCAAAACTTACATACCAATCTGTAATCGGAAGATTCTAAAATTTTAGAACTTTTAACACTTGAGATCATTTCTGAGATACACATTTTCGGCCACATTTTTACTAAAATCTCTTGAATAAAATTAGATATATCTATTTGACCTTCAATAAACATATGGAGTTCATATTTGCTACAGAAGTTGGATAGTTATCTAAATTCGGATACCAAACTGTATTTGGAAAATTCTACAGCCTCTGATCCAAAACAAGTGTCACAGATTTGAATTAAGGTTAGTTAAACCTTAGCTCAAAGATGCGACACTTATTATGGGTTGGAGGGAGTACAATTTTTTATGAAAAAAGACTGAAATTATGTGGTTGTGCGATATTGGCAAGCAGCTGACGATCAACTATCCACTTTCAATGTGACACAACATAAATTCTTGTTATTTTTTATACCATAAGCATTTAGTCCCCGTACTCCAAGCTGAAGGCTTCACTAAAATTTGTTAAAACTGCAAAAATAATCGGTAACATAGACTTACAATGACATTAATTTTGTAATATTCAAACTGTGTCCGATTAAAGCTTTCAATATTCAATCTAAAATGCCTGAAACAATAAGAAAAATCCGTGCAATTTATAGTTGCAATGCAGGCACTGAATAAATCTCTCAATCATGAAATGAAAATAAATTGTTTATTGCCGCAAGTTATGTTTGCTTATTTAGGTCAAATTACATTACTTCTTTCCTGAATTGATCTTGCGATTCTGTCAATTCAGAAACACAAAAACAACATATCCTATAGACTTAAGAAGTTCACCCTCACTACTTGGTTTATCTCAACATGCAGACTGTCCACATCATCGCACATGCCACGTCAGCATTTCTGTCACAAAATAAGCCAATCTCTAGCCGAAAAACCATCTCCCGATCAGAAAAGAATTGCAGATATTTTTAATTCAAACTACTTCTTTTTATTCAACTGACGCTAAAAATACCGCCAGATCTTCTCCCCTTCCCCGGTCTCTTCCCCTTATCGACCTTTTAATCCCTTGCATTCCAATCTCTCTCTCCCGTAGTACGAGCGGCGGGGCTCGGGGCCGGCGAACGGGTTTGACGAGTGGGTCGTGGAGGAGCCAGATGAGGATGGCCACGACATGGCGGCGGCGTGCGGTTGAGGGTGGCAACTAGGGTTAGGGTTTTGGTGGGGCTAGGCGGCGGCACGGTCGCGAGGGGGACGCGGTGTGGGGGGGTGAAGCGGCGGCGCGGTGCAGGAGGGAGGCGCGAGCGTGGCAGGGATGAGGCGGCGCGGGTGCGGCAGGGAGCGGAAGCAGCGACACGGGGCGGCGGCGGCGCGGGGAGAGAGGGGCGCGACGGCGGAGGGGTGGGGTGCGGCGGCGAACCCTAGGGGAGGAATGACCAAGATGATACCATGTAGACAGGGAAGTTTGCAATACAGTAGACGTTGTATTGATGGGGTGCTGGTGCACGTGTATATAATTACAAGGGAAGACGTCTACCTCAACTATACAAGAGTAGGAGGTGGGCCACAACTCCAATATACATGCAACACAAAATACAACTCAACAGTATTATTGAAGTCTAGTCTGGCCTGATTGTGCTCGTTATGTATACGTTTTAACAAAATCTTTTCGTAATCGCAATGCCAACCATAGTGATATGTCTGATTTGTTATGACGTGTACACATAATGACTAATTTAGTGCCTTTATTTTTTTAATCCATGTAAAGTGAGCAGTGGAGGGCACGGTAAGATGCCCATCATTGCTCTTTTTTTTTGCAAGGACCGCAACTATTAGGTGAGACGCCCAGCATTGCATCTTTTTTTTTCAAGGACCGCTACTACTGCTGCTAAGTGACTGATTAGTCGTCCATCATTGATGACATATTAGCAGTGGTGGGTGCCCATAACCTCTCACCCACCAATAGTGATCATTTTACGCCCGCCAGTGCTAGGCTATTCTGAAGTAGTGGTACTGCATGTCTTGATTACCCACGATCGATCCAATTGGAGTGACGCCGTGGTAAAGATTAATTGTATGGTCTTTCATGATGTGACGATGTTGACCCAGATGTGTGGATTCCTGGAATAGTCCTAGACCACCCAGGTTATCTGTAGCTAATCCTTGCAATTGCCTACCCGGGGTATCCCGCCTTCAGTAAGAAACACCGATGCATAATGGGCACCGATACTTCTAGTGTAGATAACTAGTCGATTAATCTTGATGCTAAAAAAACTAGTCGATTAATGTGAGTCACCTTAGTCACACGATGGTTCTTGAATTTCCAGTATGGTCCATCACAAAAAAATTGCCAGGATAGTCTCTTATAAAAAGTTGAAGACCAATATTGCACAAGCATGTCTTCGTAGCTGACGAGGGACTCTAATCTTGCACGAACCAATCTTTTCACCAGTTATAATCATGAAATTTTATCCGGGGGAGGAGTCTCACACACACAATAAAAACCTTCATTGTCATGGCATTCTCGCAGGGGGAATCACGTAACGTCAGATGCGACGAGATGACTTGAGGTGAGGGCAAGGCTGCGGTGAAGATCAAGGAACGGGATTGGGCAAACAGCACGCAGTGAATTACCCAGATTCGGGGTCCTCGCGGGGAGGTAACACCCCTACTCCTGCACGTCTGGAATATATGTGAAGTATAAGGCAGTACAGAGTGCTCCTGGAGCTGTATGAAATAAGGCTGAAGAGAGCTATATGCTTGTCTCCTTGTACGTGAGTGTGTGGCGTTGGAGCCTTTGTGGCTTGTGGCCAAGTGAGTGCTTGGGTATGTATGCCGGTGAGTGTGTCGCCTTGTGGCCGAATGAGCATGTCCCCCCTGGATGGATGGATGGATGGATGGAGGTTTTGTAGTGTGCACGTGGATGCTAGTCCCCTTGGCCAAGACTGTGGCTTCTTGGTAAAGGAAGTGGCTTCTTGGCCAAGTCACTGTCCCCTGGGTCACTTTATACACTAGTGCCCACGGATAAGTAAGCACGTGAGTGTGTCGCGTTGGAGCCTTTGTGGCTTGTGGCCAAGTGAGTGCTTGGGCATGTATGCCGGTGAGTGTGTGGCCTTGTGGCCGAATGAGCATGTCCCCCCTGGATGGATGGATGGATGGAGGTTTTGTAGTGTGCACGTGGATGCTAGTCCCCTTGGCCAAGTCTGGCTTCTTGGTAAAGGAAGTGGCTTCTTGGCCAAGTCACTGTCCCCTGGGTCACTTTATACACTAGTGCCCGGGAACAAGTAAGCACTATACATGATGTCGCGGGTGATGAATAAACAATGTATGCTTTATCAGCAATAGTGACCACAGTATGGTCGTCTTGTTCGTGTCGGGTTGATGCTACGATTGACTACGTGTAGCAGGCCGGCTGGAGTAGCCGGACGGGGAGCCTTCTGGAGCAGCCGGGTGGCGAGCCGGCCGGAGCAGCCGGGTGGCTGGATCATGTTTTGAAGCATTGTTTGCCGTCTTGGGCCTACCCGGGGGGGTCATCCACCCCGACATTCATCCCCCGCATCGCCCTCCTCTGGCGACATGATCATTGCGTCGGTGGCGAGCCCTGGTGGTTGACATGGACACCCTGGGGACGATAGCAGAGTTACCATGATGAGGTGCGAGATGAGGCGAGGCGGTGTAGTTGATATGGGGGCGACGATGGGGATAGCGGAAGGGAGACCGGTTGTGGTCGTGGGGTGGCGGAGGTGGAGACCAGCGGTGGTCGTGGAGTGGCGGAGCTGGAGACCAGCGGTGAAGGTGGGGCGGCGGAGGCGGTGCAAGTGAGGTGGGGGCAGCGATGTGAACAGGAGAATGGAGACCGGCGGCGATAGTCGGGCGACGGTGGTGGCGGCAGTGGAGACTGGCGGTGAAGATGGGGGTCAGGTGGTGGAGACCAGCCATGGAGGTGGGGTGAGACGGCGGCGTCGGCGATGCGATCGGGGAGGTGGCCGCTGGATGGAGACGATTGGGGAATTTCTCGATAGGGTTTCGTTTTGGTTCTTTAATTTTCCCCGTGGGCCAGCACGCACAACAAAAAAGAATTGGCTCGAACCTTCCCGTCTATTGCTACGCGGGAGATAAATAAATTCGGGCGCGCAAGCAATTCTTTTGGCGCGAACATGGGCTTGGGCATGACGGGTTGGTCTAATTATTTTCCTGTGCGGCCCAACTCACAGGACAATGTATTTTCATGTGAGTTGTGTCCAACCCTACAGCAAAATAGCCTATTTTCCTTGCGTCTTAATTATGCCCGTCATGAAAATATATTTTCCTGTCAACCTTTTCGGGCCTCACGGGAAAATGAAACACCGTGGGGAAAAGTCTAGTTTCTGGTAGTGTTATATTGTACAACGAGTTATAAACCTAACCTACATTATGACTTTCTAGTCTTCAAATTTTACTATTAGATATTGAGATCCTCTTGGAGTGCATTTTCCTACCTGGACGCATCTTTCTATAGCTTCAATGCATAAGACTAGGAGGCATTGGGAACTTAGCAATATCCTGGGCATGGCTAATTTGTACAAGGAATTCTCAGGAAGCAGTTTTTGTCCGTTATCTCCTGATGCTAGAAGCCTTGCCCTTCTCCTTGGCCTGACTGCTCCTCTGTAGGAAAAAAAATATTACCGTGATGGAGGTGCGATTGTAATAAGCAGGACGAAAGCAGAAAGAAAACATCGTGCAAGAAGATTGTGAGGTGCCTAGGGAGAGACTAGAAGGCCGCGCCTTGTGGAGCCCCAGTTCTATTTTTTAGCAGGAAGATCTTCATTGGGGTATATGATTTTTAGACCTTTTTTTTGTAAAATTACATGCACAGACTTATATATATTTATTTGTACAACATGAAAATATATGTTCATTGTTGCAACCAAACTCAGAAAGGTAACACAATTCTGATACCAATCTGTATTAAATAAATCCTACAAAAATTGAAAAGGCAGAGTACTAATTATGCAGTTGTATGATAATGGCAAGTGGTTGACGACCCTCTATGTACTTTTAGTGTGTCACGTCGTAGCTTGGTCTTACTAATATTATTGCACAAGCATTTTGGTGCATTCGAAGCTAAAGTCACTTACTAAAATTTACTGAAGTACAAACATAATACTAACATAGAATCAACATAATATGTAAAGTGTCACACAAATTATTAATATTCAACAAATTTCATGCAACAAAAAGGAAACTTGCGCAACTTATTTTTCCACTACGGGCGGTGAATATATCTCTCAATAGGTGACATGAAAATAACTTGTTGTTGTAGGTTATGTGTTCTTATTTCTACATCATACATCTTTATATCTATCTATCGACCTATCTATCTATTACTAATTAGAGATTTCCATGGAGCTCACACGTTAATTCTCTGCGCTTAAAAAATATGTATCGTTGATCTATTGAAACTATTAGGGAAAAGCCTAGTAGTGAACATTTTTACAGTTTTTCAAAAAAATTTAAATCATGAACATTTTTTGAACTCATGAACATTTTATGCTATTTTCGACCCCTTTATAAAAAATTCTAATTTTTTAAAAAATACTTTTCTTGAACAGGCAAACATTTCTAGAGCCATTGAATAGTTTTTGGAAATTGGTGGAACAATTTTTTGAAATGCATGATCATTTTTTGAATCAACTAATAGTTTAAGGATCAATAAACTTTTTTGTAAGTCACGAATAGTTTTGGATTTTTTAGGTTATGTTTCAATTCATGAAAACTTTTTGAATATGTGATTTAAAAAAATCATGAACATTAGCTGAATCTACCAACATTTATGAATTATTAAGAATTTTATTTGAAAATTCTTATATTTTTCGGATATTTTTTGAAATCCCAAATTATTTAAAGTAGAAAAAAACAAAGATGGAAAACGAAAAATAATAAAACAGCCCCCCCCCCCCCCCGGGACATGGGCCGGCCCAAAGAGGCGCGTTGTGTCTTCTCCCAGCGTGCAGAGCGCAGTATAGAAGGTTTCTTTATTATTAGGTATAGATTGCCGGTGTGTAATATTTTACAACTTTTGGGGCAATTTGGGCGACTTACGGCCACAAGCAATAGCCCCTTTATTATGAGGTATAAATTGTCGGTGCATCAAATACGCCACACAGAGTGAAACCCTTGAAGTGATTTTCACCCTTGCTATTTTAGTCGAGTTCGTTATTGCTTGACTTAATATATTTTTCTATATGACCTTACCATTTTATGTTTGCAAGCTAAAAATGTAATTGCTAATGAATTTGTTCTTCTTCTAAAGGAAAGGAGGTGGATTTTGTGATATTTTATTAAAGAAAATTCTTGTATCGCAGAAGCTGGTTTTAAACGAGGCAGGCTACTTGCCATTTTCATTAATTAAGGAAAATTCTTGTCCTGGTTAATTAATTAGTAGAAAACTGAGTGAAAATCAATAGAACATGCCGATCAGGCAAACAAGAAAGATACTTCTAACAAATACATTGATGTCGATGTTGATGGTATACATTGCTTCAGTGTCATTACTTCTCAAGCAAGCGAGTCCGACTTCACTTCAAGCGACCACAGGCAAACCTCACACCGCATGGGCAGCGAGAAGCTACATGAACACCCAAACCAAGCAAATAGACACCAAGCTAGTCATAGGGTAGCTCCTGGTTTGAGAGAGGACCACACAAAAGAACTATGCAAGACGGACGCTGCTAAAGGATCACTGAGCTGGGGCCATCTCCCATCTGTCATCGTAACACTTAATTGCAACCTCAAGAATGAAAATAGAGATTCTGCGTCACGTTGTTTTTCTTTAATATTAATTTTATTCTCCTACCATTTCACTTCAGGTTTACAAAATACGAGTTTGCTCTAAACACTTAAATGTTATTACTATGGTATTTAGTATTTCCTGGTATTTACTCGCAACATATCTGTGGCAAAAAGCCTACTTGCAAGAACTATTAATCAACATTGTTTAGCTTTGATGTTTTCCTAGCCTATTAGCAAGCATTTTTTTAATTGTTTCCATTGCACTATAGGCCTAAGCTTCTTTGTCTTCGTGCATCTAGCAGAAATATGTTTGTGATAAATCAAAGACAATCAAAACGTTAACTATAGAGTTTTTCTAGTGTGTATCCTATAAATTACTTTGATTGGTGTCGAAGGGCTGATCTCATCTTATTAGTACTGGTAGTTTTATCTAGGGTGCTTTCCCTTTCTATATGTATGGAATTAACAAAATAGTAATTTTCAATAAATGATGCGGGGGGGGGGGGTTACAAAGTACTAATCATAATATTAGTAAATCATTCTATATACTATCAATTATGATTCTCTTCGTATATAATACTATTATTTCAGGGAATGAAATAATGTTTCTCTAGCTTCCCATGAACATGAATGACTCATTTTAGTAAAATTCTTCATGTTTGCATGATAAGATCCATTGTCTTCATCAAAGGTCATTGAAGGTGTTCTATTTCTTTCTGGCAATATCCATCTAATCCTACAGGTAAAATGTTCCTGAACTGGTGGCCATGTATAATAGAACTTATTGTGCTACGCGTGAACTTCACTTAGCCTCTAATATGCTGGATTGTCGTCGTTGCGTATAGACAAGAAATTGTTGATATATTCACTGCCTTCGAATAAATAACTACCATATTATCTGGCCGGGCTATCTTTACACATAGAGTATAGTTCTTATCCTACACAATATAATATGTTTATTTCCCATACAAGTGTTTCTTGAACAAATCAAGATAGTCCTTGGAATTGTCGTTTCTTCTGCAGTTGTCTTCTTCTTGTTATTACCATTGTATCCATGCATAATTATATATTCATTCCTTGATCACTTTTACTACATTCATTGTATATGGAAACAATAGGGATTTGAGAGCAAAAGGCCCGGCAATGGCGGCGTGGGCTGCGGTGGCGGCAGGGGCCACGTCCACGACAGGGGCGCCGGCGGCGACGGGTGCACCCGTGGCGTCAACAAGGACAGCGGCAGTGGGGACGGGGGCCGCGGCGGTGGGGTCCATGGCGTCGGGGGCCAGAAAAGAGCTTGATGTCTACTACATAACCTTCTTCTTGTAGACGTTGTTGGGCCTACAAGTGCATAGGTTTGTAGGACAGTAGCAAATTTCCCACAAGTGGATGACCTAAGGATTATCAATCCATAGGAGGCGTAGGATGATGATGGTCTCTCTCAAACAACCTTGCAACCAAATAACAAAGAGTCTCTTGTGTCCCGAACACACCCCATACAATGGCAAATTGTATAGGTGCACTAGTTCGGCGAAGAGATGTTGATACAAGTGCAAAATAGATAGTAGATATAGGTTTTTGTAATCTGAAATAAGAAAAACAGAAAGGTAACAAGTGATAAAAGTGAGCGTAAACGGTATTGAAATGATAGGAAACAAGGCCTAGGGTTCATACTCTCACTAGTGCAAGTTCTCTCAACAATAATAACGTAGATAGATCATATAACAAGCCCTCAACATGCAACAAAGAGTCACTCCAAAGCCATTAATAGTGGAGAACAAACGTAGAGATTATGGTAGGGTACGAAACCACCTCAAAGTTATTCTTTCGAATCAATCTATAAAAGAGTTCGTACTAGAATAACACCTTAAGACACAAATCAACCAAAACCGTAATGTCACCTAGATACTCCATTGTTACCTCAAGTATCCGTGGGCATGATTATACGATATGCATCACACAATCTCAGATTCATCCAACCAACATAAAAGTACTTCAAAGAGTGCCCCAAAGTTTCTACCGGAGAGTCAAGAATGTGTGCCAACCCCTATGCATAGGTTCCCAATGTCACGAAACCCGCAAGTTGATCACCAAAACATACATCAAGTGGCACATGATATCCCATTGTCACCACAGATAATCACGGCAAGACATACATCAAGTGTTCTCATAAAAGACTCAATCAGATAAGATAACTTCAAAGGGGAAACTCCATTCATCACAAGAGAGTAGAGGGGGAGAAACATCATAAGATACAGCTACAATAGCAAAGCTCAGGATACATAAAGATCGTGCCATAGAGGACCACGAGAGAGAGAGAGAGAGATCAAACACATAGCTACTGGTACATACCCTCAACCCCGAGGGTGAACTACTCCCTCCTCGTCATGGATAGCGCCGGGATGATGAAGATGGCCACCGGTGATGGGATCCCCCTGCGGCAGGGCGCCGGAATGGGCTGCCGAGAGGTTTTTGGTGGCTACAGAGGCTTGCGGCGGCGGAACTCCCGATCTATCTTCTGTACTGGAAGTTTTAGGGTACGTAGGTATATATGGGTGCAAGGGGTACGTCGGTGGACCTCCGGGGTGCTCATGAGGTAGGGGGCGCGCCCAGGGGGGCACCCCCCCACCCTCGTGGGCTCCCCGGGACTCCCCTGACGTGCACTCCAAGCCCATCAGGTTGGTTGCCTTCCAAAATTAACTTCTGCAGTTGATTTTGTTCCGTTTTGACTCCGTCTGATATTCCTTTTCCTCGACACACTAAAATAGGCATAAAACAACAAATCTGGGATGGGCCTCCGGTTAATAGGTTAGTCCCAAAAATAATATAAAAGTGGATAATCAAGCCCAATATTGCCTAAAACAGTAGATAAAGTAGCATGGAGCAATCAAAAATATAGATACGTTGGAGTCGTATCACCAATCTATTAATTTTTTATATCTAGAGGACAGTAGTGGATAAAAATGCCAATAATGTGGATCATTGTCATATGCTTCTATCGAAATTGACTTATAATAAGGTACATATTCAATTTCAATAATATTTTCTCAAATATGCAACTATGCATACTGTTACTTATTACTACTGGAAACTTGTGGACGGCGAACCCAACGATATCAGAAGGACTGTGGAAAGAAAGTCTTGAGCATAAAATGGCGACCTACAATAGTGGTAATGTCTTCTTCTTATTGTGGGCGATATGCCTTTTCTTTATTATGAACCTACTGCAGCGGTAATGCGAGGAGCATGCATGTACAAATTATATCACTCTTTATATTCTCACATTTTTTTACCAGATTAAGTGAAAGTTAGATGACGTTGCACCTTCAAGTGCCGGCGATTGATATGGGTCCACTGAATCAACAAAATTTCAATTGATATTGTAGCCGATGTCGTGGCAAGCTTCACAACGCTTTCATATAATCAATTTTGTAATGTTTGACCAAGTGCAGCTCCATTTACCTTCTATCGTTATGTTTTTGAATCCTGATCCAGTTTATGAGATATTAGAAAAAAATCAAAAGTGGTTGTGTCAGAGGCCTTGGGAGAGGTGCCATGTGTACACGTGAAGCCTAACTACAGCGGTTGGAAATCGAGGACAACCCGAGAAATAATCAGATTAAATTTGAGTATGTAAAATGAAGAAGTGAAGTGTTCCACTGACACTAGTAGAAAAAGGGCCTATTATCCCAGTTCGTAAGGGCCATTTGTCCCGGTTGTTGCACCGGGACTAAAGTGTCGTTACTAATGCCCTAGGCCTTTAGTCCCGGTTCTTATACAAATGGGGACAGATGGGCCTCCACGTGGCTGGTGCGGCGAGCCTAGCAGAGGACCTTTGGTCCCGGTTGGTGGCACCAACGGGGACCAATAGGCATCGACGCGTCAGCATTTCAGGGGCTGGGGTTTTTGTTTTTTTTAAAGGGGGGGGGTTAGGGGGTTTGGGGGTTAATTTAGGTGTTTCATATATTGTGTTAGCTAGCTAATTAATAGAGAGAAGTGTCTTCTCTTATCTCCGTGCTTGGTCGACGCTACGTACTATACATATAGAGAGGACTAGACACGCTAGCTAGTAAGCAAATGAAGGAAACATAAGATCGTCATGAACATATGCATACATAGAGAAGTGATATCGACCACCTCTCCTTCTCTGAGAGATTGGTCGAACAACAAGTTGTACATATATACAATATAATTATCTTTTACAATATAATCTCCTAATTATATATGAACTCGGGGTCCAAATGGTATTCTCCATCTTTATTGATCACGTGGTCAAGAAAGAATGCCGCCAATTCCTCTTGAATTGCTCGCATATGATCTGGTGGTAGGAGTTCATCCCGCATCCGAAATATCTTATTTGAAGAAGGGGGTCAATACATATATATGAATAAATGAAACTCAACACAAATGATGGTAATAAAAATAAAATTGTGAATATTATTATTTACGCACTTCATATTGTTTGTCAGAGTAGCCCCGCTCACAGGTCGTGTGGCGGATAGACTCGCAGATGTAGTATCCACAGTAATTATTCCATTGTTCCTGCCACAACCACTTTACAAGAAATAGAGGTCAATCAAACTGATAAGCAAGCATGCTAAATGGTATTGATGAAACTAGCGCTTGAATCACTGGGAGATGCGAGGAACATGCTACTATAGTACTTACTTTCGGGTGTTTAAATTGCAGCTTCTTCGGCAGTCCTGGAGTTTTTGAGGTGAATTTTTCCAAAGCCTACCAGACAAAGAAAACAATTACTTGATATCAGGAAATGAACAAAGTTGCTGATATGGTGCTATAATGATCGATTTAACTTATTTCTCTAGAGTTTCAGTCATGTCCTCATACTCATTGGGATCTTTTCGTCTCGAGTCTATGACCGTTACTAGTCCCTGCTCAAGCTTAATCTCTAGGAGAATATAGTGGAAGCTGCGCACGCATGAATAACTCATCAATTACATTACTATAACCTCGATTAATAAGGGAAACCGAATATGCACAAGACAATAACACTCACTTGAAGTTGTAAGGAAAGAGCATTATAGCTTTGTTTTGCTTTAATACAAACGATTGTAGCAACTTGGCCTCGGTATCTCTGGCCTGAAATTCAACCATACACTACAGGAATCAGCTACTTTGCCGTCCGCCACAGAGGACGGCAAAGCCAGGGATGGCGGATGGCAAAATGCTTTGCCATCAGCGGCGGACGGCAAACACTGACGGCAAAGACAGGGTCGGCAAACAGGCCCTTTGCCGTCTGCTTTTCATGACGGACGGCAAAGAGTGCTTTGCCTACAGCGGCGGACGGCAAAGAGGAGTGACGGCAAAATACTGGACGTCCGCCATCGTTAGTCCGTTAGCCGGCTAACGGCGACCTTTGCCGTCGGCCAGCGGACGGCAAATTTGAATGCCTCTTTGCCGTCCGCCAGTTGATGTCAGCAATGCGTCAGCGCCCGCTGTGTTTTGCCGTCAGCCACGGCGGACGGCAAAGGCAAAGTCTTTGCCATCAGCTTAACTTTGTCGTTCGCCACAGTAGGCAAATTTGCCAAAAGGCTCATCTCTGAGGAAGCACAGGTGGGCGCCACGTGTCCCCTTTGCCATCTGCCACCGACGGCAAAGGGGTCTTTGCCATGTGCCGCGGACGGCAAAGAGCCTGTACTGCCTCTTTTTTATTCTGTTTTTTATATCCAACAATTATCACAACAAATATATCACAGCACATATATATCCATCACATAAATATCCAGCACATATATATCCAACATAATAAATAACCAGCACATATATATCCATCCATACATACATAGTAGGTTTCACATAGTCCCATCAATCCATACATATTACCATATGCAAAGTTTCATCATAGCAATCTAGTTTCACCATAGCAAGCGAGCAGAATACAAGAAGTGCATCAAAGGAAAAACAAGCAATCCATCATAGGATGCTAGCTTCCGTGAAGTGAATGAAACCTGCAAAATTACAAATAAGAAAGTTAGAAAAAGAATAGAAGAAGAAGAAGAAGACTAGAAGAAGAAGTATATGCCATTTATTAGCTAACTTAGGTGAACTGGATCATTTATGAGCTAAATTAGTTGAAATGGATCGTTTATGAGCTAAGTTAGGTGAAATGGATTGTTTATGAGCTAAGTTAGGTGAAATGGATCATTTATGAGCTAACCTAGGTGAAATGGGTCGTTTATGAGCTAACCTAGGTGAAATAGGTCGTTTATGAGCTAACCTAGGTGAAATGGGTCGTTTATGAGCTAACCTAGGTGAAATAGGTCGTTTATGAGCTAACCTAGGTGAAATGGGTGGCTTATGAGCTAACATAGGTCATTTTGGAGGAAACAAAGCTAAGTATAGATCGTTTTAGAGCTAACTTAGGTAAAATGGCTGGTTTTGGAGGTCAGTAAGCTTATTAAGTCATTTTGGAGGAAAAGAAGCTACTCTAGGTCATTAAGGTCAGCATATTGGAGGAAATAAAGCTAAGTCTAGGTCTTTATGCATTTGTTAAGCAAAAAACTAGATAAACTTACCTTGATCATGGAGCTGTAGGAGCGGGCTGGCTCGTGCCAGTAGCTGGAGAAGGATCGTGTGATGATTGTGTGGAGTTACGCTGCACCAAAGATCATTTCCAATGTTTCGTTAGCATGATGACACTCAAATGTTAAGACTAGCAAGTAACGCCCATTCAAATTAAACTCACCGTGGTCTCGCTGGAGCAATCTACGGATCAATGGCTATGGAGCCACGGACCTCCCGCCACTAGATATCATCACCAAAAGATCGTTGATGATCAATGCTCTCGATCAATGGGAATCTCGCTCCTCCTTGGATCCACTCACACACACAACCACAAATTCTGTCTAAACTCCTCCCTTTCCTCGCCTTCCCTTGACTTGCTTGTAAGAGGCGATCACATGCTGGGCCATGGCATACAGGTCGTACCCCTCTAGCACCTTATCCGTCTTATTGTAGCATGCCTGAAAGAGAGAAACAAAGTAAATTAGTAATTAAAGGGCTCAAGATAGAATGATGAATGAATTGCATTAATCATGAAGCAAACCACATACCCAATTCCGCCTCAACTGATATAAGTTGGAGCTACCTTGATGGTGTGGCACACCTTCAATTTGGGCACGTTTGTCCTTGGCCTCAGTCGGCTCCCCTTCCATCTTTCAACACCTGCCATGACAAAGAATAAACAAAATTAGTACAACATAAAAAAAAGTATCTGACACTACTAATAATCTCGATCAGTATCATTAAGTGTATCATTAAGTGTATCATCATCAGGTACAACATAAAAAAAATTGAATACCTGACACTACTAATAATCTCGATCAGTATCATCAATAAATGCATAATCATCATCATCACTATAATCAATGATGGGCTCATAGGGTTCATTGGCATCCACATGTGCAAGGCCACCTTGACGTAATCGGTCAGGCATTGACAGGTCATCCGCAGCAGTAACCTCTTCTTGTCCCGGCTCTTCTTGTTCCTCCTCTGGGGTGATGTAGGATTCCCTGTCGCTGTCTACTTCAATGTTTTGGGGTGAAGTATAGCGGTCTTGAAATGCTTTTTGGAAAGACGTGTCTCTTGGAAAAATTCTCCTTCATATGTGTCTGGGTTAATGTGAGGTTCATAATCCTCTTCCTTTGGGGGAGAAAGTCTAGCACGTGGTGGCTCTTCATAAACGACATCCCAACCTTTCAGATTTGGATTAGTTTGGCAAGCCCATGGTAGATAGAATACTTGGGTCGCCTGTTGAGCCGTAATATAGACATCAGGAACATCTAAATGGGTGCTTTGGTTGATTTCAACTAGCCCTATATGTTCATGAGTCCTTCTAGTCTCCTTCGACTGAAACCAATAAAATTTGAAGACTACGACATTCGGTGGGTTTTCACCATAGAACTGAAGTTCATAAATTGCTTCAACTCTCCCATAATACTCGGCACCTCCTTCGCCGATAGCAGATACACAACAATTTGTAGACTTTCTGTCGGCCATAGATTTCTCTTTGCCATAGGTATGAAAGCGATACCCATTGATGTCGTACTTGTCAAATGAACGGACCTTATAGTCAAAACCATTAGCGACTTGTCTCAATTCGGCGTCCATAGACTCTGAATTAGCCTACAAAAGTTTAATATGAAAGGATTGTTGCATTACGCACAAATTAGTGAATGAAATGAAATTGTCTAATAGAAATTACCGTTTGTTTAAACCAAGAGATGAAACCGGGATAGCCGCCTCCTTGCTTTGTGAGAAGCTCATACTCTTCGACGGAATCCTTTTGGATCTCCGCTCCATACGAGAATATGGCGACGTATCGACTGTATGACATATCCAGGAATAAGAGCAGTTCAAAGGAAATAGAAGTTGCGAAACAATGTACCGAGAACTTACTCGATGTACGGCCGCACTTCTATCAGCTTGTTGAAGATATATAATGAAATGGTCTGCCATTCTTTATTATCCAAACATACTGCATGTGAAACACTAGCTGGTGCGAGATTCCCTTTGAATAGGCTGAGGTTGGATCCATCCTTTTTAGGGTCGTCAGCACTGTACCGAGGCTTCGGATTATGCAATTGATGATTTTTGGCTTCGTAGTGTGCTGTTACGAAGTTTGCCGCCTCCTCTGTGATGAATGCCTCAGCCATCGATGCTTCAATTCTACGTTTATTTTTACATTTTTCTCGAAGCGTCTTCTACATCCTCTCAGTTGGGTAGCACCAACGATTTTGCATGGCCCCCCCAATCTTACCTCGGTCGGGAGATGCAAAATCAAATGCTGCATTGGATTAAAGAAGCCCGGTGGAAAGATCTTCTCTAACTTGCAGATCAACTCCGGCGCCAACTCTTCCATTTCTTCTAGCATGCCAGGCGATAATTCTTCGCACAAAGAACACGGAAGAAAGAGCTGAGTTCTGCCAGTACTGGCCATTCATCCTCAGGGATGAAGCCGCACAACATCACCGACATTACCCGCTCAATCCATATGTGCCAATCATGACTCTTGAGACCAACTATCTTCAATTTATCAAGATTCGCTCCCCTCTTTAGATTCGCTGCATACCCATCAGGGAACATCAACTGCTATTGCACCCACAAGATAATTTCCCTCATAGCTGGCCTTCCAAGATTGAACCATGCCTTTGGTTTTGTCCAGTTCTGCTTTGCTTTCGGTTCTTTCATGTTTTGTAACGGCCTATCACATAGCGCCTCCAGATCGACTCTAGCCTTAGTATTATCCTTTGACTTCCCATCTATGCCGAACAATGTACCAAAAAGTTCATCGGCGATATTCTTCTCAGTGTGCATCACGTAGATGTTGTGTGGGCAAAGGAGGTCTTTGAAGTAAGGTAGATCCCATAAGCATGTTTTGTGAGTCCACACATGCTTAGTATTATACCCCTTGAAGTACCCTAGACGATGTGGATCTGGCTCGAGAGCGTTTAACTGATCCAGGGTCTGTTGGCCTGTCAATGTAGGTGGTGCAGAGTTTTTGACAACTCTACCTCTGATGAAGTTCTTCTTGTCTTTCCTGAACTTATGGCGAGGATCGAGGAACTGTCTATGCATGTGGAAGCAAGAAAACTTGCGACCAGCCTGAAGCCAACGAAACTCAAGAGCTCCCTTGCATGTGGGGCACGGGAACCTTCCATGCACACACCAGCCAACGAATAGCACATACGCCGGCAAGTCATGCGTCGAGTACATGTACCAGACATGCATTATGAAGTTCCGTTTGCTATAGGCGTCGTATGTCTTGAACCCATTATCCCAGGCTTCTTGCAATTCGTCCTTAAGCGGTTGCATGTACACATTCATATTTTTTCACGGATAGTTGGGCCCTAGAATTATCAACGTCAAGAAAATGTTCTTTCTTTGCATAATCTGTTCAGGGGGGAGATTGAGTGGAAAGACAAATACGGGCCAACAACTGTTTGTGCTGCCGTCATACCAAACACACTGAACCCATCCGTACTGATGCGGACTCGAGGATGCCTCGGATCTTCCGCTTTGTCAGCATGTAATTCATCAAACTTTTTCCACGCAACACCATCCAATGTGTGTACCATCATAAAATTCCCATTTGTATCTAGTTCGGTTCTTTTGCCTGTTTTGTGCCATGTCATCTATCTGGCCGTCTCTTCGACCATGAAAAGACGTTGAAGTCTTGGTACGATTGGCATATATCGAAGAACACTAACGGGGATTTTGTTCTGTGTCTTTTCACCCATACCGTTGTCTACCACAATATACTTGGAAGACTTGCAAATGGGACAATTGTTCAAGTCCGCATAGTCAAGCCTAAATAAGGCACATCCTTTCTCACAGGCATGTATCTTCTCATAGGGCATCTTCAGTGCACGGACGATTTTGTCCGACTGGTACAGGTTTGCAGGCATTACATGGCCTTTGGGTAGAAAGCGTCCAAATACTGTCATAATTGTGTCATAGCATTCTCTGCCCAAGTTGAACTGAGCCTTCAGAGCCATTACTTGTGAGATGGCATCCAACTGACAAAGCTCAGTGTGCTCGTGGAGCGGACGTTTTGAAGACTCCAACATTTCATTGAATGCCTTTGCAGATTCCTCCATCTCCTCATCCGAATCCCGAGCATCATCATAGTCTTGCACCATGTTTTCCATCCCGGTACCATGCTCGTCGGTGCGACGATGATCCACCTCAGCTCGGTCACGTTGGGCAGACTCACCATGAAATGTCCACACCGTATAATCAGGCGTAAAACCAATCTTCTGCAGGTGTTTGCCCATTTCAGCCTCTGTCCTCTTTTCCCAATTGCCACACCGTAAACAGGGGCACCAGGTTTTCTTCTGGCCATTTGCAAATGCGGCTTGCACAAACCCCTTGGTTTTTGTGAACCATTCAGCGCTCCATTTGTTCTGACCAGTGTGACCGGTATACATCCACGCACGATCACTCATCTTGACTTTCAGAGCTACTGGACACACAACAATTATATATGTAATTCACCATGTATATATTCATCAGTTGATCTACTTTGTCAATTTTATTACGTCCATGCAACCTACACTCTAATAGGTAATGATAGGTCCTAATCCCACCCGTGTATGTGTAGAATGGGTTCATTTTCCCATGCTATGCTCCGGATCCGATGCAAAATTTCGGCAACACCCCCCACTGTTCTCCTGATACACGTCTCTGCAATAAACAGAGAGGATGTGTACCCGGAGAACAACAGGGGAGGCACTAACAAAATTTATGCGTCGGATCCGGAGCAAAGCATATGGGAAAACGAACCCAATCTACACATACTCGGGCTGTCCATGGATAGAGTTGGACAATTCGAAAGAATCAAGGTTATAAATATGCAAATGCATGCATATTTATAACTATGACGCTTTCGAACAGGAGGCACATATTGGTTACGCATACTAATGATTCAAGACACATATATAGCTAGCTATCAAGTTTCATCGGAATAGATCAAATAATTAATGGGGGAGGAGGACATGTCATTTGTGCTCACCCACGAATGAAGGGGCAGAGCTCGTCAAACGCACGGCGAGGTCGTCGAACACCAAACCTCACAACGATGAAACAACTGCACATTTAAAACTACCCGATCAACACAATTATATATGATGTTTTTCATAACAAAATCGAAAAATATATGACCTAACTAATAATTCACAAATATATGACCCCGTCGGCCTCTGGAAGGCCAAAGAACACCTTTTCGGGAGGTGTCGGGGGTCGGTGTGTCGTGTCGGTGTCGGGGTGCCGTGTCGGGATCGTGGTCGGGGTGTCGGGTCAAGCTCGGTGTCGAGGTGTCGGTGTCGGGGTCGGGGTCTCGGGGTCGGGGTGCCGTGTCGGGGTGCCGGGTCGGGGTCGGGGTGCCGTGTCGGGTCGCGATTTTTTCCTCTTTTTTCCTTTTCTTCTTCTTCCTCCTCTTCCTTTTCTTCATTTTCTTCCTTTTTCCATTCTTCTTCTTCTTCCTCCTTTCCTTTTTCCTCTTCTTCTTCTCCTCCTCTCCTCTTTTTTCTTCTTCTTCTTCCTCTTCTTCTTTTTTCTTCTCCTCCTCCTCGTCTTCTTCCTTTCCTTTTTCCTCTTCTTCTTCTCCTCTTCTCTTGTTTTTTTCTTCTTCTTCTTCTTTTCCTAAAACTGAACTAAAACTAAAACTAAAACTATATCTAAACTAAACATAAACCTAAAAATAAAAAAATAATAAAAAGGAAAAAACTAAATCTAAACCTAAAACTAAACTAAAACTAAATCTAAACCTAAAACTAAACCGAAAACTAAAACTAAAACTAAAACTAAACTAAACATAAACCTAAAACTAAAAAACAGAAAAAAAAGGAAAAACAGAGGAGGTAGAGCTCACTGGTCGGTGGAGGAGGTGGCGGAGGAGGAGGTGGGCGGCGGGGGTGGCGGGGGTCCAGTGCGTGGTGCGGGCGCCGGCGGCGCGCGAGACGATAGGGCGGCAGGGCGACGGGGGGGGGCGGTGGGGCGGCGGCGCAGCGGTAGTGGCGACGCAGGCGGGGGCGGTGGAGGAGGGGGCGGGCAGCTGGGGCAGGGCAGGGCCAGGCGGGGGCTGGGGGCAGGCCGAGGCAGGCGGCGCGCGGGCGGCGGGGGGGCGGGGGGCGTGGGGGCGGCGGGGCGACGGTGGCGGCGGCGAGTGGTGGGGGCGGCGGCGCGCGTGTGGGAGCAGGGAGAGAAACAGAGAGAGAGGGGCGGGGTGGGGCGCGCCGTTAGATATGCTAAATGTTTGCCCTCCGCCCTCTTTGTCGTCCGGTTTTTTGCTCATTGTCGTCCGCTAGCAGACGGCAAAGAGGGGGGCCGTTAATTATTTTTTAAGCAGCTCCTCAGTTGGCCCCACTCCCTCTTTGTCGTCTGCTAGCCGACGGCAAAGAACTGGCTGATCGCAAAGACTTTCTTTGCCATTAGCTAGTGCTTTGTCGTCTGCTTTTGGTTAGCTGATGGCAAAGAGCTTCTTTGTCGTCTGCTAGTAGACGGCAAAGAGCTAGCAGATGGCAAAGTAGCTGATTCCAGTAGTGATATATGCATCTATGAGATTTGTGTTAATGAACCCAATATCACCAATTTGTCTTTTCTTCAATTCAGCGATCTTCAATCTGCATAATATAGTGAGGATAATTAAAAATACATGCAATGAAAGAGCTGACCTATACATAGAGACTTAATGACAGAAGTAATACTACTTACAGAGAGTAGCAAGTGACCATTAATTTATTGAGGGCCTTTTGGTTGAAAAACTAGAAGAACTCCTCAAATGGAACATTCAACATATCAATTCTAACGAGGTCATGCTCCTCTTTAACTCTCACGTCAAAATATTCGTCCCCCCAGACTCTCTGCTTGTTTTCATGTACCAATCATGGAATCTTCGGACCATCGTTGTTAGAGATCTTTCATCTTTGACGAGAGGCTTCCCGTACTCCTATTTGTGTTCATCCACCTCCAAGAAATCATAATGTACATCGTCGGGCAGGTAATCTCCAAGATTGTTATAACCAGCACCATCACGGATCATTAGCGATGATATCGCTAGACATCTAGAGCGGGGGGAACGATTGGTTCGCTTGTTCGCCGAGCTGGACATTTTTTCCCAGCTCGTCGTTCTCCTAACCTTTGATCACTGACAATACCTCCCGACCCTCCACTTTGATAAATGACTTCTCAATAATGCGCTCATAGTTGCCTTTCTACAGAGACTTTGGTGGTTTCTTGAGGCAGCTAGAGTACGCTTCGCTTTCACCGGATCTATCTTCTCCTCCGAAGGTGGATGTTTCTTTGCTTTTACCCCTTCAAAGAAGTTCTTCACTTCGGCTCGCACGATCTTCGCGTTTTCCTCCAGGATCCTCTCGTATGCTAACTTCTCTAGAGTCTTCAGAGAAGGACCGAATCTGTATTGCCTCCCGCCTCTAGCTGTACTTATAGACGCCGGAGCAGACGGAGCGGCTGCGTCTGTCTTCTTTCCTTTCTTACAAGGAGGGGAAGAAGAACTACGACGCGCCGGAGTAGCCGGAGCGGCAGCGGGTCTCTTCCACCCTTGTTGACGAGGCGGAGAAGGAGGAGATTGGCTGCTCGGGCGCCCGGCGCAGGCGGAGAAGGAGGCGGAGTGCCGCCACACGCCGGAGAAGGAGGCTGAGTGCCCTGATAACTCGCCGTAGGAGGAGGCAGAGGAGGAGGCGGAGGCGTCCATTTCGGAAGGTTGATGAGCTCCTTCCACCATAGGGATGGAGTCTTCAGAGAAGAACCCAGCCGAATCTCCCCTTCACCCGTAGGATGGTCAAGCTCAAGGTCCTCAAATCCGTCTGTTATTTCATCCACCATCACCCTAGCATATCCTCCTGGAGTCAACCGGCTATGGTAGGTTGCGCCAGGTTCAGTAGGTAAAACAGAGCCAACAACCACCTTGACTTTGAATTTCATCCATTGCGTCATAAGGTGGCAATGTTGAGACTCCATGATAGCATCCACGGGTTAGCTAGCAGGAGCCATGAAGACAGGCTCCAGCGAAGCTGCTCGGTGGAAGCCACGCTGCTTCTCTGCTGAGATGGCGGGGTAGCTTCAGGGGAATCTTCAGCAGGTTGTTTGCTGCGATTTGCTTCTCGTTCCTCTATCGCTTGTACCCTTCCGTGCAGCGCCTGCAGTTGGGTATGCTCCACTTTCTTCCTCCTCTCCTGACATTTGTAACCCCCTGCGTCCGAAACCCGGCCTTCCATAGAACGGAGCCCGGCGTGCCTCGTGTCCGTCCAGGGTGCTCTGGATTCCCGAGGGCCATTCTGAGCTCGTCCTTCTCTCTGTCTGGAACGAATGTCCCTTGCTGCGCTGCCTTGATATACTCCGGAAGCTTCATGACGGGTATTCGCAGTTGCTCGTCCGTCCAAACACACTTCCCTGATATAGGGTCCAAGGTTCCACCAACCTCGAAGAACGAAGCCCGGCAACGGTCTGGCCAGTTCAATGTCTCTGGTTCGACCCCTTTATCAATCAGGTCATTCTCAGCCTTGGCCCACAACGGTCGGGCTTTGAGTTAGCCACCTGACCCCGTGCGATGGTGATGCTTCTTCTTCGCAACATTTTTTTTGTTTGTCGCTGACATCTTCTTACTCTTGTCCGATGTCTTGTGGGCCACAAATGCGGGCCAGTGATCTCTGATCTTCTCATACCGGTCGGTGAATTCTGGTGTTTTTTCTTCGTCGACAAACGATGTTTTCAGCTCATTCTTCCACCTCCTGAATAGTTCTGCCTTCTTCTTAAGAGCATGAGACTTGATCAATTGCTCTTTAACTGGCTTCTTCGGATCCTCCTCTGGCGGTAGGGTGAAATTTTCTTTAAGCGTTGTCCATAGATTATCTTTCTGTATATCGGAGACATAAGACACATCAGGGTCTTCATTCTTCGGCTTTAAGCATTGTTGGATACTAATCGGGATCTTGTCCCTAACAAGAACCCCGCCTTGAGTAGTAAATGCTTCCTTTGTCCGGATGGGTCCAATCGGCATGCCATCGCGCGCGATTGCTGTGATATCAAACCTTTCATCCGAGCGCAACTTTTTCTTTGGGTCTCGTCTCTTTACCGAAGTTTTGCTCGATCCGGAGGGCTAGAAAAAAGAGGAAAGACGAGAGTTAATTAATATGTGTACATACGAAAACAATGAATGCATCAATTAGCTAGTTCGCACAGGCTTAACTAATATATATACCTGGCCGGACTCGGTTCGGTCACCGGAGCCATCATCACTGTCTCCTTCTTGTACCGCCATTGGGTCACCGGATCCATCATAATCATAGCCTGCTTCTTCACCCGGTCCTTCCAGAACATCGGTGTCGTTGAGAAACGACAAGACGACATCACTTCCTTTTGCGATTATGTCCCCCAACATCGCTTCTGTTGCTTCGTCTCGGGGGTGCTCCATAGTTTCTGCAAATATATACAACATGGCAGTTATTATTCAAACATGCACTACTAGGGAAAACCTTATACACAGATCTTTAGCAGTAGCGTGGGTCAAATAAGCACGTTGGTGCTAAATAGCAGCAGCGCGCCTTTCGAAACCGCGCTGCAGATAACATCGTAGTAGTAGCGCGTCTCGCTGCATACACGTTACTACTAAAATTCTCACGGCTTAGCCGATATGGTACACATAGTAGTAGCGATCTATATGGAACCGCGCTACTGCTACTTTCTTTGTAGCAGCGCATTTTGCTCTAAACTTGCTACTACTAAAGGATATAAAATTAAATGAAAAGCAAATAGAAAGGTAATTGAAAATGAAAGAAATAGAAGAAGGTGAAAGGAAAAAAATAAAATGTGAAGAAAAATAAATGAAAAAGCGAAGAAGGAGAAAGTAGTAGCAGAGCGCCAGATCCCGAAAGCTGTAGCTAATGTAGCGATGGCGCGCTTTGAGGAACGCGCTCTCGCTACTTCTGACTTAACCACCGTGTTCGTCCTTCCCCACGGCCACTTCCCCAAATCGAACTCCTCCGCTCTTGCCGCCGCCGTCGCCCGTCGGTGCCAAGCCTCTGCACACCCTCGCGCCCCGACCCGGATTCAATGCCGCCCCGCCCCTCAACGCCGCCCGACCTCAACGCCCTCCCCGACCTCAACGCCGCCCGACGCCGCCCCAAGCCCGACCTCGGCGCCGCCTGCCCCTCTCTGCCCGCAGCACCGACGAGGTGAGCACGCCTGCTCCTCCCCTCCCTACCTCTTCCTAGATAGGGTTCTTCAAATTTTAGTTGCATCAAATAGTTGGGGTTCATCTATGGGTGGAAATGAATTGGATACAGATGCGGCTGGGATTTTTTCTTAGGTGATGTTTTCTTAGATGCCGAATAAACACTAGTGTAATGCATAATAAAACGAGTAAATTTTGACCTTCTTCTATTTAGTTAGTAAGAACTAGGTACTAATTAGGTGATTTTTTAGTTGAAGCAATTTTTCCCGCCTCAACGTGAACGATGCCTATCCCGCATCCTCGTCGTCGAGTCGGCGGAGGACGACACCTGCTTGACCAGATCGGCCATGTCCGGGACTGGGCTCCGCCGGGGTGGTACTGGGAGGCGCTACCTACCGGGGGGGCGCAGGTTGGTGAGGAGCCAGCCTGTCGTTGACTCGAACCTTCTTTTGTGGCGGTCGCGTGGGCCAGTGACGATCCGGAGGCTCCAGGACTCCGCGGAGGTGGTGCGTCACCATGTCAATGAGGAGGACGCGCACGTCCGTCGCTACTTGTTTGCGTTGGAGCACAGGCCGTTCTCCAATACCTGGCAGGTTCTTCGGGGATCTCACTGGAGCTATGATCCCGTGATGGTGTCTTCTCTGTTTGTGTCCACCGCCCGCGCCGATACCCATCGTGTGCTAGAGTTTTAGTTGTATTAGTGATGTTATATGTATGACACTATTCGTGATGTATTAGTGATAATATTCGACGATGTACTAACGCATGAGATGATTTACTTTTGCTTATTGAATGCATGCTAATTTGAGTCCTATAAGATATTTTGAAATGTATATATCTTGTGTTGCTCAATATCCAAGTGGCCGGTCATGTTTGCAGGTTACACTTTCGAGTGGCCGGAGTGTTGATTCATTTCCGTTCCGGCAAATTTCAGGCGCTCAATATGTCCTATTTTAGCAAAGGTCATGCCGAATTTTTCAGTGAATTTTGGCATGACTTGTGCCATAATATGTAGGAAATATCGAGTGCCCCGGATTTGTGTGTTGAGTATCTTGGTAGTTGTCTTCGACCGATTTTCAATTAATGTTTTAACTATGAACATAGGAAATGTCTGACGACGAGAAGGATTTCGGTATTTGCAAATACTGCGAAGACGAGCGCGGCCTGTGCGACGGAATCTTCCTAGATGATGATAGGCGCTTCAGCATCAAGCTGGACGAGAACTTCGAAGTGGATACAGTAAGTCACAACGACAAGTCTTTTTTCGTAATTAAGCATGACATCGGCTTCATTTGCTTCAACTTATATTTTTTTTACTATTCTACTAGCATATCCCCTGCCATGCAAGAGTTTTTGTATTGGATAAGATAGGTTTCAGTCATAGTATGGAGGAAAAGAAAGTTTACTTGAAGACCGAGCATGGTTATATTTTCCATATAAAGTTATACAATTGAGACGACTACACCTATTTTGGATGCAAAACATGGCGAGCACTATGCAAGACTAATGCATTTGAGCCTGATATGGTTATCACCTTTGATATTCGTCCGGAAGATGATATTGAAGGTAATACCGACATCCGGGTCGATGTGCAAATGCCTCCAGTTATACCATTATGTAAGTTTCTCGACCATATTTATGTCTTTGATAATTTGTATTGTCAGCTTATTTCGGTGCAAGCAAACATGTCCAACGCTTGGTAGACAGGACCGTATACTGTCCTGGGGCTGAACTCAACTGCGAGGAGCTTAGTCATTATGTTTCATGGCTTGAGGATCTTGATACTGTCAAGACAAATTTTCATCCTGCATTTACAAATGTTAGTAATGAAAATGTGCGACCAATAGTGTTCGTAATGAACTACGGTCACATCTATTTAGGAAGGATGGTAAGATTTTTACTATTTGTCATCGGTGCATCTTTTCCATACATTATTTTTGAAGCTAAACTTCATTGCTAAGTATGTTACCGTACGATGTTCTTCAACAGGGACTCCCGATGAATGTTGTGCCTTATGGGATCGAGACTAAAGGTACCATGAGTATTATTAGCTTACGGCCAAGATATCCTACAGATTACTTTAGTGCATTCAAGATTAGCAACTGATGCTTAATAGTGCAAGACTGGACCAAATATGTGATGGGGGAGCGCAGAGAAGTACTAGGGGGCAGCAAACAAATGCGCTACCCACGATTAGGAGACAGGTTCATCTGCATGCTCCAGTTTGATCGAGGAGGAGAGCTATACATGTTTTATGTTATTTTACCTAAGAGAGAGCAGCAGGAGTGATTAGCTAGCTAGAAATGATTTTGAGGATGATGATGTGCTACACTATTACTATGATGATAAAATAGCTAGTGTTGGTGGTAATGACTATGATGATTATTATTAGCTAGTGTTAGTGCTGATTAAATAAATACTGTTGGTGGTAATGACTATGATGATGATTAAATAGCTTGTGCTGGCAGATTAGATTCAAGTGGAGGCAACATGTGGTGCACATCGAAATTACTACTAGTCCAAACTAGATCAAGTTTGGATTAGTAGTATACTTTTGACATGCACCACATATTGCCTCCACTTGAACGTAATCCACCTTTATTTAATACACTGTTATGGACATAATGATGTAAACCTCATAACAATTGTACAATATTTGTATTGTACCAATATTTTTAGATGGCGAAAACACGCTGCATAAATACACTAAAAATGAAAAAATACTAGTAGCGATGGAAAGTGGGCAAAACACGCTGCAAGTAGATACCTTAGTGGCCTCGTGATTGCTTCTCTAGGGTTTGTGGTGGAATCGGCAATGCTTCAAGGGTTTGGGGTGGCCTCGACAACACTTCAAGGGTTTGGGGTGGCCTCGGCGACAACTGGTAAATTTGGGTGGCCTCGAGAGAGTTTTTTCGGCGACATCGCCTAGGATTTGGGTGTCCTCGAGAGTTTTGGTCGGCGAGAAGGCCTAGTTCCGACCCTCGACCCTCTGCCCTAGTTCACGATAAAATAGAAGAAGAAAAAGAGACAAAGTCTTCCGGTGGAAACACTTTATGAAAATGCTATTTCCTATTTGGTATTTGTCTAACCCCAATACAGTCGTTTGATTGTACTCTGAAACGGAAACGAATACGTGGGCGTTTTGTCCCTACACCTCCGATTTCTTCCCCACCGGTTTGGGCTTTCATTCTCCCTCCACCACGAGACAGAAGGGTTCGAGAGCAGGCACCACAGGTGCTCCACCATGACCCTTCCGCGCCGTCCCTTCCCTCTCTGCCCCTTCCCGTGCTCTCTATGGCCAAATCGCATCTAATGCGAACAGCGACAGTCCCGTCCGGCGCCGGCCCTTCCTTTCCTTCCCAGCCGTGCGATGGCCCACTGCCAGTGCACATTTCCTCTCCCTCGGGCCACCTCCTAAGCCGCCCCTTCTTCTCTGGCTCCAGCTAGCCCTTCTTCCTCCACCTTTCTTCCCTTGCTCCAGGCAGCCAACTCTGTTTCTTCTTCTTCTTCCCAATTCTTTTGTCAATGATTTGCTGACCACTGATTTATCCTCTCGTTGCAGGCTGGATTTGGAACTATGTGTCATTGAGAATTTGAGACACCTATTTAAAGTATATGTGTTGCACTTTGTTGGAAAATTATTTTTGTTTGTTTTTGTGTCAATATTATATAGTGTCATCCTTGATTTCTAGAATAATTGATGATAATTTTTACAATATAATCATTCAATTATATTCAAACAACTACTGTTTTAATGCATATACTAATGTTGCTATGCAATTCCAGTGTCTGACATCCAAACACGATTCTATATTGAAACCTCAGGACGATTCCGTGAGCCACTTCAATATACATCCAAACAACCGAATTTGTATTCATGTCCATTACAGTTTCTGACTGAATTGAAATTGAAACCAATACAATACGAAGGCCTCCAATACAGACATCCAAACGCAGCATTATATGTTTCTTTTCGTTTTCACTCTACATTTTCGTACATATGAAAAAAAAGTAAAGTTTCTATACAAAAGTGCACAATTTTTATGAACAAATTACAACATCTAAATTAACTACACATCTAAATAAATATAACTACACATCTGAAATTTTCCTAATCTTAAAACTAAACTAAACATAAACTAAAATAATCTAAAAACATCTAAAAATAGCATCTAAAAACATAAAAAACATCTAAAAACATCTAAAAATCTAATAGCTAGCACGGAGCAGGGGCGGAGGGGGACGGCGGAGGCAGCCGCCCGCGCCAGCAAGGGGCAGGGCAGGCGCGACGGGGAGGGGCGGGAGCAGGCTGGTGCTCACAGGGGGCGGCGGGGCATGGTGGGCGGCGCGTCGGGGCCGGCAGGGGCAAGTTGAAGGTTGGCATGGCATCATCATTTCACCCACATAGCATGTGCAAGAAAGTAGAGTGGGTTACGGCAAAAACTGGATGCACTTCATGTACAAAAAGGACAATCTCTTTCGAAGTATCAGGGTTTCATACGGAAACTCGTCTGTTACAAAGGGATTTTATTTTTTTGAACTTATTTGAACTCCATAGTTTTTCCGTGTTCAAAATGCACCATTCAAAGCCACATCATTAATTTTCAACCCTTTCTGACTTCATTTATTATTTTTCATGCATTTACTGATTATTTTGAGCTATAAGTTCATAAAATTGAAAAGCATTTCAAATAAACTCTGAAAAGGTTGAAACTTGGCATGGTATCAGCATTTCATCCACATAGCATGTGCAAGAAACTAGAGAGGGTTACGACAAAAACTGGATGCACTTCGTGTACAAAACAGACAAACTCTTTCGGATTATCAAGGTTTCATACGGAAACTCGTCTGTTAGAAAGGGATTTCATTTTTTGAAATTTATTTGAACTCCATAGTTTTTCTGTGTTCAAAATGCACCATTAAAAGCCACATCATCAATTTTCAACCCTCTCATGAATAGATAAGTGACCAAATTAATAGAAGTTCATCATCACATTAAAACCAAAGTACATACATAGTTCTCATTGAACAACATATAGCTTTCCAGAGCATCTAATTAAACATACATTGAAATTATGTAAAACATTTCAATGTAACAACAAATGCGATCATAATCGCAACCAAGGTAACAATTGATCCAACTGCATAATGATACAAGGCCTCGGTATGAATGGCATATTTTCTAGTCTTTCTAATCTTCAACCGCATTGCATCCATCTTGATCTTGCGATCATGCATCGACGACATCCGCAACATGCAACTCCTATATCATCTTCTCCTCCTCCATTTTTTTATTTTTTCCTTCAAGTAATTGTTTTCTTCTTCAACTAAGTTTCACCTCTCGACAATAGGGTCGGTTGGAATTTCCGGTTCGACCACCTCCTAGATAAATAAAATCTGTCACGTTGGTCGGCATAATTGTCATAAACAATAAAGGAACCAAATAGTTATCAAAAGATAATATATACCACATCCGATTCATAGACAGGATGAGGACCGACGGGGTGGATAACAAAACCATCGCACTATATAATAACAAGGAATAATAAATGTAAGAAAATTAGACTAGTATCTATCTGAAGTAAGAATGTTTTTCTTTCAGAAAGAAGATAAGAACAAGAGGCTCACCACTGTGGTGCCGGCGACAAGATCGGCGCGCGCGATCGACGGCGGTGAAGACGGGGACGGGACGTGACGGAGCACTAAACCTAGACAAATCTCGGGGAAAATGGAGCTCGGAGGTCGAGTTTCAAGAGGAGAAAGATTAACTAGTGTGGCTCCGAGATTTCATCGAACACCTCATGTGCATAGGAGGTGAGCTAGAGCACCCAAATGCCCTCCCCTTGCCGGCCAGAAAAAACAGAGCACTGTGGAGTGCTCTGCTGTGGCGATGGGGTATATATAGGCAACTCATTTGTCCCGGATCGTGGTAGAAACCGAGACTAAAGCCCAGCATTATGTCCCGGCTCTAGCCACGAACCGGGACCAATGGTTGTGGGCCAGGAGCAAGGACCATTGGTCCCGGTTCGTGCCTGGAACCGGGACAAATGGGTCCATACGAACCGGGACCAATGCCCACGAGGCCCCGGCCAGCCCCCTGGGCCCCGGTTCATGACTGAACCGGGACTAATGGGCTGGCCAGGCCCGAACGAAAGCCCTGTTTTCTACTAGTGTGATAATATAAATGAAATTATGTTTTACTTGTTTAAAGACATCTTATTATTCTATCAAATTCCACCAAAGACAGCCTATTTAGCTCACTCAATCCCTAGAGCTGCTTGTATGGTATTTATGATATTGTTTATTTGATTTCCTAACTAAATGAAATCCTTTGTTAGCACTCTTCTCAGTGAATGTGATGCACTCCATACAAGAAATGTCTAGGTGAACTAGGCCCTCCTAATTCTTCTTTGTTGCGGAACATGGTGGCCCTTTGGGCACTAGTAGAAAACAGAGCTTTAGTGCCGGTTCGTAAGGGCCTTTAGTGTCGGTTCCATAACCGGCACTAAAGGGTGGGCACTAAAGGCCCCCCCCCTTTAGTACCGGTTCGGCACGAACCAGCGCTAAAGTGCCACCACGTGGCGTGAGCTCGCGCCCCGGTATGGGGGACCTTTAGTACCGGTTGGTGTTACCAACCGGTACTAAAGGTTTTTTTTTATTTTTTTTTTGAAAATTTTGGAAAAAAATTTGATTTTTTTTTCGATTTTTAATTTTTCTGAATTATTTGATGATTTAGTCTCTAATCCCGTCTCTTAACTGCTCAAGTGTGGATCACTCATTCCAAATCATCTAACTTCCCGACCGGTCACCCATCCCTCTCACTACTCTAACGCGAGCATGCTTAACTTTCGGGTTCTATTCTCCTTCGTTTCCGAGTCTGCACTTGTTGTTTTCCTGACAATAGTAAGATGTTAATCCTATTAACCCTCAGGAGTTTAGCTTGAGCATGAAGTCACACATTTCACCGTTTGAGTTTGAAACTATTGTTCTAAAAAACAGTAATTATTTAGTAACGCTAATATTTCTTGAATAAGTTTGACCATAGTTTGACCATAGTTTGGCCAGATTTGACCAAAATTCAAAAAATTGAAATAATTATTTAGTAACACTGATATTCTTGAATAATTATGTAGTAACATTAATACTTCTTGAATAAGTAGTTTGACCAGATTTAACCAAAAATTTTTAAAAAACCTGAAATTATTTGACCATATCTTTTTCCTTTTGGAATTTGAGGATTCTAAATAATTCCAAATAGGCCGTAGGCTGTCTCCATCGGATGCGGATTTTCGTGCTGAATTTTTGATATATTATCGTTTTTTCGACATCGTATGCAAAAGTTATAGCCGTTTGACATTTTCCCTACACTTTTAGTGCCGGTTTGTGTCACAAACCGGTACTATAGGTCAGACCCCTTTAGTACCGGTTCATGGCACGAACCGGTACTAAAGGTCTAACCTTTAGTAAGGTCTAACCTTTAGTACCGGTTCGTGCCACGAACCGGTACTAAAGGTGATCGTGGGGCCCCGGCCTTACGCCAGCCTGCCACCACCCCTTTAGTACCGGTTCATGCCACAAACCGGTACTAAAGGTTCAACACGAACCGGCATTAATGCAAATCCGTTCGAACCGGCACTAGTGGTAGCATTAATACCGGGCCAAAATCAAACCGGCACTAATGTGCTTCACGTTTGACCCTTTTTCTACTAGTGGGGTACAGAGGCATGTGACGATTATACAATCTATAATGATAATTTATGTCTTTTGTTTCATGTTTACTTTTGCTCCGCTTATTATCAGTCTTGGCATTATGGATTGGTTCTATTTACATGCCAACCGAATTTGTATGTATATGTGAACTTTGTCTTTTTACCAAAGTATATATGAGATTTTCATTGATTATTGACTAATATAAGGCTATGTTTGTACAAGTATAATATATTTCATGAGCCCATATATTTACCATATTATGTATCATTTATTGTATAAATAGACGGGCGCAGCAACGTCCGACATCTATGATCTAGTGATGATTTACTACTGCCTTTGGATACGTCATTAGAGCATCTCCAACCACACACACACTAAGCAGACCCCCAAAACACCCGTGGATGCGTCCGCGGACAGTGACCGGACAACACACCAAAAATGTCCGCCACAACCATAAAACTCAAATTTCATACCTCCGTACCCAGACATCACAGCCATGCAAATAAAAACCTATGTACTACATACATAGCTAAAAGAAATATTGTTGGAGATGTTGACGATCTCCGTGCTTGGGGCTAGGTAGATGAGAAAGTGCGGTAGCTCCTGCGCCTGTGAAGACTCTGGCCCCTCCTCCACCTCCGCCTTCTCGTCCAATTCGATGAACAGTGCTTCCATCGCCGCTTGTTTTATTCGGATGAACTGTCGGTTGGCTTTGACATAGACCTCGTCCTAGATGGACTCGTGAACGGCGGTCTATTCTACCATCTCCATCGCTTGGGCGGCCTCGTACTCCATGTTGGCATCCGCCATGGTGAAGCCCGCAGGCAGCCACACCTCCACCTACTCCCATCTGCGTGCGTGCGTGCGTGCCTGGGTGCCCTCAACGTACACATGGTGACCATTGGTTGATCAGTAAATCTTAGATCATTCGACGGAAGAGCTGATGGGGTAGGTGATGCTGACGCCTCACTTGGAGGGATTGTCGGTGGCTTTGCCAACGTTGAGGCCACCCGCAGCGCTCTTGATGCACTTGTACGCCGCTTGCTTGTCAGCGGTGCTCCGTGCTGCGCTGGACACACTCCTGACACGGCTGCAGCAGGCCGCAGGCGGGTTGGAGCCGGTGCCGCTGGCATAGGAGATGCAGGGGTACAATGTAGAGCTCACCCGTCCACAGGAGATGGCCGCGTCGGTGGCTACGAGGAGCATAGCTAGCAGCTACCAGGGCGACCAGCATAAGCTGAGCAACTGCAGCACGGGCCGCCTTGATCTAGCTAGCAATAGTAGTCAGCTGGAGATGATAAGAAGGCTAGATTCGCTATGTGATTGAACCGGGAAGAGTTTTGTCGTGGGGGTGGGTGTGTGGGGGAGGGGGAGGAGGTGCGGGGGCTTAAATAGGGTTTCTAAACAACATGGGATCCATGCCATGTGCACAACAGATTAACACAAGAGACTAAGACGGGGTGCACTCTCATAGTGACCGGTCATGGAATTGAGTGCATTTACGACGGTGTGCTTAACTGCTAACCGCCTTTCCTTACTCTCTTCTCCATGTCACAGTTTAACATTCATTAATACTGTATTGATTTAGTTTATATGACAAACTTTGTTTGAGTAAATAACAATGTATTAGTACTAACTACTCCATCCGTCGTGCAGGTTTATTGCTCCCTTTAGTATTTTACGCCAAACTTTGACCATAAATTTAATCAAGAAAATAATAATGCATGTCATCAAAAATTATATCGTTTGATTCGTATTTGAATATAGTTTCTAGTGATATTATTTTTATTACATGCTTTAACATTTATTACTTAAATCTAAAGTTAAAATTAAGCACAAAATGCGAAGGGACCAACAAATCAGGACGGAGGTAGTAGCACATAAATTTCATTTAGCAAATGGCTTCGGTGGACCGGGAACTTATAGCACACGTCATGCAGGTGTGTTGTTCCATTGTCGTGTGGCTATAGTTTCTCGATCCACATCCAACATCATTGGGAACAGAGTCCGAGAGGTGCATATTTGAAGACGGATCCGCTGTGGTTCATACTAGGATGTGCCACTGCTGCAGGGTCTCGATCCATACACGACGCCATGAGGAAAAGAGGTGAAGAGGAATATGATTATGGACACTTATGGAAAAGGAAAAAAAGACTCTACATTTCCTTTTACCGGTAGGTTCTCTATCTCAAAACAAGCAAAGGCCATCTCTAGGTCTTAGCCCAGCAATAAGGAAGACACAAGAGAGTGGCCGAATGAAGCGGGTTGCAGCTGACATGCATGAAGCCCTCAATAAAGAAATAGACCAAAATACCCGATAATAATAGAATCGACTGAGACTTAGTTTCTGAGTCGGCTGACAATTAGCAAAACCATAAACAATATGGTCAAGTGTGTCTGAACCTATAGGTCTTTATAATTAGATACCGTCGAAATAAAACACATGCAAGGGCTTCCAGTTTGGCACAATTGAAATAAGGGGCAAGATGCCTTCATTACAACAGACCAATCTGCAAGAGACAGATCACTCGTGCACGTCGCTCCCTAGGCGACACCAGGAGCAAAACTCCATGACGCCGCCAACAGCCATCCGCTGCGGCCTCCACTTCCGCCACTGCCACTGGCGTCTACCACGACGGCGGAAGGCCCATATCCGAAAGAGGTGGGGTTTCCTTCAGGCGTGCTGCAAGAGGTGGAGGTCAGCCTGTGTGGGGAACGCCGACGGGGAAAGGATGTTAGCGCGACGACCCTAGTGGTATTCTCCTATCCAAATTGCCGATCTTCCAGCTGCCGGTCGTCCTCGATCTGGCAGCCAACAAGTTCTAGACTCCTCCACCGACGGTGTTCACACATTGGTGCATGGCACTCATGGACCTCTAGATCGAATGGGATCCGGTCATGTGTGTCTCAAAACATCAGCTCGTGCGGCTTCAGGTTTGCGAGGGGTATATCCGCTATGATCCATGGCGTTAAAAGAGGTGTATCTTTTCTCTGGTTAACTTGTCATGTATTTTTATACATAATGGATTATGTAAGAATAATGTAAGATGCAAATAGACTAGAAATTACCAAGACGAAGCTTCTGTATACAGGCCAACGTAATGACCACAATAGCTTGTGTAGAGTGAAGATTTGTGGACGCGGACTTGGTGAACATGGGTCCGTGCACACCCTTTATGAATAGTAAATTTGAAAACATGCTAGAAAAAATCAAAAAAAATATGAATTTATTTTTTAATATACATAGTCAACCAGTCTACTCGCATATGAAGTTTCACGAAGAAATCACATCCGTGGTAATCTAGGCAAAAATGACAAAATTGAAGCTATATTAAAAACCACTGTTTAATGAATAGTATGATCACATTTGTATTTTCTTCAGTAAGAATACCATGCGTGTTAATACATCATGAAACTTCACACATGCGTAGAATAATCTACTAAAGTTCATACCACGAAATTTCAGAAAAAATTAATTGTTTCTAGTATTTTTTATGAATTAGGTAACAACGAACACATCAAAAAAAGCATGTATATTCGCCGAGGTGAAGAGGTAACTGATATAGGTTTTGCCTTGCACTTCACTACAGCTATGGTATATGGCTTCCTCCCTTCCACGCAAACATTTTTGAAGGTGTAAAGCAATAGCTACAACAGGCTGGCACCATTATGCAAACCGTTACTTACATCTCGAAAAACAAAAGATGAGCAACTTGGTTCTTAAACTGAATGCTTATCAAAAAATGAGTTGTCTATGGAGGGAATATCTAGAAACTGTATATCCTGAAAACACATCCTGAAAGCATGCACTGCATATCCTAAATGCACAATTAGAAAGGATAAAAACTAAATGGACATGAACATTTCCAGATTTAAAATGAGACAGCTAATAGCACACCTAATGGTACCTCCTAAACTTTGATCTAGCATAGAGAATAAAGCCATTTATCACAACTAAAAAACTGAATAAATTGGCATACTCCAAAGGAAAAAAATAGCCTGCTGGATCTAGATTCTAAATAAATTATAAGCAAGTGGAATCAAGAAACAAATATCAAGTATTCTTCACTTTGACGACCAAAGTCAAGTCTTACCCCAACAAATGGAGCAGTTAGTCCGGAGAAAAGGAGATGATGATTCAGTTGCGACAAGAGAACAGAGCAACAGCCGCTCTGCACATAGACAGAAAATGTTTGGTTATCTTGAAACAAGAAACAAAGAGGGTTTCCTGAAATAAAAAGAGGATTGAAAAAAGAGAGAGAGCAAAGAGAGAAAAGAAAGAAAAAACAGGCATAGGGAGAGCAGATTACCATGATGAGGTGCGAGATGAGGCGAGGCGGTGTAGTTGATATGGGGGCGACGATGGGGATAGCGGAAGGGAGACCGGTTGTTGTCGTGGGGTGGCGGAGGTGGAGACCAGCGGTGGTCGTGGAGTGGCGGAGCTGGAGACCTGCGGTGAAGGTGGGGCGGCGGAGGCGGTGCAAGTGAGGTGGGGGCAGCGATGTGAACAGGAGAATGGAGACCGGCGGCGATAGTCGGGCGACGGCGGTGGCGGCAGTGGAGACTGGCGGTGAAGATGGGGGTCACATGGTGGAGACCAGCCATGGAGGTGGGGTGAGACGGCGGCGTGGGCGATGCGATCGGGGAGGTGGCCGCTGGATGGAGATGATTGGGGAATTTCTCGATAGGGTATCATTTTGGTTCTTTAATTTTCCCCGTGGGCCAGCATGCACAGCAAAAAAGAATTGGCTCGAACCTTCCCGTCTATTGCTACGCGGGAGATAAATAAATTCAGGAGCGCAAGCAATTCTTTTGGCGCGAACATGGGCTTGGGCATGACGGGTTGGTCTAATTATTTTCCTGTGCGGCCCAACTCATAGGACAATGTATTTTCATGTGAGTTATGTCCAACCCTACAGCAAAATAGCCTATTTTCCTTGCGTCTTAATTATGCCCTTCATGAAAATATATTTTCCTGTCAACCTTTTCGGGCCTCACGGGAAAATGAAACACCGTGGGGAAAAGTCTAGTTTCTATAGTGTTATATTATGCAACGAGTTATAAACCTAACCTACATTATGACTTTCTAGTCTTCAAATTGTACTATTAGATGTTGAGATCCTCTTGGAGTGCATTTTCCTACCTGGACGCATCTTTCTATAGCTTCGATGCATAAGACTAGGAGGCATTGGGAACTTAGCAACATCCTGGGCATGGCTAATTTGTACAAGAAATTCTCAGGAAGCAGTTTTTGACCGTTATCTCCTGATGCTAGAAGCCTCGCCTTCTCCTTGGCCTGACTGCTCCTCTGTAGGAAAAAAATATTACCGTGATGGAGGTGCGATTGTAATAAGCAGGACGAAAGCAGAAAGAAAACATCGTGCAAGAAGATTGTGAGGTGCCTAGGGAGAGACTAGAAGGCCGCGCCTTGTGGAGCCCCAGTTCTATTTTTTAGCAGGGAGATCTTCAATGGGGTATATCATTTTTAGACCTTTTTTTTGTAAAATTACATGCACAGTCTTATGTATATTCATTTGTACAACATGAAAATATATGTTCATTGTTGCAACCAAACTCAAAAAGGTAACAAAATTCTGATACCAATCCATATTAAATAAATCCTACAAAAATTGAAAAGGCAGAGTACTAATTATGCAGTTGTATGATAATGGATTTGAAGCTAAAGTCACTTACTAAAATTTACTGAAGTACAAACATAATACTAACATAGAATCAACATAATATGTAAAGTGTCAGACAAATTATTAATATTCAGCAAATTTCATGCAACAAAAAGGAAACTTGCGCAACTTATTTTTCCACTATGGGTGGTGAATATATCTCTCAATAGGTGACATGAAAATAACTTGTTTTTGTAGGTTAGGGTGTTCTTATTTCTACATCATACATCTTTATATCTATCTATCGATCTATCTATCTATTACTAATTAGAGACTTCCATGGAGCTCACACGTTAATTCTCAGCACTTACAAAATATGTATCGTTGATCTATTGAAACCATTAGGGAAAAGCCTAGTAGTGAACATTTTTACAGTTATTCAAAAAAATTCTTAAATCATGAACATTTTTTGAACTCATGAACATTTTATGCTATTTTCGACCCCTTTATAAAAAATTCTAATTTTCTAAAAACTACTTTTCTTGAACAGGCAAACATTTCTAGAGCCATTGAATAGTTTTTGGAAATTGGTGGAACAATTTTTTGAAATGCATGATCATTTTTTGAATCAACTAATAGTTTAAGGATCAATAAACTTTTTTGTAAGTCACGAACAGTTTTGGATTTTTTTAGGTTATGTTTCAATTCATGAACGCTTTTTGAATATGTGATTTAAAAAAATCATGATCATTAGCTGAATCTACCAACATTTATGAATTATTAAGAATTTTATTTCAAAATTCTTATATTTTTCGGATATTTTTTGAAATCCTAAATTATTTAAAGTAGAAAAAAACAAAGATGGAAAACGAAAAATAAAAAAAAAGCCCCCCCCCCCCGGGACATGGGCCGGCCCAAAGAGGCGCGTTGTGTCTTCTCCCAGCGTGAAGAGCGCAGTATAGAAGGTTTCTTTATTATTAGGTATAGATTGCGGTGTGTAATATTTTACAACTTTGGGGGCAATTTGGGCGACTTACCGCCACAAGCAATAGCCCCTTTATTATGAGGTATAGATTGTCGGTGTATCAAATAAGCCACACAGAGTGAAACCCTTGAAGTGAATTTCACCCTTGCTATTTTAGTCGAGTTTGTTATTGCTTGACTTCTTAATATATTTTTCTATATGACCTTACCATTGTATGTTTGCAAGCTAAAAATGTAATTGCTAATGAATTTGTTCTTCTTCTAAAGGAAAGGAGGTGGATTTTGTGATATTTTATTAAGGAAAATTATTGTATCGCAGAAGCTGGTTTTAAACGAGGCAGGCTACTTGCCATTTTCATTAATTAAGGAAAATTCTTGTCCTGGTTAATTAATTAGTGGAAAACTGAGTGAAAATCAATACAACATGCCGATCAGGCAAACAAGAAAGATACTTCTAACAAATACATTGATGTCGATGTTGATGGTATACATTGCTTCAGCGTCATTACTTCTCAAGCAAGCGAGTCCGACTTCACTTCAAGCGACCACAGGCAAACCTCACACCGCATGGGCAGCGAGAAGCTACATGAACACCCAAACCAAGCAAATAGACACCAAGCTAGTCATAGGGCAGCTCCTGGTTTGAGAGAGGACCATGCAAAAGAACTATGCAAGACGGATCTCGCTGCTAAAGGATCACCGAGCTGGGGCCATCTCCCATCTGTCATCGTAACACTTAATTGCAACCTCAAGAATGAAAATAGAGATTGTGCGTCATGTTGTTTTTCTTTAATATTAATTTTATTCTCCTACCATTTCACTTCAGGTTTACAAAATATGAGTTTGCTCTAAACACTTAAATGTTATTACTATGGTATTGACTAGTTCCTGGTATTTACTTGCAACATATCTGTGGCAAAAAGCCTACTTGGAAGAACTACTAATCAACATTGTTTAGCTTTGATGTTTTCCTAGTCTGTTAGCAAGCATTCTTTTTAATTGTTTCCATTGAACTATAGGCCTAAGCTTCTTTGTCTTCGTGCATATAGCAGAAATATGTTTGTGATCAATCAAAGACAATGAAAACGTTAACTATAGAGTTTTTCGAGTGTGTATCCTATAAATTACTTTGATTGCTGTCCAAGGGCTGATCTCATCTTATTAGTATTGGTAGTTTTATCCAGGGTGCTTTTCCTTTATATATGTATGGAATTAACAAAATAGTAATTTTCAATAAATGATGGGGGGTTTACAAAGTACTATTCATAATATTAGTAAATCATTCTATATACTATCAATTATGATTCTCTTCGTATATAATACTATTATTTCAGGGAATGAAATAATGTTTCTCTAGCATCCCATGAACATGAATGACTCATTTTAGTAAAATTCTTCATGTTTGCATGATGAGATCCATTGTCTTCAGCAAAGGTCATTGAAGGTGTTATATTTCTTTCTCGCAATATCCATCTAATTCTACAGGTAAAATGTTCCTGAACTGGTGGCCATGTCTAAGAGAACTTATTGTGCTACGCGTGAACTTCACTTAGCCTCTAATATACTGGATTGTCGTCATTGCATATAGACAAGAAATTGTTGATATATTCACTGCCTTCGAATAAATAACTACCATATTATCTGGCCGGACTATCTTTACACATAGAGTATAGTTCTTATCCTACACAATATAATATGTTTATTTCCCATACAAGTATTTCTTGAACAAATCAAGATAGTCCTTGGAATTGTCGTTTCTTTTGCAGTTGTCTTCTTCTTGTTATTACCATTGTATCCATGCATAATTATATATTCATTCCTTGATCACTTTTACTACATTCATTGTATATGGAAACAATAGGGATTTGAGAGCAAAAGGGCCGGCAATGGCGGCGGGCATCGCGGCGGCGTGGGCATGCGTGGCGGCGGCAGGGCCACGTCCTAGACAGGCGGCGCGGCGACGGTGCACCATGGCGTCGGCGAGGACAGCGATAGCGGGGACGGGGCAGCGGTGGCGGGGTCCATGGCGTCGGGGGCCACGGCGGCAGCGCCGCCAGCCGAGCCGGCAGCGGAATGGGGCGACGGGCGAGGTCGAGGTCGAGCCCGTCGGGTCGAGCCCGTCGGGTCGAGCCCGTCGCAGGGGTGACGGTGCCAGCCAGGGTGGCGGGCGGGGTGCCCACCGGCTTGACCTCGTAGGAGGGAGACGGGGACCCGGGGACCCGGTCAGACTCGACCTCAGGGGAGGAAGTCGAGAACCTGGGAGGTGGTGGCAGAAGGCACCGGGCGGGGCGCTGGGGGATGCCGCCGCGCATCGCTCCAGGAAGGGGGCGCGGGGGCCGACACCGAGAGAGCCGAAGCTGGAGGGACCTGAAAAAAGGGAACACCGTCTCGACAAAGTACACGTGCCTCGAGGTGTAAACACGATGAGTGACAGGATCATAGCACCAGTAACCTTCGGTGTTGGGAGGGTAGCCAAGGAAGACACATGGGACGGATCGGGGTGCGAGCTCGTGTGGCGTAGTGGACGCGGTGCTAGGATAACAAAGACACCCAAAGATGCGGAGACCGTCATAGGACAGCGGTGTACCAGAGAGAAGGTGGTCAGGGGTGTAGTTATACCAAGGACGACACGGTCGAATGTTAACTAAATGAGTGGCGGTGGTGAGGGCATCGGGCCAAAACCGAGCGGGCACATTAGAGTGAAAGAGTAACGTGCGAACACAGTCATTAAGCGTGCGGAGCATACGCTCGGCGTGGTCGTTCTGCTGTGAAGTGTAAGGGCAAGTCAGACGGAAGGTGGTGCGTGAGAGGCGAGAAGTATGCGAAGAGCAACGTTGTCAAACACTTTCCCGTTATCAGTTTGGAGTGCAAGTATGGGACGACCGAACTGGGAGGTGACATAGGAGTAAAAGGATATGCGGGTGGCTAAAGCATCGGATTTACGAGCAAGAGGAAAAGTCCACAGATAATGAGAATAATCATCTAAAATCTCCAAGTGGTATAGATAGCCCATGGTACTCACAACGGGAGACATCCAAGCATCACTATGAATCAACTGAAACGGAAAAGTGGAAACTGAAGTAGATGCACTAAATGGAAGACGAACGTGCTTGCCCAACCGACAAGCCTCACAAGTATGCTTCTCGAGCTTATTAAATGAGAAAGAAAAACTCCTAAGAATCTGACCCAAAATGCCGGGGTTGGGGTGGCCCAAGTGAGCATGCCAAAGATCGACGCCGACGGCGAGGGCGACAGTTGTGGAGGTGGAGACGCCGGCGTGCACGGGGTAAAGCTCATCAAGGCTATCACATCGGTGAAGCACCATCCGGGTATGGGCGTCCTTCACAGAAAAACCAACACCGTCAAATTCAACAGTAATTGGATTCTCACGAGTAAGATGAAGAACGGAAACTAAACTAGTGACTAAGTCAGGTGAGACAAGGACATTAGACATAGTGATAGGTGTGGAATTAGAAGGAAAACTAGTACTACCGACATGAGTGATAGGTAAAGAAGAACTGTTGCCAACGGTGATACGAGTGGGTGTGTGAACTGGAGTGGAAGAGGAAAGGTTACCTGGATGAGCCGTCATGTGTGCAGTAGCACCCGAGTCCATGTACAAGTCGCCTCCACCGCCATAGTTGCTCGGCGACAGCGCTGAGTGAAGGGCGGACAGGAGGGCTGGTCTCCACGGTGCAGGTACCAGCGGCGGCGGCTGGCCTCCATAGGGCGGCGCCTGGGCGGGTGCGCCGTAACAACCGAGGGGTGGCGGCGCGAGCGGGGCACCGTATGGCTGGTAGGGGCGCCGATGAATGCCTGGTGGCCCGCAGGGCGGGGAACAAGGAGACCCGGTGCATGAGCCCGCGGGACGGGCATGTGATAGGCGTTCACGAGTTCTGCTCGACGGCCCATGGACAGGCTGCTGCTGGTAGCGGGGAGCCCCCCTGCGCCCTGCTGCTGCTGGCGGCGGCCCCCGCAACCTTGCGGCTGCTGGGGAGGCGCGGGCTGTGTAGGCGGCAGCGGGTAGTAGCCGGTAGGCACGGGTGGCACTGGCTGAGGGGGGACAGCCGGATGAGCAGGGCCGCCGCGGGTGGTACCGGCGGCGAGGGCGCTGTGCTGGACCCTCTTCTCCAAGTTCATCATCCGGCGCTCCTCAAGTTTGAGGTACGCGATGACGCGCTAAAAGTGGGTTGCGGCAGCATGGTGAGGTTGGACGCCACGTTGCCGAAGTCCTCATTGAGACCGGCGGTGAGGGTGCTTAGCATGAGGTCGTAGAAGACCTTATCGCCAATGTCGTGAAGCTCGTTGGCGAGCATCTTGAGCCTCATGCAGTATTCATCAATGGTGGAGTTGTCCTGGTGACAACCGAAGAACTCATGCTGCAAGAAAACAAGGCGCTGAAATTTGTTGTCGGTGAAGAGCGCGTTGATCTTGGCCCACACGGTGCAGGTGTCGTCGTCCTCGGCGACGACCATGTGAAAGATGTCCTTCGAGACTGTCATGTAGAACCAACGGATGACCGTGGCCTCGATGGCGGACCACTCCGGGTCGCTGCGCATGTACGCGCTGTCCCAGGAATCGTCGATGTGCTCGGTGAGATAGTACTCGCTGAAGATGAGGTTGAAGTAGGTCTTTCACGCGTAGTACGACGTGCTGGAGCTATCGAGACTCATAGGGACCCGGGCCTCAATATGGAGGTCACGGATGGCAGCGGCGGAGGGCTCGGGGCCGGCGAACGGGTTTGACGAGTGGGTTGTGGAGGAGCCGGTGAGGATGACCACGACATGACGGCGGCGTGCGGGTGAGGGGTGGCGACTAGGGTTAGGGTTTTAGTGGGGAGGGAGGAGGCAACAACAGCAGGTGGGTGCGGCTGCAGCGGCTAGGCGGTGGCACGGTCGCGAGGCGGAGGCGCGGGTGTGGCGGCGGGAAGGGGCGCCGCGGATGCAGGAGGGAGGCGCGGGCGCTGCAGGGATGAGGCGGCACGGACGCGGGCAGGAGCGGAAGCAGCGGCACGGGCGGCGGCAGCGCTGGGAGGGAGGGGCGCAGCGGCGGCGGGGGTGGGGTGCAGCGGCTCGCGCGGGTAGGGCGCGGCGGCGGTGGCGCTAGCGAACCCTAGGGAAGGAACGACCAAGATGATACCATGTAGACATCGAAGTTTGCAATACAGTAGACGTTGTACTGATGGCGTGCTGGTGCACGTATATATAATTACAAGGGAAGGCGTCTATCTCAACTATACAAAACTAGGAGGTGGGGCACAACTCCAATATACATGCAACACAAAATACAACTCAACAGTATTATTGAAGTTTAGTCTGGCCTGATCTTGCTCGTTATGTATACGTTTTTAACAAAATTGGACTCTAGTCTGATCTCGACTCATAAGACTAGGAAATCTACTAATCTTTTCGTAATCGCAATGTCAACCATAGTGATATGTCTGATTTGTCATGACGTGTACACATAATTACTAATTTAGAGCCTTTAATTTTTTAATCCATGTAAAGTGAGCAGTGGAGGGCACGGTAAGATGCCCATCACTGTTTTTTTTTTCTTTTGCAAGGACAGCCACTACTAGGTGAGACGCCCAGCATTGCTTCTTTTTTTTCAAGGACCGCTACTACTGCTGCTAAGTGACTGCTTGGTCGTTCGTCATTGATGACATGTTAGCAGCGGTGGGTGCCCCTAACCTCTCACCCACCAATAGTGATCATTTTACGCCCGCCCGTGCTAGGCTATTCTAGAGTAGTGGTACTGCATGTTTTGATTACCCACGATCGATCCAATCAGAGCGACGCCGTGGTAAAGATTAATTGGCCGGTCTTTCATGATGTGACGATATTGACCCAGATGTGTGGATTCCTGGAATAGTCCTAGACCACCCAAGTTATCCGTAGCTAATCCTTGCAATGGCCTACCCCGGGGGTATCCTGCCTTCAGTAAGAAACAACGATGCATAATGGGCTCCTATACTTCTAGTGTAGATAACTAGTCGATTAATCTTGATGATAAAAAAAACTAGTTGATTAATATGAGCCACCTTAGTGACACGATGGTTCATGGATTTCCAGTATGATCCATCACAAAAAAATGTCAGGATAGTGTCTTATAAAAAGAAAAAGTTGAAGACCAATATTGCACAAGCATGTCTTCGTAGCTGACGAGGGACTCTAATCTTGCACGGACCAATCTTTTCACCAGTTATAATCATGAAATTTTATGCGGGGGTGGAATCTCTCACACACAATAAAAACCTTCATTGTCGTGGTATTCTCGAGGGGGGAATCACGTCACGGCAGATGCCACGAGATGGCTTGAGGTGAGGGCAAGGCTGCGGTGAAGATCAAGGAACATGATTGGGCAAACAGCACGTGGTGAATTACCCAGATTCGGGCCCTCGCGGGGAGGTAACCCCCCTACTCCTGCATGTCTGAAATATATGTGAAGTATACGGAAGTACAGAGTGCTTCTGGAGCTGTATGAAATAAGGCAGAAGAGAGCTATATGCTTGTCTCCTTGTACGTAAGTGTGTGGCGTTGGAGCCTTTGTGGCTTGTGGCCAAGTGAGTGCTTGGGCATGTATGCCGGTGAGTGTGTCTCCTTGTGGCCGAATGAGCATGTCCCCCCTAGATGGATGGATGGATGGATGGAGGTTTTGTAGTGTGCACGTGGATGCTAGTCCCTTTGGCCAAGTCTGTGGCTTCTTGGTAAAGGAAGTGGCTTCTTGGCCAAGTCAATGTCCCCTGGGTCACTTTATAGACTAGTGCCCAGGGATACGTAAGCACTATACATGATGTTGCGGGTGACGAATGAACAATGTATGCTTTATCAGCAATAGTGACCACAGTATGGTCGTCTTGTCCGTGTCGGGTCGATGCTACGATTGACTACGTGTAGCAGGCCGGCTGGAGTAGCCGGACGGGGAGCCTTCTGGAGCAGCCGGGTGGCGAGCCGGCCAGAGCAGCCGGGTGGCTGGATCAAGGGGCGTTGGCCGCCCCGATGTTTTGAAGCATTGTTTGCCGTCTTGGGCCTACCCGGGGGGTCATCCACCCTGACATTCATCCCCCGCATCGCCCTCCTCTGGCGACATGATCATTGCGTCGGTGGCGAGCCCTGGTGGTTGACATGGACACCATGGGGAGGATAGCAAGGCTTTCTATCCTTATCGTCGAAGAAATTTGGAGGTTTCACGTCCCTCCTAGGAGCGTTGTTGTGGTCTCTTACCCCTGTGCCAGGGCCCATGTTGGACTGTGACAAAATAGTTACGACAACACATGACTTACTTCAAGGGCGGTGCTACTTGTGCACATGGTCTATAGGTCCGGGGTGAAAATCTAAGTTTGTTTGGTGTAGGTTACATCTTTGCATCATTATCATGTTAAAGGCATTACTCGGATATGCTTTGATTGATTCTTCAGTGTGAAAACCTACAAGCTAGCTTTTGGTCCTTGGATATGATGACTACGTCGTTTAAATGTCGCTCCTTTTCAGAAGGCATTGCTGTTGAAGAACCTCGTCGTCATTGTGGTGTCATGACATGGTTGATGCGGATATAATCAGTGTTGTAGTTTGTCAATCACCGATTTGGTCGCTTCGTGTTTGTTTTTTCTTGCTTAGGCATAACTTTTGTCTTTTATGATTGTTTTATTGGCCGGCGTGTTTTGTGTGTATGCGCGCTTAATTGGTTGTGTGCATCGTATATATGCAAAAGGTTATATGTGTACTCATAATGTTTGTATACTCTTGATCATTGATCCACGTTTTGTCGAAAACTAAGGCGAGTGACAAGATCAACATAAACCATTAGTCTATCATATATTAAACTAGATGATACCCCGCGCGTTGCTGCGGCATTCATAGTGCAAGCAATTTGGACTGAATATTAATAAATATAATTAAAACATAATTTCTACTAATAGACATACATGTAGATATACATTAGCAGACCAGATAAGGTCTAATTGTACATAACATTAAAATGACTTACAATTAGAGAATAGAGGTATACAGGTAGAAATGTTCTTATTCGTAAAAAAGAACTTAAGGCATTAAACTCTTACTTGTGTTACAAATACATGCATATATTTCATATGCAGCTACTTATGGTGATCCACTGAATAATAGATATACCAATTTGTTGAGAAAATCCTCGGGCACTAAGAGTAATGGAGACAAAGCCTTTCGATCTGGTTTTGATTTAGTAGCTTCTCCACACAACTATATCTTATCCACACAACTATATCTTATCCAAGCAACATGAACCAGGGGCGGAGGCAGAAAATTTGGCCATTTGGTTCACTCATTCACTCTTTATGAGAATTTGTTACTAACTTATGAACATTAAAGTCTAATTGCAACAAAAGTATAACACCCAGAAACAATATAACGAAAAACAAATATAGTACCACATATAACATATTGTGTTGCATTAAAAAACTGAAGAGTGCAAGACATACCGGTTTGATAAAATTGTGATAACACTTGTCTACATATTATAAACAATAGAGTAGTATCAAATAACTTTGTAGCTCCAGGTTTAGCTTCTCATCTTCCTGAAACATTAATGATAAGTTAGTTTGACAAGTTTAAAATAAGCACCATCAAGCAATTGAAGTTTGTAAAGTCATTCACATTTTAGTATGGCCCCTTTCGTTTTTTTCATCACCTCAAAAAGATTAAACACTACATCGTTACTGATCACCCATTTTAAAATATGTCTTTCTCAATATAGTAAATTAGAGACTCATTCATGAACCGATCACCCATTTTATACCGCAACTTTTTCTTGGTAACATTCATAGCTGAAAAGCATCTCTCCAGTTTAAACTGAATCAAACAAAGCATTGAGCTGTACTCGATTTTGCTTTCTTGTAAGATCAATATCTTATCGATAGCAACCTGAATTGATTGATCTTGATTCATAAAGGCATCACATCTTTTTATTGCTACATTATGAAAGCTATTAACACTACTTTTACTCAGACTAGTATCTAGTCTGCTTTTTTTGTTCCAGCAGTTGTCATTAATTGCAAATGCATCACTTCTTGATTGCCCCTCGTTGTAATCTCTGAGAAGGTAGCAGCACAAACAAAAGGCATTATGCTCCCTGTCACTATACTCAAGCAAACGACCATATTCATCAAACCAAATCTAGTTTTAATCTCCGTTGAGTATCACCAATCTCCCTCTACGGGTAACAAAAATTAAGTGGTGGCATGTAACGACCCCTCGTTAAATATTGGAGCCTAATCTCATCTTGCACTAGTAGAAAAGGGGCAATGGTCCAGGACGATCCAGCCCATTATTCCCGATTCAATCCAGAACCGGGACCAATGGAGGCATTGGACCCGGTTCGTGAGCCCCGGGGGCCGGCCGGGCCACGTGGGCCATTGGTCCCAATTCGTCTAGACCTTTTGGTCCCGGTTGGTGGGACGAACTGGGACCAATGGGCCTCGCTCCTGGCCCACCAGCATTGGTCCCGGTTAGTGGCACGAACCTGGACCAAAGGCAACCCTTTAGTCCCGGTTTATACGACCAACCGGGACCAATGGTGGTGCCTATATATACCCCCTCGCGCAAGAGCAGAGCACACTGCTCTGTTTTTTCTGGCCGAGGGGGAGAGGGCTTGGTGGTGCTCTAGCTCACCTCCTATGCACACAAGGTGTTCGATGGAATGCCCGAGCCACACTACTTAAGGTTTCTCCTCTCCAAGCTCGACCGCCAAGCTCCATTTTCCTCAATATTTGTCTAGGTTTAGCGGTCCGTCACGCCCCGTTCCCGTCTTCACCGTCGTCGATCACCCGCGCCGATCTCATCGCCGGCACCACCGTGGTGAGCCTCTTGTTCTTATCTTCTTTCTGAAAGGAAAAATATTCTTACTTTTATGTTTAGATAGATACTTGTATAATTTTCTTACTTTTATTATTGCATCTTATATAGTGCGATGGTTTTGGTATCCGCCCCCGTCGGCCCTCGTCCTGTCTATGATTCGGATGTGGTATATATTATCTTTTCATAACTATTGGTTCATTAATTGTTTATGACTATTATGCCGACCAACGTGACATAGATTTTATTTATCTAGGAGGTTGTTGAACCGGAAATTCCAACCGACCCTATTGTCGAGAGGTTAAATTTAGTTGAAGAAGAAAACAATTTGTTGAAGGAAAAAATTAGAAACATTGAGGAGGAGAAGATGATATTGGAGTTGCATGTTGCGGATGTCGTCGATGATCACAAGATCAAAATGGATGCAATGCGCTTGAAGATTAGAAAGATTAGAAAATATGCCATTCATACCGAGGCTTGGTATCATTATGCCGTTGGATCAGTTGTTACATTGGTTGCGATTATGATCGCATTTGTTTTTGCATTGAAATGTTTTACATAGTTTCAGTGTATGGTTTCATTAATTTAGATGCTCTGCAGAGCTTTATGTTGTTAGATGAGAACTATGTATGTACTTTGGTTTTAATGTGATGATGAAATTCTATTAATTTGGTCACTTAATTATCTATTCATGATGTTCTGTAATGATTTTTGACACACTTAATTATATATAATGCACACACATGAACAGGCAATGGATGTACGGTTCAAGACACACCTCCGAGTACCTTAAGGGCGTGCATGATTTTCTCGAAGTGGCTAAGGCAAACAAGCAGAATGGTTTTATGTGTTGTCCATGCCCTATATGTGGGAATACGAAGACTTACTCTGACCGGAAAATCCTCCACACCCACCTGCTTTACAAGGGTTTCATGCCACACTATAATGTTTGGACGAGGCACGGAGAAATAGGGGTTATGATGGAAGACGGTGAAGAAGAAGAGTATGATGACAACTATGTTCCCCCTGAATACGGTGATGCTACTGAAGATCAAGAGGAACCAGACGATGTGCACGATGATGCTGCAACGGGCGAAGCTACTGAAGATCAAGAGGAACCAGACGATGTGCCCGATGATGATGATTTCTGCCGGGTCATTGTCAATGCAAGGACGCAATGCGAAAGTCAAAAGGAGAAGCTGGAGTTCGATCGCATGTTAGAGGACCACAAAAAAGGGTTGTACCCCAATTGCGAAGATGGCAACACAAAGCTCAGTACCGTACTGGAATTGCTGCAGTGGAAGGCAGCGAATGCTGTGCCTGACAAAGGATTAGAGAAGCTACTGAAAATATTGAAGAAGAAGCTTCCAAAGGATAATGAATTGCCCGACAGTACATACGCAACAAAGAAAGTCGTATGCCCTCTAGGATTGGAGGTGTAGAAGATACATGCATGCCCTAATGACTGCATCCTCTACCGCGGTGTGTACAAGGATCTGAACGCATGCCCGGTATGCGGTGCATTACGGTATAAGATCAGACGAGATGACCCTAGTGATGTTGATGGTGAGCCCCCCAGGAAGAGGGTTCCTGCGAAGGTGATGTGGTATGCTCCTATAATACCACGGTTGAAACGTCTGTTCAGAAACGGAGAGCATGCCAAGTTGATGCGATGGCACAGTGTGGACCGTAAGAAAGACGGCAAGTTGAGAGCACCCGCTGACGGGTCGCAGTGGAGAAAAATCGATAGAAAGTACTGGGATGAGTTTGCAAGTGAGCCAAGGAACATATGGTTTGCATTAAGCGCGGATGGCATTAATCCTTTCGGGGAGCAGAGCAGCAATCACAGCACCTGGCCCGTGACTCTATGTATGTATAACCTTCCTCCTTGGATGTGCATGAAGCGGAAGTTCATTATGATGCCAGTTCTCATCCAAGGCCCTAAGCAACCCGGCAATGACATTGATGTGTACCTAAGGCCATTAGTTGAAGAACTTTTACAGCTGTGGAATGGAAACGGTGTACGTACGTGGGATGAGCACAAACTTGAAGAATTTAACCTAAAGGCGTTGCTGTTCGTGACCATAAATGGTTGGCCCGCTCTCAGTAACCTTTCAGGATAGACAAACAAGGGATACCACGCATGCACGAACTGTTTACTTGACACCGATAGTATATACCTGGCAAGCTGCAGGAAGAATGTGTACAGGCCATCGTCGATTTCTTCCAACCAACCATCAATGTCGAAAGAAAGGCAAGCATTTCAAAGCGAGGCAGATCACCGAAGAAGCCCGCCATGCGTATCGGTGATCACGTACTTGCTATGGTCAATGATTTACACGTAATCTTTGGAAAGGGTCCCAGCGGACTAGCTGTTCCGAGTGACCACAGGGGACACGCACCCATGTGGAAGAAGAAATCTATATTTTGGGACCTACCCTCTGGAAAGACCTAGAGGTCCGCTCTTGATCGACGTGATGCACGTGATGAAGAACCTTTGCGTGAACCTGCTAGGCTTCTTGGGCGTGTATGGGAAGACAAAAGATACAGGTGAGGCATGGGAGGACCTGCAACGTTTGCCGAAAAAAGACGGCATGCCTCCAAAGCGATATCAGGTCACTGCCACTATGCTCTTACCAAAGAAGAGAAGGAAATCTTCTTTGAATGCTTGCTTAGTATGAAGGTCCCGACTGGCTTCTCGTCGAATATAAAAGGAATAATAAATATGGCAGATAAAAATTTTCAGAACCTAAAGTCTCATGACTGCCACATGATTATGACGGAACTGCTTCCGGTTGCATTGAGGGGGCTTCTACCGGAAAACGTCCGATTAGCCATTGTGAAGCTATGTGCATTCCTCAATGCAATCTCTCAGAAGGTGATCGATCCAGATATCATACCAAGGCTAAGGAGTGATGTGGTGCAATGTCTTGTCAGTTTCGAGCTGGTGTTCCCACCATCCTTCTTCAATATCATGACGCACGTGCTAGTTCATCTAGTTGACGAGATTGTCATTCTGCGCCCCGTATTTCTACACAATATGTACCCCTTTGAGAGGTTCATGGGAGTCCTAAAGAAATATGTCCGTAACTGTGCTAGGCCAGAAGCAAGCATCTCCATGGGCCATCAAAGAGAGGATGTCATCGGGTTTTGTGTTGACTTCATTCCTGGCCTTAAGAAGATAGGTCTCCCTAAATCGCGATATGAGGGGAGACTGACTGGAAAAGGCACGCTTGGAAGGGACTCAATAATATGCAGGGACGGATATTCTTAGTCTGAAGCACACTACACAGTCCTACAGAACTCTACCTTGGTGACCCCGTATGTCGATGAACAAAAGAAAAGTCTGCGCTCCAAACACCCGGAGCAGTGCGACGACTGGATTACATGTGAACACATCAGGACTTTCAGCAGTTGGTTGGAAGCACGTATTAGAGGTGACAGCTCTGTTTGTGATGAGCTATACTTGTTATCCAAAGGACCATCTTTGACTGTATTGATTTGGAAAGGATACGAGATAAATGGGAATACATTTTACACGATTGACCAAGATCAAAAGAGTACCAACCAAAACAGTGGTGTCCGCTTTGATGCAACAACCGAGTGGGGAAAGGACACATATTATGGTTACATAGTGGACATATGGGAACTTGACTACGGACATGATTTTGAGGTCACTTTGTTTAAGTGCAAATGGGTCAATTTGTCAGGAGGCAGGGTACAGGTAGACCCACAGTACGGAATGACAACAGTGGATCTGAAAAATCTTGGGTACACTGACGAACCGTTCGTCCTAGCCAATGATGTGGCACAGGTTATCTATGTGAAGGACATGTCTATCAGACCGAGAAAGAGAAAAGATAAGGAAGCGAATACATCATACGATGAGCCAAAGCGCCACATAGTTCTTTCAGGAAAAAGGGACATCGTGGGAGTGGAGGACAAGACAGACATATCTGAAGATTGTGAAAAGTTTCATGAAATTCCTCCCTTTAAAGTCAAGGCTGACCCCAGCATCCTGATAAACGATGAAGGTTATCCATGGTTACGGCGCAATAAGCAAATGACACAAGCGAAGAAAAAGTGAAGACTTTCTCCCGCAACTATTATGATGATACCATGCCAACTTTGCAACTGACGAGTATGATACCATTGTCCGTTTTGTACATGCACATGCTATGTGTGGGTCAATTTATGATACCATGCCAACTTTCAACTTTTTCAGAGTTCATTTGAAATGCTTTAATGTCTTATGGTTCGGCCCTCGTAATAATTAAAAATAGCAACAATAAGTATTTTGTTGTAAGTAGAAACAAAATAAAATAAATAAAACAAGAAAGAAAACAAAAAACAAAAAAAGTGTTTTCAAATTTGAAAAGTAATGGCACTAACACAAAGTTTATAATTTTCCTAAAACTAAAAGCAAAAAGAATTAAAAAATAAAGCAAAAAATAAAAGAAAATAAATAATGTAGAAAAAAAAACAAAAAAACAAAAAAAATAAAAATAGCGACAATAAGTAAAGAAAAAAATGCCTCCTACTGGGCCCCCACGGCCTGAATACGACATGAAACCCTACTATGGGCCAGGATTCAGGCCCGCGGAAGGCCCAGTAAGCCCACCAGGCAAAGTTTAGCAAGTAGGCCCGAAAGCCTGGGGTCGAGAGGAGTTCGAGAGGGGTGCGGCAGTGGGGCTTATAAACCACTGCGCCCCTCTCAACTAGCGAGTGGGACTAAACTTTGGCCCCGGCAGGCAAAGACAAAGGACCTTTGGTCTGGTTGGTGGCACCAACCGCGACTAAAGGGGGGGCATTGGTCCCGGTTGGTGCCACCAACCGGTACCAAAGGTCGCCGCTTCCCGCCCATTGGGCTGCCGAAAAAGAGGCCTTTGGTCGGTTGGTGGCACCAACCGGGACTAAAGTATTGGTCGGTTGGTGCCATGAACCGGGACCAATGCTCTTCTATATATACTGAGACTTAGCGATTTCGCCAAAACCCATCTCTTTCTTCTCGCCCGACGCCTCTGCTCCTCGTCGCCTTCGCCGCCGAGCCCTGCCCGACGCCGTCGAGCTGGTCCAGCTCACCGCCGCCGCCGCCAGCCACTGCCCGACACCGTCGCCTTCGCCGCCGAGCCTGCCCGGCCGCTGTCGAGCTGGTCAGCTCGCCGCCGCCGCCGCCGAAACCTTTGCCCGACACCGCCGCCACGCCGCCGCCCCTACCGCCCCGACACCATCGTCGTGCCGCGTGGGCCATCGGCGTTCCCGACCCGTCGCTGTCGCCTGCCGCCTCTTCCCTTCCTCGACCCGTCGCCGTCGCCACGCGCGTCGGACGTTCCCGACCCGTCGCCGCCGCGCCAAGACGCCGCCCTTCCCGACCCGTCGCCGTCGCCGTCTTGCGCGCGCCTTCCCGACCCCATCGCCGTCGCCGTCTGCCGCCCCTTCCCAACGCCGCCGCCGCGCCCGACCACCGCCGCCGCCTTGGTCCGGCCGCCGCGCCTTTCCTCTTTTTATATATGCAGAAGTTTATATATGCAAAATTTATATATGCAAAATTTATACATATATGCAAGTATATATGTATTTTTTTCATAAGTGTATTTTTTGTTCATTGCATTTTTTCATATATATAATGTATATATGTATGTGGTAGCTATATATATGATGAATGGATGTGGCTATATATGTATGTATGAATATAATGTTCATAGCATTTTTTGTTTATATATGTTTTTTCATATATGTATTAATTTTATATTTAGGTTGTTAGTAGATATCGATTTTAGGTTAGTGCATTTTAGGTTAGTGTAGAGGAGAAAGTAAAACAAGGAAAAGGAAGAAAAGAGGAAGAAGGAAGAAGGAAGAAGAAGAAGAAGAAAAAGAATGAGAGGAAAAAGGAAAATAAGAAGAGGAAGAAAGGAGAAAAAGAGGAGAGGAAGAAGAGGAGAAATAAATAAGAAGAGGAAAAAAGAAGAAAAAGAAGAGGAGAAGAAGAATGGAATACAGGAGAAAGAAGAAAAAATAGAAGAAAATTCTATTTTTTCTTCTTCTCCTCTATTCCTTTCTTCTTCTCCTCTTTTTTTCTTCTTCTTTTTTCTTCTTCTTCTTCCTTCTTCCTTCTTCCTCTTTTCTTCCTTTTCCTTAATTATTTTCCTTTCTCGAGGGAGAAGAAGAAAAAGAAGAGGAGAAGAAGAAAGAAAGGAATAGAGGAGAAAGAAGAAACTCAACACGAGCTAGGGGGTGGTACCGATACCCCCTCCCCGATAACATTATTTTCCCATGTATATGTATGTCGCGTCGTTGTCGATATAACCCCCTCTAGATAACTTCGACATGAGGGGCGATCGATATATATACCCTATCTCGACCGTGATAACTTATACAACTGCAGCACCCCCCTCAACCCTCTCGCTCGACCAAAACTCTCGAGGACACCCAAACCCTAGAGAGAAAACGATGTTGGTCTCCTACCCCCTCCCGCCGCGCCCCTACCCGACAAATTAACTCTCTCGAGGCCACCCAAATTTATCAAGTTCAAAGAGCGTTGTCGTTGAGGCCACCCCAAACCCTTGAAGCGTTGTGTCGAGGCGACCCCAAACCCTAGAGAAGCAGCGTCGAGGCCACTAACATGATTCCTTATTGTGAATAGCTAGCTAGTTCTACGTTTGCCACTAATATATATATATATATATATATATATATATATATATATACACATCTGTACCATGTTTGAATAATAATTGACATGTTGTACATATTTGCAGAAACTATGGAGCACTCCCGAGACGAAGAAACAGAAGTGATGTTGGGGGAAATAATCGCACAAGGAAGTGATGAAGTTGCGTCATTTCTCAACGAGATCGATGGTCAGGAAGGACTGGATGAAGAAGAGGGCTATGTTCATGATGGCTTCGACCCATTAATGCCGGTACAAGAAGAGGACTATGTTCATGATGGCTCCGGTGACACAATGGAGGTACAAGAAGGAGATGGTGCTGACTGCTCCGGTCACCGAACCGAGTCCGGCCAGGTATATATATATTAGTCAAGCCCGTGCTGACTAGTTAATTGATGCATCCATTGTTTTGGTATATGTACACATATTAATTACTCTCGTCTTTCTTCCTTATAATTTCTAGCCCTCCGGATCGAGCACAACTTTGGTAAGGAGACGAGGCCCGAAGAAAAAGTTGAGCTCGGATGAAAAGTTTGAGATCATAGAAATCGCGCCCGACGGCGAACCGATTGAACCCATCCGGACAAGGAAGGCATTTTCTGCTCAGTGCGGGGTTCTTGTTAGGGACAAGATCCCGATCAGCATCCAGCAATGGTATAAGCCTGCTAAGGATGAAGACCCTGAGGTGTCATATGTCAATGATATGCAGAAAGAAGATCTTTGGACTGAGCTAAAGGCAAATTTCAGCCTACCGCCAGAGGAGGATCCGGAGAAGCCAGTTAAAGAGCAATTAATCAAGTCTTGTGCTCTTAAGAAGATGGCAACCCTAATGAGGAGGTGGAGGAAAGAGCTGAACCAGTTTGTCGAGAAAAAAAAGACACCAGAATTCATCGGCAAATATGAGAAGATCAAAGATCACTGGCCTGCATTTGTGGCCCACAAGACATCGGAAAAGAGTAAGAAGATGTCGGCGACAAACAAGCAAAATGCTGCGAAGAAGAAGCTTCACCATCGCACGGGGTCAGGTGGCTACCTCAAAGCCCGGCCTAAGTGGTCCAAGGCTGAGCATGATCTGCTTGAAAAAGGATCGAACCGAGACAATCGCTGGCGACCGTTGCGGACTTGGTTCTTGGGGCTGGCGGAACCTTGGACCCTGTAACAGGGAAGTGTCAGTGGACGGGCGAGCAACTGCAAACTCCAGTCAAGAACCTTCGACACTATATCGATGCATCGCAGCGAGGGACGTTCCTTCCAAACAGGGAGAAGGACGAGCTCACAGTGGCCCTTGGGAATCCTGAGCACCCTGGACGGACGCGAGGCGCGCCAAGCTCCATTTTGTGGAAGGTTGGTTTTCCGGACGCAGGGTATTACAAAACCCACGAGAGGAGGAAGAAACTGGAGCAGGACCAAATGCAGGCGCTACACGAAAGGGTAATGGGGCTAGAGGAACGAGAAGAGGTACGAGAAGCAGCAGATCACAACAAACGACCTGCCGAAGCTACCCCGCCATCTCAGCGGAGAAGCAGCGTGGCTTCCACCGAGCTGCTTTAGCCGGAGCATGTCTTGACGGCTCCTGCCAGCTATCCCGTGGATGGTATCACGGAGTCTCAAAATTGCCACATTATGGCGTGATGGATGAATTTGAAGGTCAAGGCGGCTGTTGGCCAAGTTTATCCTAGTGGACCCAGCACAACTTATCACTGCCAGCCAATTCCAGAAGGTTTTGCTAAGGTGATGGTGGATGAAATAACGGAGGGATTTGAGGACCTCGTGCTTGAGCACCGTACCGGTGAAGGGGAGACTAGGCTGGGTTCTGCTCTGAAGACTCCATGCCTATGGAGGAAGGAGCTCATCAACCTTCTGAACTGGACGCCTCCGCCTCCTCCTCCTCCTCCGGCGAGTCAGGGCACTCCGCCTCCTCCACCGCCTCCTCCTCCGACGAGTGACGATCAGGGCACGTGTGGCGGCACTCCGCCTCCTCCACCGCCTCCTCCTCCGGCGAGTCACGATCAGGGCACGCGTGGCGGCACTCCGCCTCCTTCTCCGGCGCGTGGCGGCACTCCACCTCCTCCTTCTCCGCCTCGCCAACAAGGGCGGAAGAGACCCGCCACCGCCCCGGCTTCTCCGGCGCGTCGTAGTCCTTCTCCTCCTCCTCGTAAGCAAGCACGAAAGAGGACAGACGCTGCAGCCGCTCCGTCTGCTCCGGCGTCTAGCAGAACAAGAAGAGGAGAGAGGCAATACAGATACGGTCCACCTCTAAAGCCTCTAGAGAAGTTACCGTACGAGAGGACTAAGGAGGAAAACAATACGATCGTGCAGGCCCACGTGAAGGACTTCTTTGAAGTGGTGAAAGCAAAGAGACATCCACCTCCGGAGGAGAAGGTAGATCCGGTGAAAGCAAAGCGCACTCTCGATGCTCTGAGGAAACCACCAAAGTCTCCGCCGAGAACCAACTATGAGCGCATTACTAAACAGACATATCTCCAAGTCAAGCGGTCGGGAACTACTGTCAGTGATAAAAGGTTAAAAGAACGATCAAAGGGGAAAAATTTGCCCAGCTCGGTGAACAAGCACAACAATCGTGCCCCCCGCTCAATGTGTCTAATCCTCCATGGACGGTGGCCGGTTATGGCAATCTTGAAGATTACCTGCCTGATGATGCACTTCCTGATTTCATGGAGGTGGACGAATTCAGAAACGAGTACGGGAAGCCTCTCGTCAAAGATGAAAAATCTCTGACAACAATGATGCGAAGATTCCATAGTTGGTACATGAAAACCTGCAGAGAGTCTGAGGGGAAGAACAGTTTGTAATTGAACATTAAAGAGGAGCACGACCTCGTTTCGAATGATCTGTTGTGTGTTCCATTTGAGGAGTTCTTCGATTTCTTCAATCAAAAGGCCCTCGATAAATTAATGGTCTTTTGCTACTGCCTGTAAGTACTATTTCTGCCATTCAGTCTCTATATATAGCTCGGCTCTTTCATTGCATGTATTTATAATTAATTATCCTCAATATATTATGCAGATTGAAGATCGTCGAGTGCAAAAAACAAGAAATTTATGATATTGGGTTCATTAACACAAATATCATAGATGTATTTCTGGTTGAAAAGCACGTCGAAGAGGCCGAGGACAACTTGCTACAATCATTGATCAAAAATCAAAACAAAGATACCATACTCTTTCCTTACAATGGCCCGTGAGTGTTACTGTCGTGTGCATATTCGGTTTCCCTTATTACTCGAGCGAGGTTATAGTAATGTAATTGATGAGTTATGCATGCGTGCGCACGTACCACTATATTCTTCTGGAGATTAATCTTGAGCGTGGACTAGTAACCGTCTTAGACTCGAGAACGAAAGATCCCGAAACCTATGCGGACATCACTGAAATGCTCAGCAAGTAAGTTCAATCGATCATTATCGCACCATATCGGCAATTTTTTGTTCATTTCCTGATATCTCAAGTAATAATAATTATTTTCTTTGTCTTGCAGGGTTTGGAATAAGTTCACCGCACAAGCTCTGGGACTGCCGAAGGAGCTGCGATATACATACCCGAAATTAAGTACTACTGGCTAGCTAGTTGCGCGCATCTCCCGTTGATTCTATAGCTATACTTTCATCAATGCCATTGACAATGCTTCATTATCAGTTTGATTGACCTCTATTTCTCGTAAAGTGCTTGTGCCAGGAGGAAGGGAATGATTTCTTTGGATACTACGTGCGCGAGTTCATCCACAACGCGACGTTGAAAAACAAGCGGGGCTACTCTAGAAGACAATATGAAGTGCGTAAGCAATAATATTCACAATTTCATTTTATTTCACCATCATTTCTGTTGAGTTTCATTCATATATATGTATTAATTAATCCCCTTCTTCAAATTAGACGTGGCAGATGCGGGATGAACTCCTAGAACCAGATCGCATGAAAGCAATTCAAGAGGAATTGGCGGGATTCATTCTTGAACACGTCATCAGTAAAGCCAGAGAATACCATGTGGAAATTGATTTCAAATGCTAGGGGTTTATAATTAAGAGATCTTATACATATTGTACATGTATGTAGCCAGTAAAAAACTTGTTGTTCGACCAATCTCTCGGAGAAGGAGAGGTCGATCGATCACTTCTCTCGGTATGCATGACGAACTTCTGTACTGAATGGTTCTCTTGATCACTTATGTATATATACTACGTAGCGTCGACCAAGCACGGACATAAGAGAGGACACTTCTCTCTATTAATTAGCTAGCTAACACAATATACGAAACACCTAAATTAACCCCCCAAAACCCCCAACCCCCTCCTTTCGAAAAAAAAAACCCAGCCACTAGAATGCAGACGCGTGGATGCCTTTTGGTCCCGGTTGGAGCCACCAACCGGGACCAAAGGCCGCTTGACTGGGCTCGGCGCACAGGGCCACGTGGAGGCACATTGGTCCCGGTTCGTTTTTGAACCGGGACTAATGGGTGGAGGTATTAGTAACGACCCATTAGTCCCGGTTCATGAACCGGGACTAAAGGCCCTTACGAACCGGGACTAATAGGTGTTTTTCTACTAGTGTTGCTTCTTTAGATTGCTTGTGTACTTTGAAATCCTTTTTCGATCAGCCTAATCAGAAGGCAACTCATCTAAGTTAAGTTCTGTGTGAATAGTAGGTTTCGGGAGACTAGCTGCACTGACATGTGATGCACTTTATTTGCTTACTCTAATGGGTGACCTTGTATGTGCGTGTATCTTTAACCGGATCTGGTGACCGAGTTTTCTTCGAATAATATGGCCCCATGGCCTAGATCAATCAAAGTCCACAGAAAAAAAATAGGGCAAAAAATCACTATTGTACATTCGTACTAATAGGCTATTAGCTAGACAGAACATAGTATATGAAAGTAGATTACGAGATGTAATAACATAATCCAATTACCTCAAATTTTGGGCTACAAGTGTTGCAGCTAGCAGCCTGCTTGCCGCCGGCGTGCGGCGGCCGAGGCGCCGAACAACACGAACAGACAGAGGAGACATGCGATTTGGAAAACGAGAAGACGACCAGGCTTGCGTGTGGCTTCGTGCTTACATGACTAATCACAAGGGGCCTGCCATGGACTCCTTGTGGGCTTTTGGCCCTTTGCGTAGCGCTTTTTTTAGGGGTGGCCCTTTGCATAGCTGTTCACATGGCCCTCGCGTTATTTGATGGGGTCAGGCAGATTTTTTACTGGATTCAGATTAGGCAACCCAACGCTTCTATGTTGGCTCCGCCCCTGCTTGTGGCCAAGTGAGTGCTTGGGCATGTATGCCGGTGAGTGTGTCGCCTTGTGGCCGAATGAGCATGTCCCCCCTGGATGGATGGCTGGCTGGATGGATGGATGGAGGTTTTGTAGTGTGCACGTGGATGCTAGTCCCCTTGGCCAAGTCTGTGGCTTCTTGGTAAAGGAAGTGGCTTCTTGGCCAAGTCACTGTCCCCTGGGTCACTTTATACACTAGTGCCCAGGGATAAGTAAGCACTATACATGATGTCGCGGGTGACGAATGAAAATGTATGCTTTATCAGCAATAGTGACCACAGTATGGTCATCTTGTCCGTGTCGGGTCGATGCTACGATTGACTACGTGTAGCAGGCCGGCTGGAGTAGCCGGACGGGGAGCCTTCTGGAGCAGCCGGGTGGCGAGCCGGCCGGAGCAGCCGGGTGGCTGGATCAAGGGGCGTTGGCCGCCCCGATGTTTTGAAGCATTGTTTGCCGTCTTGGGCCTACCCGGGGGGTCATCCACCCCGACATTCATCCCCCGCATCGCCCTCCTCTGGCGACATGATCATTGCGTCGGTGGGGAGCCCTGGTGGTTGACATGGACACCCTGGGGAGGATAGCAAGGCTTTCTGTCCTTATCGTCGAAGAAATTTGGAGGTGTCACGTCCCTCCTAGGAGCGTTGTTGTGGTCTCTTACCCCTGTGCCAGGGCCCATGTTGGACTGTGACAAAATAGTTACGACAACACATGACTGACTTCAAGGGCGGTGCTACTTGTGCACATGGTCTATAGGTCCGGGGTGAAAATCTAAGTTTGTTTGGTGTAGGTTACATCTTTGCATCATTATCATGTTAAAGGCATTACTCGGATATGCTTTGATTGATTCTTCAGTGTGAAAACCTACAAGCTAGATTTTGGTCCTTGGGTATGATGACTACGTCGTTTAAATGTCGCTCCTTTCCAGAAGGCATTGCTGTTGAAGAACCTCGTCGTCATTGTGGTGTCATGAGATGGTTGATGCGGATATAATCAGTGTTGTAGTTTGTCAATCACCGATTTGGTCGCTTCGTGTTTGTTTTTTCTTGCTTAGGCATAACTTTTGTCTTTTATGATTGTTTTATTGGCCGGCGTGTTTTGTGTGTATGCGCGCTTAATTGGTTGTGTGCATCGTATATATGCAAAAGGTTATATGTGTACTCATAATGTTTGTATACTCTTGATCGTTGATCCATGTTTTGTCGAAAACTAAGGCGAGTGAAAAGATCAACATAAACCATTAGTCTATCATATATTAAACTAGATGATACCCCGCGCGTTGCTGCGGCATTCATAGTGCAAGCAATTTGGACTGAATATTAATAAATATAATTAAAACATAATTTCTACTAATAGACATACATGTAGATATACATTAGCAGACCAGATAAGCTCTAATTGTACATAACATTAAAATGACTTACAATTAGAGAAAAGAGGTATACAGGTAGAAATGTTCCTATTCGTAAAAAAGAACTTAAGGCATTAAACTCTTACTTGTGTTACAAATACATGCATATATTTCATATGCAGCTACTTATGCTGATCCACTGAATAATAGATATACCAATTTGTTGAGAAAATCCTCGGGCACTAAGAGTAATGGAGACAAAGCCTTTCGATCAGGTTTTGATTTAGTAGCTTCACCACACAACTATATCTTATCCAAGCAACATGAATCTGAAGTAGTAGTCGAATAAATGATTGTATGTCATGACATCTATGTATAGCACATCGGTCGGTCGACATTGGGAACGACAAAAGAAAGAGTTAAAATCTCACAATTCTACTGAACTAAAACATATGAGAATATGGTTCGGAAACAAAGAAAACAATAGAAAACACCGAAATTGGGCCAGAATGTCTGCTTTCAGCTAAATGTACCAACTTGCCAACTTGGTTGCTTGCTACATCTCATGAACACACAACATGAATGTAAGTTGATTTAGCAGTATTGTCTGACTCCATGGATACCAAGAACATGTAGCTTCTTTCACCTACATCTTCACAATCAAATATCTTAAACCTCCCATAAAGTAAGTGAATGTATAAAATAGCCTATTATCTAAGAGAAAATATACATGCAGTTGTATCCCGGTTCACGATGAATCACACTTACTTTATTGCTAAACAGCTAAGAAAACATGGATGCAAATAGTAAGCAAGCAAGTAAGAGAGGTATCGATTTTATAAATGGATCATACTCAGGCATAGAGAAAATACGTGTACTTTTCAGCAAATATGAGCACTGTAGGGAGAGGGAGAGGCCACTACTCACCAATGAACATGTTAACTAATGCATAGACACAAACAGTAGAGCGAAATGATAAAGTTGATTTTTTTAAGATTAATATGTAAGTCTACATGTCGAAAACTAATCAGTGTGTCAAACGCCTTGAGATGACTATCTACATAACAAATAAGCGAAATTCATGATAATATATATAAGCTGGCGAACATAATTCCATGCGAAGATATATCTAGCAATCAGTTGACTTCCCTCTGTACAGCTAGCAAAAGTGGATGTATTCAGTCATTTGTGAACAAACTCATGAGAATAAAATAAATATTGACAACTCAGGTGCAACTTATTGTGGCAGTAAAGCAGCAAGGCATTAGCGGAGGATTGGAATTAGAGGGAATCTGGACTAACCTCATGAAGGAACTGGAAGAGACACCGGTGGATAGCAGGGCTCCAAATTCGTCCCATCGATCTTCATTGCGCTACCAGTAGGCGACCTACCAACATGTTGACTGCAACTTACAAATCAAAAATTCAGCTCATGTTGGAGACAAATATCATAGAGTAAATGGAGAAAACCAAAAGGGATGGCTCACCGATGTAGTTCAGATTTCAATCAGGGCACAAGAGAGAGGAGGAACAGAGGTAAAACAGCAGCACCGCCGCCAATTCGACGATGGCACATAGCACCAGATCGATTTCCATCATCAAAGACACTACAGTCCGAGGGAGCCACCGGATGCGCCGTGGACCGGTGACCATGACAGAGAACGCACGAGGGGGTCTCTTCCCAGGCAGCGCACTGCATACTACTGCAGGGGAAAACGGAAAAGCCTTTATTTAAGGAGAGAGAGAGAGGAGGAGGAGGAGGATGAAACAGAAAGCCAGGCGGGGGTGGGGGCAGGACGACTGTTCTTCTTCTTAGCATGACCTTTGGGCTTTTTTCCTGCAGTGAGTTGAGACCATTGGGCTTCGGTGGTAACTTAAAGGCTGAAAATGTAGCAACGAAATTAGTAAAATGGAAAAATAATTGATGATGTGGCAGGATGCTGAGGTGGATAGGCTGCATGTTGACAGAATTGGTTGTAGTGGGGATCAACTTCTTAAGAATGTAAGATTAGTTCTACAACTTTTACAGTAGCAATCCCAAAGTACCTTATTTGTGTCTGCCGACCAATGGCTAAACATAGCACTTACCAGCATGACTGAAATTTACTACTGCACGCATTCAAAATGCCAAATGGAGACCGAAATTTAATAAATTCAAAATTGAATCTTTTCTTTTTCAAAAAAATAGTAAAATTATATATACACATATACCTAGAGACATAATACACACGTGTGTAAATTTTCAGGTAGAAATGCTTTAAAATGAGAGGTACACTACTGTGTTAAAAAAGAGGTACTCAAAATAAAAACTTGGAGTTTTCTAGCATGTGCACTGTTCCTCCTCAAAGTCCATGTTTTTGGTTTTTTGTGCAGCTCACAATTCAAGGTCTGTGAAACTGAAATTTTACACACATACACATTATATCCTTTTATACATTTGTATTTTCTTTCATATTTTTTGAAGCTCAAAAGTTTGAATTTTGAAAATTTCAAAATCGAGGGCTCCATGGAGCATGTGAGATAAAATAACAGAGAAATGATTATAAGTATAATCCATATACTGGAAGTGTACATGGTACAACGTACAATAAAGTCTCGGTTCTATTCAAAGGGAGTGAAAGCAGAAACAACGATAGTATGGTAGTGGCCGGCCATGAAGAGCTGGCTCAGCGTACGCACTCCTTTCTCCATCGCACGGAGATCTGATCAGAGCGTTTATTCATATGTATTTGTGAGCTCAGCATACTGAGCGGCGACGGATGGCGCCGTGAGGCGCGCAGCCATGGTGAGCAGTGGTTGATCAGCGAATCTTAGAGCAGTCGACGCTAGCGCTGATGGCATAGGGGACGCTGACGCCGCACTTGGAGGGGATGCCAGCGGCCTTGCCAGCGTTGAGCCCACCCGCAACACTCTTGATGCACTTGCACGCCGCTTGCTTGTCAGCGGTGCTCCGAGCTGCGCCGGCCAGACTCCTGACGCCGCTGCAGCAGTCCGCAGTCGGGTTGGCGCCATTGCCGCGGGCATAGGAGATGCAGGGCCTCAAGGCAGAAGTCACCTGACCGCAGGAGATGGCCGCGTCGGTGGCTACGAGGAGCGTAGCAGCCACCATGGCGACCAGCACGAGCTGAGTAGCTGCACCGCGAGCCATCCCTATCGAGTTTGCAGTAGTAGTGGTGTTGAGCTCAGCTGGAGATGGTGAGATTGCTAGATTTGCTAAGTGATTGTACCGGTGAGGTGTTTCGTAGGAGATGCATGTGCTTAAATAGGGCTGCTAACCAACATGCGATACCATTTGTAGTAGTTAACTGAGTATATACTGTGATTGTGGCAAGTATTGCGTCCACAGGGATAAATGCGATTGGTGTGAGCCAATGCATAAATTTTGGTTGCTGGATGTTGGATTAGGTTGCTGGGTATATTAAAACATTTGGGAGACGGTTGGATGTTGGGTTGGGCCCATTGATCGACCAAGCATGCATACCCAGCGGTGGAGTGTGGTTGATTAGCGTATGCAGCGGGGATGGATAATCGACATGTACTCTCACAATGACCGACTGTTGAGTGGTTGAGTGCATTAATTTGGTTAGCTTGACCGGTGAACTGTACCAATCGGGCGGTGCATGTGGTCGTGTAGGGCCACTGTTCAATCACCTTCATTGATGCAATATTCAGAGCTGCATTTTAATGATCAATTTGGTTTATATGAAGACATGTCTTTGGGGTAAATCTACTATGTAAATTATTTACGGCATGGTGCACCCGTATTCCGCTTCTGTGTTACAAAATATCAACTTTGTTGTGCAAGTGGCTTTGGCGCATCCGGATCCTATAGCGGAATATGGGTGCGTTGTACCGCTCCCATCTATGGTCTTTTGATCCACAAGTGACGCTACTAGGAATGAGGTTGGAGTACTTCTATCTTTTCAAAGGACTGTAAATTTGTATGTATGCTAGTCCTTGAACAGTGGGAGTGGTAACTAAATTTACAATGCTGTCAGCTCCGAATTTTCCCTCCGTCTAGACACACCCACGTTGTTTTCGTCGGCACATCGAGCTCCTCAAATCGTCGGCAGAGCGTTGTGCAAGCATGGACCATATCAATGGGGCACGATGTAATAGATGTGTATAATAGCACTGGCATAATAAATGGGGCCAACGGCCAACCTCTGCCGCGCAGGTCATTAAAATGTGTCATTTTGCTTCTCAGCTCTCTCATTTCACACACACCTCCTACCTTGTACTGCTACAAGGAATTAAAACCCAACTTCTTTGCGCAAAGTTAATAAACCAACTTACATCGACTTTCTGTTCTTCAACATACCAGCACGGGATTTTGAAATGAGATAGGAGTACCAGGATGCATCTTCCTATAGATTCAAAGCGTAAGAGTAGGAAGCATGGGGAACTTAGCAATATCAACGGCACCCCAAATTTGTCCAACGGAGACTCGTGAAACAGTTTTTGACAGCTACACCCTTATCCTATAAAGCTCACCTTTTTCCTTGGCCTGAGAACCACGTATGTGATGGAGATGCGATGGTAATAAGGCGGACCAAATGATAAATCATACATTTTGCAAGACAATGGCGCGGTCAGTAAGAAGAGAATAGAAACCCAATTTCTTGTCGCACCCCCGCCAAGTTTTCGCACCGAGGCCTTCTCTGGAAAAATATGTTAGACAAGTTTTTTAGTAAATTTACATATTTCTATTTGTATTTCAATCGAAATATATGTTCATATTTTCTGCCAAAGCTAAAATGATACCAAAACTTACATACCAATCTGTAATCGGAAGATTCTAAAATTTTAGAACTTTTAACACGGAGATCATTTATGAGATACACATTTTCGGCCACATTTTTACTAAAATCACTTGAATAAAATTAGATATATCTATTTGAACTTCAATAAACATATGGAGTTCACATTTGCTACCGAAGTTGGATAGTTATGTAAATTCGGATACCAAACTGTATTTGGAAAATTCTACAGCCTCTGATCCAAAACAAGTGTCGCAGCTTTGAATTAAGGTTAGTTAAACCTTTGCTCAAAGATGCGACACTTATTATGGGTCGGAGGGAGTACAATTTTTTATGGAAAAAGACTGAAATTATGTGGTTTGTGCGATATTGGCAAGCAGCAGACGATCAACTGTCCACTTTCAATGTGACACAACATAACTTTCTTGTTATTTTTTATACCATAAGCATTTAGTCCCCGTACTCCAAGCTGAAGGCTATCACTATAATTTACTAAAACTGCAAAAAAAATCGATAACATAGAATTACAATGGCATTAATTTTGCAATATTCAAACTGTGTCTGATTAAAGTTTTTAATATTCAATCTAAAATGCCTGAAACAATAAGAAATATCCATGCAATTTATAGTTGCAATGCAGGCAGTGAATAAATCTCTCAACCATGAAATGAAAATAAATTGTTTATTGCCGCAAGTTATGTTTGCTTATTTAGGTCAAATTACATTATTTCTTTCCTGAATTGATCTTGCGATTCTGTCAATTTAAAAACACAAAAAACAACATATCCTATATACTTAAGAAGTTCACCCCCACTAATTGATTATATCAACATGCAGACTGTCCACATCATCACACATGCCACGTCAGCATTTCTGTTAGAAAATAAGCCAATCTCCAGCCGAACAGCCATCTCCCGATCAGAAAAGAATTGCAGATATTTTTACTTCAGACAACTTCTTTTTATTCAACTGAAGCTAAAAATACCGCCAGATCTTCTCCCCTTCCCCGGTCTCTTCCCCTTATCGACCCTTTTAATCCCCTGCCTTCCAATCTCTCTCTCCCGTAGTATGAGCGGCCGGGCTCGGGGCCGGCGAACGGGTTTGACGAGTGGGTCGTGGAGGAGCCGGGTGAGGATGGCCACGACATGGTGGCGGCGTGCGGGTGAGGGGTGGCGACTAGGGTTAGGGTTTTGGTGGGGAGGGAGGAGGCGACAGCAGCAGAGTCTTGGCTGCAGTGGCTAAGCGGCGGCAATCGCGAGGGGATCGTGGGTCTTGGCGTGTGAGCGCTTGGCGTGGAGTCTTGGCGCTGGCGCGGGCAGGGCGGAGCAGCGCAAGCAAGCGGCGGGCCGGCGGGAGGGAGGGACGCGACGGCGGTGTGGGTGGGGCGCGGCGGCTGCGGCGAACCCTAGGGGAGGAATGACCAAGATGATACCATGTAGACAGGGAAGTTTGCAATACAGTAGACGTTGTATTGATGGGTGCTGGTGCACGCATATAAAATTACAAGGGAAGGCGTCTACCTCAACTATACAAGAGTAGGAGGTGGGCCACAACTCGAATATACATGCAACACAAAATACAACTCAACAGTATTATTGAAGCCTAGTCTTGCCTGATTGTGCTCGTTATGTATACTTTTTAACAAAATCTTTTCGTAATCGCAATGTCAACTATAGTGATATGTCTGTTATGACGTGTACACATAATGACTAATTTAGAGCCTTTAATTTTTTAATCCATGTAAAGTGAGCAGTGGAGGGCACGGTAAGATGCCCATCACTGTTCTTTTTTTTTTGGCAAGGACCGCCACTACTAGGTGAGACGCCCAGCATTGCTTCTTTTTTTTCAAGGACCGCTACTACTGCTGCTAAGTGACTGATTGGTCGTCCATCATTGATGACATGTTAGCAGTGGTGGGTGCCCCTAACCTCTCACCCACCACTAGTGATCATTTTACGCCCGCCAGTGCTAGGCTATTCTGGAGTAGTGGTACTGCATGTCTTGATTAATTGGATGGTCTTTCATGATGTGACGATGTTGACCCAGATGTGTGGATTCCTGGAATAGTCCTAGACCATCCAGGTTATCTGTAGCTCATCCTTGCAATGGCCTACCCCAGGGGTATCCCGCCTTGAGTAAGAAACAACGATGCATTATGGGCACCTATACTTCTAGTGTAGATAACTAGTCGATTAATCTTGATGCTAAAAAAACTAGTCGATTAATGTGACTCACCTTACTCACACGATGGTTCATGAATTCCCAGTATGGTCCATCACAAAAAAATTGCCAGGATAGTGTCTTATAAAAAGTTGAAGACCAATATTGCGCAAGCATGTCTTGGTAGCTGACGAGGGACTCTAATCTTGCAGGGACCAATCTTTTCACCAGTTATAATCATGAAATTTTATTCGGGGAAGGAGTTGTTAGAATAAACCTTGCAAGTTCAGTTAGTTCAGTTAGCGTTAGCTGCATTATCTTCTTCAGTTTCGTCAGTTTCGTCAGTAGCGAGATTAGCTCGAGGTTCCAACAACTTAGACCGAGTCCTGTGCCCTACTTATTCATTCGTGGGATGGCACGAACATTGTGGATCGTAGTGGCGCATAGTCTGGAGGCCACGAGCCCCATTTCCTTCATTGTACTCAATAAATACAGAGAGAAAGAAATCAGAAAACTGCGGCAAGTTTGCGCAGGCAAAACCTCGTCTTCCACCTCGGCTTCGCTTGTTCGTCGTAACAACTCCGACAGGAGTCACACACACATAATAAAAACCTTCGTTGTTGTTGTATTCTCACTGGGGAATCACGTCACGGCAGATGCCACGGGATGGCTTGAGGTGAGGGCAAGGCTGCAGTGAAGATCAAGGAACAGGATTGGGCAAACAGCATGCGGTGAATTATCCAGATTTGAGGGCCTCACGGGGAGGTAACACCCCTACTCCTGCATGTCCGGAATATATGTGAAGTATACGGCAGTACAGAATGCTCCTGGAGGTGTATGAATTAAGGCAGAAGAGAGCTATATGCTTGTCTCCTTGTACGTGAGTGTGTGGCGTTGGAGCCTTTGTGGCTTGCGGCCAAGTGAGTGTTCGGGCATGTCCCCCCTGGATGGATGGATGGATGGATGGATGCAGGTTTTGTAGTGTGCACGTGGATGCTAGTCCCCTTGGCAAAGTCTGTGGCTTCTTGGTCCAGGAAGTGGCTTCTTGGCCAAGTCAGTGTCCCCTAGGTCACTTTATACACTAGTGCCCAGGGACATGTCAGCACTGTACATGATGTCGCGGGTGACGAATGAGCAGTGTATGCTTTGTTAGCAATAGTGACCACAGTATGGCCGTCTTGTCCATGTCGGGTCGATGCTGCGATTGACTACGTGTAGCAGGCCAGCTGGAGCAGCCGGACGGGGAGCCGACTGGAGCAGCCGGGTGGCGAACCGGTCGAAGCAGCCGGGTGGCTGGATCAAGGGACGCTGGCTGCCCCGATGTTTTGAAGCGTTGGTTGCCGTCTTGGGCCTACCCAGGGGTCATCCCCCCGACATTCATCGCCCACATCGCCCTCCTCTGGTGACATGGTCATTGCATCGGTGGAGAGCCCTGGTGGTTGACATGGATACCCTGGGGAACATAGCAAGGCTTTCTGTCCTTCTCGTCGAAGAAATTTGGAGGTGTCACGTCCCTCCTAGGAGCGTTGTTGTCGTCTCTTACCCCTGTGCCAGGGCCCATGTAGGACTGTGGCAAAATAGTTACGATAACACATGACAGACTTCAAGGGCAGTGCTACTTGTGGACATGGTCTCTAGGTCCGGGGTGAAAACCTAAGCCTGTTCGGTGTAGGTTATATCTTTGCATCATTACCATGTTAAAGGCATTACTCGGATATCCTTTGATTGATTCTACAGTGTGAAAACCTACAAGCCGGCTTTTGGTCCTTGGATATGATGACGACGTCGTCTAAACATCGCTCCCTTCCTGAAGGCATTGTTGTTGAAGAACCTCGTCGTCATTGTGGTGTCATGAGATTGTTGATGCGGATATGATCAGTGTTGTAGTTTGTCAATCACCGATTTGGTCGCTTTGTGTTTATTTTTTTAGCCTAGGCATAACTTCTGTCTTTTATTATTGTTTTATTGGCAGGCGTGTTTTTGTGTGTATGCGCGCTTAATTGGTTGTGTGCATCGTATATATGCAAAAGGTTATATGTGTGCTCATAATGTTTGTATACTCTAGATGGTTCAGATCCACGTTTTGTCGAAAACTAAGGTGAGGGACAAGTGCAACATAAATCATTAGTCTATCATATATTAAATTACTTCTACAACTTTTACAGTAGCAATGCCTAGGTACCTTATTTGTGTCTGTTGACCAATGGCTAAACATAGCACTTACCAGCATGACTGAAATTTACTAGTACACGCACTGAAAACGCCAAATGGAGACCGAAATTTGATAAATTCAAAATTGAATCTTTTCATTTTCTAAAAAATAGTAAAATTATATATACACATATACCTAGAGACATAATACACACGTGTGTAAATTTTCAGGTAGAAATGCGTTAAAATGAGAGGCACACTACTGTCTTAAAAAAAGAGGTACACAAAGTAAAAACTTGGAGTTTTCTAGCATGTGCACTGTTCCTCCTCAAAGTCCATGTTTTTGGTTTTTATTGGAGCCCACAATTCAAGGTATGTGAAGCTGAAATTTTACACACATACACATTATATCCTTTTTTACATTTGTATTTTCTTTCATATTTTTTGAAGCTGAAATGTTTGAATTTTGAAAATTTCAAAATCGAGGGCTCCATGGAACATGTGAAATAAAATACCAGAGAAATGATTATAAGTATAATCCATATACTGGAAGTGTACATGGTACAACGTACAATGAAGTCTCGGTTCTATTCAAAGGTAATGAAAGTAGAAACAACGATAGTATGGTAGTGGCCGGCCAAGAAGAGTTGGCTCAGCGTACGCACTCCTTTCTCCCTCGCACGGAGATCTGATCAGAGCGTTTATTCATATGTATTCGTGAGCTCAGCATATTGAGCGGTGACGGATGGCGCCGTAGGCGGCAGCCATGGTGGGCAGTGGTTGATCAGCGAATCTTAGAGCAGTAGACGACAATGCTGATGGCATAGGGGACGCTGACGCCGCACTTGGAGGGGATGCCAGCGGCCTTGCCAGCATTGAGCCCACCCGCAGCACTCTTGATGCACTTGCACGCCTCTTGCTTGTCAGTGGTGCTCCGAGCTACTCCTGACGCCGCTGCAGCAGTCCGCAGGCGGGTTGGCGCCATTGCCGCAGGCATAGGAGATGCAGGGCCTCAAGGCAGAACTCACCTGACCGCAGGAGATGGCCGCGTCGGTGGCTACGAGGAGCATAGCGGCCACCATGGTGACCAGGACGAGCTGAGTAGCTGCACCGCGAGCCATCCCTATCTAGTTTGCAGTAGTAGTGGTGTTGAGCTCAGCTGGAGATGGTGAGATGGCTAGATTTGCTAAGTGATTGTACCGGTGAGGTGTTTCGTAGGGGGTGCACGGGCTTAAATAGGGCTGCTAACCAACTTGCGATACCATTTGTAGTAGTAAACTATGTACTGTGATTGTGGCAAGTATTGCGTCCACAGGGATAAATCCGATTGGTGTGAGCCAATGCATAAATTTTGGTTGCTGGACGTGGTCGTGCAGGGCCACCATTCAATCACCTTCATTGATGCAATATTCAGAGCTGCATTTTAATGATTAATTTGGTTTATATGAAGACATGTCTTTGGGGTAAATCAACCATGTAAATTATTTACGGCACAGTGCACCCGTATTCCGCTTCTGTGTTACAAAATATCAACTTTATTATGCAAGTGGCTTTGGCGCATCCGCATCCTATAGCGGAATATGGGTGCGTTGTACCGCTCCCATATAAGGTCTTTTGATCCACAAATGACGCTACTAGGAATGAGGTTGGAGTACTTCTATCTTTTCAAAGGACTTTAAATTTTTATGTATACTTACCCATGAAGAAAGGGAGTGGTAACTAAATTTACAATGCTATCAGCAACGGAAGTTTTCCCTCCGTCTAGACACATCCACGTTGTTTTGGTCGGCACATCGAGCTCCTCAAATCGTCGGCAGAGCATTATGCAAGCATGGACCATATCAATGGGGCACGATGTAATAGATGTGTATAATAGCGCTGGCATTATAAATGGGGCCAACGGCCAACCTCTGTGGCGCAGGTCATTAAAATGTGTCATTTTCCTTCTCCGCTCTCTCATTTCACACACACCTCCTACCTTGCACTGCTACAAGGAATTAAAACCCAACTTCTTTGGGAAAAGTTAAAAACCAACTGAGGGAGTCCTGGACTAGGGGGTGTCCGGACAGCCGGAATATCATTATCCGCCGGACTTCAAGACTACGAAGATAGAAGATTGAAGACTCCGGCTCGTGTCCGGAAGGTACTTTCCTTGGCGTGGAAGGCAAGCTTGGCGATACGGATATGTGGATCTCCTACCATTGTAACCAACTCTGTGTAACCCTAGCCTCTCCGGTGTCTATATAAACCGGAGGGCCTTAGTCCGTAGGACGAACATACATTACAACAATCATACCATAGGCTAGCTTCTAGGGTTTAGCCTCCTTGATCTCGTGGTAGATCTACTCTTGTACTACCCACATCATCAATATTAATCAAGCAGGACGTAGGGTTTTACCTTCATCGAGAGGGCCCGAACCTGGGTAAAAACATTGTGTCCATTGTCTCCTGTTACCATCCGCCTAGACGCACAGTTCGGGACCCCCTACCCGAGATCCGCCGGTTTTGACACCGACATTGGTGTTTTCATTGAGAGTTCCTGTGTGTCGTCACCGATAGGCTCGATGGCGTCTTCAACCAACAACGCTGTCCTGGGTGAGATTTTTCTCCCCGGACAGATCTTCGTATTCGGCGGCTTTGCACTGCGGGCTAATCCCCTTGGCCATCTGGAGCAGATCGAAAGCTACGCCCCTGGCCGTCAGGTCAGATTCGGAAGCTTAAACTTCACGGCCGATGACCGCGGAGACTTGATCTTCGACGGACTCGAGCCACAGCCAAGCGCGCCGCACTGTGACGATGGGCATGATCCAGCTCTGCTGCCGGACAGTGCTTTGGTGGCCGCACTCGGATCCGCTTCGGCCACCAGCCCGGAGCCGATTGCCCATATCGAGGGCCGGTGGATAGACGCCGCCCTGGGGGCTTCAACATCCACGGCGATGGAGCCGAATACCAATCTTGTCCCCTGCGAAACTCGTGATCCCGAGGCACCGGACTCCTTGCCGGACTCCGAGCCTCCCGCGCCCCCACCGATCAATCCGGATTGGGCGCCGGTTATGAAATTCACCGCCGCGGACATCTTCCAGCACTCGCCTTTTGGCGATATCCTGAATTCCCTGAAGCATCTTTCGCTATCAGGAGAATCCTGGCTGGACTATGGCCAGGACGGTTGGAGTTCGGACGGTGGAGAAATTCAGAGCCCACCCACCACCCACTTTGTAACCACTGTCGAAGATCTAACCGACACGCTAGACTACGACTCCGACGACATCGACGCTATGGACGACGATGCCGGAGACGAACAGGACCCAGCACCAACAGGGCACTGGAAGGCCACCTCGTCATATGACGTATACATGGTGGATACCCCAAAAGAAGGGGATGGCGAAAAAGCAGCGGAGGAAGATTCTCTAAAGAAGCAGCCCAAACGCCGACGTCAGCGGCGCCGCTCTAAATCCCGCCACAGCAAGAATGGAGATTCTGGCACGGGAGACAATAACACTCCGGAGAGTGCCGAAGACAATCCCCTCCAGCAGGACTCAGCGCAGGAGGACGCAGATGCAAGCCCTCACGACAGGGCGGCAGACGAAGGGGTTGAGGACCATAACTACATGCCTCCCTTCGAAGATGAAGCAAGCCTCAACAATGATGAATTCGTCGTACCTGAGGATCCCGTCGAACAAGAGCGCTTCAAGCGCAGGCTCATAGCCATAGCAAACAGCCTAAAGAAAAAGCAGCAACAGCTCCAAGCTGATCAAGATCTGCTGGCCGATCGATGGACCGAGGTCCTCGCGGCCGAAGAGTATAAACTCGAACGCCCCTCCAAAAGTTACCCAAGATGCAAGATGCTCCCCCGATTCGAGGAGGAGGCATACATACCTTCATCACCAGCGCACGACATGGCTGACCGACCACCCCGTGGTCGTGACAGAGAGGCATCCAGGCCCCCAGCCAAGACGGTACCCTGGCATCGCTCCAAAAGTACGAAGCCAAGAGGGAACGCGCCGGACTTGCGAGACATACTGGAGGATAAGGAAAAGCAATCCAGATCCATCTACGGATCACGTGGGCGCCCTACGACCCACGACGAATACCGTCGTGCCGGATACAATAATCCTGGCCGGGCCAAACACAGCAGACAGCGCTCTCTTGAGCTGCGTCGCGACATCGCTCAATACAGGGGCGCCGCACACCCTCTATGCTTCACTGACGAAGTAATGGATCATCAGATCCCCGAAGGGTTTAAACCTGTAAACATCGAATCTTACGATGGCACCACAGACCCCGCGGTGTGGATCGAAGACTACCTTCTCCACATCCATATGGTCCGCGGCGATGATCTACACGCCATCAAGTACCTACCACTCAAGCTCAACGGACCTGCTCGGCATTGGCTCAACAGCTTGCCCGCAGAGTCAATTGGGTGTTGGGAAGACCTGGAGGCCGCGTTCCTTGATAACTTCCAAGGCACATACGTGCGACCACCAGACGCCGATGAACTAAGCCACATTATTCAGCAGCCAGATGAATCGGCCAGACAATTCTGGACTCGATTCTTGACGAAGAAAAATCAAATCGTCGACTGTCCGGATGCAGAAGCTCTTGCAGCCTTCAAGCATAACATCCGGGACAAATGGCTAGCTCGGCACCTGGGGCAGGAAAAGCCAAAAACCATGGCAGCCCTCACATCGCTAATGACCCGCTTTTGTGCGGGAGAGGATAGCTGGCTAGCTCGCAGTAACAATCTCCGTAAAAACTCTGGCAGTCCGGATACTAAGGACAACAACGACAGGTCACATCGAATCAAAAACAAGCGCCGCATTAACGACGACGATAAGGAGGATACGGCAGTCAATGCCGGATTCCGCGGCTCTAAACTCGGTCAGCGGAAGAAGCCGTTCAAAAGAACCACTCCGGGTCCGTCCAATTTGGACCGAATACTCGACCGCTCATGCCAGATACATGGCACCCCCGAAAAGCCAGCTAATCACACCAATAGAGATTGTTGGGTGTTCAAGCAGGCTGGCAAGTTAATTGCCGAAAACAATGACAAGGGGCTAAATAGCGACGATGAGGAAGAGACCCGGCCGCCGAACAATAGAGGACAGAAGGGATTCCCCCCACAAGTACGGACGGTGAATATGATATACGCGACCCACATACCCAAGAGGGAGAGGAAGCGCACACTACGGGACGTCTATGCGATGGAGCCAGTCGCCCCTAATTTCAATCCATGGTCCTCCTGTCCGATCACTTTTGACTGAAGAGACCATCCGACCAGCATACGCCATGGCGGATTCGCCGCATTGGTCTTAGACCCAATCGTCGATGGATTTCACCTCACAAGAGTCCTGATGGACGGCGGTAGCAGCCTGAACCTGCTTTATCGGGATCTGATGCACAAAATGGGCATAGACCCATCAAGGATTAAGCCTACAAAGACAACCTTTAAAGGTGTCATCCCAGAGTGGAAGCCAATCTATGCAGGCTCACCACACCGAAGTGGTCTTGGATCACCGGATAACTTCCGCGAAGAGTTAATCTTCGACATAGTCCCGTTTAGCGGCTATCATGCTCTGCTAGGGCGAACGCGTTTGCAAAATTCAACGCGGTGCCGCATTATGCATACCTAAAGCTCAAGATGCGGGCCCTCGTGGAGTCATCACGGTCAATGTAAATACTGAGAACGCCCTCGAGCGGAGGAACATACAACGGCTCTCGCGGCAGAAGTACAGAGTAGCCTTCTCAGGCAATTCTCAAGTCCGGCAATTAAAAAGCCGGATACAGCAAAACGCGCCCGGAGCAATGCCAACCAAGACCACCTGGCGCGATCAGAGCACGCGTAGCAATGCGGCCCTAACCCTCGCCCGCGCATGATCGCAAGAATAACACTGCGCGTACATCATTACGCTTTGGAGATACCATGGGCGCAGGGGAGGGGCTTGATCACAAGGGACCAAGAGTGCGGCTCGACCACACCAGGGGCTCATGCGAGCATCCCCCTTGGTTTTATTTTTTATCTTTTCTTCTTTTTATGTATACATGACTCTGTTAATCAGAAGCCTTGTTCGACGGCGCACTTGCCGAACTCACGATGCAACAGCCAGGGATCAAAAAAGGCTGCGACGAACACTCAGGTGGTCTCAATTACGAGCATTAATTTCGAATACATACACCAAGCCTGCAGCGTATCCCTGGAGGGGGACGTGTTTACTTAGTCCAAACCCCTTGCTTACCGCACTATTTGTATCAGTCCGCTCTTTCAGCATACCTTCTTTCATAAATAATGCAGCATGTTCTTATTTGCAATTGCATTAACTCTTATGTATACTTTCATTACATGACTTCTAGCACCCGTACATTTTGGTACGGCCAAATACGCCAGGGGCTTATGTTCCCTAGATTATGGTGTGATTAAGTCCGAACACTTTCACAAGTGCGGCACCCCGAACTTATAGCATTATATGAATCGGCTCCGAATTATGTCTTGGGTCAATAGTTGGGTTTGCCCGGCTCCCATGTTTTGGTGCCTTACGTTCCATTCCGTCGGCTAAGGTAGCACTGGGAGAACCACTGCGATTGCGCCCCGGTTGAGCCGGGTTAACGCCTCGATGGAAAAGCTAAAACCGGCGGCATAATATGGCGAGAGACTGGTCGCTGTTCGAGAGTTTCTTCGGGTCCTTAAAGACTCACGCCGCTTGAGCGAAGTTCGGATGATGTCCGATGAAGGCGTGGATAGCGCCCGGTTCGGTCTTCGAATACCGGGGCTTCGCCAAATTTAAAATTATAGAATTCTATGGCTAAGTGAGAGTGTTCAAGCATTATAAGTCCGATCGCCTTGTTCGTCGTGTTGGCGCCTCCTAGATGGACCCAAAATGGGAACAAGAGTGCTCAAGTCTATCACCGAACACCCCAAAGCACTCGTGGCTTGGGGCTGAATCCAACGACTTGCCATCTCTCAGATTTAACACACGGCCGCACAGAAGGTAATATTTTAAATTAAACAAGCGTTGCTCATGGCGCATATAAACGAAGTTTTCAGCGCACAGGATAAAAACACAGCGAGTTCACTCAAAGATTACATTTCGGGGGCACTCATCTGCAATATCGCAGTCTCCCTTGAGGACAACTTTATAATATCGCTCCGGTGTGCGATGCTCCTTGCCCGGCGGCGGCGGATCCGTGAGAAGCTTCTCCGCATCCAGTTTGCCCCATTGCACCTTTATGCGGGCAAGGGCCCGACAAGCGCCTTCAATGCGGGCGGAACGCTTGATGACGTCCAGCCTGGGGCATGCATCCAAAAGCCGCCGCACAAGGCCAAAGTAGCTGCCCGGCATGGCCTGTCCAGGCCACAGCCGGACTATAAGACCCTTCATGGCCTCCTCAGCTACCTTGTGGAGTGCGACTAGCTGCTTCAGCTGGTCGCTTAGAGGCACCGGATGGCCGGCCTCAGCGTACTGAGACCAGAAGACCATCTCCGTCGAGCTCCCCTCCTCGCCACAGTAGAATGAGGCGGCATCAGATGCACTACGCGGCAGATCTGCAAACGCCCCTGGAGAGCTCCGAATTCGGGTAACTATCCGGTAATTTACATTAACATGCTTGCTCTGCATGAAAAACGCCTTACCCGCAACTATCTTCTTTATATCCTCTACCTCCTGAAGGGCCTTCTGGGCCCCGGCCTTGGCGGACTTGGCACTTTCAAGAGCCGAGGCAAGCTCGGACTCTCGAGTCTTGGAGTCACGCTCCAAACTCTCATGCTTTTCCATGAGAGCCCGGAGCTCTTGCCGAACTTCCGCCACCAGCGCCACTTGCTTCTCTCGCTCAGCCCGTTCCATGGCCGAATTGCGTTCGGCAACGGACACGGCATCCTTCAGGGCTGCCACCTCCTTAGTGGCCCCTGCAATACACATATTATCCTGGTTAATTTTGTTGGCAACCAAAACCCTTTTCTGTAAGGTACTTATTCAAAGAGGTGTTACTCACCTTCTTTCTCCTCGAGCTGCTTCTTCGCATGGCCGAGCTCTTGCTCGGACCGCTCGAGATCCTTCTTCAGCACTTCGACCTCCGCCGTTAATGCGGCAGAGGCCAGCAGCGCAGCCTGCAAACCCATATTGACATATTTTTTAGCAACCCTGCGTATATCTTGTTAGATCCTTAGTCCGGCTTTTCCTTCCGAACACCGAACTAAGCATCAGGGGCTACTGTCTATGCGGTATTACATTACACAACTTTAACTTCTTACCTCAAAGCCTGTTAGAAGGCTGCTGCAGGCTTCGGTCAGCCCGCTTTTGGCGAGCTGAACCTTCTCAATCACCGCACTCATGACAGTGCGGTGTTCTTCCTCGATGGAAGCGCCTTTAAGCGCCTCCAACAGGTTATCCGGCGCCTCCGGATGGACGGAGGCCGCCAGCGTCGTGGTCCTGCCCTTCTTTCGAAGGGGCCGCTTGCCGGACTCTGGAGCCACTGCGGGTTCCGGTGCAGAGTCCGCCACGAAGTCCGGGAGGCTGCCTGACAGCACCTCCGGAGCCTCCTCCTGGCGGGTCCCTCCGTGGGACCCCACCTCGTCATCCTCGTTGACACATGGGGTAGAGGCAGTCGGGATGGAATTGACATCCGACGGCGCCAACGACCCGCTCAGCGAGTCGGGAAGATCGTCAACGGCCGGACTACAGGTCGAATGCGGCGTTAGAAGGACACTACATGACATACAATATACGACATATAAATGATCCGAATACTTACGATCCTGCCGGACGCCTGGCCCTTGGAGGCCACTCATCCTCGCCAACGTCGATGTTGGCGAAACTGTCCGGGGGATAGTTCTCCCCCTCTTGGACCCTTCGGCCGCCCCGATTGGGGAGGCCTTCCTCTTCTTCTCTCCCTCCTCCGGGAGGGAGTACTCTTCCTCCTCCTCGTCTTCGGTGGAGGAGTCCTCGTCGTCGTCAGACGCCTAAGTACGGGAACTCTTTCGAGTCCCCGCGGCCACCTTCTTGGCCTTCTTCTCCGGCACCACGTGCGGTGCCGGAACCAGCAGCCTTGCTAAGCGGGCATCCACTGGTTCTTCTGGCATGGGAGCCGGGCTGATGAGCAGCTCGGCCTTCTCCATCCATTCCTGTCAAAGGAAGAGGCAGATTAAAAGCCTCATTAGAGTTAATCTAATTATCATAAGTGTCCCGTAATGGGGTTGAATCACTTACCGCGTCAGTTGGAGACTGCGCGCTGAATCCGCGATCTCTCGTCTCGGATGCGGGGGCTTCGGCGCCCTTGAACAGCACCCTCCAGGCGCCTTCATATGTTGTATCGAAGAGCCCGCTCAGCGCCTGGTGCTGTTCCGGATCGAACTCCCACAAAGTAAAAGCCTGTTCCTGGCATGGGAGGATCCGCCGGAGGAGCATGACTTGGACCACGTCGACGAGCCGGAGCCTCTCGCTCACCATCTTCTTGATGCACGCTCGGAGTCCCGTCACCTCCACCGGACTACCCCACTGCAAGCCCTTCTCTTTCCAGGAGGTGAGCTGCGTGGGGATTCCAGATCTGAACTCGGGGGCCGCCGCCCATGTGGGCTTGCGCGGCTCGGTGATATAGAACCACCCCGACTGCCACCCCTTGACGGAATCCACGAAGGTCCCTTCTAGCCAAGGGACGTTGGGCAATTTGCCCAACATGGCGCCTCCGCATTCCGCTTGAGTGCCCTTTACAACCTTCGGCTTGATGTTGAAGGTCTTGAGCCACCGGCCGAAGTGGGGCTGGATGCAGAGGAAGGCCTCACATACGACGATAAACGCCGAAATGTTGAGGACGAAGTTCGGCGCCAGATCATGGAAATCCAGGCCGTAGTAATACATGAGCCCCCGGACGAATGGATGGAGCGGAAAGCCCAGTCCGCGGAGGAAGTGGGGAAGGAAGATGACCCTCTCATGAGGCCCTGGGGTGGGGATGAGCTGCCCCGCGTTGGGCAGCCGATGCGCGATATCACCGGAAAGGTATCCGGCGTCGCGCAGCTTGGTGATGTCCTCCTCCTTAGCGGTGGAGGCCATCCATTTACCTCCCCCTCCGGACATCTTCGGAGAAGGTCGAGGCGAGATGCGCAGGCTTGAGCGTTGGAGCTTGAGTGCGCAGGGATGGATAAGCAAAGGAGGAAGAAGGCGTAGGTGAGAAGGTAAATCCTTATCCCATATATATAGGCGGACTAAACTATGCGTCCCCCACCAGCCTGGTAAAACTCGCTTATCTCCCAAGCGCCACCATCAATGGCGCGGTTGGGTTACCCACGTCCGTATTGATGAGAATCCCGGAATGAAGGGAAACACGATCTCTGCTTCGACAAGACGTGCCAAGGAAACCGCTTCGCTAACATGCTGAGGTGGAATAAGTAAAAAACAATTCAAACAAGGGCTTGGTAGCGGTGTGATTTCACGCCGCATAATACGTCAGCAGATGGAATCCGTGTATATGTTTTATTTCTCTCTACGGTGGAATGTGGAAATTATTTTTGCAGAGCCGGACACTATCCTGGTGTTCATCATCTTCTCTAGATTATTCAAGGAAGGAACCCGCCTTGCAATGCCGAACATTATGCACGCCGGACTTATCGTCATTGAAGACTGGTTCGAGGCTCTTGAGGAGTCTTGGACTAGGGGTGTCCGGACAGCGGACTATCATTATCCGCGGACTCCAAGATTACGAAGATAGAAGATTGAAGACTCGGCTCGTGTCCGGAAGGTACTTTCCTTGGCGTGGAAGGCAAGCTTGGCGTCTGGATATGTGGATCTCCTACCATTGTAACCGTCTCTGTGTAACCCTAGCCTCTCCGGTGTCTATATAAACCGGAGGGCCTTAGTCCGTAGGACGAACATACATTACAACAATCATACCATAGGCTAGCTTCTAGGGTTTAGCCTCCTTGATCTCGTGGTAGATCTACTCTTGTACTACCCACATCATCAATATTAATCAAGCAGGACGTAGGGTTTTACCTCCATCGAGAGGGCCCGAACCTGGGTAAAAACATTGTGTCCCTTGTCTCCTGTTACCATCCGCCTAGACGCACAGTTCGGGACCCCCTACCCGAGATCCGCCGGTTTTGACACCGACACCAACTTACATCGACTTTCTAGTCTTCAACATACAAGCACGGGATTTTGAAATGAGATAGGAGTACTAGGATGCATCTTCCTATAGACTAGATAGGTAATGCGGTTTGCCGCACCCGGCAGCACCGCTGCCGGGTACAAGTCATATCCAATCGTAATACAGTCATCGAGACATTGCAAATATAAAAAATAGCATAATATTGCGGCCTGCCACACCCCATCCGGTTCCGTTTTAGCTAATCCGGTAATATACAACAGATATCTTGGGATGTTTAACTATCCAACATATGGTATATATTTATTCAGTCTAACAATCTAACACCTGGTAGTATAACTCAAAAAGCAGAAGATAATATTTACTTACAACAGTAATGGTCCAATGCAAAACATCAAATCTCCTTACGAACCATTGGTGCATTTGTTAAAAATTGTACTACCTCCGTTTCGGTTTACGCCAGTTGGGCTGCAAAGCTGGCTGGGCCAGTCTGGTGGGGAGGAAAATGGCCAGGGGCCTGACTGGTCTCCTTCTCTGTCTCTTGATATACTCCTTACAGAAAAATAGAGAGAGACCAAAGAGAATCAAGAGAAGAGGCCATGGAGAAGAATACAATGGTGGGATATTTTGTAAGGCTTTATGGAATGTTTGCAACCCAACAAAAGTGGTTCCAGCAAAATAGGCGAAGTTAAACCCAAAATTATTTAACTTGTGCCAAAGGAGTTTGAATGGAGTCTAGGATTTAGGAGTGCCCAAAAATGTTGAGACTTTAGGAGGAGCCTCGATAAATGGAGAAGAAATATGGAGAAAGTTTGGAGAACAAACATGAAGCAAAAGGCATGAGAATTAAATTGCAAGTGTGTTATGGTGATTCCAAATTAATGAAATATTTAATATAACTCCATAAATATTAGGAGGATATGTTATAAAGAGAAGTCACCCTTCCCTCGATTTAAATAGATCCAAAGATCTATGCAATTTATTTAGTTAAGTTTTAAAAAAAATTAATGATATGATGGCATGATGACATGATGCAATGCAAGAGATGACATGATGCAATGCAACAAGCAAATAAAACACACTGCAAAACTCGGAATAGCTGGAAGTCTTCTGGAGCGTCGGTCTCGGGGCGTTACATCCGCCAAGGCCGTCGCCAGCCAGCGCCGAGCGTCGCCCCTCCCGACCTCCTTCCTCTCCATCCTCCACTGCGCCCATCTTCCCCAAGCTCCGCTCGCGCTCCATCCATGGCCGCCCAGACCTCCCGCTGCACGTCGCCGCCGTCGGGCTGCTCGCCTTCGGCCACCCCGCACCTCCCCGAGCTTGCCCTGCGCTCACTGTGAGCACCGCCTCCTTTTCCCCTCTGTTTTCTTAATGGTTCCCATGTCGTAGCCATGCCCCGCGAGAACCCGTGCATCGCTGTCCGCCATGGCCGTTGCTCCTGCAGCCACCGTGTTTCTTCGCTCGGACCCGCGCGTCCTGCATGCTCCTGGAGCAACCAGGAGGCCAACGCTGCCCCTAGCTGGCTCCCTTGCGAGCAGCAGCCCCGCGCTAACACACCTCCAAGCTCCGGCTGCCGGTCGGCTCGTCGCTGCCGCCATTACACGCCGCCCCAGCGCACATCGCGACCACCACTAGATGCGCCGCATCACGGGCTTTCCAACGCGCCCAGTCACGCGTCCAACCGACGCTGGAGTTTGCTGGACGGGCATCGCCATCGCGTCGGAGTAGCACCAGCGACTAATCACCGTTTAGGTGACGTGGCAGATTATATTAGCCACAAATCTTGTTGTTAGTTTAACCTGTGTCACTGACTGCCCAGCCCCTCCACTTATTTACCCCTTTGACTAAAATAAACTTTGATAATTGTACAGTGGATGACATGTGGGCCTGGTGCACTGTTTAACAGGAGAAGATTTGATTAAGCCACAACCACTGACCTGTGGGTCCCCCTTGACCCTGTTGACTAGTCCACTTTACTGTTGACTGCTGACCGGGCAGTTGACCTAGTCAGCTGTCCCCACCTGTCAGCCTCACAGCCCTTTGTTGTGTACACTGTTCTGTGTGCACATAGCATTTCCCCCTTTTATTTTGAATTATTTATATTTCAGAAATTGGTTTAAACTTCGAAAATCCGTAACTTTTAAACCGTAGCTCGGATGAAAAAGTTTTCTACATGAAAGTTGCTCAGAACGACGAGACGAATCCGAATACGCGGTGTGTCTACCTGTCAGATGCCTCTAACTATCTGAACATGGAACATTCCCCCTCCGGTCATCTGTCTGACACCGGTCCGGAACCGGGAATGCATTCCCGATTGAATTCCCCCTTCACCTATATCGTGTAGCCGTGCGTTAGGTCACACCCGGCACAGCATATTGCCATGTTACGCTTTGTGATGCTATGTTTGCTTTATATTTACTGTTTCTTCTCCCTCTTCTCTCTGGTAGACCCCGAGACCGATGCTGCCCCTGTGATCGACTACGTCACCGACGACCCCTCCTTGCCAGAGCAAACAGGCAAGCCCCACCTTTGATCATCCCGATATCGCCCATTCCATTCTCTCATGCTTGCATTAGAATTTGCTACTGTTATTGTTTGCTCCTATTCTGATGCATAGCCTACTTTTGTATCTGCTGTTGTACCTTAGCTGCTTATCCTAAACTGCTTAGTATAGGTTGGTTAGAGATCCACCAGTGACCCCCGCCTTGTCCCGACTGCCCCGCAGGATTATCAGAAGACCCGATCAACGGGATCGAAGACCAGGCCCCGGCACCGCACATCACTTTACCCTTAGTTGCCCGACTCTACTGGGTTACTATCGAGTGTCGAGGGTGAGACCTCTTCATCACTTCAGATGTTAACCCTGTAGTGTAGCTATTCGGTCGTGGTCATCGAGGGTGATTTCCTCTTTAACCACTTCCGATACGACTATGTCGTGCAACCCCTCAAGTGTGGACCTCGAGGGTGAATCCTCTTATGTTCACCTTGATGATTACATCGAGTGGAATTCACTGGGGGTGATTCCTCGGGTTTTCCCCTTGATGTTTAGACACACAGTTACTATGGTTACTATGACTTTACACTGAACCATGTTACTAAAGACGGGTCGATCCTGAGGGGTACCCGCGCGGGCATATTTGCGAGTGATGTGGAGACGGGTTGACCTGGAGGGTGCCCGGGAGATAATTACGAGGTGTGGCCGGGCATTCCTAGCCCTTGCTGCAAGTCCTCGAGACGGGGCAACGGGGTCACATCTTCCGTGAGTCTCTGCTTGTTACCGCGCATTCCTAATCCACTATGATTTGGATATTTTATCCAAGGGGCCTCTGGCCTGATAGCACTAACCATCACGTGGGCATAGTATGGGCGTTATGCGTCGTATGCATCAGCCGAAGCTTAATAGACGTCAGCGACTGAGCGGCGCGCACCGGGTTGGACTGGTAAGCTCCTGCCTTTTTAGGGAGGTAGCTAGGTCTGTTCACCAGCCGCGTTCGCAACGTGCAGGAGTTCCCGGGGAGATGGCCCATGATCCCTGGGGGCATAGGTTTAGTCCGGCGTGCTGACCTCTCTATTAAGCCAAGGTCGGGTTGCGGCGTATTGTTTGGCCGAGGCCGGGCATGACCCAGGAAAGTGTGTCCGGCCGGAGTTAATCGAGCGTGGTGGGTAAGTTGGTGCACCTCTGCAGGGAAGAAAACATCTATCGATAGCCTGTCCTACGGTAACGGGCACTTGGAGTTGTATCCCGATCGATACAACTAGAACTGGATACTTGTGATGAGAATTGGACTTGTGATGAGTAATGGATTGAGGTGATAACTGGATAGTATGGCTCTGGGATTGCTTTCTCGTAGGGAGTCGAGAAAGGATCTCTGGCCGAGGTTGATAACACTTCTACTACTTTACTTTATGCTACTCTACTCCCTCTTGTTGCTGCAAGATGGTGGTTTCCAGAAGATGCTAGTCTTCGATAGGACTAGGCGTTCTCTCTATTCTGGCATTTCTGCAGCCCAGTCCACATATACAGCCTTCCTTTGATAATGTTGCATATGTAGTGTAGATCCTTGCTTCCGAGTACTTTGGATGAGTACTCACGGTTGCTTTGCTCCCTCTTTTCCCCCTTTCTTCTTCTTTCTGGTTGATGCAACCAGATGTCAGAGCCCAGGAACCAGATGTCACCGCCGATGCCTTCTACTACGTGGAGACCGCCGATGACCAGGAGTAGTTAGGAGGCTCCCAGGCAGGAGGCCTTGCCTTTTCGATCGATGTTGCTTTTGTGCTAGCCTTCTTAAGGCAAACTTGTCTAACTCATGTCTGTACTCAGATATTCTTGCTTCCGCTGACTCTTGTGTAATCGAGCTTATGTATTCGAGCCCTCGAGGCCCCTAGCTTGTAATATAAAGCTTGTATTATTTTAATTTGTGTATAGAGTTGTGTTGTGATATCTTCCCGTGAGTCCTTGATCTTGATCGTACACATTTGTGAGTATGATTAGTGTACGATTGAATCGAGGGCGTCACAGATGTCCCAAGGACATCAAAGGAATAAGAAGTTTCCTTGGTCACGCCGGATTTTATTGGATGTTCATTAAGGACTTCTCAAAAATTTCTCGGCCTCTGACTAATGTATTACAAAAAGATGTATAATTTGTCTTTGATGATGATTGTGTAGAAGCATTTGAAATACTTAAGAAAGCATTAATCTCTGCACTTGTTGTTCACCCACCTGATTGGAATTTACCCTTTGAAATTATGTGTGATGCTAGTGATTATGCTGTAGGTGTTGTTCTAGGGCAAAGAGTTGATAACCAATTAAACGTTATCCATTATGCTAGTAAGACTCTAGACAATGCTCAAAGAAATTATGCTACTACCGAAAAGGAACTTTTAGCAGTTTTATTTGCTTGTGATAAATTCAGACCCTATATTGTTGATTCTAAAGTAACTATCCACACTGATCATGCTGCTATTAAATATCTTATGGAATAGAAAGATGCAAAACCTAGACTTATTAGATGGGTTCTCTTTCTGTAAGAATTTGATTTGCATATTGTTGATAGAAAAGGAGCTGAGAACCCCGTTGCAGATAACTTATCTAGGTTAGAGAATGTTCTTGATGACCCACTACCTATTGATGATAGCTTTCCTGATGAACAATTAAATGTCATAAGCACTTCTCTAGCACTCCATGGTACGCTGATTATGCTAATTATATTGTTTCTAAATTTATACCACCTAGCTTCACATACCAACAAAAGAAAAAGTTTTTCTATGATTTGTGACATTACTTTTGGGATGACCCACATCTTTATATAGAAGGAGTAGATGGTGTTATTAGACGTTGTGTACCTGAGCATGAACAGGAACAAATCCTATGCAAGTGTCACTCCGAGGCTTATGGAGGACACCACGCTGGAGACAGAACTGCACATAAGGTATTCCAATCCGGTTTTTATTGGCCTACTCTCTTCAAGGATGCCCGTAAGTTTGTTTTGTCTTGCGATGAATGTCAAAGAATTGGTAATATTAGTAGACGTCAAGAAATGCCTATGAATTATTCACTTGTTATTGAACCATTTGATGTTTGGGGCTTTGATTATATGGGACCCTTTCCTGCCTCTAATGGATATACACATATTTTAGTTGCTATTGATTACGTTACAAAGTGGGTAGAAGCTATTCCGACTAGTAGTGCTGATCATAACGCCTCTATTAAAATGCTTAAGGAAGTTATTTTTCCGAGGTTTGGAGTCCCTAGATATTTAATGACTGATGGTGGTTCACATTTTATTCATGGTGCTTTCCGTAAAATGCTTGCTAAATATGATGTTAATCATAGAAATGCATCTCCATATCACCCACAGGCTAGTAGTCAAGTAGAATTGAGTAATAGAGAGCTCAAATTAATTTTGCAAAAGACTGCTAATAGGTCTAGAAAGAATTGGTCCAAGAAACTTGATGATGCATTATGGGCCTATAGAACTGCATATAAGAATCCTATGGGTATGTCTCCTTATAAAATGGTTTATGGAAAAGCATGTCACTTACCTCTCGAACTAGAACATAAGGCATATTGGGCTATTAAAGAGCTCAACTATGATTTCAAACTTGCCGGTGAGAAGAGGTTATTTGATATTAGCTCACTTGATGAATGGAGAACCCAAGCTTATGAAAATGCCAAGTTGTTTAAAGAAAAAGTTAAAAGATGGCATGACAAAAGGATACATAAGTGTGAGTTTAATGTAGGTGATTATGTATTGCTATACAACTCTCGTTCAAGATTTTTTGCAGGAAAACTTCTCTCTAAATGGGAAGGTCCCTACGTTATCGAGGAGGTCTATCGTTTCGGTGCCATAAAAATCAACAACTTCGAAGGCACAAATCCGAAGGTGGTAAAGGGTCAAAAGATCAAACATTATATCTCAGGTAATCCCATAAATGTTGAAACCAATATTATTGAAACCGTAACCCCGGAGGAATACATAAGGGACATTTTCCAGACCGTTTCAGACTCCGAAAAGGAATAGGTATGTGGTACGGTAAGTAAACCGACTCCAAAACAATTTTAAGTCAATATTTCTCCGTTTTGGAATATTTAGAAAAATAGAAAAATAAGTAGCAGTCCGGGAAGGACACGAGGGCCCCACGAGGGTGGTGGGCGCGCCCCCCTACCTCGTGAGCACCTCGTGTGCCCTCCGGACTCTGTTTTCTTGCACGATACATATTTTGGTTGGTAAAAATTCATTATATATTCTCCCGAAGGTTTTGACTCCCGTATCACGAAAATATCCTCTGTTCTTGTTTCTAACTGTCCTGCTGCAGATTAGATCAACATGTCATCCCAGGATTCGGAAGGAGAAAGCTATGTGGATGATTATCTAGAAAATCCTAAGGTCTATGTAGATGTGGAGCACGATGGTTGGACCACGGAGGAAGAAGAGGACTATGAACCCAAGGGGAAGGAAGAGACGAGCTCAGATGAAGATGAAACTCCATTACCTCAACCTGGGGACATGCATGTGGAGTTCAAAAAGTCAAGTCTCCCTGATAGGGTAAAGAAACCAAAGTTCGAGTTTATCCCTTTTCGCCTCTTGCAGGAAAATAAGCAGGACCAATGCAAAAAGATATTAACCCTGGAGTGGGAGATTGATGATCTGAGGGATCAAAATGCCGTCCTCAAGCGCCAATTAAGGGAGAAGTCTCCATCAACTAAGTCAACAACACCTCCACCTTCTTCACCGACAAAGGAGATATAATCACATGGGTATGGGCACTCCCCTTGGCAACTGCCAAGCTTGGGGGAGGTGCCCCGGTATCGTATGACCATCACAACTCCTATCTTTACCTTTTTTCTTAGTTTGATCCTTTTAGTAGTATCTTGATCTAGTAGAATATAGTTTATGGCATGATCTAGTTTTGAGTTCTGCTTTATGATCCCTCTATGTAATCGAGTCCGTGAGCTATATATATAATAAAGTTTAGTGTTGAGTCAAGGGCTTTATTGTTTTGCCATGATCTTGGGTGAATAAAAGAAAGAAAGAAGAAAAAGAATAAAAAGAAACAAAGAGTTCATATTGATCTTTGTCGGTGTACTAAAGTAGGGGTACTTTAGTACCTCGAACTTATGCACGGGCAGTCGCAGCACCCCCCGGCAAGGCTTGCCGGACGCCCGCCAAGGCCCTCCACCATTCCTTATTACTGCCATTCAAGAACAAAGTACTAACCAAGAGAACGAAGGCCCCGGCCAGAGGAGCTTGCCGGGAAGGCCAACCAGGGCATCATCAGAAGACTTGCCGCGGCGCCCCGCGCGCCCCGGCAAGGCCCGGCGGCCGGCAAGCTTGCCGGCACCACAAGAGGAGGGCCGCGGCAAGGCACTTGCCGCGGAAAGGCTGCCACCCAAACTCCAGCGCACCCAGCGACGTGTCGTCACAAGGCCATCCCAAGGGCACGTGGCGAGGCACTACGCAGCCATGCGGGGCGAGGTGGCAAACGGAGCTGACAGAGGCGCCATCGTGGCAACCGGTAGTTCACCTAACGGTCGCTTCTTTACTTGTTAGGCGACGGGACGGGCATTTAATGCCCTTATCCCTGCCGTCGAGTTAGGTAGGGCACTTTGTTGTCAATCGTTGTACCAACCCGCAATTTACCTTTCTACCCCTCTTCCTATGCGGCCACTGTGGATCCCCCTTGAGTATAAAAGGAGGCCCATGCGCGCGTAGAAGGGGTTCGATCCATTCGATACCCAGACACCACCATACGCCGCACGCTCGAGCAAGATCAAATAACAAGCAAAAAGGCAGCGAGGGGGTTTTATCTCTCCGGAGAGCCCCGGCTGGGTAAAATCGCCCGTCTCCCCCGCGCGCTCGACCTCGATCTGCTCTGCGCACGACCCCCGCTCCCTTGCCGAACCAGAAGGGGCCCCCAGTGCCCCATAGGTGTTCGAGGCCACAGAGAGACGCTACGCCCCGACAACTTTGGCGCGCCAGGTAGGGGGGCGTCGAGGTCGTGAGCATCTGATCTGGTCTCCACGCGCGCTACATCAGCGTCATCGTCAACATGCCACCGAAGAAGAAGCCTTCGGAGGTGGCCGCTCCGTCTACATCAATTCCACCACCACCGCCGGAGCAAGCAGGCGGTGGAGTGAACGCCGACGGAGGAGCGGGTGCCGCCGGTGGGTCTCACGTCGTCACCAGATCCAAGAACAAGGCCCCGCAAGCGTCGGCGACGGTGCAGACGCCACACCCTTCCCAGGAGGTGCAAGGTCAACAACGCCCCGCTGCTCCTAGTACCGTGCTCGCGTTGGAGAAAGGCCAAGCTGGTGGGTCGCGGGACGCTCGAGGTCAGCATGCACGCCCGCATGCTAGCGCGAGTGAGGTGCGGTCGCCGGGACGAGGTGTTGCTCCTCCCAATCCGATTGGGAGTCCGAGCACATCCTTCTCCTCGCGCCGCTCGTCGCCACCGCCACCCAAGACAGCAGAGGAAGCGCTGGCCCGAGCCCAGCTGCTTCTAGATTACCCTCCGGCGCCACACAAGATCGACGACTGGAGGATGACCATATACAGCCTCATCGGCTTCGCCAACGGCGACAAGCCCCGGCGACCGAGCGCGTCGAGGCCCCGGCAAGACGTCCCGGCGCAGGCCGGCGCCGACAGGACTGCTGGGGGTGCCGCTTCCGTGCGCTCCCAGCCCCACAGGCCAAGATCGCCAGCTCGCCGGACCAACCTTGACGCCGACTCCACCGCGTCGTCGGACCCGCGAACTTCGCCATGATCAGCGCCACGTTCTCCAAGAACGGCAACACGAAGACGCTTCGACTTTTCGCATCGAGCGCCGAGAGAAGAGCGACGCTAATCGACCAGCGGCTGAGCCCGCCCGTCGGCGATGCACGCGCCGGGGAACCAGCGACTTGCCATCGCTGCAGGTTGCCCTGCGTTCACACGCCGAGCTGTGGCAAGTCCAGGGCCCAAAACCAAGAACTTCAAGCGACGCGTGCGAGAAATGCGACGGCAGGATACACCGTCGGAGTTCCTCAGCATCTACACCATTGCGGTGCAGGCTGCCGGAGGACGCGGCGAGAAGATCCTCGCCAACTACTTCCCGCTGGTACTCAAACCTAACGTTAGATCTTGGCTCATGCACTTGTCGGACGGCTCCATCTCTTCCTGGGCGGACCTGTGTCATCAGTTTGTCGGCGCCTTCACGGGTGGCCACAAGCCTCATGGCCAGGAGAGTGACCTCCACTTGCTCGTCCAGAAGGAGGGGGAGCCCCTGCGCAAGTATATACAAAGATTCAGCCAGGTGCAGCGCAACATCCCAGACGTCCACCCTGCCGCGGTTATTAGCGCGTTTCATCAGAACGTGCGTAACCGCAGGATGAGGGAGGAGATGGCGATGTGCAAAATCAGAGATGTCAGCGAGCTCTACGCTCTGGCCGACAAGTGTGCACGGGCTGAGGAGGGGAGGAAAATCCCGGAGAGGTTGCGGAGCGAAGGATCGGCGACAGAGGACGCCCCGGCAAGGAAGAACCGGAGGCGGAACAATAGGAAGAGAAAGGCTAAGGATGTACTAGCTGTTGAGCATTCCGGCAACGGAGGCGGCTCCGACAAGGCCAAGACCAACGACTCCGGCGAGGTTGTGGTAGCCGCCGACAAGCAGGATAGCTCCGGCAAGCGGTATTGCAAGATCCACCGTACCAAGGGCCATGATCTCCAAACCTGCAAGAAAGTGGAGCAGATGGCGGAGCTGCAGAAAGCTGAATACGAGCGCCGCGATAAGGAGAGAGCCCAAGGAGGTGGCGGAGGATCCGGCAAGAAGCTTCCCGCCCGGGGAGGGCTCCGCGGCAAGGCCAAGGCGCGGCAAGGAGACAGGCCTCCCCGCGGCCGCGACAAAGACGAAGATGAAGATGAGGATGATGAGATGGAGGAAGATGAGACTGATGACCAGGAGTTTCAGAAGGCAACAGAGGTGTTGTGCATCGACGGCGGCGCCTCTCTGCACACCTCGCACCGCCAACTCAAGCAATGGGTGCGAGAAGTGAACGCCGCAGAGCCGTCCGTCGAGGCGCGCAAGCCTCTGAAGTGGTCCAGCACGCCCATCGTCTTCGACGTTGAGGACCACCCTGATCGCGTCACTGCGGTCGGGTGCTTGCCGATGTTGGTTTCACCAACAATCCGCAACCTCAAGGTCACGAAGATGCTGGTTGACGGCGGGGCCGGCCTGAACCTGATTTCCTCCATAGTACTCAAGAAGCTCCAGATCCCCGACAGCGAGCTTGAAGAGACTGGCACCTTTCAAGGGATAAATCCGGGAAGGAGCCAACCCAAGGGGAAGTTCACATTGCCGGTGATGTTCGGCAGCGAATTGAACTTCAGGACAGAGAGGGTCACGTTTGACGTGGCTGATATCCCCTTACCCTACAACGGGATACTCGTCCGACCCGCACTCGCCAAGTTCATGGCGGCCTCTCACCACGCATACAATGTTCTCAAGATGCCTGGCCCGGTGAGTGTCATTGCTGTCCAAGGCGACAAGAGGGATGCACTCATCTGCGCCGACAAGATCTCTTCGAAAGCAGCAGCGATGTGAGCGCGAGCCACTTGCCGCTGAAGCTCCCCGGGGGAAGAAGAAGGCCAAGTCCGGCAAGGACGGCTCTGGTGCCCGCTCCGGCAAGCGCACCTCCTCGGAGCGCTGCGCTGCCATCGAAGACGCGCCATCGAGCTCCATCGGCAAGTGCGAGAAGGCAAAGGCAGACCAACCAAAGGCTAAGCCCGGCAAGAACGGCTCTGGTGCCCACTCCGGCAAGCCCGCCTCTCCAGAGTGCCGCGCTGCTTGTCGAGGACGCGCCATCGATCTTTGCCAGCCAATAAGGCAAAGAAAGTTGCCAAGCTTCAAACTTTTGAGTCGTGCTCTCCGAAAGTCCGTACCTTGTATGAAGAACCCGCGCAGAGGGGTCGAATCGTGGTTAGGTTGTGCCGTTGATCCGTTTCGAGTCTGCTCGACGGTAAAAAAAAAGAGGTACACCGCAACCAGCCCGATGAGTTCTTCCCACCGGAGGCAACACCGCCAGCGGGCTACTGATGTCCTGCACTCAGCAAGTGTGTTTGCGCCGGGGGGGGGGGGGTTCCCCGAAAGCGTGAGGATGAAAACATACAAGGGAGGGGGCGATCGGGGAAGAAGCACGGCCTTCACGGATTGCTGAAGACAGAAAAGCTAAGTCACCCGAGTTTTTGTACAGAGCACTTCTTAGTCCCATGCTTTTTATGTTATGTTCCTCGTGCGTTCGTCCTTTGTACGCCCGGACACTGTCTTGTGAAGGAACCGACTCGTGGTTAAGTTGCGTCCTTGCTTTGTTTCCGAGTCTGCTCAACAATACAAGTGCACTGCAACTGGCCCGAGGAGGTTTCTTGCCGGAGACAACACCGCCAGCGGGCTGCTGATGTCCCGTACTCAGCAAGTGTGTTAGCGCCGGCAAGTTCCCTAAAAGCGTAGGGTAAAAACGTACAAAGGATATAACGAAGTGGAGGGCGTAACGTAGCAAGCCTTGCCGTAGGGCGCCCTTCGTATGAGAAACTTGTGCGCTGAGGAACTAACTCACGGCTGAGTTGCGTCCTTGATTTGTTTCCGAGTCCGCTTAGCAATTCAAGTGCGCTGCAACTAGCCCGAGAAGGTTTCTTGCCGGAAACAACACCGCCAGCGGGCTGCTGATGTTCCGTACTCAGCAAGTGTGTTAGCGCCGGCAAGTTCCCTAGCAGCGTAGAGTATAAACATACGAAGGGCAAAGCATGGCATCGCATTGCAGAGTCGCACCATGAAAGAATAGCTTATTCCAGCGCTGTCTCAGTTGTTTTCGTGGCTATAATCACAGTGACAAGGAGAAGCCGGAAGGACGCTACCGCGCCGCGGGCCCGCAAGCCAGCCATTGGGGCTGCAAGTGCCGAAGCTCCTTCGCGACGGGCCAGGGCCCCCGGAGGCCGCGGCGTCGGCGACAAGAGCAAAAGAAGGCGCACCAGCACCTGGGTCTTGGCGGAGCCAGAGTTGCCGGAGGCTGCGAAGGCCAAGATTCCTCCCCGACAAGCTGAGGTCGCCGGGGGGCTGCAGAGTCAGATAAGTTTTTCATCCCTCGTCATGCATCCTCTTATGGACCGAGGGGGGCAGAACCGTGTCCTTGAACGAGTGTACCTTGTAAAAAGAAGCCTATGCGCGGAGGAGCCGAGTCGCGGCCAAGTTGCGCCCTTGATTTGTTTCCGAGTCCGCTCAACAAATACAAGCGTGCCGCAACTGGCCCGACAAGGTTGCTTGCCGGAAGAAACACCGCCAGCGGGCTGCTGATGTCCCGCACTCAGCAAGTGTGTTCGCTCCGGCAAGTCCCCTAGAAGTGTAGGGTGGGAACGTACAAGGCACAAAATCAAGTAAAGGACTTCGTCCGGCAAGTGTTCCCCTCTTTTCATTAAAAACATCCCAGTTTAGTACAAGTCCATACAGGATGAAAAACATGATAGGGAGGATTACAGATTTTAAATACAGCTAAGGCCCGAAGGCTTACAAATTGAAAGATAAGATGCCCGTATTTCCTCTCCTGTTTCTCTATTCAGGAGGTAGGTCAAGCAGGCCCCGGCAAGAGAAGCTTGCCGGGAAGGGCAAAAGGGGCGCCTAGGAGAGGTACGGGCGCCAGAAGACACCAAGAGAACTTCCCGGGGGCCGGCCAGGAGCTTGGCGGAGACGGAGGCGCCGGAAGTAGAGCTCGAAGACGGGGTGGTGGGACGTCAGCACGCTGTCGAGGGCGCCTCGCCCTCGTACTCCGACTTGACGGCCTTACCGCCACCCCTCTTCCTCTTCCGCAGCCTCCCTACGCCAGCTGCCCAAGGAGACGGCCCCGGGGAGTTCAGAAGGCCGGCGACCCGGATGATGGGGTCGCCGGTGGCGCGCAAGGCAGCGTCCGACGCCTAGTCGGACCCGCCATCCTCGTCGTCGTCGCTGTCGCTCCCCTCCTCGTCACTCTCGCTCGAGGAGGGGCCTTCGCTATCAGAGGAGCTGTCCACACAAGATCTCGCCCGGTGCCGAGTCCCGAAGACCTTGACGGCGAGAAGGTTGCCTCCATTAACTTAAAATGGAGGGTAAACCCCGCCGTCAAGCTGTGGATGCGGGTGACGTCTTCCACCCTCGATCGAAGTACATCACGCCGGGCTGGGGATACGACATCGACTCGAGTGCCACGATCCCGCAGCCCCTCATGCGCAACTCCAACATCTCGGGCGGATCCGGTTCCATCGCGCTCGCGAATGGGGCCGGCAGCCGGAGGCGGCGACGAGGTGCTCGGCGCAGTTTGATGAAGAACTCCCAGGGGTCGTCCCCGGTGTGGACCGCCTCGAGGAAAGGAGCCGCCCGGCGAGGCGGGAGGCGCGCGCCCACCGCCTCTCCCGAGCGCCTCGACCACGTCCTCGACCTCGTCCGCGGCCTCGCCCCCTCCCTCTCCCCCTCGTGGCCGGCTCCGCCACCACAGGTCTTGGGATAGGGAGAGGCGCTGCCCGGGCGACCCTCGCTGCCACCGCTGAAGGACCAGGATTCCCTCCCTCCATTGCAGATGGGAGGAAGAGTAACGGAAGTTGAAGACGAAGGAAGAAGAGGAAGTGCGAGACTATTGTGCTCCCCTTCCGTCCCTTTTAAAGGGCGAGGTGGGGGCTCAGCCGCCCCGCTCAGCCAATCAGGGAGCGAGGAGGGCAGAGGAGCGGGGCCGACTCGCCATCTACGCCCGTGACGGCTCGGTCTCCCACCTTCGCCGCCCATGACCCCCCACGCATGGGAGCCGCGTGGCGAAAAAGCGGAGCCGGAGCGACGGGTGAAATGACCTCGCCCTGCATCGTGATCACGGGGGTGGATGCCTTAAAGATCGCACGCGCCACCCACGTCTCCCACGACGCCGCAATCGACGCGTGCCGTTGCGGGGGAGCGCGGTGGACGCGGAGCCCGATTCTGGGCGGACCCAGGCCACACATGCCCGTGCACTGTTTTGGGCCTGGCCCAACAACGCTCGGCACCGTGTATGGCCCAGGACCGGGGGCTCCTGTCGGTGTACTAAAGTAGGGGTACCTTAGTACCCCGAACTTGTGCACAGGCAGTCGCAGCACCCCCCGGCAAGGCTTGCCGGACGCCCGCCAAGGCCCTCCACCATTCCTTATTACTTCCATTCAAGAACAAAGCACTAACCAAGAGAACGAAGGCCCCGGCAAGAGGAGCTTGCCGGGAAGGCCAACCAGGGCATCATCAGAAGACTTGCCGCGCGCCGCGCGCCCAAAAAGGCAAGCCGCAAGCTTGCTTGCCGGCACCACAAGAGGAGGGTCGCGGCAAGGCACTTGCCGTGGCAAGGCCGCCACCCAAACTCCAGCGCACCCAACGACGTGTCGTCACAAGGCCATCCCAAGGGCACGTGGCGAGGCACTACGCAGCCATGCGGGGCGAGGTGGCAAACGGAGCTGACAAAGGCGCCATCGTGGCAACCGGTAGTTCACCTAACGGTCGCTTCTTTACACTGTTGGGGCGACCAGACGGGCATTTATTGCCCTTGTCCCCGCCGTCGAGTTAGGTAGGGCACTTTGTTGTGCACCGCTGTACCAACCCGCAATTTTACCTTTCTACCCCCTCTTCCCACTGCTGCCACCGTGGATCCCCCTTGAGTATAAAAGGAGGCCCATGCGCGCGTAGAAGGGTTCGATCCATTCGATACCAGGACACCACCATACGCCGCACGCCGAGCAAGATCAAATAACAAGCAAAAAGGCAGCGATGAGGGTTTTATCTCTCGGAGAGCCCCGGCTGGGTAAAATCGCCTGTCTCCCAGCGCGACCTCGATCTGCTCTGCGACGACCCCCGCTCCCTTGCCGAACCAGAAGGGGCCCCCAGTGCCCCATAGGTGTTTGAGGCCACAGAGAGACGCTACGCCCCGACAATCTTATTGAGAGTAATGACTTCACATAGAAAGAGTATGATGAGTAAAATTTGTTGGGAGTTGGCAAATATAGCTTTGGTCATAGTTGCAATTAATAGGAAGTAAAAAGGAAAGAGAGGTTTCACATATAGATATATTATCATTGACATTTTTTATGATTGGGAGCACTCATTAAAATATAACATGCTAAAGAGTTGATGTTGGACAAGGAAGACAACGTGATGAGTTATGTTTTCTTACATCTAAGATAAAGTATGTTGTCATGGATCCTCTAGCATGTTGAGCTTGCCTTTCCCCCTCATGCTAGCCAAATTCTCAGCACCAAGTAGAGATACTACTTGTGCTTCCAAATACCCTTAAACCAGTTTAGCCATGAGAGTCCACTATATCTACCTATGGATTGAGTAAGATCCTTCAAGTAAGTTGTCATCGGTGCAAAGCAATAAAAATTGCTCTAAATATGTATGATTGATTAGTGCGGGAGAAATAAGCTTTATACGATCTTGTGATATGGAAGAAACAAAAGCGATGGACTGCACAATAAAGGTTCATATCACAAGGGGCAATATGAAGTGACGTTCTTTCGCATTGAGATTTTGTGCATCCAACCATAACAGCGCCTGGCAACCTCTGCTTCCCTCTGTGAAGGGCCTATCTTTTATTATTATCCTCTACCTTATGCAAGAGTCACGGTGATCTTCACCTTTCCTTTTTCATTTTATCCTTTGGCAAGCCCAGCATATATCTAATTGGATGTAGGGGAGCATGAATTATTATTGTTGACATTACCCTTGAGGTAAAAGGTTGTGGGGCAAACCTATAAGCCCCTATCTTTCTCTGTGTCCGATTAAAACTCCGTAACCACAAGTATTGCGTGAGTGTTAGCAATTATGAAGGACTAAGTGATAGTTGACTATGTGGACTTGCTTGTAAGCTCTGACATAGACTCTTTCCGATGTTATAATAAATTGCAATTGCATCAATGACTGAGGTTATAATTTTTTGGTGCTCAATAAGGTTTCTGATTCATACCTTTGCATTGTGAAAAGATCATCACTTGAACATAAGTAATCATATGAAAAAATCTATATGTGTTGCTGGTATGAGAATAATCATGATGCCTTCATGTTCGTATTCTATTTTTAATCTCGATGCCTCTACCTCTATACATGAGGACATATTTATTGTTATCGGCTTTTCGCTTGAGGACAAGCGAGGTCTAAGCTTGGGGGAGTTGATACGTCAACTTTGCATCATGCTTTTATATCAATATTTATTGCATTATGGGCTGTTATTTCACGTTATGTCACAATACTAATGGCTATTCTCTCTTATTTTACAAGGTTTACATGAAGAGCGAGAATGCCGGCAGCTGGAATTCTGGGCTGGAAAGGAGCAAATATTGGAGACCTATTCTGTGCAACTCCAAAAGTCCTGAAACTCCACAGAATATCCTAAAATAAATAAAGAAAAATCATTGCCAAAGATGAAGGCCAGGGGGCCCACACCCTGCTCATGAGGGTGGGTGGCGCCCCCCCCTAGGGCGCGCCCCCCTTCCTCGTGGGCCCCCTGGTGGCTCTCCGACGCCCATCTTCACCTATATGAAGTCTTTCGATGAGAAAAAAACATTAGGCAACCTTTCAGGACGAGACTCCGCCGCCACGAGGCGGAACCTTGGCGGAACAAATCTAGGGCTCCGGCAGAGCTGTTCTGCCGGGGACACTTCCCTCCGGGAGGGGGAAATCATTGTCATCGTCATCGACAAGGGAGAAGTCTTGCTATTAGTAGTCATGTGAATTTGGTATTCGTTCGATATTTTGATAAGATGTATGTTGTCTAGCCTCTAGTGGTGTTATGTGAACGTCAACTATATAACACTTCACCATTATTTGGGCCTAGAGGAAGACATTGGGAAGTAATAAGTAGATGATGGGTTGCTAGAGTGACAGAAGCTTAAACCCTAGTTTATGCGTTCCTTCGTAACGGGCTGATTTGGATCCATATGTTTCATGCTATGGTTAGGTTTACCTTAATACTTTTGTTGTTGTTGCGGATGCTTGCAATAGAGGTTAATCATAAGTGGGATGCTTGTTCAAGTAAGAACAGCACCCAAGCACCGGTCCACCCACATATCAAATTATCAAAGTACCGAACGCGAATCATATGAACGTGATGAAAACTAGCTTGACAATATTCCCATGTGTCCTCGGGAGCGCTTTTTCTATTATAAGAGTTTGTCCAGGCTTGTCCTTTGCTACAAAAAGGATTGGGCCACCTTTCTGCACTTTATTTACTCTTGTTACTTGTTGCTCGTTACAATTTATCTTATCACAAAACTATCTGTTACCACTTATTTCAGTACTTGCAGAGAATACCTTGCTGAAAACCGCTTATCATTTCCTTCTGCTCCTCGTTGGGTTCGACACTCTTACTTATCGAAAGGACTATGATAAATCCCCTATACTTGTGGGTCATCATGGCCCCGTGTCTACCTCCAGACACCTCGACCACCGTCGTGGCCACGATCCACACTGGGACCCGGTACCAAAACTCAACTTAACAATGGGCTCACAAGGCTTATGTCCGCCTACCTGATCAGGGTACGGCGCGCCCATAACCTTCCCTAGTTGGAGGCACCGACCAGAGGCATGACAATAGACCGCATTAAGGCCGTCCCATACCGGCAAATGTGGTTGCACTGGAAAAAAAGTTCGATTTGGCGGCACTATGACTCGATCCCATCGATGACGGAGGGGTTTTATTATTAAGTCATATTATTATCTTCTCCATCATCATCATACCATCATTTTAACATGAATGCAACAATGAGCATACATCATACCAATGCTTTAACAAAATATCGAGCTTCTCAAGTGAACACTTACAGCATAAAGAACATGACAATACCAAGTACTTACATATCCACGGTGCATTAACATCATCATAGAATTTTATAACGATGACATGAAAATAAATTAGAGTAGTGACATGGCATCATCAATAACAACATTCTAATTACCATGGCAAGAAGTAGCATGAAAACACAAGCATGCGTGGTAAGCATAACGGAATAACTGCAGATGAAAACGAGAAGAAATAACTTCAACTACACACACATAAGGTGCAAGCAAAGTCAACATGCAAGTTCGGGGCTCATGATAAGAGGTTGGCTTGCCTGGGGGTCGACAAATACTCCGGGAAGAAGTGAGAAACAGTTCTCTCTCGGAGGGGGCTGTTTACGGACAAGGCAAAGTGGTTATTTTCACTGTGTAAGCCCATAGTGAAAATGATGGGAACGGAACGGGCTCGACGAGACAAAGACGTGGGCGTTGGATTTACCTCAATCGGAGTTACGAGTAAAAAGATACGGACGTTTAAAACTCAGGGACTAATCTGTAAAAATACTTCTACAAACGGCTTCGGCGGGGGCGCTTCCACTTGAATGATGTGGCGACGACTGGGTCAAAGGGCAGAGGCGGGGCCGGGCTCCAGTGATGCTGAAAGGTGGGGTCGCAGGGCCCGTCTGGCCAGCCTGGCAAGGTCAACGCTCGAGCTGGTCGCTCCCTTTCTTTTCCCCGACGCACGCCCGCGGGACAGAGGACGGCCGAACTCCGGCGACGAGCCCCGGCGACACAGGACACCTCCGGCGTGCTCACCGCGGAGAGGCGCATCCGTTCGCCCACTCCATGGACTCCAAAAGTGAGGGGAACAACGGCGTTCTGGAGAATGGCGGACGGCGTTGGAGGGCTTCGGTCGTCGGCGTGGGGAGGGGTTCCGGCAAGGGAATGAGGGGGCTGAGGCTACGGGGAGGGTCGCCGGACTTCGGGGGATGCGGTGGTGGTTCAGAACAGCAAGGGGACGCCCTGGTTGCCGGAACCAGAGAAGGCCGAGGCAGCGGCCATGGCGATGGGGAAGAGACGGGGAGGTCCGTGGCGAGGGGGAGAGAGCTGCGGGAGGCTTGGGGACTACGAGGGAGCTCGGGGCTGGCTACTTATAGCCGCGGGGAAGGCTCGATAAGGAGGGGGCGAGGTGGCACGCGACGGGCGACGTGTTCGCGCGTCGGCGACGGCGCAGTCGTCGGCAGTCGCGGCCAGGGCTCACGGGGACGCACGGGAAGACGACGAGGAGGGTCACGACGAGCGCCAGAGGCTCACGGAGACGAGGGGCACTCGCAGACGAGAGGGGGAAGAAAACAGAAGAGAGGAAGAAGACGATGGCCACGGGTGCACTGCTCGAACCTTGGCACGGCTCGTCAGAGAAGCAAACGGAGGGGGAGCGGGGTCCAGGCGAACGGCGACGACAATGCGGAGCTGTAGGACATTAATGGAGAGGTCAGGGACGGTCAGAGCAGCGCCTGCCGACGAGAATAGTGGCTAGACCACCATTTTGGATGGCTTCCCTCGTGGTCACCACTCGCATGGCGCGCTCGAGAGTTTTTACTGAGGTTAAACCAGCTCTACCGCGTAGTACTTCGAAGATAGATTGTTACTATGGTAAATACTTGGGCAGAGACAAAGGGAGTGGAGTAAACAAAGCTCCACAAGGTTTCTGTTGCAATCTTGGCAACATGCTGGAGATAAAACTAGAGAGGGTAAAAGGTAGAATTGATGTCTAGGATGCATAGGGTAGCAAGGAATACGGTCCTGAGGGTTTTGAGGGCATTAGGACAATTATTTAGCATAGTTGCTTAACAACTGCTAAAATTTGTCCAGAAATCAAATGATGATGAAGCACTCACTAGGAAGGTTGGATTGAGCTATAACTTGGCAAATCGTAATTATTTGGTCATAAGTAGATGCTGTAAAAAGATCACACCAAATGTACTTACCAAATTGGTACTTGCTTCACAAGCATTACTTTGGACCAGAAAACTGAGAAAATCCTAGGAAAATATTGGCTATATAAAATTATCCAAACTCGTGGATAGGTGGGTTATATGGATAGGAGAAGGCTTGGAATTATTTTCAGCCATAATGGAGCAAGATAAAATATACTTGCTTCACAAACTGAAAATTTGGATAGAAAACAAGAATTGCTCCTGTGCTCACATAACTTAATTAAATGAGCTGAATTTGGGTAATGTCCAATGATTTGGGCTACTTTAGAGGATGGAAAAGTTTCATCCTATTTGGAAACCATATGAAGGTACTTCCTTCACAAAGTGACAATTTGATTAGAAATTTGAAAAATTGCACAGGGAGCTAGGTTGATTGGATTGAGCTCATCTTTGGTATCCATAACTGATTTATCATTGTTAATCACCCTGCCAAATTGCACCTCAAATGGAATTAGTAATAAAGCACTTCCTTTGCAAAATTTCAGAGAAGGCAGAAACTTGCATTGGATCATGTGCCCAATTTTTGAACTGATGAACATGAGATAATGATGGAACTAGAGATTATGTAGCAAGGACAAGCTCCACAATTTATGTGAGAATTTTCCCTGCTATAAAAATAGTAGTTCCTTTAGAAAGTGGCAGAAATGCAATATTGGTATTAAATAGGAAAAGGCAATTTTCCTTATTTAATTATGGCCAATATGATTGCCAGAGCTTGGGTTAGGCATAATTGTCAACTCCACCAATTCACATGAATTTAGGAGATGACTAGATATGCCTTTTGATTTTATTCCTCAGAAAGGCAAGAAAAGGGATAAATCATAATTCAAAAATATTGCATAGGACTTGGCAATATTTTTGCATATCAAAGTTCGAAAAGGATAGGAGGGTCTCAAGGAACAGATGGGATGATCAAAAGATCAAGGAAAATGATAGCCCCTCTGAAATCACAAAGGGCATATTCAAATCCTTAAAATTTGGAATTAGGGTTTGAGAGGGTTTAAGATGATGCAACTGAGGTCTTGCCCACTGAAAAAGACATGAGCAAGTCTTGAAAGGTTGGAAATGGCAGGAAATCTCAGAGTCATCCAACAAACTCGGGAGAAAGATTTGGAAAATGAGTGCCAGGAAGAAATAACAACACAAAAATTGATAACCCAATTTTGGGGCTGTTACAGTTCATACTCCGACGACGACTCCTTCACCACGCGGGTATGCCTCTCTTCTCTCTCTCGGGCTATGACTTGGAATGAAGGATTTTTACCCGGCGATCGATTTGAGTCATTTCTTCCTCTTGTAGTTCCCTAGGACCATCAGGTGCAACAAATGGAGCGGGTGGCTGAAGATCTGTCTGCTCGTTGTCACCATCAATCTCCATGCGTGAAGCTAGTTGCATTTGAATCTGTGGACAGTGGGAGGAAGTTTCTACTATATGCAGAGAAGGTTAGACCGTCTTTCATTCTTACAAATCATTTGTTAGATGTGATTCAGACACTGTCACGGTCCCAACCTATTCATACCACACCTTAAACCAAACGCATCCTAAGTCAGTGTCACAGTTTGTACCTAGTATCTAAATATGTTGCCATCTCATTAGCGGTGCCATTAGAAAATTATTTGGCACCGCTTCAACAGTTTGTGGAGCCAACTTGTCCACACAACCGAGCAGCCAAGCAGTAAAATACTAAATCTTTATGGCACGAAGGAACCTGGCGGCAGAGCAACTATGTGCTCCGGAGTTCGGGTCCCAGATTTTTTTCCGCTGCATCGGCTCGCCAGTGCAGGGCACCTGTGCGAGATGTAGCAACAGTTGTTTTTACACCGGTTTTGGCATACATAATGGATGCCTTAGTACAATTAGTTCTATGTTACTAGGTTTGTGCATGTACACACCTGTTAGTACCAATTTGATACATAATGGACGCCTTAGTACTATTAGTTCCACGTTGTAGTTATATTTACCTTCCTCCTAAAATGTTCAATTTGTTATTTGTAGTACATGAGTAAGAACTTGTTGCATTGTTGTAGTTAATTATAGCTTCTGATGTTTTAGAATTTGGTTGTTGTCTCAGTAGCATTCAATTCATTTGCACATTGATCTTTTTGAGAAGATATGTCATAATTAACCTGTTTCTTCAGCTTTCAAAATAGATATTCGTTATTTTATATGTTGCTATAAACCCATTTTCCCTACAATTTTTACTGATCTAGTTTTAAATATTATAGGATGAACGGAAGTGTTCTTACTTGGAGTGGGTTGATCAAGACTGGAGACAGTCTTTGAAGATGAACCTAGCAAAGCTCTAGAGCATGTTTTAGGAAGAGAACAGAGGTAGGCTTAGAGAAAGTGTTTTCAACACTGAAGAATATTTGAAGATGCGGGATAAAAAGAGTAAGGTAGAGAATGAGCTCATATTTTTTAAATCAGACTTTGCTAAGATGGTGTTGGCGAAGGAGGAGACACTTTCCCAGTTGGCCAGTGCAAAACAGGTTCTTACTGAACTGAAAGCAGAGGTGGATAAGGCGAGCCTGGATGATCTCGATTAGGGAAATGAATATTTGTTCTAATATTGTTCTATGAAGTTGAACTATATCTATATGTTGTACTATGCTGTTTTCCGGTAGCTATCGTACTGTGATGTTAAAATATATCTATGGGCCTGATATAAAATTGGCAAACAACTGTTCGATATGAAATGGGAATTTTCGTAATACTAGAATTATTAATCATAAACTAAAAACCTGCTAAATGGGTCATCGAACTTTGCAAACGGTTCTAGAAGTAAAGGCGCTTGTGATGGATAGCCCAATGGCACACAATTTTCTTCATCAAATTGTGTGATATAGTTGATAGAAGCAAACGGTTAACCAAGGTAGAGCATGTGTGATAGTTACACGTATCACACACGAGCCTATACATAAACTTGTGTGGGATGTACATACGAACGGAAACGTTTCCCCAGGATTGACTGTGTGGGATGTACATATGAACGGAAACGTTTTCTCTGGATTGACTGTGTGGGAAGTACATGCGAACGGAAACATTTTCCCTAGATTCACTGTGTGGGATGTACATGAGAACGAAAACGTTCTCCTCGGATTGCTGTGTGTGATATACATACAGAAGGAAATGTTTTTCTGGGATTCACCGTGTGGGATGTACATACGAACGGAAATAATTGGGTTTCAATGCCTCGCCCGATCACACACGAGCTCATTTTGCCCCAGCTTGTGTGCTAGGAGGGCCTATACCAGACGGTTTCTGGGTCGTGTGGGAAGGACCCCCCTATCGCCCACACTCACTTGGCGACGGTTCCAAATGTCGTCGCGGAAAGGGGTTAAAAATCATTTGTATAGCACCGACGCAAACTAGTGATACGTCTCCAACGTATCTATAATTTATGAAGTATTCATGCCATGTTTACAATAACTTTATATGGTTTTAGTATGATTTGCAAGGAACTAACTCGGACTGGCGCTCTTTTCAGCAGAACTATCGTGGTGTTGTTTTTTGTGCAGAAATGAAAGTTCTCCAAACACCGCGTAACTTTTTGACAATTTTTTATGGACCAGAAGAGAACCATTGGGCCAGAGTAGCACCTTGGGGTGCCCCAAGGGGGGCAAAACCCACCAGGGCATGCCTGGGCCCCTAGCCGCACCCTGGTGGGTTGTGCCCACCTCGGTGGCCTCTCGTACCCCTTATACAACCTATAAATCCGTAATATTCCGAAAACCCTCGGGGAGACCCTAGATAGGAAGTTCCGCCACCTCAATTCTCTGTAGCGACCGAAAACCAATCGGGAGCCCGTTCCAACACCCTGCCGGAGGGGGAGATCATCACCGGTGGCCATCTTCATCATCCCGGCGGCCACCATGATGAGGAGGGAGTAGTCCACCCTCGGGGCTAAGGGTTTGTATTAGTAGCTATGTGTTTATTCTCTCTCGCGCGCGCAATCTTGAGATGTCACGATCCTGATGTATCATGGGCTTTGTTAATGTTGATGGATCGTATGATGTCTTCCCCTCTCTACAGTTGTTGTGATGAATTGAGTCTTTACCCTTGATGTTTTGTCTTGTCAGATTGAATGTTCAGATCTGAGAACACATGATATATGTCTTGCATATGAATACCCGTTGTGACAATGGGTTATTATTTTTATTCACTTGATACACTACAGGAATCAGGCACTTTGCCGTTAGCCATGGCTGACGGCAAAGGCATGCCAGGCTGACGGCAAAGACCTTTGCTGTCAGCCAGCAGACGACAACATGTTCAGCTGAATAGGCTACGGGAAAGGCCTCTTTGTCATCTGCTGGCGGACGGCAAAGATGCAAAGAGCTTTTTCGTCTGCTGACAGACGGCAAAGAGCTTGGATGGCACCTGTGGCAGTTCAGGTTCGTTAAGTGGTTAACGGCATGCTTTGCCGTCAGCTGGTAGACGACAAAGGCCTTTGCATCGTTGCCGTCAGGCTGCGGATGGCAAAGATGCAAAGGCCTTTGTTGTCTGCTGGCTGACGGAAAATCTGCCAAATAGGCCAGCCCAGTACACCCCAGGTTGTACAGGTAGCTGCCACGTGGCAGCTTTGCCGTCTGCTAGCGGACGGCAAAGACCTTTTGTCGTCTGCCAGCAGACGGTAAAGTGGCTATATAGCCCCTGTTTTTCCTAAATTCATTCAATTTGATAGAATTTCAATATATATATATATATATATATATATATATATATATTCACATTTCAAAATAATTTCAACAATCATACCAACAATACGTTTCCAACAACATTTACAAGTTTCCAACAACATGAACATATACAAGTTTTCAACGACATACAATGGTGTCCAACAACATTTCCGTACATACATATCCAACAAGTTTGCAACAAGTTTCCATAAACAAAAAGGAAGCACAAGCACAAGTAAAAGTTTGCAACAATTTTCCATCAATACAAGCTTCCTCATCTCAAGCAAATCTGCAAAAATTAGGAAAGATGAAAGTTAGAAGAAGAAGAAGACTAGCTAGAAGAAAAAGAGGAAGAAGAAGAAGAAAAATAAGAAGAAGAAGAATCTTCTAATTAAGGTAGGTAAAAATGCAATTTTTTAGCTAAGGTAGGTAAAAATGCTAAGTGTGTTGGTCATTGTAGAGCTAAGCTAGGTAAATAGGTCATTTTGGAGCTAACCTAGGTAGTTATGCCATTTTTGAGCTAACTAAGCATGTTTATTCATTTTGGAGGACAAAATGGTAAGTGTAGGTCATTTTAGAGCTATCCTAGTTAAAATCGGTCATTTCGGAGCTAGGTAAGGTAATTTTGTCATTTTTGAGGAAAATTAATTAATTATATGATAGTTTGGAGCTAAACCATGGTTATTATGCCATTTTTACACAAGTAAGCTAATTATGTCATAAATGAACTAGGTAAGCTAAGTATAGATCATTATTTAGCTATCCTAGGTAGTAATGACATTTTTCAGCTAACTAAGCATATCAAGTCATTTAGGAGGAAAAAAGGCTAAGTATAGGTCATTTTATAGCTATCCTAGGTAAAGTATGTCAATTCGGAGCTAAGTAAGGTTATTATGTTATTTTTGAGGAAAATAAGCTAAGTATAGGTCCTTTTTGGAGCTAAACCAAGGTTATTATGCCATTTTTTTACCTAAGTGCGCTAATTATGTCATAAATGAAGTAGCTAAGCTAATTATAGATCATTATTGAGCTATCCTAGGTTGTTATGCCATTTTTTTTACCTAAGTGAGCTAATTATGTCATAAATAAACTAGCTAAGCTAGCTATAGATCATTATTGAGCTATCCTAGGTAGTTATTCCATTTTCTAGCTAACAAAGCATATCAAGTCATTTTGGAGGAAAAATGCTATGTATAGGTCATTTTATAGCTATCATATGTAGAATATGTCATTTTGGAGGTAAGTAAGGTTATTCTGTCATTTTCGAGGAAAATAAGCTAAGTATAGATCATTTCTTAAGCTAAGTGTGCATTTGTTAAGCAAAAGACTTGGGAAAACTTACCATCATCAGGGAGGTGAAGGACCGGTCGGGGTTGCGCCACCTGGAGACGGAGAAGGATCGGTCGATCCTTTTTGGGAGGCGTGCCGCAGCAAAGATCATTTGCAATGTTTCGTTAGCATGATGCAACTGAAATTTGAATTCTACTAACTAAGGACCATTATAATGAAACTAACCATGTCTGCTATACCAATCTGGGGCATCGGCGGAGGGGTTTGGCCGGTTGTCTCGCACACGGACTGCACATTTTGTTTTCACGAGTTAGTCATATTAGTTAGTAATGAAACGAACATTACATGCACGATTTGGCTAGTATGCGGGAGAAACTTACCACGCGGAGCTCGTATAGGGCCCGGTGACCCGCGTCGTTCCGATTCCTCTCCGCATCAAACATATTAGCCGTCCTCTCCTCCAACTGCCTCTCCCTTTGCGCCGCTTGCCTAGTTGCCTCTGCTAGAAGCTCCTAGGCCCTAGCCTTGACGGCGAGCTCCATTGGCCGTGGTCAAGGACTCATCTCAGGAAGAGACCTTGTCTGGCGCTTCTTGATCTCCGGGAGACTTCTAGGACAACGTATCAGTCCATCCCCAATGGCAACCGAGCCATGTCTCCTCCCATCACCAGATAGCATCACGAGCTCAAGATTAAAAGGACTGGCTCGGGTCGAAGTCCTCACCTTTCATCTTCTTCCCCCAGTCTCTATACCTCACGAGCTTGTCATGGGAGGAGTTGTTGGCGAAGCTCTCTTGATGAACGAGGTCATCCTCCGAGAATGCCTTGGCCTTCATGAACGGGGCACTATGGGCCATGGCATAGAGGTCGTACAACGGTGGAACCTCCTTTTTGTTGTGTCGCGCATTAAAGAGAGGGACAGGGTAAATTAGTAATTAAAGGGCTGAAGCTAGCATGAAAAATGAAATTGCATGAATCATTAAGGGCTCAAACCACATACCTAGTGATCCCCGTACGCAAACAGGTTGGAGCTCCCTTGATGGTGCGGCACACCTTGCATCCGGGCATGCTTGGCCCCGGCCTTGTTGTGGACGGCTAGCCATTGGGGAGAGCACCACTCATCCACCAACCTCTCCCAATAGTCCATCTTATCCGCACACAATCTCGGGGGCACCTAAGTTAGACAAAGAGAAATTTCAGTGCTACGCCTACGAATCAAATCAAGAAAAGTGAGTACAAGGCCTTAAGAATAGGTAATTACCTGATGTTAGTCGAGGCGTAGTAGTCTCAAACATCCTGCACCCGAGCCTCGTGTCGTAAGTTCTGAAGTAGGCGCTTGCACTCAGGTTCGAGAACCATAACCGCGTCCGCCTCGTGTTCCTCAAGACACCTGTAGAAGGTCTGCAATCAAACAAGACAACACTGATCATTATTAGAATCACTAGGTACTGTTGATTTTCAATTCTGTAAAGGAGAAATTATCCAAAACCGTCGTCTCACAATGTCGGCCAACGTCTCGCACATGACACCGTCGACCATCTCCCCCTGCGGGGCTGGGGAAGCCTCGTACAGCTCCCAGGTCAGTACTAGTTGTGGAAGCTCACCCTCACCGGGTAACGTGACCCACCCCGGGAAGTGGTGCCGGCAAAGAGTACCAAGGAGCTGGTTGGGCCTACAGACACCATCTGTGTGTATCCAACCCCTGCAGTATGACAAGGCCAACACATTACATATTAATTTGAAGAAACATGAAGGCCAAAGGTGAAAAAAGAGTAATGCACTTACTTCTCCCCGTTAGGATGAATCAACCACCTCTGGCCGCAGGTCGCCGGCACGGACGGTAGCTTAGAACCACCATGCTAGTAGACCTTCTTACCCTCCTCAACCAGCTCGCCCTCGCTATAGCTATCCTCAGAAAAGGTCTCCTCGATACCATCAGCATGGCCACTATTATCCGGTGTCACGTGGGACGAAGACTGTGGGACCCGAGTCTCCTGGGAGGAAGACTCTGGGACCCGGGTCTCCTGGAAGGAAGACTCTGGGACCGGAGGCTCGTCGAACCGAGGCTCGTGGACCGGAGTCCGAGACGGGTCCATGTCAGACGGGTCCACCTAATACAGAGCACATCGGTGGTCCGGATATTTAGCGGGGGGTGGCGGCGAGGAAGGCACAACAGCCTTCCTACCTCTCCCAGCGCCACGTCCACCTCTACCTGCACCCCTCTTCTTCCCCCGACCTATCCCGTCCGAAGAAGAAGCGCCTGCCAAAGGTGCTGGGGGTGTCTGCAAGCTGTCTACCAGCGCTCTCCGAAGATGCTGGGGTGCAATAACAAGACCCCTCCCAACACGTGCCGAGGAAGGAGGCTCGGAGCGCTCTTGACCCAAGCCCACAATCTGTCAACACCTGCAATGACAAAGAGTAAACAAAATTAGTACAACATAAACATAATAAAAAAATTAAGTGTATATCATCAGCATGAACATAATAAAAAATTGAATACCTAATAACATAAACTAATTAATAATATATATATATATGTGTACAAATAGTTGAATACCTAACCTAACTCATAATTCACAAATATATGATGATGTCGGCCTCTAGAAGACCGAAGAGCACCTTTTTCGGGGGGTGCCATGTCGGGGTCTCGGGGTGTTGGGGATCGGGGTGTCGGTGGTGTCGTGTCGGGGTTGGGGTGTCGATGTGCTATGTCGAGGCCGCAGTCACTACAAGAAATATGTCAACTTGTGACCATCACTATTGGTCACTGAAAGGTCATTGTTTTTCATTTGCGATGTTTTTGTGACCAAATTTAGAAGGTCAAAAGCTAGCAGTCGTAAACTGAAATTAATGACCTTGTCTATGAGAAGGTCGTGGAATTCCTTGACCAAAACAAAAGGTCGTTGATTCTATGACCTTCTGTTTGGTCGCTATCCCTCTGCCCAGGCCACGTCGGATCCGACGTGGCAATCTGACGTGGCAAAATTGCGACCAATTGAAAAGGTCGTTGATAAGATTCAGCCCGGTCCAGTTCGGTGTTTTACATGGGCCAAACCCAACAATTCAGCCCATTTTTTTTTTCGTTTGATCAGCTACATGGGCCAAGCCCAACAAATTTGGCCTTTCTGGTTTCTAAGACATAGAACTTTTACGGTCCATTTCTTTTTGGGCCTCAGCCTTTTCATAGTCAACTTCTATTTTTGGGCCTCAGCCTTTTTGCAGGCTATTTACGTTTTGGGCCTTGGCCTCTACCAATAAGTAGGTCCAACTCATCAGCTTTCTATTTCTCACATTTTCACAGTACACAGATGACAAATATTTCAAATGAAACTGAACTATATACTTGAAATGATAGTCAAAATTAGCTATTATAATCTTTACATAGTGTTCATACAACCAGACCAGTACATAATACAGTGTAACTAGCTATGAAGTACAACTAGAACACAAGGCATATTGATAGATAACGACCACGCTTCATCGTCTTCCTCTTCCAAATTCCAAGAAACAAATCACCTAGCATTAGAAGTATCACGCATCAGAAGCATATAAGACATCAGACAAAGAAATAAATGGCAAGACATATAAAAATCAAGGTAGCACTAGTATATTTTAACTTATCTTGCAACAATCAATATAGTTTGCTTATAAGAAAACATATGGTCTGATGCTTATGAGCTACTAGATTACTAAACACAAATTGCACACTATGCACTCAGTTTTATATTTGCTTAACAGTTTCAATGTAAACCAAAAGTTAAACCTGAAAAGATGCAAAACTGAAATCTAACTGATGATTGTAGCAAGAGTGCTCCCAGCACAATATAACAATTCTGGTGTGGATATTCTAGACTTTGATGCTGCTAGGTTCATTAGTCAAAGGAATACATCAGGAACAAAGTGCGAGCAATAGCAACAGAAATGCATGCGTACCTCATAGAGGAGTGGAGGTTGGCAAAGGCGAGGCCGTCGTCGGGGCGGACGGAGGTGGCGAGGCGGCGCTTGATGGACGAAAAGTTTCAACATATACTCAGCTCCGTGTTGAATTGGACCAGCCAATCCAGCTATTAAACCGGCTTGCAGATCGACGAACACTTGGCCAATCTGCACAATAATAGAGACTGAACAATCAACTTGCAGCACACCAGAGGCAGAGGGGATTTCTTTAGAAGATCAACATAACTAAACATAGAGCCACATCCCACATTAATAAATTGTTTGCAGCAACTATAACATAGAACTAATAGAAATGTTGTATGGACATGAACAGCAGGATAAGTGTCTACTGATGAGAAAACTGAAGTTTGCAAGTTCTACTAGTCTCCCGACATGGGTACTGGTTCATCAAACGGTATGAATCACACATTGCTTGAAATAAACATGCTAGAACAAGTAGTTGTTGGTCCAGTGAATCCTAGAGAGCTTATTTCTCATGAACAGATACTTGCTAGAACAAATCACAAAAAGACAATATGCAAGCAGGGTACACAGAGACCAAGACAAGCAGAGCGTGGGCGGCCGCGTCCACTGTACGCTTCCGCATTTCTAATGGCCATGTACGCTATCACCAATGTCAATTATTTTCATACAAACATTTTCACAAACACCATACATGAAAACTCCATTACACAATATGCAGTACATAGGAACAAACGAACAGTCAACACATATATATCTAGTCAATAAAATATGCATGCATAGTTGTACTGATGTAGACATTCTTTCACAGTCATATGCATAGGTGTTTCACAATTGAACAGAATTGAATACGAAAGAAATCGGAATTGAACAGAATTGTCATGCAGAACTAGTCATATGCATAGGTGTTTCACATAATGAGGGAAGTTCTTGATTAGTTAAGAAAAACTCAATTTTCAGGAAAGTTAATACATATTTCCATGCTTGTCTACCAAAGAAATTGTATCAACTTAACAATTAGTCATGCACAAGTGTTTCACATCAAAAACATAGAGAAGTGCAGACCCGAGATTGACAATTAGGATGCATGCTCTAAACATACAGAAGCTCTACAGAGCACCAGCAATGGCATCACAGGTGAGTTGCCAGACCAAAACAAAGCCATGTATGTATGTATGTATGTAACAAAATCAGCCAAACTGAATATGCATCATCGGCTGATTAAAAGCAAAGGATAATAGTATAGTTCATCAACTGATATGGGCAGCTAGCCAAGTTTCCCAATGGGAAGAGCTCACAAGAGCAGACAAAGAAATGGATATTTTAAACTAGACTAGATTGCAGGGGGGAAAGGAGTCGGGGATGTGTGGCGTTACCATAACACTCCTAATTTTTCTCATGAAAGGATCATGATAGACACAGGCAGCTACCAACAGGAAGAGGAAAATGGAAAATGCAGGCTACATGACCGAGGTTCTACCAACAAGAACCAACCAAATTAAGCCAGCAAGTTAGTCGGATGAGGCATGCAGCCCAGATTTATAAGGGTGGATTGTTCAGTTCACTTCAGTTCAAGCTATCCAGAAGAGAATGTCAGGACGACCGGCTGGGTTCACTTCTTGTGCACCCTACAGTCTGGGGAGTTTGGTTGCATGCGTTTGTGTTGTTGAAATCGATGGCCAGGCTGACCGGGCTCGTGTCCTTCAGGCTCGACGACTTGCTCTTCTGCTGCAGCACCAAGAATGACATTGTTAATGTAGTCAAGGTAGCCAGACAGTAAGGTAATTCAGGTTTCGACTAACAGTTGTACTGCCTGTGCTGTGTGTGTAGCAGATTAAATTAAATTAGTAAACACTTGAGCTTTTTATGGTTGGGTTGGTTGGTGCTTTTAGCTTGGTGGAATTGCTGGTGGAGTGCTTCTTTTTGGACCGATGTTTCTGCTCCTTCTCCAGTAAGCACAGCAGCCTCTTGTTGGCTTCACCGACAGCTCTTTTCTCCTCGAATAACTTAACGTTGAATGAAACACGCAAAAGAAACTTCAAACTGTAAGACTACGTTAGTGGTGCATGAAGCAATGTTCACTGAGAGGGCGATAAGTTGCAGGTAAAGAACATAGGTGTTGCAAGTACTACAGTGAGATAACATGTTACCTCCTCTGCTTTTTTTAGGTTGGTCTTGAGTATCTCCTTGTCCCTCTGCAGCGCTTGCACTTGTTCAGTAAGCTGCGTGTGAGTAAGATGAATGTTGGAGGATCAGGTTGGTTAAACAGCACTGCACTAGTAATTATACAAAGCAGCCACCGCAGTAGCATACAGGAGTATCATGCAAGCAAGCAGCATGTTCAATGATGGTGAAGGAGCTCTACAGTTGATTCAACACCAAATCACCTGATTGATGGTGATGGAGCTCTACTACAGTTGCCAGACCAAAAACAAACAATGTACCAAGACCAACTAGTCAAACTGAATATGCATCAAGTGTTTAAAATCCATGGAAGATATAATTAGTCACTACTAGGAAAAGGCCTACTAATTGCGCACCGGTTTTGCCTACTAATGGCGCACTACCGGTGTGCCACTAGTAGCACGACATTAGAATTTTTTACTAATGGCGCACCACGCGGTGCGCCATTAGTATAGCCCACGGTGCGCCATTAGTATCTGGTATACTAATGGCGCACCATGTAGAAGTGCGCCATTAGTAACACTTTTTTTCAAAAAAAATTTAGAAATTTTTTAAAGAAAAATTAAAAAAATAAATTTCAATTTTTTCCATTTTTTCTTAATCTCAGATCAATATGGCTTAATCTCGGGTCAAATCGCACTCCGTGGTCAAACTTCCCGAAAGGTGACCCATCCTCACACTACTCCAGCCCAAGTACGCTTAACTTCAGAGTTCTATCCAACCCCAGCAACAGCTCACTTCACAGACACTTGTTGATATATCTAGCATATCAATCCTATTATACCTTGTTGATGTCTAGGACTTGGTTCATGTTCATGACTATGATGAAATTTTGAAAAATACTTCAAACTTCCCGGTCATATTACGTATCATTTTTTGAAAAACAATTCAAAAAATAATAATTCAAAACCAATATTTTTTGAAATTTTTTGAATTTTTTTGCCTCTAGATCTTGAAAGCCCCATAACTTTTTTTCTGTTAGGTTTTTGGGGATTTTGCAATTGTTTAACGGGGATTTTCAAGTAGATGCTTTTTCATATAAAAAACTTTATAATCCAAGTTTGTATGCAAAAGTTATGCCCATTTTATAAATTTCCAGAGAGATTTTGCAAATAAAGTCAAATTTCATATTTGTAAATTTTCCCAACAACTAGACCACATATTACATGGGAAACTTATTTTCTTTTATTTTTTGACATTTCCATCATTTTCTTTTTTTTTTAAAACTGAAAAGGCGGTCCACAGGGGGGTGCATTCGGCGTTGGGCCAAGTTAGTAATGGCGCACCGTGGGGTGGTGTGCTATTACTAGTTTAACTAGTAATGGCGCGCCACGCCCACCGTGCGCCATTAATAGTTTTGAAAAAAAATAAAAAAAGTTGAATTTTTTTTGATATTTTTTGAAAAAAACTTAGTAATGGCGCACCAGTGGACACTGCGCCATTACTAGTTAAAACTAGTAATGGCGCACTGTCAATAGGTGCGCCATTACTAACAATTTTTTTTAATTTTTTACTTTTTTTTTCAAAACTACTAATGGCGCACCGTGGGTGTGGTGCGCCATTACTATGTAAAATACTAACGGCGCACCAGCCCCACGGTGCGCCATTAGTAGTTTTGAAAAAATTAAAAAAAAAGTTTACTAATGGCGCACCGTGGGATGTGGTGCGCCATTAGTATTTGCACACTAATGGCGCACAAAGACATGGTGCGCCATTAGTATTTAGTAATGGCGCACCACATGTACAGTGCGCCATTATTATCAATCCTATCTATATCCCTTTTACTAGTAGTGAGTCATCAACTGACGCACCTAACTAATTTTCCTTTCACAATGGCAGAGCACACAAGAGCAGACAGTAAATCATATCCAGAATGTAGCAATAAGTGGATAATAGGAGCCATCAAGCATGAAATCGACCGATAATATTCTGGACCCCAACAAGCCGCCAAATCAGGTTGTGAATTCTTCAACTGCAGCATCAATGATCTCCGGGTCAGCAACGGCAACGGTAGCCAGGGCAGGAAGCCCTGTGCGCCCCCAGCTCAAGCTTTATCTGATCTATTGGATGCCCTGGCAACATTGTTAACGACGGAGGTAAACCCGGCGAACCGAACTCGGCATAATGCGGACGTAACAAAGTTACGTGACAATATAGCCCAAGCCAAGGAGGATCTAAATGCGGAGAACACTCGGATGGCAATGGAGCAAGCCGCCTTGCAGAGGGAGGCAGAATGGCTACAAGCAGAGAGCCTTCGCTTAAGCTTGGACCGGGACGCATCAAACACTGTCTTTAACAGAAGGCATGTCAGTCAGTTACCCCCGGTTTAACAGGCCTGCGGTAGGAACCAGTAACCCGTCGGGTGCGGATTGGGAGGTTGAGGCAACAGCGGCTAGAGAACCGGTTCAGCCACGTGCTACAGGCCCCCCACATGTTTGAACTTGACCCCTACCCAGCATGTTCCGATGCCCCGGGTCATTTTTCTAATCCTTTGGATAAAATGATAGCTGCGGCTACTCGACTGGTGGCTTCCCGTTCAGGTTGAGTCGCCAGCGGTGATGGAAATAGGGAGAGCCGGAGAACTTCTTCAGACGGCTATGGCTCAACAAGCAGCTTATTCATATAGTCTTGATCGTATCCATTCAACACAATGAGCGCTCGCCTAAGGATTTCAAGGGCCCCCGTAAGGTGCCTAATTACACGGCGGATCAGCCCTTGGATTGAGAGCTATGAGATGGCTATGGAGATGCTGGATGTTAGTGATGCTGCATGTGCTAAGTATTTGCCCATGATGTTGGATGGGCCGGCTCGCACTTGGTTGAAAGGGCTGCCCGCTAACTCCATTGGGTCGTGGGCAGAGTTGAAAAGGCGATTAATTATAAATTTTAAAGACACGTGCCAGAAGCCTATGTCGATTCTGGATCTGGATTCCTACATTCAAGGTTCTGGATCTGGATCTCAGCTATTATACACTCATCGGACAGTATCAATGCCGGTTCAGCAGTCCTGATGTTGGAAAAGAACTGTCGTTTTCTTACCCTTAAGCAGAAATTGGGGCGGCTTAAGCGTAATTGCAATGATATGGGGGAGCTCATGGTGGCTCTCGTCAAATATGCCTACTCTGATAGCACAAAAGACCTTGAATCTCATGAGGAAAAGACAGGGAAAGGGAAGAAGAGTGGCAAAGCAAAGGGACAACATAACACGGTGGGTCAAGGTGGTAATGGTAAGCGTAAGGTGGATGGCCGTTTAGACTTCGTCGCTAACACCAACACGCAGAGTAACAACCGGTTTCGTAAGGGGAAAACACAAGCGCCCCGGTTTGGAGGGTCCAAATTCAACCTTGAGGCCATGATGAATCAGCCTTGTCTGAAGCACGGAACCCAGGATAAGCCGGCTAGTCATTTGTGGAAAGATTGTTTCATCATGAGGGAGTATAGTAATTCTAACTTTTTCCAGAACAACCATGGCCCACACGGCGGTTCAGGTTCCGGTTGTCATGGACCTTGTTTTGGAGGTGGCGGCTCAAGCTATGGCTTGCGGGGCTAAGGTAATCATGGTGGTTTTAATCTGTAATATGGCCAAGGGAATCAGCAACAACAGTCTGGTTATCAGAGCAATCCAAAGCAGCTGAATATTTGTCACACTACTAGGAAAAGGGCTATAGATAGGATTGACACTAGTGGTGCACCATGGAAGCAGTGCGCCACTACTATATACTAATGGCGCACCAGCTGGTGACGCGCCATTAGTGTGGAAGACACTAATGGCGCACCAGACAGAAGGTGCGCCACTAGTGATAATTTTTTTTCATTTTTACATACATACTAATGGCGCATCTGACCGTAGTGCGCCATTACTAGTTCTAACTAGTAATGGCGCACCGACCAAGGAGTCGCCAAGATCTTGAATTTTTTTATTTTTTTTTGCAAAACTACTAATGGCGCACCGTGTCACGAAGGCGCCATTACTAGTTTAAACTACTAATGGCGCACAGTGTCACAGTGCGCCATTAGTATATATGTATTTTTTTTACTTTTCTGCAAAACCAGGGTTACTAATGGGGCATTTGCAGGTGGTGCGCCATTAGTAACATGAGACCCCAACAAGTTATTTTGGACAGCCACACCTACCCACTCACTTTCCCCACTTTATTCCCTCCACCTCCTTCTCCAAGCATTCGGCTGCCTCCTCCTCCTCACCTCATTTCCACCATAGATTCATCAAAATTAAGTGGTGAAATTACCTTTTTTTGATAGGTAAGTAAGGGGAAAGCTATCTTCATGATGTAGATCTACTTTTTTCTCCCTAGCTCGCTCCAACAACGTGCACATGCACTTTTTGTGGCCTAGCTAGATCTATGTATGTTTGTGGTGTTGCATGTGTTTGTGGTGTTGCATATATGTTTGTGTTTGCAGCTACCGGTATTTGAAATGCGATAGTTATCAATATTTTGCCGGAATGTTGATTCATTTCCGTTTCGGCGATAATTTTGGCACTATGCATTCTTTTTGGTCCTATTTTTAGGGAAGGTCATGCCAAATTTTTTCTTGGTTCTAAAATATCATTTTGCTCTACCCCGAAGGCGACCATGGTCCGCACAATGACCCAAGGCATCGTGAATAGGTTTTCAAGCTCCGCGAAGGCCGAGATGCTTCAAAAGAACGAGACGGAGATAAGATGTCCGTGTCCAAGATGCAAGCTGAAGAGCCTTATTGCGGACCCCGATTCCGGGCAGGTGCGGGACCACCTGCTCTAGCGTGGTTTCATCGATAGCTATCGGTGGCAAGGTGATGAAGATGTCTATGAAGTCGTGCATGGGGGCCAGGCAAGAAATGAGGAAGGGCAACAAGACAAGTACCACCTCGGCGAGGGCGGGCGAGAAGACGAAGAATCCTCCAGGACATGATCACGATGGTGATGCTGTACACAGTCATCATGTAGAAGATGTCGTACATGATGATGAGGAAGATCAAGACGAAGGGCATGATCATGAAGATGAAGATTCTGGAGCAGACGACGATGGAGGCTGGGTGCAGGACCCTCATATTCAAGAGCTGCTTCTCAAGCAGACGAATAACGCAAGAGCTGCCGCCCGAGAGAAAGCCAAGCTGGATCAATTGGAGATAGACGCGGTTACTCCATTGTATGAAGGATGCAGGCCCGAGGATACCCGCCTGAAAATAACGCTCATGGCTCTGGAGATGAAGGTAAAACACAAAATGACCGACGATGCTTCGGCGAGAACATGTCATTCTGGCACGAACGTCTTCCCAAGGGGAACAAGTGCCCGACCAGTTTCGAGGAGGCGAAGAAAATCGTCTGTCCTCTAGATTTACCGCACGTGAAATACCATGTGTGCATGAACAATTGCATCTTTTATCGGGACGAGCACGCGGAGTCCACCATATGTCCGGTGTGCGGCCTCACTCGATACAATAAGAGGAAGAAAGCTCCTCAAAAATTGGTGTGGTACTTTCCGATCACTCCTCGTCTGCAGCGGTATTTCGCGGACCCTACGGTAGCAAAGCTCCTGCGTTGGCACGCGGATAGGGAGGAGAAGAAGCGGGAAGATGACGGAAATGATCCGGAGATAAATAAAAAAGACAAGATGCTGAGTCACCCTAAGGATGCGAGCGGTGGCAAGCGTTGAACTTCAATACCCGAATTTGGGAAGGATCCAGGACATCATGTTGGGCGCGAGCACCGATGGAGTCAATCCGTTTGGCAGCCAGAGAAGCACACATAGCACTGGCCTGTGTTTGTGTGGATGTACAACCTTCCCCGGTTATGCATGAAGAGGAAGTACATTCACATGAGTATGCTAATTGAAGGGCGAAACAACCAGGGAATGACATCAATCAGATCCGGGGCTGCTGAAAGAGGAGCTAGACACGCTGTGGAAAACGCCACCAATCGTGGGGCGCCGCAGAGAAAGAATATTTCTCTATGAGAGCCGCACTGCTCACGACGGTGCACGACTATCTCGGTTACGGATATCTCGCGGGGCAGGTAGTCCACGGATTTTTTGGATGCGCAAGGTGCATGGATGACACAACATATCGCCAGCTAGATAGAGATCCCGGGTCTTCGAAAACCGTGTTCATGGGACATCAAAGGTGGCTTCGTGATGATGACCCGTGGAGGAAACACTAGGATCTGTTCGATGGTGAAACCGAACCCCGAAAACGCCCACGTACGAGGAGCGGCGAGGAAATAGATGAGCTGTTGAACAATTGGAAAGATTGCCCACTGTAGGGAAAGAAGAAAAAGGCGCCAGAGCCGGGAAAGAAGCAAAAGGCGCCAGAGCCGCTGCTGAAGGTATGGAAAATGAGGTCTGTTTTCTGGGACTTGCCGGACTGGAAGATCCACCGTGTGCCTCACAGCCTTGATGCCATGCATATCACGAAGAACGTGTGTGAGAGTCTGCTTGGTACCCTGCTCAACATGCCAGAGAGGACCAAAGATGGGCTGAAAGCAAGGGCAGACTTGAAATCAATGGCCATCAGGCAGGAGCTTCACGCTAATGATGATGATGAGGCGAAGCAGGACACAGAAACTCGTCGTAAAGGCAAAAAGGCCAAGAAGACCGGAAGTGACTACCCTCCCGCGTGCTTCACTCTAAGTCAGGAGGAGATCGAGCAGTTTTTCTCCTGCCTCGTAGGAGTAAAACTTCCTTACGGTTACGCGGGGAAGATAAGCAGAAACCTAGACCCAGCGAAGCAGAAGTTCAGCGGGATGAAGTTTCACGACTGTCACGTGCTGATGACGCAGATACTTCCAGTTGCAATCCGTGGGATCATGGACGCGCATGTCCGTGAAACGCTATTTGCCCTATGCAACTTTTTTGATGTCATCTCTCGGAAGTCGATTGGCGTGAGGCAACTCAGAAGGCTACAGGAAGAGATAATGGTGATACTATGCGAGCTTGAGATGTACTTCCCGCCTGCATTCTTCGACGTTATGGTGCATCTGCTGGTCCATATCGTGGAGGATATCATCCAACTCGGGCCGACGTTCTGTCAAAGATGATGCCGCTCGAAAGGATGAATGGTGTCATCAATGGATACGTTCGCAACATGTCACGTCCAGAGGGAAGGATAGCCAGGGGCTTTCTGACCGAAGAGTGCATCTCCTACTGCATGAATTATCTGGGCATTGAGAACCCCATTGGTCTGCCCGTCAATAGGCACCTCAGCAGGCTCGCTGGATGCGGTCACCTTGAGGGTCGCCGCAAAATGCATGTCGACTTCGAGGGTCGACTCGCCGACTTTGAAAGAGCAAACCTAGTCGCGCTACAACACATAGACGTGGTCGATCCTTGGGTGGTAGAGCACAAAACCTTTATTGAGAAGAGGTACAATGACCGAGGCCAACAGAGGATAGACGGAGATATAATCAAAGAGCACAACTCATGTTTCACGCGTTGGTTCAAGCAGAAGCTTCTGTTGTACCCTTTACATGAGGATTCTTCCGCGGAAGAACAACTCATATTCGCCTTGTCATAGGGCGCCGAGCACAACCTGATGACCTATGAGGCGTACGATATCAACGGCTACACATTCTACACTGAGAACAAGGACATGAAGAGCGATGGTTATCAGAACTCCGGGGTAATGATGGAATGCTACACCGGTAACGACAAGGACAGATAGTACGAAAGGATCAAGGAGATCAGGGAGCTGAGCTATGCTGGAGAGAATGTCCCGATGTTCCGTGTCAGATGGGCCAAGAGCGTCCTAAAAGAAGACCGTTTCACCACTATGGTTATACCCGAAGCCAAATCCAAGATCGCGGGCGCAAACGTCACCGTGAAAAATGAGCCATGGGTACTGGCTTCCCAAGTGGACCAATGCTTCTTCATTACCGACCCGTCAAAGCCCAGTCGTGTTGTCGTGAGGAGAGGCAAAAGGAAGATCATCGGACTGGATGGAGTAGCCAATGAGCAAGACTTCGACAAGTACTGCGACCCGAAGATCAAACATGACGACGACGATGAAGTAGCAGCACACACCACAAGAAGAAGCAGGACCACCCTACCTAAAGGACGTCCGTTCCACAGAAGACCTCCATTTGCGAAAAAGAAGGGCAAGAAGATTGTGAACAGATAGCTAGCTAAGATCGATTTTCATTTCTCGATTGTATTTCATGGGCACTTTTTGATGTCATGAATATTTTTAAATTTCACGGGCACTTTTTGAATTCATGAGCACACTCGATCTTGATCCCCCTCCACCGCCGCCGACGAGCACCCGGCCCCTCCCGCACCCTCCCCCGCTCCACCGCCGCCAACGGGCACCCCCCGCACCCTCCCCCGCTCCACCGCCGCCGCCGATGATATTTTCAAGTAACAAATTTGAACATATTTTTTAAAAAATTATTGCTGTTTTTATAAAAAAAATATTACTGTTATGATCTAAACAAGTTTGAACATATTTAAACACAAATAAATATAAAAAAACATTTAAAATGCAAAAAAAAATATTGCGGAGCCTCGGAATATAACCCAGGACCTCCCGGTGTGTGTGCTGCATGCTAACCAGTCGGGCTAGTGGGCAGGTTCTGTTGTAGATAGGGTTAGGTTGTAGATAGGGTTAGTGGGCTAGATTAAAACAAAATTCTAATGGCGCACCGAGGGGAGGTGCGCCATTAGAATAGTCATACTTATGGCGCACGAGTGGGTGGTGCGCCATTAGAACCCTCCCCCTAGCTATCCTCCCTCGCCAGATCCCCTTCGGCCCTCTCTCCCTCGCCACCAGATCCACCGGCGCGCTGCCCCGACCCATGACGCCGCCGCCCCGACCCTCACCAAACTCCACCCCCGCCGCCCCCACGCCCCCGCGCCCCCACCCCCGCCACCCCGACCCTCGCCAGACTCCTCGCCGTCGGCGCTGAGCAGCAACGCAGCTCCGTACGCCCCTGACCCTCCTCCTCCCCTTGCCCCTCCTCCTCCTCCTCCTCTTGCCCCCTGCCTGCGCAGCTGACGGCCCCTTCTCTGTCTCGCAGGGCAAGGTCTCCGGCGCCTCTACGACATCGACGCCTCCACCGTCTATGGCGTCTGCACCTTCTTCCACCTCCGGCCACCGCGGCCTCACCGTCTGTGGAGGTATCTTCTCGACGGACGCGCTCCTCGACGGCGGCGCGAGCCTCCCCACGCGGCTGCTGCTCATCAACGATGGTTGGTCTCTGTCCCTCCCTCCCTCTCTCCCCCGCTCATCCCCATGCCCCCACGGGGCGGCTAACTAGGGTTAGGAGCAGGAGCTCGCCGCCGCCGCCCCGTCGTGCCGCTGCTGCTGCTTCTTGTGGCCGCCTATCCCGCGCCCTCGTGCGCGGACGTCGGGCCCCACGTGCTCGTGCGTTGCCGCCGCCGCCCTCACGCGGCTGCTGCTTCTTGTTGTCAGTTTGCTGCCATACCTTCAATTCCTGCCATGCTTATCTTCAATTAACCATAGGGTTCCTAAGGTTTCTCAGATAGAGATATAAGTAATGGCCATTATAGATAGATGCGTGCAAATCACATGTTGTTAAGATTTCCATACATGTAGCTACCGTTTGGTCATACAAATTGGTGCTCCTGCATATTGTTTTTTGTCCTTATAAATTGTTCAGTAGTGTTCCTGGAGGATGACTAAGGAATTAGTGCTCTGTTATGATTTCTTGATAGAATTGTTGAACTACTGTCCTATGTATTAGTACTGATTATTTGGGTCCTTATCCTTGCTTCAAAGGATGCTGGTAGGTAAATCGGTGGCCTTATTAACCATGCTATGCCATTGTTAGTTGTATTAGTATTGATTATTTGGTTAGATGTAGTAGGAGAGTGCCTGCTGATTAGTGTTTATTTGCTTTTTTGGCACTTAATTGGTTATTTGTCTGAAGTAGTGTTAGTTCTGATAATGATTGTTGTGCTTATGGCTTTAGAAAATGATATACTGTTTGAATCTAATAGGCAGGTGTCCTTTTAGATTTTGTTGGTAAATCTGTTTTATTCAATGGTTATTGACAGTAGATTATCATTCCTATTTTAGGAAGGTCTATTCCTGCAATATCATTGTTACCTTTTATTTGAATTACTACTGCTAGGACTTGCTCCAGATTTTATGATTTCTTTTCTTTTAGGATTTATTTTCTTCTAGCACTCGGTTTTTATTATTTTTCTGTTGTGATTGTTTTTTGAGCTCTTTGTTTTTCATTTCCTACTATCCTTATCCTAATTATCTTAAATTGTTATAATGTGTGTAACAGGATTAGATCTTGGATTTGCTAGTGGACTTTGGGAGTTTCTTAGTCAGCTTGGTGACTCCATATTTTTCACTATTTCAGCAAGTCTTTTGTAAGCATTAAACTTTCAGCACTACATTTCTATCTTATGTGTACATCTGTTTGCTTCCAATTGATATATATGTATTGTTGTTACTAAAAATGCTGAAGCTCCTGTCAATTGCTATAAATATATATGTGTATGATGATCCTCCTTTCCTGCAGTAGTATAACTAGGATATAAAGCACATTGAACTAACAATCTTGTATGGTGCCTAAACTACAATGATTCAGGAACATCAGATGACTCGAGGGCTGCAGTACATGGAATGCATTTGCAAATGCAGCCAAAACATGATATATACCAAAAAAAGATTGTTATATTCCTCCCTGGTACAATAAATAATAAACTAAAATAGTTCCTGGTACAAAAAGAATAAACTATACATAGTTAATTTCTTCTCTTCAGCATCTTTCTGAATGACCCTAATTGTCATTGACAATATCTGGACAGATTGAAAACAATTTAACTTCAGTACTTCGAGTAATTTGCATGAAAGATTTTTGAAGTCCAACTTCTGAATCAAGAATTTGATTAGTTATGTAAATTTGTATGACCACAGATTTGTAAATTTCAGAGATTTGTATGACCAAAGATATAGTTCAGATTTGATTAGTTCCATAAATTTGTATGACCAAATATATATTTCAGATTTGTATAGTTTCAGAGATTTGTATGACCAAAGATACAGTTCAGATTTGAATTGTTTCAGAAATTGGTATGACCAAAGATGCTATTGTATATAAATGGGCTGCTGTAGAACTGTTCTTCATCTTTACAGTGCTGTTGTATAGAAATATGCTGAATTTTCTGCTCTGATGGTTGCTCAAAGAAATTTAGCAAAAGAATGGGGTCCTGGGAGACGCCGCTGCTGCTTGAGGCCCTTGAGAGGCCCTTCGTGTCGTGATGATTTTGCAGGTACCCCGAGAGGCCCTTGAGTTTGCCAGAATGTCGATTAACTTCCGTTCCGGCAAATTCGGGTACTCCATATGCCCTATTTTTAGCAAAGGTCATGCAGAAATTTTCCGTGAATTTTAGCATGACTTTGCTAAAAATCGGACATATGAGTTACTTGCTACTAATGCATGGGCCGGGGTATCTTAGTACTTAATTAAGTAGGATCAACTACCCCTTTATTCTTGCTGCATTAAACCATAGGTGGCAATAGAGCCAAGTGATTAGGCCCAACTTAGAAATTCTCCTCCGCACCGATAAACCCTAGATGATAAACCCAACATAGGTGTCAATAGAGCCAACTGATTAGTGCCAAGTGATTAGGCCAAACCTAGGGTGCCTCGGCATCGATAAACCCTAAATGATGAAAACTTGGCATTTAGGGTGCCTCGGCGTCGACATACCCTAAATGATGAAACCTTGGCTTTTAGGGTGCCTCGGTGTCGATGAGAACCTAAATGATGTACGCTTAGGCTTTTAGGGTGCCTCGGCGTCGACAAACCCTAAATGATAAAAGCTTAGCTTTTAGGATGCCTCGAAGTCGACAAACCCTAAATGATGAGACCATGATCTTGTTCCTTGACAATAACCAACTTTTTAACCAAACTTTTTTTCCTATTTAGAGAGAAACATGGCCCACAACGATGAGGCCGGCGGTTCGGGCGGGAAGCAATTCTGGGAGCTGTCCCAGGAGTTGGAGGAACAACCTCACCGCTATGAGGACGCCGCGGAAGACACCGATCCTGACTAAACAACCCCTAGTGGCGTCGGGGATGACACCACTGATGGTGCCACCGAGGATGGCACCAATGATGGTACCGCCGAGGATGCCACCACTGATGATGGCGGCGCACACACAGATGGCAGCCAACCGAAGAAGCACCGGAAGGACCGGCGCCCAAACGCGCTCCGCACCGTCAAGGAGGAATTTACTCCAGTGGACTCCGACGGGCATCCAACGGAGCCCAAACATATAGTCAAGGGGTACTCAGTTCAACTTGGGTGCATTCTCCGGAGCACCATCTCGATCAACACCGAGAACCTTAGGCATAAGGACCGAGGGAATTTGTGCAGCCTCCTCGTCACGAAGCTGCACGAACGATACAAGTTCCCCGCTGAATTTGAAAACAAAAGCCTCGCAGGGAATAAAGTGAATAGTGCCGCCCTCACGAGGCTGAGCACGGCCCTGTCTACTTGGAGAAGTGCAGTGAAGAGAATGATTGAGAAAGGTGATAGTTATGAGAAGATCAAGGCAAAAAATCCTTCGATCAACGAAGAGGACTACAAGGAGTTCAAGAACAAGTGAGAGAGCAGTGCAACCTCCGAATCAAGTCCGTGGGGGAAAGAAATGTGGGAGTTGAACTTAGGGGAACACAAACTTGGTCCCGGTGGTTACAGAGTGGCGGAGCCTATATGGGACAAGGAGGACGCAGAGGGTGTCGAGCAAGGCCTACCGCCCCGCTTCGAGAAATACATCAGTGACAAGCAGACCAGGAACTATGCCAGGGCCCGGTACAAGGAGGACCCGATAACAAAGGATCTTACCACGGATCCAAAGACCAGGGAGCTTGAGCTTTTTCTGGCGAAGGAGACTGAAAGCAGTAGCGCGGGGTCGTCTCAGAGCTCCCCTTTCGACACCCCTTTAAATAGGGCGTTGAACGTAATGAAAAACAAGGATAAGCTCAGTAAGCCGGCGTCAGCTGGTCGTGTGGCCGACAAAGGCTTGTCCATAAAATGGTCGTCATACTATACCGCTTGTGGGCGAAAGGAGAAAAAGACCAGCTCGGAAAGCCAGTCGCGCGAGGTTGAAGCACTCAAGGCACAAGTGGCGCGGATTCTAGAGCTTGTCCAAGAGCAAGTGGAACAACAACTAGGAACGAAGCTCAACGCCATAGTGCCTACGTTGATTCATGGGCTGACGACGGTGATTGCGGGCGGCCAACAGGGGCCGCCCCCGGTTCCCAGCTTCACGGCCAGCAACTCGCACAGCACGCAGGCGGCGCCATTGATGTCTCCGGCGCCGGCACGGGCATTGAAGCTTAATGCACCCGGGTGTACGCAGGCCGGCACCTCGCCAGCAAGCGGCCCCTCCGTCAATTGCACGCCCTCCATTGGCGGTGCCTTGACATTAGCCGAGCTCGACGGCATCACGGTAACTAAGCCTCTCGGCCGATGACTTCATCTCCTTGCCTTTGACTGGGCATCCCTGACGCCCTACATGTTTTCGCAGGGCGCCGCCGACGTTCCTTGCACTCTTCTGCACTTCGTGGTCGGCGAGTTTGTCGATGTCGCCAAGGGCAGAATTGTTCAACCGGGAAACCCCATGTTCCACGGTAATCCGATGCCACCCACAATGTATAGGGTTGAAGTGGTTTGGGTGCTGCCATGCTGCGACGAGCTGTTACCTCCGTTTCGACCCGCTGGGGCCGACGAAGAAGATGAGATGACCCTCGGCGCCCGGTAGAATCGCCCTACTTTGGCGAAGAGCAGATTCGTTTGAGGCGAAGACACCACCCCACGATAAGACCGCCATCGTGCGGCGCCAAGCCATGTCAAGAACGCCCGAACGCTACGGACTCGCAGGACATCCCTATGGCACAGATCCGGATGGCGACGACAACGACGACGGTACATTTACCAAAGTTGATAAGTACTTTGCCGAACATGGGTACGCTGACGAGTTCTGCGGGCCTCTTTCTCAAGAACCCAACCAAGACGACCGCGATCTAGCTGGTACGGCGGAGAAATCCAATTGCAACAGGCGTCGTCTGGCGTTCAGTTCTCAGGACACGCCTCCATCTCCCGCCTTTACCGAGCCTCAGGTAGCTGAGGTGCGAAATATTATCAGCCCCAACACGCTCAAGAAGGCGGTCTGTGTGCAGAACTCGGTCCCATTATAGGATATCAAGAAGAAGGGACGGAAATGAAAGACTAACAAGGGCGCCGGTGTGAGCCAGCCGGCACCGAGTTTGATCCGTGCTCAGGACGGGCCACCTTCACCTAAGGATATCTCGAGGAGGGTGCATGTGGCGGGTAGGGCGATGCTACCGCCAAATATGCTGAATGCTGCAACCGGTGCTATGCGGAGTCTGCACGACCGTGTTCTTTCGTTGGAGAAGCGGCGTCTCAAAGAGAAGGATGTGGCACACCCGGTTTTCGTGGCCAAGGTGCCAAAGGGCAAGGGCTTTGTGGATGGCGACATCGGGGGTACGATCGTCCTGCGGTTTGATGACATCTTTGCTATGTTTAACCTTCATTCACTGCACTACACCTTCGTTCAGCTATTTTCGCTGAGTATGGAGATGCGGATCATTAGAGACAAGACCCCAGACATCGTGATAGTCGACCCCTTCTACATGCGTGCCAAGCACTTGAGCAGCGCTGGGGACTGCCAAGTTGCGAGTTCACACCTCAAAAGCGCCATTCTGGCAAACTCTGATAAGGATAACTTCCTTGTGGCTTACTTTCCCGAGTAAGTCATCCCTTAACCGCCCCGTAACATATGATTTCTTAGATTTCGATCGTTCTTTTTTTTCTAACATTCCGTGTTCTGTGCAGTGACACACATTGCACACTCATCCTCTTAGGCCCAAAATATTCCATGGCCACGTATTTTGACCCGAACCGTAACTCCAAGATAGACTACACAAATGTCAAGAAAGTTCTTGATGATGTTCTCCCCGGCTACGTCAAATCTGGAGGCACCTTCACCAGGGCAGTTCGTAAGTACGGCAAGCACATGTTCTCACACAATACGAAGTTCTGCTGCGTCAAGCAGCTGCCTGGCGGTCAGAAGGATGCCATCATCACCTTCTGCTACCAGATAATCTCAAAGATTGGGCCGCGAACTTGTCGGCAGTCCAGGACGCGGACCTCAGACAAGAATTCTTTCGCATCCAGTCGGAGTTTGCAGACATCATCCATCAAGATGTCCTTCATACCTCAGGGCGGTTCTTCCTCAGATATCAACCGTCCAACAGTGAGATTGAAGAAACGCTACAAATGTAGGGTGACAATGACCGCGATTTCATGACCATCACAACAGACGGCGGCTTCATCCACGCTCCTGTCCGATGAGTCGAGTCGAAAGTAGTGATGTGTAGTTCTGAAACATTGATTGGTTCATGATGTAATTAAACTTTAATGAATTCGTATGTCTCTTTGGTTCGGACAGTCGTTCAACTTAGATGTAATCGATGCTATTTATTAGTAGGACCATGAATCATGCTATTAATGTCTTGCTTTTCTCTTCCGATCCTTTTGTGGCATACTTACATATTGCTTATGTATTGTCTGCTGTTTGGCTTGTGCATAGAGATGCCGTCGTATGTCGTGTACAAGGGTAAGGTTCCCGGAGTCTACGACGACTGGGAGGAGTGTCGGAGACAGGTTCACCGTTTTAGCGGTAACAGTTACAAAGGGTACATCACTAGGGCGGAGGCCGAATGTAGATACGCCTGCTATCTAGCGGGAGAGAGGAGGGAGCGTTGGAGGAACCGGATGAAGACCAGTTTGATCGCGATGATGCTCATCGTGATGACCGCAGCTCTCTTTTATGTGATGGTAGTTTAGATGATCGATATCGACTTGTAATGTGAAGACAAACTCGATACTCGCGGTCTTGAGACTTGTAATTTTTTATCTTTGTTCGGTCTTTTGAATTCGGAGACTAATATGATGAATTGTATTCGGAGAATAATCTTCTATTGTATTCGATGAATCTGTTGTTGCTGTGTGTTGCTGTCTATATTCTGTCCAATAATATATTTTGTAACCCGTGCAAAACTCAGAAAAGTAAAAAAACAAATATTCATACTAATGGTGTATCACCACAAGGTGCACCATTAGTATGCCAAAGGATACTAATGGCGCATCAAAACAGAGTGCGCCATTAGTATGACAAAGCAGATGGTTACATATGGCCCCCCGGGAGGCATACTAATGGCGCATGGTGTTACATACTAATGGCGCACTGCCTGGTGCGCCATTAGCATACTAGATACTAATGGCGCACCAGTGGTGCGCCATTAGTAAAAAATTCTAGTGGCGTGATACTAATGGTGCACTGGTAGTGCGCCATTAGTAGGCAAAACCGGTGCGCCATTAGTAGGCCTTTTCCCAGTATTGTCAATATCATGTGTTCACCACAAGCCTGTGCAAGCGAGATCAAAAAATCCATAAGCGGCTGGTGAACTCTGTTGAGTCGGCGGTACCTCGTTATTTGAGGTGGTCTGAGAAGCCTATTGTATGGAGTCGTGAGGATCACCGCCCCAGGTTGTCAATCCAGGTCAGTTGGCATTGGTGGTTGCTCCACAGGTAGGAGGGTATAAACTTACGAAAGTGCTCATGGATGGGGGCAGCAGTATCGATAACCATTACTATGAGACTTTTCGTCGTATGAATTTGACTGACAAAGATCTTAAGGCGACTTCTACTGTTTTCCATGGGGCGGTGCGTGGTAAGTCGGCATATCCAGTGGGTACAATAACACTTGAGGTAGCTTTTGGGGATGACCATGATTCCAGAGCTGAGAAATTGACCTTTGAGGTGGTTAAGATCAAAAGCCCGTACCATGCTTTGTTTGGGCGGCCGGCTTACGCCAAGTTTAGGGTGCGGCCGTTATATGTTTACTTGTAGCTTAAAATGACGGGTCATTAGGGCACCATTACGGTGCATGGTAATAGGAAGATTGTTTTGGATTGTGAAGAAGGTGATGCTGCCTATGCTGAGTCGGCCTGTGCCACTGTGGAGTTAAAGTTTTATAAAGATAACGTTGACCTGGAAGATATGAGGCCTTTGAAGAAGCCAACTATAGAAAATGACCCCTGTTGAAGTTTATGTCGACAGATGACACTAAGTTGGCTAATATGGATCCGAAATGGGAAAGTACGCTCATCGAGATCATCCGTGAGAACGGGGACATCTTTTCTTGGAAGCCTTCTAACATGCCAGGTGTACCGAGGGAACTCGCTGAGCACACTCTTAATTTGGATCCCAAGTTTAAGCAGGTCAAGCAGTTCTTCGTCATTTTAATGAAGAGAGGTGTAAGGCCATTCGTGAAGAAGTGGCCTGGCTCTTGGCGGCAGGGTTCATCATTGAAGTTTTTCATCCTGAGTGGTTGGCTAACCCGGTGCTGGTACTTAAGAAAAATGGCACTTGGATTATACAGACTTTAATAAGGCTTGTCCGACTGATCCTTTTGCTCTCCCTCGTATTGACCAGATTATTGATGCTGCGGCGGGTTGTGAGCGTTTGAGTTTTCTGGATGCTTATTCTGGTTATCTCAAATCAAGATGGCAGTTAAGGACCAGGAGAAGACAGCTTTCATCACTTCCTTTGGAGCCTTCTCCTTTGTTTCTATGCCCTTTGGGCTCAAGAGTGCCCCGGTGACTCACCAGCGGTGTGTTCAGAATTGCCTTCATGACCAAATTGGGTGTAATGCTCACGCCTATGTGGATGATATTGTTGTGAAATCCAGAAAGAAGGAGACTTTGATAGATGATCTGAAAGAGACCTTTGATAACCTCTGGGTCTATAAAATTATGCTCAACCCGGCCAAGTGTGTGTTTGGCGTGCCAGTAGGCAAGTTATTGGGTTTCCTGGTTTCTGAGAGTGGCATTGAAGCTAACCCGGAGAAAATTAAAGTTATCACTTCTTTGGCAAAGCCGGCGTGTATCAATAATGTCCAACATTTGGCGGGTCGTATTGCGGCTTTGAGCCGGTTCTCAAGCCGCCTGGGAGAGATGGTATCCCTCTGTATCAAATGATGAAGAAGACATATGACTTTTTCTGGAGCGCTGCTGCTAATGAGGCATTGGAAGCTCTTAAGAGATAGCGGGCTGAGCCGCCGGTTCTTCCAGCTCCTATTGAAAAGGAGCCCTTGCTTTTATATGTGGCTGCAAATTACAGAGCTGTAAGTGTGGCAGTTGTGGTTGAAAGGAAAGAGCCTGGCATGGAATACCCGGTTCAAAGGTCGGTTTATTATGTCAGTGAGGTGTTCATTGTGTGTAAGAAGAGATACTCACATTGGCAGAAATTGGTTTACGGCATGTTCATGGCCAGTCGCAAGTCGAAGCAATATTTCCTTGGTCATCCCATCACTATGGTTAGTTCTGCTCCATTTGGGGATATTATTCAAAATAGAGAAGCCATAGGTTGGGTAGCGAAGTGGGCCCTTGCTTTTATATGTGGCTGCAAATAACAGGGCTGTAAGTGTGGCAGTTGTGGTTGAAAGGAAATAGTCCGGCATGGAATACCCGGTTCAAAGGTCGGTGTATTATGTCAGTGAGGTGCTCATTGAGTGTAAACAGAGATACCCACATTGGCAGAAATTGGTTTACGGCATGTTCATGGCCAGTCGCAAGTTGAAGCAATATTTCCTTGGTCATCCCATCACTGTGGTTAGGTCTGCTACATTTGGGGATATTATTCAAAACAGAGAAGCCATAGGTCGGGGAGCAAAGTGGGTCATTGAGCTTGGACCCATGGCTTGAAATATGTGCCTCACACACTTGTGGATTTCATCAATGATTTGATAGAGCTACAGATGCCTGAGGATAAGCCGAACTGTGACACCCAAAATTTTGACCTTGTTTTATTAATTAAAATTTTGCCAGGAATTTAAAACTTTTGTTTTCTGGGCTCCCTTTTGATTTTTGAAACTTTTTCTCCCTTGCTATTATGGAGTTTTCCCCCATAGAGACAACTTTTCAGATATGTTATTGGACTTGTTTAACCTCTCAAGAAAAACTTTTCTTTTATTAGTAAGACTAATTACATAATTATTTTGCTTGATCTTTGTTTTCTTGAAAAGATGGTTTTCAAGGTTATATGGCCCTATTTGAACTACAACCAGTTGATATATTTATCTAAAAATCCCACAAAAATTTGGAGAGGTCATGTGATGTTTTTAAATCACTTTTAATCAAAAATATCTTTTAATCTTGAATTATTTTGAGTGCTACACATGTTTTCTTCTCGGTCCAGAGAGCAACTTTGCACTTTGCAACCCTTTTAAATAATTCTTTCTAGCCTCCACCAAAATTATGGGATGTCAGTAGGAGCATATCATTCCATCTTGTGCAAAAACCCATTTAAGTTCCTTGAAATTTTTGAGTGAATCAACTTCTTTTCCATTCTGGTCCAATTTGAGGATTTGTACAGCAACCACCATTTTAGTTGCTCCTGTATCCATTGTTTCTTTTCTCTTGATAGTCCACCTTGCCAAACCCCTAAGTCTAGGAGCATGCACTTATTGGATCATTTTAGTTCATGAAATAATGCCCTTTGCTTTCTCGTCTGAATTGAAGTTTTGCAAAACTTGCATTAGCAAGTTTCGATTTCTGCAAGCTAACTTCACCAACCTCTCTTTCATCCACAGAGACACCGATCTGGGCGTTTTGGCCACTCCAAGAATTGCCTAGATGCCTCGGCATTTTATCAAACACCCTATGTGCATGTCCAGTTGGCATGATCTCAAGTCTACACTATGAACTTGCACCTCGATCAAACAAGCATGTCCACTAGACTCCCGTTACTCTTAACCTAGATCGCTAAATGCCAGCCTCACCCAAGCTCAGAGCATGCTCGGCATTTCGTCGAGCACGTCCGTGCACGCCAGAGCGCGAGCGAGCGAGCGTTGCTTACACGCACATGCGCCGAGCCGACACGCTGCCCCCACGGCTTTGTCCCGCTCTGCAGCACCACGCGACGCGCCCTCCGTGCTCACCGCAACACGCCAAGCCGCCCCTCGCCACTCCCGGCAGGCTGCGCTTAGCCGCCATCGTCGCCCGACAGCCCTGCTCATGTCGGCGCCGTCAAAGCCTTCCCGCTTCGCCACAGCCCCGGCACAGCCCGAGCTCATCCGCAGCTTTGTCGCAAGCCCTCGCCGCCGCCACGTTGCCCTACAGCCTGAGAGGCGGTTCGCCGCCGTTCTTATCTCCGCCGCCACGGAACCGACCTCGGCGAGCTATAAAAGGAAGCCCGAGCTCATACAAGCCTTGAGCAGCCTCATACCACCCCAACGACACCCCCACAGCCCGCAATCGTCCGGAACGCCGTCTTCCTCATCTCCGCAACCACGGCCGCCGCCATCGCCTCGTTCACTCCGGCGCCTCCAGAGCCTCCCCTCTCCGTTCTCTTCGCCAAGAGCTACCTCGTCCTCCGTGAACCATTTCCCTAATCAATTTTGTTCGGAGCCATCGCCGCCACAAAATCACTCCGTCACCGGCCACCTCTCCGCCATGGAGCTCGCCGCCGCAACTCCCTCCACCCCGGTGACCTGCGACCACCGGAAGGACCGCCTAGGAGTGGCGGATCCATCCTCGCACTCAGATGCCCACGAAGAAGCGCCGCTGCTTGGCGGCGATCGCCGGACTCCCGCCTCGGCTCGGGGCGAGAGGAAGAGGAGGGAGGGCGACTAGTCAAACGACTAGTGGGGCCCCGGACCACTGTCGGTGACTCCCAGCTCCACGCTGGATAAGTGATAGCGTAAATGCCGAAGTACGTTTCCCCGCTTCGAAAGCGTAATCCCCTCTGAAACGTTTTCTTTTTCTGTTTAATTTAAAAACCAGATTTGACCAGAACTTTGACTGGTTATATCTTTTTAAAAATAACTCCAAATGAATTAATTCTTTTTCCCACCTCTCTCAAATTTCATCTAGTTTATTTTAAGACTTATTTGAAAAATTCTCCAAACAACTTTTGGTGCTGTTTTATTTTGTGTGTTAATTCTTTATATTGCTAAAATAGGGATTTTGAAGAGAGGGGAAAACATTCAAATGTTTCGAAGTGCACCCTGCCTTTCCACACGTTGAAGGCAAGCATTCTGAACCCCGGCATAATATTTTGGTGTGTTTGTTGACACGTTTATAACACCACCTTCTTTCGAAGGACTCGTTATTTCATGTGATATGATCATTTGCATGGATGCATATTGGTGATTTCCATGCTGTTGGAAATGAGTATACTTGTGATGGTAATCATCCTCATGTATCTTGCATACATGCGGAGAGAAGTCCGGGGAAAGCCTCTGCCTTGGGTAGGTGTGAGCTTGTCGCCGGTCTCCGTCGGGACGGGTATGTCCGGTATGGCATGATAAGATATGATGAGTGTTGATTGCATTGGTTGAAATGTATTTGTTATACATGTCATGCAGGAAAACTATAAACCTCCTGAGTCGACCGTAGATCGAGTCTTGTTCCAGTAACCCCCACACTTGTTTCGTGCTACCACTTGTCCCTGCCACAGGTAAGGGTACGGTTCAGTAAATTGTCAACCCCTTTCTAGCACACACCGTACAGAGGGACCGGGATGAGGGTACCATGGCCCTGGATTAAAGCCACCATCCGTGCAGGGGCATGGGTGTTTCGGTTGGGACCGAGAGGAGGCCACCCTTAGTGCTTGTGATATAAATTCGATCCCATGCTACTCGAGGTTGTAGCCTCCCACTTAGAGTTTGCTTGACAAGTGTCGTGGGTGATTCGCATACGAGTGAGTTAAGCTGGTGTGTGCAAGTCAGGTGTGTTTTCATTTAAAAGACCGTGAGCGGAATTAGTCCCGATGGACTAAAGGAATCCGTTACTCGTGGGTAAAGAGTACATCCTCTGCAGAGATCAAAACCTATTCAATAGCCGTGTCCATGGTTAAGGACTACAGTTCCTGGGACGGGTCAAGTGTCGGTCTTAGTGTCGGTCTTGGAGGTGAAACTGTTAACCAGCTGGAACAACATGAATTGTGACTTGTGACTAATGATGATTATGAATTTTATTAATGTTGACTAACCCGTGATATTATTGTTATTATTGAGTATCTCAGGATGGTTCTACCTCCGGTACTCACTATGTTTGTTCATTCTTTTAAAGCCCTTTATGTGGTGTCGCTCGACGCCCGACCGTGGCATTTCTTTTAAAGCCCTTTATGTGGTGTCGCTCGAGGCCCGATTGTGGCATTTCTTTTAAAGCCCTTTATGTGGTGTCGCTCGGGCGCTTGACCGTGGCATTTCTTTTAAAGCCCTTTATGTGGTGTCGCTCGACGCCTTGATCGTGGCATTTCTTTTAAAGCCCTTTATGTGGTGTCGCTCGACGCCTTCGATCGTGGCATTTCTTTTAAAGCCCTTTATGTGGTGTCGCTCGACGCCTTGATCGTGGCATTTCTTTTAAAGCCCTTTATGTGGTGTCGCCGACGCCTCGACCGTGGCATTTCTTTTAAAGCCCTTTATGTGGTGTCGCCGGGCGCTCGATCGTGGCATTTCTTTTAAAGCCCTTTATGTGGTGTCGCTCGACGCCCGATCGTGGCATTTCTTTTAAAGCTCTTTATGCGGTATCTCCGATGGTTCTACCTCCGGATATTCGCTATGATTATTATTTTAAAGCCCTTTATGCGGTGTCGCCAGACGCCCGATCGTGGCATTTCTCGTTATTTACTTCACAAATTTTAATACTACTATATCATTTCACATTCATAACTAACTTGCTTGCACGCATCATAGTTACATTTATCTTTGTGGTAGCGTCATGAGCATCAAATATTTTCCATCACACCATTGATATGTTATACCTGTGTTCATAATGTTTGCGAGTACATTCAAAGTACTCACTGGCTTGTCCCTGGCTATTGTCTTGGCCAGATTTTTGTGCACGGAGAAGAGCGATGCGACGACAGCCCGGGAACCTAAGCAATGGAGATAGCAGCCTCGCGAAGATAGGAGTTAACCTGGTCAGCTGTTCCTGTGGGAAATGGAGCCCCATAGATACTGATGATCCATAAACCGCTTCCGCCATCAACCACTAGAAACCATTTGTTGTACTCACAGGCCAGATGGTCTTGTACTACATATTTTGTATTTTGCTTGGAATTTCTGTATCAAGTTGGAGCCTCATCATTAACAAGAATCCTGGGGCTGATGAGCACGACGGTCTTATCTGAAATTGATTTCCGGAAAACCGGTCGTGATGACTTGGTATCGAGCCAGTGACCATTGGCTAATCCTATCTTAGCCAGTCAACAAACTTAGGCAAACCAACCCACCAGGCCATAACCAAAACCCAGCCAAGCTTCTCGTGCAAGATAGCCACACAAAGACCCGACATTTTAGGCGTCGGTGCCCAACCTACCAACCTAGCTTGTCGATCACGCGCCAGTAACCAGCACCGTGATGTCTCCCCCACAAGCGTGCGAGGGAAGACTCCGTCCCCTTTTTCTATAAAAGGGCACGCTAACCCCAAAGACAAAGACGCCTTCCCCAACCTAGCCACAATGCCTGGCCCCATAGTGCACAATGAAACCACAGCAACCAACCTTGGAGGTTTTGTGACCATCCTCGCAAACCTCACCCGTCGTGCCTATGCGTTAGAGGAGCCACCAGAGTATGTTGTGTACCAAGGACCCATGAGCGGTGAAGACCGTCAATTCTGGGCCACTGTGCACATCTACGGTAGGGGTCTAGCGCCCGAACGCCCCTACAGGTTCACCGGAAGAACAACTTCCTTTGAGCCACAAGCCATTCAACTAGCTGCTCGAGAGGCTATAGTTCATCTCGTGCACTTGTCGCCCGAGTTAATCGTCGCTCGTTCCACTACTACCCTGCACGCGAAGGGTATGGTAGACCACCCTAGTTGCCAGCGGAGATCACGAGATGGATCCGCATTGTTGCACCTAGTGCGCTATGTCGATGCACTAGAGGCACTGTTCGACCAGATCACCATTGATCTGATCGCAGCTCGAGGAGAGCTGGTTCGTCGAGCCCCAGCTAGAAGAGAAGACGAGCCCGACGCCGACAACCCAGTCGTGCTGTTTGGACAGCCGATCGAGACCCTGAGGTCAGCTCCAGCCATCAACCGAGATGCCTTGATGACCCCAGAAGTGCTTCGTCACCTTTTGGGAACACACTCCAACGGGGTTGTGGCCAACAATCCCCGTGATGGTCATCATCGCTACCCGACCACGCTCGTTCCTCCGCCATCTCCGACTAATCCCGCGGTGAGACCGTGGAAGACTCGACATCCACCGGCGCCCCGTTTAGACATAAGCGAAGTAGACTAAGCCGTGCGAATGGTACCGAGTCTTAGTGTATCCTTACTTTGTAGTCATGCAACTGTGTATATTAACGCAGCCTGTTGACGTGCCCCTATTTTAATAGAATGGCCTTGCGTATTTTGTCGACGACGCAATTGCATAATTTCCGCACAGCTACCAAGACCAACCTTGACGGCAACCACAAGAATATCGTCTCTTTATGAGATATGTGTATCTCGGCACGGACCCCGACTCTTGAGGTAATCTGGCAGATTTATTACCTTTCACCACGGTAAATAAACCAGCCTAGATGCTATATAAGAAGGCCACCTTGTGACCTTGCCCAGCGACCCTCACCTCGTGCACCACTCTCACAACCATCTCTTGTCATGCCGAGCCATAGCATTCATCTGAGAACCCCAGATGCAACCCCTGTGGCTTTGTCAAAATATTGTGGGACTTTACCCGCAGCACCATGGGTTCTACCCAGCCACCCCAAAGACGAGCTGTTCAAAACAAGGATCACCCCATCCACCTCGAATCTTGGGCAGCAGACACATTCCTCCCATAGACCCCAACCAAGATCCAATGAAGTTTCCTTCATGGGAAATCTATGCCAACCCCACAACTGGCCATAGAAGATGCTGCGAAAGAAGCAATTGCTCGCCTTCGATCCGCAGTACCCTATGCCCGCGAACGCGGATATTATTATTTTCCGAGTCGTGCAACCCCCGGAGGAGTGACAACTTTTCCCGGTGGGCGTATTGAGAAGGACCCAGTACTAGCCAACCTTATCCAGTATATCATCGCTCTAGAGCATTTGAACCAGCGGGTGATGGATTATCTCCGGAACTTCGCTGATTTAAATCCTCAGATTGCAATCGGCAGATCACTGAGGCCCGACCCGGAGAGACGCATACATCGACTGGTCAATCCATTGCCTCCGATAGACGAGGAGTGTATCCCTCTACCAGAGACATTTTATCGTGACCACACCCGCCACCGTTTGCCTTTTAGACGTCCATCGCTGTATTTGTTTTTGCAGCATTTATATTTGCATTGTAACTTACGCGTGGTACCTCAGAATTGTGCGGTGAGTCGCGTATTTAGTTTCTACTAATATGAGTAAGTTCCTTCGTGAACAACTCGTGTAACCGCGAACAATCCTAGTAAGAGTTTTCTCCTTACCGTATTGCCACATCGTACATTTCCTCACGACATGGGATATTTTATTTCACACAGCACAACGACCACAGACACTCGACCATAATCATCCGAGCGCCTACACTGTTTGCAAAACTTTGCAACGGTGTTACATCTGGCTAACCACCCCCTAACAACAGTTGGCACCCGGCACACCCCACCTACTCCTCGTGATTACCGCCACCACGGAGAGCCAACACCCGAGCAGCAGCATCACGGCGATCATCAAGGATCATCGCGCCAGAGAGCACGGAGAGCCCCAAAGACCGCTGCCAGCCCTCCGCTGCGCGATCACATACCAGTCCGGCACCACCTCCGCCATTAGAGCCTCGTCTCGAGCTCCGGCCAGCGAAACAGAGGAGAAGAAGAGGGAAGGAGGAGCGAGGCCAGTGTGAGGAAGAAGAGGAGAACGCCGCGGTCATTTTATAGCTCGAGCTCGGTGTACGGTGGGCGAGGTCCACCAGCGCCGCTTCGTCGCCGATCGCCGGTGTTGAGTCGAATCCATGGCAATGCCGACAACAAGACTGCCCGCGAGGTGAGTGCACACTGCACCCGCAGCAAGCACGCCACGCACTACCGCGATCGGCCTAGATACCCTCGCGCTAGACGTCGCGGTGGAGAAAGCCGGAAAGCGGGGGAGAGAGGAAGATGAGAGAGCTAGAGGAAGAAGGAGAGATCGACAGTGGGCCCGGTCCGCATGATCGGCCAGAGAGAGCACTCTTGTGCTCTCGAGCACGACCAGCGATTGTTAAATTTAGAATTTATTCTGAATTCACGGCGTCAGCGAGAAATTGCCCGTTTTCATAGCATGGATTTTTTTTTTCCACGCAGCCAAAGATTACTACTGTAGTTGCTCACCACTTATTGTCCTCTCACTGTAGCCTCTTTTTACCGTCAGTGTAAAATGATCTTTTGACCAAGTAAAAGTATTTTTTCTGTTTTGCAACTCTTAGCAAATCTCGAGGACGAGATTTTTTTTTAAGGGGGGTAGTGTTGTGACACCCAAAATTTTGACCTTGTTTTATTAATTAAAATTTTGCGAGAATTTAAAACTTTTGTTTTCTGGGCTCCTTTTGATTTTTGAAACTTTTCTCCTTGCTATTATGGAGTTTTCCCCATAGAGACAACTTTTCAGATATGTTATTGGACTTGTTTAACCTCTCAAGAAAAACTTTTCTTTTATTAGTAAGACTAATTACATAATTATTTTGCTTGATCTTTGTTTTCTTGAAAAGATGGTTTTCAAGGTTATATGGCCCTATTTGAACTACAACCAGTTGATATATTTATCTAAAAATCCCACAAAAATTTGGAGAGGTCATGTGATGTTTTTAAATCACTTTTAATCAAAAATATCTTTTAATCTTGAATTATTTTGAGTGCTACACATGTTTTCTTCTCTGGTCCAGAGAGCAACTTTGCACTGCAACCCTTTTAAATAATTCTTTCTAGCCTCCACCAAAATTATGGGATGTCAGTAGGAGCATATCATTCCATCTTGTGCAAAAACCCATTTAAGTTCCTTGAAATTTTTGAGTGAATCAACTTCTTTTCCATTCTGGTCCAATTTGAGGATTTGTACAGCAACCACCATTTTAGTTGCTCCTGTATCCATTGTTTCTTTTTCTACTGATAGTCCACCTTGCCAAACCCCTAAGTCTAGGAGCATGCACTTATTGGATCATTTTTAGTTCATGAAATAATGCCCTTTGCTTTCTGTCCAGAATTGAAGTTTTGCAAAACTTGCATTAGCAAGTTTCTGATTTCTGCAAGCTAACTTCACCAACCTCTCTTTCATCCACAGAGACACTGATCTGGACGTTTTGGCCACTCCAAGAATTGCCTAGATGCCTCTGGCATTTTATCAAACACCCTATGTGCATGTCCAGATTTGGCATGATCTCAAGTCTACACTATGAACTTGCACCTCTGATCAAACAAGCATGTCCACTAGACTCCCCGTTACTCTTAACCTAGATCTGCTAAATGCCAGCCTCACCCAAGCTCAGAGCATGCTCGGCATTTCGCCGAGCACGTCCGTGCACGCCAGAAGCCGAGCGAGCGTCGTTTACACGCATACGCGCCGAGCCGACACGCTGGCCCCCACGGCTTTGTCCCGCTCTGCGGCACCACGCGACGCGCTCCGTGCTCACCGCAACCGCCAAGCCGCCCTCGCCACTCCCGGCAGGCCAGCGCTAGCCGCCATCGTCGCCCGACAGCCCCTGCTCATGTCGGCGCCGTCAAAACCTTCCCGCCGCCACAGCCCTCGCACAGCCCGAGCTCATCCGCAGCTTTGTCGCAAGCCCTCGTCGCCGCCACGTTGCCCTACAGCCTGAGGCGGTTCGCCGCCGTTCTTATCTCCGCCGCCCGGAACCGACCTCGGCGAGCTATAAAAGGAAGCCGGAGCTCATACAAGCCTTGAGCAGCCTCATACCACCCCAACGACACCCCCACAGCCCGCAATCGTCCGGAAACGCCGTCTTCCTCATCTCCGGCAACCACGGCCGCCGCCATCGCCTCGTTCACTCCGGCGCCTCGAGCCTCCCCTCTCCGTTCTCTTCGCCAAGAGCTACCTCGTCCTCCGTGAACCATTTCCCTAATCAATTTTGTTCGGGAGCCATCGCCGCCACAAAATCACTCCGTCACCGGCCACCTCTCCGCCCTGGAGCTCGCCCGCAGCAACTCCCTCCACCCCGGTGACCTGCGACCACGGAAGGACCGCCTAGGAGTGGCGGATCCATCCTCGCACTCAGATGCCCATGAAGAACGCCGCTCGCCCGGCGGCGATCGCCGGACTCCCGCCTCGGCTCGGGGCGGAGGAAGAGGAGGAGGCGACTAGTCAAACTCGACTAGTGGGGCCCCTGGACCCACTGTCGGTGACTCCCAGCTCCACGCTGGATAAGTGATAAGCGTAAATGCCGGCACGTTTCCCGCTTGAAGCGTAATCCCCTCAAAGCGTTTTCTTTTTACATTTAATTTAAAACCAGATTTGACCGAACTTTGACTGGTTATATCTTTTTAAAAATAACTCCAAATGAATTAATTCTTTTTCCCACCTCTCTCAAATTTCATCTAGTTTATTTTAAGACTTATTTGAAAAATTCTCCAAACAACTTTTGGTGCTGTTTTATTTTGTGTGTTAATTCTTTATATTGCTAAAATAGGGATTTTGAAGAGAGGGGAAAACATTCAAATGTTTCGAAGTGCACCCTGCCTTTCCACACGTTGAAGGCAAGCATTCTGAACCCCGGCATAATATTTTGGTGTGTTTGTTGACACGTTTATAACACCACCTTCTTTCGAAGGACTCGTTATTTCATGTGATATGATCATTTGCATGGATGCATATTGGTGATTTCCATGCTGTTGGAAATGAGTATACTTGTGATGGTAATCATCCTCATGTATCTTGCATACATGCCGGAGAGAAGTCCGGGGAAAGCCTCTGCCTTGGGTAGGTGTGAGCTTGTCGCCGGTCTCCGTCGGGACGGGTATGTCCGGTATGGCATGATAAGATATGATGAGTGTTGATTGCATTGGTTGAAATGTATTTGTTATACATGTCATGCAGGAAAACTATAAACCTCCTGAGTCGACCGTAGATCGAGTCTTGTTCCAGTAACCCCCACACTTGTTTCGTGCTACCACTTGTCCCTGCCACAGGTAAGGGTGCAGTTCGATAAATTGTCAACCCTTTCTAGCACACACCGTCATGTAGGGACGGGATGAGGGTACCATGGCCTGGATTAAAGCCGGTCATCCGGTGCAGGGGCATGGGTGTTTCGGTTGGGACCGAGAGGAGGCCACCCCTTAGTCTTGTGCGATATAAATTTGATCCCATGCTACTCGAGGTTGTAGCCTCCCCACTTAGAGTTTGCTTGACAAGTGTCGTGGGTGATTCCAGACACGAGTGAGTTAAGCTGGTGTGTGCAAGTCAGGTGTGTTTTCATTTAAAAGACCGTAAGCGGAATTAGTCCCGATGGACTAAAGGAATCCGTTACTCGTGGGTAAAGAGTACATCCTCTGCAGAGATCAAAACCTATTCGAATAGCCGTGTCCATGGTTAAGGACTACAGTCTGGGACGGGTCAAGTGTCGGTCTTAGTGTCGGTCTTCGGAGGTGAAACTGTTAACCAGAACTGGAACAACATGAATTGTGACTTGTGACTAATGATGATTATGAATTTTATTAATGTTGACTAACCCGTGATATTATTGTTATTATTGAGTATCTCTGGGATGGTTCTACCTCCGGGTACTCACTATGTTTGTTCATTCTTTTAAAGCCCTTTATGTGGTGTCGCTCGACGCCTCGATCGTGGCATTTCTTTTAAAGCCCTTTATGTGGTGTCGCTCGACGCCTTGACCGTGGCATTTCTTTTAAAGCCCTTTATGTGGTGTCGCTCGGGCGCTTGATTGTGGCATTTCTTTTAAAGCCCTTTATGTGGTGTCGCTCGACGCCTCGATATGGCATTTCTTTTAAAGCCCTTTATGTGGTGTCGCTCGACGCCTTACCGTGGCATTTCTTTTAAAGCCCTTTATGTGGTGTCGCTCGACGCCTTGATTATGGCATTTCTTTTAAAGCCCTTTATGTGGTGTCGCTCGACGCCTTGATCGTGGCATTTCTTTTAAAGCCCTTTATGTGGTGTCGCTCGACGCCTTGATTGTAGCATTTCTTTTAAAGCCCTTTATGTGGTGTCGCTCGGGCCTTGCATTGTGGCATTTCTTTTAAAGCTCTTTATGCGGTATCTACGGGATGGTTCTACCTCCGGGATATTCGCTATGATTATTATTTTAAAGCCCTTTATGCGGTGTCGCCAGACGCCCGATCGTGGCATTTCTCGTTATTTACTTCACAAATTTTAATACTACTATATCATTTCACATTCATAACTAACTTGCTTGCACGCATCATAGTTACATTTATCTTTGTGACCGACGTCATGAGCATCAAATATTTTCCATCACACCATTGATATGTTATACTGTGTTCATAATGTTTGCGAGTACATTCAAAGTACTCACGGCTTGTCCTCGGCTATTGTCTTGGCCAGATTTTTGTGCACGGAGAAGAGCGATCGACGACAGCCCGGGAACCTAAGCAATGGAGATAGCAGCCTCGCGAAGATAGGAGTTAACCTGGTCACTGTTCTGTGGGAAATGGAGCCCCATAGATACTGATGATCCATAAACCGCTTCCGCCATCAACCACTAGAAACCATTTGTTGTACTCACAGGCCGGGATGGTCTTGTACTACATATTTTGTATTTTGCTTGGAATTTCAGATCAAGTTGGAGCCTCATCATTAACAAGAATCCTGGGGCTGATGAGCACGACGGTCTTATCTGGAAATTGATTTCCCGGAAAAACCGGTCGTGACACGAACAATACATATTGGACTATTCATTTTGATGGGTGCAGGCAATTGGAAGGCTCGGGGGCTGGAGCTATATTGACTTCCCCATGAGGTGATAATTTTTGTTATGTTAATAGGTTGATGTTCCCTTGTACTAACAATGCAACTGAGTATGAAGCCTTACTCCATGGTCTTCGGATGGCTAAAGAGATGAATCTAAGCCGGGTATGGTGCTTTGGCGACTCAGATTTGGTGGCTCAGCAAGTGTCAGGAACTTGGGATTCAAAGGATCCACTCATGGCGGCTTATCGCCGAGAGATTGATACTATTACTGGTCATTTCAAAGGTTATCAAGTGGAGCATGTTGACCACAGGAAAAATGAGGCTGCTGATGCTTTAAGACGGCTAGGGTCTCAGCGTAGCCTATCCCCCCTAATGTTTTCCTTGATGTTTTGCATAACCCATCAGTAAAGTTGCCTACAGATGAGGACTTGGCAGTTCCTGACCCGGATGCACAGTTGGAGGCGACTCTCCATGTTATCCCTGATTGGACTGTTCCATATTTGGCTTATATGACCCGGGGCGAGTTAGCTGAGGATGAAACCTTGGCCAAGAAAATAACCCGAAGGTTTAGGTCGACGACTATTGCCAATGATGAGTTACATAGATGCAGTGTTACAGGAGTGTTTCAACGATGCATTTCTCCGGAGGAGGGCCGTGAAATTCTAAGGGAGATTAATGAAGGAGATTGTGGTCATCATGCCGGCTCTAAGTTTGTCGTTGCTAAGGCTTTTCGTCATGGTTTTTATTGGGTGACGGCTCATGCGGATGCTGCAGATCTGGTCAGTAAATGTGATGGCTGTCAGAAATTTTCATGACGAGCTCATGTGCCGGCTCAAGAATTTAGGATGATTCCAATTACTTGGCCGTTTGCAGTCAGGGGGCTGGATATGGCTGGGCCTTTCAAAAGGTCTAAGGATAAAAAAGACTCATCTCCTGGTAGCTGTTGACAAGTTTACAAAGTGGGTTGGAGCTGAGCCAGTCAGCAAATGTGATGCAGCCACGGTGGTTCAATTCATCAAAAAGTTGATCTTTCGTTTTGGATACCCTTATAGTATCATTACTGATAATGGTACTAATATGTCTTAAGGGTGCAATGAAAGAGTTCTGTCAACAAGAGCATATCCGGCTCACCCCTAGTCTAATGGTCAAGCTGAACGAGCTAATCAAGAAATCTTTAGAGGTATCAAGCCCCGGCTTGCGGTCCCTTTGCAGAGGACACCGGGTTGTTGGGTGGAAAAGTTGCCCTCGGTGCTTTGGGGTATCAATACCACCCCAACAGATCTATGGGTTACACGCCTTTCTTCATGGTTTATGGAGCAGACGCGGCTCTCCCTAGTAACATATGTCACGATTCGCCCCGTGTGGCGGCTTATGTTGAAGCTGATAATGAAAAAGCACATCAAGATGCTATTGACCTGTTAGATGAAGAGCGTGACCCTACGGCAGCCTCGTTCAGCGATTTACCAGCAAGACTTGCGTCGTTATCACAGCCGCCGGGTTAAGACCAGGAACATTCAAGTAGGAGATTTGGTGCTCCGGCTCATCCAGGATCAAACTGACATGCACAAGTTATCCCCGCCTTGGGAAGGGCCTTTTGTGGTCAGCAACAATCTAAACAAAAGGTCATACTATCTTATCGATGTTCGAGACCACAAGGACTCACGCACGTCGGAGGAGGAGACCCACCGATCATGGAATATTTCTTATCTTTGGTCTTATTTTCACCCGAGTCACCGGCTCTTGTGATGTACGTACTTTTAACAATGTATATATTATGATTAGTATAATAAAGTCGGCATCCCTGATGATTCAGGGCCTCTGTCGTTTCATTTATGAGAATCTAAGTCTTTATTATTACTTCTAACGTCACTTGGGGGCTTCCTTCTTATTAAGCATAGCTATGATTACCCTTTTGATCCAGCTTGTACGCCTTGATTACTTGGGGGCTTCCTGCTCATTGAGCATAGCTATGATTACCTTACTGATCCAGCTTGTATGCCTAGATCAAAATATTACTTGGGGGCTTCTTGTTAAATGAACAAAAGCTTTGTTGTTCCTCGTAAGAGGCTTGGACACCAGGTGCATTCACCGAAAATCCAGGTTATCATGCCTTTGTATGCTTGCCACTCCAACCAGGTAATCTGGAATGACTCATCGTACTCCTGACAGTTAATATTTTAGAGACCCTGAACTTTTCAAAGTTAAAACAGCCATTGGTCATGTGAGGCCCGGCTTACAGGTTTGAATTAAGGAGTAACGCGGTGGATGTGCAGCCCTTGAATAGCACTTGATGTTGAGGCTTGGCAGCCTTTGAATGCCTTGGTCTTCTATTTTTCTATTACCTTTGATTCACTTTTGGTGATTTTTGTTTCTACCATATTGATATATGGTTGAAATTCGATTTAGGCCATGATGCTTCGATCTTTATTTAATAACATTCGGTGTTTTGTTAACCCGGTCTGGCTTTGGACGTTAAGTCGCCAGTGTATGATGATCATATGTTTGGAGTGTTGTACTCTCAAATTTTGGGGGATGTTATCCTGTCTACAACATTGTAAGCCATCGGCGTGAATAAATTACACAGTGCTGCGCTCTGTATTGGGACTGTTGCCCTTATTGCCTATGGCCTGGTAAGCCGGCAATACCCATAAATACCACAGGTATGATATTTATTTTGTTATAATTATATGCGGTTTTGTTAAACCGGCCCTGGTTATGGACGTTATAGTCAGTAGTGGCTTGTTATATGGGGCTTTTTTGACCCGCCTTGGGGTAAACCGCCAAGGCGCTTATGCTCTGTTTGTATGCAGGGTTTAAGACAATGTGCTTAGGCAAAATTTATAATGAGTATGAGCATAAACATTGGATCATAAGAGAAGATCAAAACAGATCGTCAAATGTTATGCAGATCAACATGCGCGATGGCATGACAGATAATTGTTTGAAAGCTAGCCTATTACACGGCAATTGATGGCCCAAAAGAATAATTGTTTTTGCAAAGTATCACAGATGGTAGATGCTATGTCGGCCTGCGGTTTACTGGTCTTGGCTTTGGCGAGTTGAGGATTGTGTGTCATCCAGCACCGGATCATCCTCCTCCTCTTCACCCATTGGCTGGAAGTTAGGGGTTGCCCAGTTGATCCCAGTCAAAGCTTTGGATACAGCTTCGTCACTAATAAGTGTTGGCGGGTCAATGTCAGGAGCAAAAGTGTGCTTACAGATTGGAGGAGTAAGGTCCTGTGAATCACGGATTGGCGCCTTGACCTTCTTGTTGTCAGCGTCGTAAACCGCCTGATAATTGGACAGGTTGGTATCTTCAGCTAGCTTTCTTGCTAGAGGATGCATTTCCCTTTCTATGGAAGCAAAGTCCTCTGCGCTGAAGGGAGACCCATCCTCTTTCATGCTGGGGCAGCCGTTAGCCAAGTCTGCCGGCTCAAGATCTGTTTGCCATGCTTTAGCCCGGGTTGGCATGGTGAGTGCACCGGCTCTTGCAGCTGATTTCTTAAGTTCCTCGATTCGCAGGGGCAGCACAGACAACTTCTCTAGTGTGTCCTTGATGAGGTTTGGCGGTTGTTTCTTATGTTCAGCTGCGCAAATGGCTTGTTGTGCGCCAGTATATAATTGCTATACAAGGGTGTAGGCGGTTGTCGGTGACAAAATTAAACCGGCGGCTCTCGTGTAGGGGGTCCCGAACTGTGCGTCTAAGGCTGATGGTAACAGGAGACAGGGGACACGATGTTTACGCAGGTTCGAGCCCTCTCGATGGAGGTAATACCCTACTTCCTGCTTGATTGATCTCGATGATATGAGTATTACAAGAGTTGATCTACCACGAGATCATAGAGGCTAAACCCTAGAGGCTAGCCTATGATTATGATTGTTGTTTTCCTACGGACTAAACCCTCCAGTTTATATAGACCTTTGGAGGGGCTAGGAATACAGAGTCGATTCTGAGAAGGAAATCTACATATCCGAATATCCAAGCTTGGCTTCCACGCAAAGGAGAGTCCCATCCAGACACGGGACGAAGTCTTCAATCTTGTATCTTCATAGTCCAACAGTCTGGCCAAAGTATATAGTCCGGCTGTCCGATGTCCCCTTAATCCAGGACTCCCTCAGTAGCCCCTGAACCAGGCTTCAATGACGATGAGTCCGGCGCGCAGATTGTCTTCGGCATTACAAGGCGGGTTCTTCTCCAAATCCTCCAGAGCATTGTTGTAACGAGAAGTGTCTGGCATCTCATTAATGTCACACTCCACGACTTATGTGCTTTAATAATGGTTGTTTCCACGTGTCGAGCGAATGTGAGAAGTCGGGGAATTTTTACATTTGCCACCCCAACCATGCGGGTAAATCATCTATAAAAGAGACGGGGATTCTAAGATCCAAATCACACCATCTCCTCTCAGCGAGTATTCATCAGAGCGCGCCCAGACAAATCCATAACACCATGGCTGGTCCTCGCAGTTCTTCCTCTCGCTCCCGTAGCACTAGGCCAGGTGATTGGGAGAGATGTTATGTTCCCCATAGCCGACTAGTAGAGTTGCAGACCAAAGGGTTTCTCCCACCAGCAAACATGGTCCCCGTCTGAGCTGGACTAGCCACTTATAATGGCGGAGAGCAAGCGGAGAGCTTTCCAAACCCATCCAAGGGAGAGCGGGTGTGTTTCGTCCCCTACTTGCCGAGGGGGCTCGGATTTCCAATCCATCCTTTCCTCCGCGGGCTCCTGGAGTTTTACGGCCTCCAGCTGCACAGTTTACCCCAGCCTCCATACTGCATATCGCAGGCTACGTTGCCTTCTGCGAGCTTTTTCTGGGCTGCGAAGCTCATTTCGAGCTGTGGAAGAGGCTATTCTACCTAGTACCCCGCACCCAGAAGGTGTCAGTATTTCAAGTGGGCGGAGCCGAAATATGGCGCATCGCCGGGATCGGATATCTATCCGGCACCCCGAAGAAGACATCCGAGGAATGGCCCTCGGAATGGTTCTACGTGGAGGACGTCCCTCTTCCGGACCCTGTTCAGACGGGCCTTCCCAAGTTTGTAGACGCCCCATTGAAGGAACGCCACAGCTGGCGCCCTAGGAGCCCCCAGGAGGAAGATAAATGAGAGATCCTTTTCCTGATGGACAGGATAAATACACTAGCCAAATCTGGGCTTACAATAATTGAAGTTATGTCCATATGCATAATGCGGGGAGTGCAGCCACTTCAATATCGGGGAAAACCCATGTGGCGCTTCAATGGAGAAGACGATGCCACCTGCTGCGGCCGTAATGGACCGGACTCTCCCGCCGCTCTGGCGAAGATACTGTCCGATTTGTTCAAAGGAGAAGAGGAGGAGTTCATCCATATCAAGCCACGGGATGGATTCTTCATGTACAACCCCAAGCTGGGTGAGTCGCTATCTTTTATTCCAATCTTTTCCACATTTTTAGCATAGATGTTTAATTCGCCAATTCATAGCAGGAACTGCGAAGGGCTATGAAGGATGTTCACAACCCATCTCCACAGCCGGAGGACCCTAACCATGCTCTCAACCCCGGACTCGAAGAAGATCCGGACATGTTCTTGGAGCTCGTCGACAGGACATTTTACCAGTTGAGCTGCGATGGTGTGATGGTGGCCATTGTAGCCGATTATCCTAGCTTACTCCCTGTATCCCAGGTAAGCAAAGCCACAGTCCCAACTTCTGAAAAGGATTCCCTCTTTACCCTTCACCCACCGCACATTTATTGCGTCTTACAGGGAAGGTCATCGGGGCGCCAAGCCGACCCCGCAGTGACTCGCCAACAAGGGTCACCGAAGTCGGGTAGGCTTAAAAGAAAGGCGGTCAGGACTGAGACGCCGTTGCAAAGGTATGTTTAAAAACCTGCCACGAAGTTATCATTGTTAGAATATAACGATGTCTTCTGCCATCTGACAGAAAGAGCACTCGCCGGACTGTATCCGGGGAGCCTGCCGGTCACGCTTCCACCAGTCGGACTCGAGGGCGGAGGCCAACGCGGACGATCCTCCTACAGAGGATGCGGATATATTTTCTGCTACAAACTCTGAAGTGGAGAGCGCAATAAACCATAGGCACCGACGGGCCGCACTACGCGACCCTAGTTTATCTGAAGAGGCGTTCGATGCCTTCAACTCAGGGGACGCGTACATCCGAGCTGCTCAAGGTGGCCTTGCCAGGGCCATAGACCAGTACGTAAAGGATATATGGGTAAGAAAATTTGATAACTATGTATACCAGTAGCCCCTGTTACTTGAAACAGTTGGCACAACTGATTTAAGGATCCTCGTGTGCATAGATTCTGACAGAGAGGAATACCCAGCTGTCCAAAGAGCTGGAGGAGTGCAAGGCCCAACTGCGGGCCGCAATTGCCGTGATGGAGGAGTCTACGAAGGCTCCAACTAGTAATATTTGCTTTGAACTAGAAATGTCATTGCATGTACCCGTTAAGTATTCGGCATGAATGCAATTCTAACAATAGAATCTCCAAACAATCCCGGAGGCAACCCGGATATCGTACCAACGGACGAGCAACAAGTTCGGTGACAGCTGAAGGCTGGCCAGTGTGTGCTTACCAAGGTTATAAAGGAGTAAAATACTCACCAGGATGCGAACGCCCGACTGGACGTCAAATTGAAGGATCTTCGGGCCCAGCTTGCTGACACCGTAAAGGAGAATAAGAGGCTTCGACGTGGCATATTCAGTAAGTGCTCTGACAAACCACTATAGAGTTCAGCGAGAAGCGTGCTAACAAAATTATGTCTGTAGGCATGCTGACAGGTCGTCCTGAAGAGGAGATGCCCGGATCTACAGGCAATCTTCTGCCGGAGCTCTCACAACTGCACGAACAAGTTTGGCAGGTGATGCGGGACATTGCCCAAGTCTTGTGGCCGTCCGCCTCCCTGCCAGGAGGCATGGGGGAGCTTATGTAGATGCTTAAGGGAGCTCGGCCGTACTTCCGATTATGGAAGATATCGGCCTACCAACAAGGAGCAAGGGAAGCCTGGGCCATGGTGATGACGCGATACACCAAGGCTGACCCGAACCACATGGCCGAGGTCGGACCTGTAGGATCAGATGGGAAAGAGATCCCTGTAAGTTTGGTGTATGACCAGGTAGCATTAGCCGCTAAGTATTCCCAACAGGACTGTAGGCTAGACAGCCTGTTGGATGGTATAGAAGAAGAATTTAGTCAGTCTAAGTGACCTTGTACTTCGAACGACACATTTTGTCCCTAGCCAGATTGTAAATCATTTGTCTTTGCCGACCTTTTCGCTTCAACCTCTGGATCCAACAGTCCGGAGTGTATCCGAATACCCGCTCGGTTATGTAAAAACCGGGGCACGTGTGGAAACCAGGCGTAGGGGTCATTAGTGCTTGAACAGACAAGTACCCAACTAGTTATGTTATATTACATGGGTAGTAAGAAACATCTTCCAGGGAGAATAGTTCCGTTAAAGGTTCCTTTCCCTGGGGTGTGCATGCATTGATGTGCATGTCCGGACTGCGAAAATTTACGCAGAATATAAGCATCTGGGGGCATGTTTTGTAACAAGTAAAATACATCTTTTATTCACTGACCGAATGTTCCCTTAAGAACGCTAGCTTTCGACTTCACCCAGTCTGAGGTACACATCCAGCTGACCCGACAGTAACAATCGCAAAGGTGCTCCCCTTATGCCCTAGCCAAATTAACGGGAACGTAGGGCATAAACACAAGAGCCAGGCAACCTAACTTGGCCAAAACTTAAGTCATATCAATGCATATAGTGGTGAAAAAAGGCACATATGGAAAAGTGACGCATATGTGGTGGGCATGAAGCCCAAAAGACAATTAAGCTTCTGTGTAAGAAGCCCCCAGGTGTATTGAGCGCGCATAGCGCGGCCAGAGTGTGCGGTCAAAGCATACTTGAAGCTTTTAAGGCTATAAATGTAAAAGGAGGAGAGAGAGGGTATAATTTAAAAAGCGGAAACGGAGGTAAGGAGACAAACATTGAGTTCGGCACTAGGCGTAGAATCTTCAGAGTCTGGCGGTGTTCCATGGGTTCGGCTTGAGTCGATTGTCTGATGCATCACGCAGGCGGTACACACCTCTAGTGAGAACTTTGTCAATGATGAAGGGGCCCTCCCATTTGGGCTTGAGCTCGTCCTTTTTCTTCTCTGGTATGCGTAGAACGAGTTCACCACTATTATAAGTTTTGGCCCGCACTTCTCTACTTTGATACCGTCGAGCCTGCTGCTAATAGAATGCGGAACGGGCCTTCGCGACGTCACGCTCTTCCTCCAGGGCATCTAAGCTGTACATGCGCACTCTAGGTGAATCATGGATGATATCGCAGGGTAGCACTGCCTCTGCGCCGTACACCATAAAGAATGGTGTGTATCCGGTTGTGCGATTTGGCGTGGTCCGCATCCCCCATAATACGGAGTCAAGCTCCTCGATCCAGTGTGTATCTGATTCCTTCAAGGATCGCACTAGTATGGGTTTAAAGCCACTCGTAATAAGACCGTTCGCTCGTTCGACTTGACCGTTTGTTTGGGGGTGATAGACAGAGGCGTAATATAGTTTTATGGCCATTTTGATGCACCAGGTTTTCACCTCATCGGCTGTGAAGTTTGAGCCGTTATCGGTGATGATGCTGTGGGGGACACCGTAGCGGTGTACGACCCCGAATATAAAGTCTATCACTGGTCCGGATTCGGCCGTTTTAACTGGTTTGGCTTCTATCCATTTGGTGGATTTGTCGACCATGACCAGCAAGTATTTCTTCTTATGGCTTCCTCCTTTAAGGCGTCCAACCACATCAAGCCCCCAGACCGCAAAGGGCCAAGTAATGGGGATTGTTTGGAGGGCGGTGGGCGGCATATGGCTTTGACTTGCAAAAAGCTGGCAACCAAAGCAGTGTTGGACAAGGTTTTTGCGTCTACCTGGGCTGTCGACCAGTAGAAATCTGTACGGAAGGCCATGCTTACGAGCGCCCGAACTACAGCGTGCTGGCCGCCGAGTCCGGCATGAATTTCAGACAGGAGCTGCCGCCCTTCCTCTTCGGAGATGCTCCTTTCGAGCACTCTGGTTACGCTTTTTCTCATAAATCTCTCCGTCGTGGACTTTGTAGGCTTCAAAGCGCCGCACGATGCAGCGTGCCTCATTTTTGTTCTCCGGGAGTTCCTGCCTATTTAAGTAAGCTAGGAAGGGTTCCTTCCACAGGGCGATGACCGCCATGATCATGTGGGCCGAAGGTGTGATTTCGGTGGTAGAGCCTCCGATTACGTCAGGTTGTTCAGGATCTGGGGTTGTATGCAGATCCAGATTAGTATTGCCGGACTCCCCTTCCCATACCACGGATGGCTTGAACAACCTTTCCAAAAAAATATTTGGTGGGATGGGGTCTCGTTTAGCGCCGATGCGGGCAAGGATATCCGCCGCTTGATTATTTTCTCGAACCACATGGTGGAATTCGAGCCCCTGGAATCGAGCTGACATTTTGAGAACGGCGTTACAGTAAGCCGCCATTTTCTGGTCCTTGGCGTCAAAGTCTCCATTTAGTTGAGATACTGCGAGATTTGAATCCCCGCGTACTTCGAGACGTTGAATGCCCATGGAGACTGCCATCCGAAGACCGTGCAACAGAGCCTCATACTCTACTGCATTGTTAGAATCTGTGTAAAGTATTGGGAGTAGGTATTGGACTGTATCTCCGGTGGGGGACGTCAGGACGATGCCAGCCCCTAGACCAGGTAGCATCTTAGAGCCGTCAAAGTGCATGATCCAATTGGAGTACGCGCCGTACTCTTTAGGGAGTTCGGCTTCTGTCCATTCAGCGACGAAGTCAGCCAGTACTTGCTACTTAATGGCCCGCTGTGGGTTGTATGTTATGTCGAATGGGAGGAGCTCGATATCCCATTTTGTAATCCGTCCCGTGCAATCGCGGTTATTTATAATGTCATTGAGTGGTACTTCGGAGGCCACCTTGATTGAACACTCCTGAAAGAAGTGTCGTAGTTTTCAGGATGCCATGAAGACAGCGTATGCTATCTTTTGATAATGTGGGTACCTTGACTTGCATGGAGTGAGGACAGTGGATACGTAGTATACCGGCTTCTGTAATGGGATTTTATGTCCATCTGTCTCTCGTTCGACGACGAGCACTGCGCTTACAACCTGGTGTGTTGCCGCTATGTATAGCAACATGGGTTCGCCAATATTTGGCGCTGCCAGAATTGGATTAGTGGCCAAGAGGGCTTTTATTTCCTCCAGCCCCGCTGTAGCTGCATCCGTCCACTCGAAGTGTTCGGTGTGTCGAAGAAGGAGACAAAGAGGTAGCGCCTTTTCTCCTAATCGGGAGATAAAGCGGCTTAGGGCGGCCACACATCCGGTTAATTTCTGGATTTACTTGAGGTCTGTTGGTGTAGCCAACTATGACAGAGCTCGGATTTTAGCCGGATTTGCTTCGATTCCTCTATTGGAGACAATAAAGCCCAAGAGTTTTTCGGCTGGTACGCCGAAGATGCACTTTTCTGGGTTGAGCTTGATGTCGTATGATAATTCTCTGGTGTGCCGAATACTACGTCCAATGTGATTTTCCCTACGCATCGTGCCTCCCGACTAGGGATGGTTCCCCTGAAGGTCGTGCTGCTTTGCTCAATGCGGCTCTTATCTATTTCAATTTTATTAAGAGTTTCCTCATAGATGAGGTTTAATCCGCAGCCACCATCCATCAGCACTTTAGTAAGCCGGAATCCGTCCACTATTGGACTAAGGACTAAAGTGGCTGGTGCTCGGACTGTTCGGAATTGAGGCTCATCGCTAGCATTGAAGGTTATGGATGTATCCCTCCACGGGTTTATTGCTGCGACGTGGCAGACTTCGGCGAGGCTGCGGAGCACTCGCTTGCGCCTGTTGTTTTAGGCAAAAGTCTCAAAGATGGTCAGTAATGTATTCTTATTTTCTGCGGGATGGTGTTCTGCGGTATTGTCCATGAGAAGGTCCTCGCCGCTCATGGCCACCTGTCGGAGTATCCAACATGCTCTAAGGCTGTGTGTTGGTATGGTGTCTGGTGTGCTGTGAATTTTGCATGGCCTGTTGAGCCATCCCTCTAGTACGTTTCCACGCCCTGTAGAGGGCTTTGGCTTCTTTGTAATTCGGTTGGGTGACTTGCGAGAGTGCACCCTTTTAGTTCGACGAGGGGTTTAGTTAGGGCCGGAGGATCCCAGAATTTTGTTTGGGTCTTCCAGGAGCTTTCCATCACGCAATACTTCTGTACTACGGCCGCCAGGTCGGTAAAGTGTGCTATGTCACGGCGACTTATGGCATTGAGAATTCCCTTGTTCGTGCAATTTTTGCAAAAGAATGAGATTGCGTCTTCCTCGTGATAGTCCTTAACCTTGTTCATTACAAGGAGGAATCTGGCCCAGAAGTGGTGTACTGTCTCTTGGGGCTCTTGTTTGATGTGGGAAAGATCGCTTGCGTCCAGGTGGGTGGGTGAAATTAAGTCCACTTCTTGACCCAATCTGGAACCCAGGGGCGAAGGAGCTCCTCAGCTTGGCAGCTCGGGCTCTCGGGTATTGCCCAATATTTGTGGCCCGCTGCTCGATTGTAAGTTCGGAGCCTGGGCCATGTCCTCCCGTAGACGGGTATCCGGCTCAGAGAACTCGGGAATCTGGACATAGTTCATCCTCAAAATAGAGGAATAATTGTCGTTTTGTTCCTCCACCACCGCTATCTGATGGGTGACCGTCGGAGAGCTAATCTCCCTTAGGTCGGGTTTAAGCCCGATCCGATCATAATCTGTAGAGACTCCTAGGGCGGCGATGCGATCCAAGAGCTCGTTCAAGGAGGAGAGCACCATTGGATCCATCTGCTCGGTGAATTCCGGGCTGATGCGGAGGTTGTTTTTGATGACTTGAGATGTCATCATCGGCGCGGCGGCCGAACGGGCGGCCATGACGAAACTGCCCAGCCGGAGGGTTTGGCCTACAGCTAGGGAACCTCCGAAGGTGATGTTATCCTGGACAACAAGGCGATCCATCAAGCGTTATGGGGACGACACAGTGGAACTCTCAATGAAAGCACCAATGTCGGTGTCAAAACCGGCGGATCTCGGGTAGGGGGTCCCGAACTGTGTGTCTAAGGCTGATGGTAGCAGGAGACAGGAGACACGATGTGTACCCAGGTTCGGGCCTCTCGATGGAGGTAATACCCTACTTCCTTCTTGATTGATCTTGATGATATGAGTATTACAAGAGTTGATCTACCACGTGATCGTAGAGGCTAAACCCTAGAAGCTAGCCTATGATTATGATTGTTTTTGTTCTACAGACTAAACCCTCTGGTTTATATAGACAAAGGAGGGGGCTAGGGTTACACAGAGTCGGTTACAGAGAAGGAAATCTACATATCCGAATATCCAAGCTTGCCTTCCACGCAAAGGAGAGTCCCATCCGGACACAGGACGAAGTCTTAAATCTTGTATCTTCGTAGTCCAACAGTCCGGCCAAAGTATATAGTCTGGCTGTCCGAGGAACCCATAATCTAGTACTCCCTTTGCGGCTTTCAGCTTCTTGCGCATATCTGAGCCAAGGTGGGCAATCCTGGAGCCTGTATCAATAAATAAATCAATTAGTCAGATGAAAGATTCTTGCAATGCTTAGGTAGTATCATCTCAAGATGAAGTTAATTATCGAAGATGGCAGCAGCCATGGCATTTACTTGATGTTTTAAACCGGCAAGCTCTTCAGCCACCGGTTTAAGAGCTGCTTCGGCGTCTTCTGCTCTTTTCAACAGAGCCGATTTTTCTGTTTTCCAGCCTGCCTGGTCAGCCTTGAAGTCTTTTTTCAGCTTTTCCATATCTGCCAAAGTATTGGTCAACTCGGATTTGGCCTTGGAGGTTTTAGATTGCTGAGATCTTATATTTTCATGAAGATCAGCAACTTGGGAGTCTTTGACCATAATTTCAGCCTGCAGGATATAAACAATAGCCGGGTTAAAGTCATCTTATTCCAAAAGTCCCAAGAACAATACAAGTATTTTACTTGCCACTTGGGGGCTAATGCATATTGCTCTTTTTGAAGACAGTTTTGTGATGACCCGGTTAAGGTATGATGGCTATAGCAGGTTCATGGGGGCTATATGCTTGAATTTTACTGACACATATGATAACGAGACCCGGCTTATCTTGACAGATTAAGCCAGCCCTTGGGGGCTACATGTGCAAAGTTGAAATATTATTATTAGAAGTCCTGATTTATCTTGAAAGTATAAATCGGGCCCTTTGGGGCTACTGGATTTGATCTACAAAGTTTTGTTAAGTCTGCAGCACATTCTATTCTATCATGTCCAGTAAACTGAGCGGCTAATGGAAGTGTATTCATTTGAAGAAAGGTGTAGTGTTTACCTCAAAGCACTCCTTCATCAAATTTACTAAGTCGGCTTCAAAGTCACGGCTTGTGTACAAGCGGTTCAAGTACCCAGAGTGGATCTCCTGGGAACTGAAATGGGCATAGCTCTCTAGATTGGCTGACCACTTTCCTTTGTCAGCAACAGAAATTTCTTCTTTGGCGATGTGCTATGACAAGAAATTAGGGTTGCCTGGCTCCGTATAACCATGCCCAGTGATGGTAATGTCATCAGCCTTTTCTTCAGCAGGCTTGATAGGGCTTGGCAGGCTAGTTGGGCTTGGCGGATTGGTGGTAGCTGGATCAACATCCATCTAGTCCATGTCAATGTTGTTTTCAACCAGTGGCGGTTCATCGACTGTGGCTATAGGGGCTTGGTGGGAGGTCTCTGCTAATTGCTGCTCCGTCTCAGAGGGGTTCTCAGTAGTTTTTGTCCCTGTGAATGAAACGCAGGATGAGGTTAATACAATAGTTGAGTATATAATTGAACGCAAAGGCTTGGAAGTCTTACCCAAGCACATTTTTGAAGGTCGGGACATGAGTCCTGTCGGGGATATACCCCGCGGTATGACCCGGCCGGAGTCCTAAACCGGCTGGGACTTGGTAAACCGGCGGATGGTAAACCGGCGGAGAGTTAAGACAGAGAGTGAAGACAGATGGCTAAGACAGACGGTAAACCGGCTGGTGTTAAACCGGCAGACAATGTTAAGCAGACAATGTTAAACCGGCAGACAATGTTAAACCGGCAGACAATGTTAAACTGGCAAACAGTGATAACTGGGTTGTCAGGGGTTATGAAGCCCGAGATGTTATGAAGCCCAAGATGTTAAGAAGCCCATGAAGATAAGTTAGAATAGTTAGGTCTTAAGTCCGAGTTGGACTCTACATGTAACCCGCCTCTTCAACATATATAAGGAGGGGTAGGGCTCCCAAAGAAGCTACAAGCAAGTAGAAAAAATCTTAGGGCTAGACACAAAGAGGAAAGCCAGTTTACGGCAACTCCCTCGTGATGATAATGAGACCTAGCCTCAAACAGCATGTAGGGTTGTTACCGGATGATGTTTCCCGGGGCCCGAAGCTGTCTAAATCTCTCTCTTGTGTTGCGTCTCTCGATTCCGCTCAACCCCTCTCAAGCTACCACATAGATGTGTTGGCCTCATGATTAAGTCCTCACCCTAGGACATCTGTCGTGACAATTCCACGACAGTTGGCGCCCACCGTGGGGCTCGCGCACGGTGGTGTTGAGTTCTTGGAGGGATCTCTTCCAAGGTTTGAGAAGATCGCAATTTTTCTGGTGAAAAATAATCAGTTTAGAAGGATCTACATGATCTCCGTGGCAACCAGCCGGAACGTCGTACAAGATCGATTAAGAGGTTTTAGGGTTGCAAATTGTAAAGCCGCCACACACTGGTGGAAAAAAGGCCTTTGGTCGCGGTTCGCAACTGCCATTAGTCGCGGCTGCGAATCGCGACTGATAAGCGACTAAAGCCCCCTTTAGTCGCGCTTCTTTTAATCATGATTAAAGGCTTTAGTCCGGTTCTCGTGGCTAACTGGGACTAAAGCCTCCTCCGCAGTTTAAATTTTTACTTAATTTTTTTGCGAATTTTTTCATTTTTTTATTTTCAAATTTCTGAATTATTTTAACCTCTAATCTCTAATCACCACCCTCATCACTGCTCAATTTATCCTCTAATCTCTAATCACCCTCATAATTCCAAATCATCTAACTTCCCGAACGGTCACCCATCCTCCCACTCCCCACTGAGCACGCTTAACTTCCGGGTTCTATTCTCCTCGTTTCCAAGTCTGCACTTGTTGTTTTCGACAATAGTAGGATGTCAATTCTATTAACCCTCGGTATTTAGCTTGAGCATGAAGTGACACATTTCACTGCTTGAGTTTGAAACTATTGTTTTAAAAACAATAATTATTTAGTAACACTAATATTTCGGAATAATTAGTTTGACCATTTTTGACCACAGTTTGACCAGATTTGACCAAAATTTAAAAAAACTGAAATAATTATTTAGTAACACTAATATTCTAGAATAATTAGTTTGACCATTGTTTGACCACAGTTTGACCACAATTTGAAATTTTTTGAATTTTTTTGCCTCTCCAGAACTTAAAAGCCCCGTATCTTTTTTTCTGTTAGGTTTTTGGGATTCTAAAAATGTTTAACGGGGTTCCAGAGAGATTTTGCAAATAAAGTCGAAATTCATATTTGTTAATTTTCCCAACAACTAGACCACATATCACATGGAAAACTTATTTTATTTTATTTTTTTGACATTTCCATAATTTTCTTTTGTTTTTCTAAAACTGAAAAGGCGATCGGGGGTAGAGTTTGAAAATGAGGTTCAAATCCCTTTAGTCGCGGTTGGCGCACCAACCGACTAAAGGTCCGCCAACATGACTAAAGGTTCGGGCCATTAGTCGCGGTTGGCCGCATCAACCGACTAAAGGTCTAACCTTTAATCCCGGTTGGCACAACCAACCATGATCTAAAGGCCTTGGGCCACTCGAGACCTTTAGTCCCGGTTGGTCCGCCAACCGCGACTAAAGCCCTCACGTGCACCACCGGCCACCGAGCGCCTGGCCCAGCCTTTGGTCGCGGTTCACCTCCAGAACCGCGACTAAAGGTCCCATTGGTCGCGGTTCCTACAGCTTCGCGACTTATGGGCTGGACGGAAAGCCTGTTTTTCCACCAGTGACAGGCACCGTGGTGATCCGCCGAGTCCGATTCGCCAAGTTGCAAGTTAATGGACACGAGATTTCTGCTGCGGTGTTAGTCTCAAGGAAATTCCGTAGCGGCGGCGTCCGGCAAACCGAAAGAGTTTCGTGGCAGTTACTTTCTATGTGAAGATAAAGTTTCTTTTTGAGCATCAGTACAGACACAAGCGCTCATATACACGCGCATACACTCATCCCTATGAACGCACACACGCACACCCTACCCCTATGAGCACCTCCGGAGATCGAAAGCAAGATATCATCTTGAGATTTACGAAGTCACCGTAGGCGCCTCGTCGTCGACGGGAACGTCTCCTCCCACTGAAAGCGCATAAGTTGACCAATCAAATCAAAGGAGGGGTAATCCTACATGGAACCATCCAACATAAAAAACTAACTGACCACGACCCGGAAAAGGATAAGGCAGCAAACCGGACTCTTCCGCCGTACACGCAGCGCCGTGGGTTTTTGACTCGCCTCTTCCGCGGTGGCCCGTTTTGGATCCGACATGTCCACTTGCGGCAAGGGTACAGCTGAATCCATAACTGAAGCTCTATTTCTGTCCGCCTCCGCCTGCCTCAAGTCACCGGATCACCCCCGTCCCGCCTGTCTGCTCGTGGCCTTTGGTCATCAACTATTCGCCATCCCGCCGGCCTCCGCATTGAGTCGCCAGCCGCCGAGCACAGCGATCCGCTATCCGCCTCAACATCCGTTGCCGGCAGGGCTGTCTCTTCGTCTTCAAACCGGCTCTGTGCATTTTCTTCCACCTTAAAGTCGCGGCCGGCGGTCGGTGCCGGGCCACTTTGGACTCGCCTACCTTCACCTCCTCTGCCGCGCCCGCCGCCGGTTCATCACACGGCCATCCGTCGTTGAATCGCTGGCCCGAAGCCGTCCGGTTCCTGAGTGCCTGATGTTAAAACGACGTTGTCCTTTGCCGGATTGTCCATGGGCCGCTTTGCCACGGCTGCATCTCCGTTCGGTCTCCAAAGCACCGCATCAACCCGCCACCTGGCCTTGGGCTCCCTCGCCCTCACGCGCCACCGTCATGGTCTTGACCCGCCCGTGCGTTGAGCCGGCCTTACCTGTTGCCTCTGCCGCAAACTGCCGCGTCTCACATTGGTCGCCTAGCCGACTCCGCCCGGTGCGCCACGGGCGTCTTGCTGCCTCTCCACCCGTCGCCGGTTTACAGCGCCTCTCAGCCCCTTGCCGGTTCACTGCTCCGCCTTCGTCGGAGAACTTCCCGAGCTGCTGTGGCGGAGTTGTCCCGCTCCTCAAAGTCACTACCATGGCCGGCCTCCTCCCTCTAGAGCCGCCCAGCTGCTTGCGCTGCGCTTGGTCTCGGAAGAAAATCTTATACGACCTGGGTCGTACAGGACCGATTGTGAGACCCTCTCTAGCGTGTAGTACAGGACCTGGGTCGTACAGGACCGATTTTGAATCTCAAAGCAGAAGGCCCGTGAATCCCTTATACCAAATCCCTAATCCCCTTTTCTTCGCCGCCGTCGCCGCCGCCGCTGCTGTAGCGCTCGCTCGTCGTCGTCGCCGCCGCTGCCAACGCTCGCTTTGTCGTCATTGTCAGCGCTCTCTCGTCGCCGCCGCCGCCCCCGCCACAACTCTTCTGCTCGCTCTGTTGAGGAAGCATCGGAGCTCCATCCCCGCTGATCTCCCCAACCATTTATAACCATACTCCTCGGTGCCCCAAGCTCAAGTCAAGCACCAACAAATTACAGGAACGTGCTGACTGAGTCATCTACAGGTGCCCACACGTAGCCAACTTAGTGAATTTGGGCGCAGCCAAAGAGTGCATGCAGCATGCATAGTGCGCTTGGAGGCGCCCACGAACATCGCCGTGGCCGGCGGGGACGTCGCCGCTTCCGACGGGAATGGAGCGCGCTGAGCTGGGTGGTGTACCTGACGTCGAGGAGCACGCCGCCGGCGATGTGGCGAGCAGCCATGGCGCATCACAACGGCGACTGTACTTTGGCTGTTTGAGGCCGCTGGAGAGATTAGAGAAGGCTGTGCTTTAAGATTCGTATGGCCAGGTGTCACATGCGGGAGAGGGTCTCACGATGGGTCCCGTACGACCCGGTCGTATAGGATTTTTTTCCCTTGGTCTCCACCTCCACAAGTCGCCAAGACCGACAAGAATTCTATACATGTGCAAGTCATCCGAGGCTACGGCCTAATCCGCCAGAGCTCTACTACTACTCCCAGGCCGTGGGAATCAACAGTCTGCTACTACCTTGTTAAACTGGCGTGAAGAATAGTCAAATACCGGAAAATCAACTATTAGGTGATCAAAACTAGTACTACTTGAGTGCTACTAGATCAGATTACTACATCCATCCGAGTCAGGAAAGTCCAAGAGCTGTTGCCGGATCATCATTAGGCTATATTCCGCTCTAATACGCCGTGCCTGCCGGAGCCCGTGCCCGCTGAACCGGCAGCGGCAGCCGCGTCACTCCAACCCGTCGCCGGTTCAGCCGCGCCTCGCCTCCTCTGGGTCATCATCATTGACCCGCAGCCGCGTCACTCCAACCAGTCGCCGGCTCAAGCCGCGCCCTGCCTTCTTTGGGTCGTCATCATTGACCCGCAGCCGCGTCACTCCAATCCGTCGCCAGCTCAAGTCGCGCCCTGCCTCCTTTGGGTCGTCATCATTGACCCGCAGCCGCGCTTCTTCAACCCGCCACCGGAGCCGTCCTCCTAGCCGCTACTCATGCTGCTACCTTTTTCTACGACTGCAAAACCGCCGCAAACTGGTTACTACCGTTGCCACTGTGATGTGTGTGTGACTCGCCGAAGCTCCACCCCCGTCAAACTGCCCTGGCCTTTGTTTCAAGATGACACCATCGATCCGCGGCCTACGCGGACAGTGAGTTGCCCTGGCCTCACCATTGTCTCCTATGCAGCACGGGTCGCTTCTGTTCCAAGTCGCCGCTGCCTTAAGCCGGCCATGTCTCCGCCGTAACTTGGCGCCCCTGCGCGTCTTGTCTTGCTCTGAGCCGGAGACCCGCCTCCGTCGCTGCTGGTTGTGATTCATACATTTGGGTACCTTGAGCCTGAATACGCTTCTACAGGGAAAGTGACTACAAGGGTTGACGTTTTGTCATATGGCATCATTCTAACGGAGATGATTACTGAAAGGAAGGTGCTGGATAATTCATTACCTGAGGACGAAACACGTTTTGTAAACAATCTTCAGATGAAATATGCTTGACAAGGAAAAGTTCAGAAAAGTCCAGAAAAGTCGCCTCCTCTTCTACCATGGTCTTTAAGCCATCGTCAGTCGTTTCAGAGGCATTCTCGTCGCTACAGTTTTCGTAGCTGTCTACATCCACTACCGTGGGTCTGTCTTCAAACCGCCGCGAACGAGCTACCCCCACTGCCGGGATAAACCGGCCCAATTGCCATGAGCCGCGGCCGTTCTCAGTCCGTCCCTCGCATATCTTGGCCGAGACGCTCTTCACCAGCAAAACACCGTTATTCATTCCACGCCGGTTCCGCTTCTAAGCCGTCCGCGCTACCTTGCGGGCAGATTCGGCCGCTGCTTTGAATCGCCAAGACCACCACGGCCCCGCCTCCGCTGGCACCCGTTGACTCCGCCGACGTCGCCCGAGTTGACTCCGCTGCCGCACTCACTATGGTTCGCCGCCATAAGGCGCCAGGTGGGGTTCGTTTTTGTCGTGACCTGCCCGCGTGCGCCAGCCTCTAGCTCTGCTCCTTCCCCGATAGCTGTGAACCGGCTGATTGAATTAACCCGTGACCCGGTGGCGATTTATGGGCATGGACACTAACAAGGAACAAAGGACTTTGCTCAAAATACAGGCATGGATGCTAGGGCAGGAACCTTTGCTTCCCCTGTGATTGCTCTACCCGGAAAGAAGGAAACAAAAGGATAATGTAGCCGGTGAAAAAAAAAAAGCGGATCGTGAAAGCAGTAAAATTCGGACCAGTTGGAAAACCAACGACGACGGACATGACTTGCTCGACGTCCCATGAAAAGATCAGGTGCTATCCATCTTATTTAGTTTTTCAATATTCTTTAAAATTCCTTCGGGAACAATTGCCTTCCCTTTAATATGTTTGTTCCATGATCATGGCAGAGACAATAAGATCATCTGTCATCCAAATACATCAGGACAATTATTCACCATCGAAGTGGAGTTATATGGTGGATATGGAGTGCATGGCATCATCATTTTTCACTAATATTTATACGTGCTGCCGTGCTCAACGGAAGTGCTTACGCTGCCACCCTTGCGGCCCGGTTTACATCAACACACCGGGCTGCACCTGTTTGCATGAGCTATTTATTGAGTATGAGCAAGTCACAGCTTGGGTAGGCCGGTTTTTCTTCCAAAATATTGGAGGCAGATTATCGTTCAGCTGCCGTCTTCACTGGATAGATCAATGGACATGCGCACAAATCACTGCCACTATAGTTTGGTCAACTTCAAATAGCCAGTTGGAAGGAACCAGTGGCCGAGTTGCTGACACGGCTCATATGGGATCATCTATAATCCGCCGCAGTCACCTCAACCTTCTGTGGATTTACATCGCGTTATTAACACCGATGATATATACCTTCTGCTATGGTCAAGTATGGAGAATCTCAAGACAACTCCTTGAGTCATCTTAAGACTCGGGGGCTACGATGATATGACGCAGCGAGTCTTGCTAGTTTCAGCAAATTCAAGTGCCCCAGGATGTTGAAGGGAAACCCGGTCCCGGAGGCCATTGTTATATTGAGGAAAATTTAAAGGCCGTCAGAAATATTCCGGCTCACAATGATGTTTCCGGTTTATAGTCCGGTTTATGGGGAATCCCGTCTCCCACACAGCGCTGAAGCCCTTAGTATCTGGTTTAAATCCGGTTTAAGAGGACATTATCTCTTCCAAAGCTCTGAAGTTCTCAAATCCGGTTTAAGAATATCCGGTTCAAAAAGGAATTAACTTCTCGCAAGTTCGAGTTTAAAGGCCGTCAGAAAATTTCCGGCTGAAAATGAAGATTCCGGTTTAAAATCCGGTTCAAGGGAAAGATGTCTCCCACAAAGCTTTGAAGCTCTCAATATCCGGTTTAACGTCCGGCTCAAGAAGGATTTATCTCTTGCAAAAAGTTAAAGGGTGCCAAAGAGGACCTGCTGCCATGATGCGTGGTTCAAACATGGGTATCGTGCCTTATTGGCTTATCATGTTATTGATCACTTGGGGGCTTGGTCATGTCTGAACCATAGTCACACCTCTTGATCGGCGCAATGCCACAATATCACTTGGGGGCTTGGTCGCGACCGAACCAATGCAACACCTTTTGATAGGCGAAAGCCACCAGATCACTTGGGGACATGGTCAAGTCTGAACCAGTCACGCCTCTTGATCGGCCTAAGGCCACAGAATCACTTGGGGGCTTGGTCGAACCTGAACCATTGCCATGCCTTTTGATCGGCATAAATGCCACGGTTTCATTTGGGGACCTGGCTGACTTGAACCATCGCCACACCTATTGGGTGCTTGGTCCTGTCCGACCATGGTAACACCATCTGATCTGCTCAAGAAAGCATCTTTCTTGCAAACGGTTTTATCATGGCCTTTTGTTTCAGTCTTCTTCTTAAATTACTATTATTTTTGTTGCGTTTTTTAAAACCGACAAGCATTTTAAACCGGTTCAAAACTGTCAATTGACGGAACACGGTCAATTCTTAATCCGGAGACTATTTGCCCGGTTTGATTTATTTTTTTTGATTTGTTACCATCTTATTATGGAGTAAACCGGTGTTCATTAATCCGGCTTGACTTTCAATTACAAGTTGTCAGTACATGATCAAGTCATAATCCGGAGACTATCAGCCCGGTCTGGTTTGACTACGAGTCGCCAGTGTTATATATGGCTAAACCGGTGTTTATCACAACCCGGTACGGTTTATCATAAACGGCACAGTATGAAAGGAGTTATCATTACTCAAGATTGGGGTTATCACCCTTACTACGAAAAGTTGGTAAACCTACGATGTGATTCAATGTCACAGGTATGATATATTTCATATTTGATTATTCTTAAGTGCAGCCTTGGTTATAAACCTGGGTTATATGTTGGGCATTATGACCCGTCCGACGGTAAACCGCCAGGACACTTTAAACTTGTTGTATGCAGAAATAGGTTGAATAAAGCATAATTATAAATCAATGGCATTTATTAACCCGGTCTGGTTCCGACTATAAGTCGCCAGCATATATTTGGATTGCGCCATTGGAATCATGCGCTCATAAATCATTGGATTATATTATTAAAATCTTCAAATAGCCAACATTGCTGGATTTTATTATGGTTATCAATAACCACTATTATGATTAAGGTTTTCAAAGTCGCTTTAGCGCAATGGCTATCATATTATCAATGGATATGATTTTTATTCTACAATTGAAGGAATAGTCCCGAGTTGCTGCAGGCTTACAACCCGGCACTTGGGGGCTACATTATTTAAGTTGAGATTACATCAAATATGCAAGTTTTATGTCGCTGCAAGCATGCACCATGACACTTGGGGGCTAAGGCAAAGTCATTCTTTGTTCATCTGATTGAAGACCCGACTCATCACATTATAATGAGCCGTCCCTTGGGGGCTACCAATTGCTCGTGTCAACAATTCAAGTCCCAGCTCAATATTATCTTACTGAGCCGGCCCTTGGGGGCTACACGTTGCTGTTACATTCTACATGATCATATTTTCAAAAGTCCCTGCTCATTATTTGCATAATGACCCGGCCCTTGGGGGCTACACTGCTTGAAGTTTTTATGAGCATCGGGAAATTACAAGTCCCAGGTTGCTGCAAGCATGACATCCCGGCACTTGGGGGCTACATATGTGGAATACTCAGTTTTGACTAGTGATTGAGATGAACAACCTGGTGTTCTTCAAGCTTGTGACATTTATATTGAAGCAAGTCTTAAGCAGTTACTACGCTCCCTTCTTAAGACTTGGGGGCTACAAGTGATATGCATACAAAGGAGGTATATTTTCAAGCTTGATGTTAACGAACAGTTATGATCCGGTGCCATCAATATTTGTAAACCGGCAAGTTCTACATTCTTAAACCGGCTGAAGATCAGATGAGGATTTTCAAGGACCATTATTTTTGTTAAGTCATTGGGAGCTGAGTCAGAGAAGTTATTCTCCACAATATATTTTCTATGAGAAATTAATGCCAGCAAGTTGATTATGAAGCTGGACTATTAAACCGGATTTTCTAGAAGAAGGAAGTGACAAGAACTTAAGGATGATGAGAGTAAGTTTAACATGGATAAATCCAAATTAAACTGGGGGCTAATGTCGGGGATATACCCCGCGGTATGACCCGGCCGGATTCCTAAACCGGCTGGGACTTGGTAAACCGGCGGAGAGTTAAGACAGAGAGTCAAGACAGATGGCTAAGACAGACGGTAAACCGGCTGGTGTTAAACCGGCAGACAATGTTAAACCGGCAGACAATGTTAAACCGGCAAACAGTGATAACTGGGTTGTCAGGGGTTATGAAGCCCGAGATGTTATGAAGCCCAAGATGTTAAGAAGCCCATGAAGATAAGTTAGAATAGTTAAGTCTTAAGTCCGAGTTGGACTCTACATGTAACCCGCCTCTTCAACATATATAAGGAGGGGTAGGGCTCCCCAAAGAGGCTACAAGCAAGTAGAAACAATCTTAGGGCTAGACACAAAGAGGAGAGCCGGTTTACGGCGACTCCCTCGTGATGATAATGAGACCTAGCCTCAAACAACATGTAGGGTTGTTACCGGATGATGTTTCTCGGGGCCTGAAGCTGTCTAAATCTCTCTCTTGTGTTGCGTTTCTCGATTCCGCTCAACCCCTCTCGAGCTACCACATAGATGCGTTGGCTTCACGACTAAGTCCTCACCCTAGGACATCTGCCGTGACAATTCCACGACAAGTCCCCTTTGAGTCACCAGAGGAGGAATGAGACGTTCCCTGATAATTTGAATCTGAAGGATTAAGAGGTTGTCGAAAAAGACCGGCCCTGGGATAAGTTAAGTCGGGGTTTGTTGAAACCTCTAGACGACGCTTGGGGGAGCCGGAGTGTTTGGTAAGCCGGAGGACAGGATCCCGCTTCCGTTGTTCCGGGTTGTGCGGCGAGCTTCATGATGCTACTTCTTCAAAATAAAGTTGGGATCCAAATAAGAAAAAGGATGAGAAAACCTTACTTTCTGGCTTGCTTGGCGAGTTTTCTATTTTGGCACAGATTGTAAGCCGAAGGAAAGAGCAATTACCTCTTCGTCACCCGCACGGCTGGCTTCGGCTTCCTCCTGATAATAGCCATTGTCAATGAGATGTATAAAGAATGAGCCAAGAGAGTCAAGTTCTACTCCGACTCATCTTCATCACCATCATCATCCAAGTTTAACTCGGAGGGATTGGTCTTCTTCTTGGTAGGCCTTTTGGTGGCCTTGGTCTTGGTCCGGATCGGCTTGGCCGGCCTATCCTGCGGCTTCTTCCTCCAAAATGGAGAATCGGTCTGTTGAGGTAAAATGATTATAAGTGGACAGTATTAATGAAAACATGATTTAGATTGAATGCATGGTGTGCAACACTTGTAGAAAGTGGCTTGTTGAAGATGCAGTAAGGACTAAGTACGGTTTTACTTCATTCTTCCCAAGTTTAGTTGAACAAAGACTTGGTTGCTTCTGTGAGTTCTGCATTAGATAGTTGAATTTCGCAGTGGCGTTGGGGATCTTTCAAGTCGCCGGTATACTCGCACATTAAGCTGGGGCGATGGCTTAATGGCAAGATCCTCCAGGAGACCTAGCACCGAACAAGGTCGATGTCGGTTAAGCCGTTAGCCATGAAGGCTCTGAGCTTTGAAAAATTGGGCGCATACTTGGCCCGTTACTTCGTGCTGACCCGCGGTGGGAGTGGATGTGTGTTGTTGAGCCGGTGGTCATGATAACCCGGCAGAGGATTATCGCCTGCCGGAGAGGTGTCTTGGCAATAGAACCAAGTATCGTTCCAGTCCTTGGGATGACTGGGCGTCTTGGCATAGGGGAAACTGGCTTCTTTCCTCTTCTGAATTGAAACTCCACCGAGTTCAAAACTGGGCCCATCAGTAAACTCGCTCTGACGGTTTAAGTAATAAAACTCTCTGAACAGTTCAACTGTTGGCTCTTCTTGAAGATAAGCTTCACAGAAGACTTGGAAGTTGCAAAATGTTGGAGACGGAATTAGGCCCATCGTTTTGAGGATGAAGTTGGAAGAATTATAGCATGTCCTGAAAGAATTTGGAACCTAGCGGTGTAAACCCCCGGATCATGTGATCAGTGAAAACAACTACTTCTCCTTCCTTGGGCTCAGCAGGATTTTCGAGGCATGGGACTCTCAAGTTGATGTCATTCTTCTTGGCTAGGGTGCCAGTTGCAATGAAATTGTTCAGATCTTCCTCGGTGACCCAGGATGATACCCAGTTGCATGCAGTGAATGTCTTAGTCATTGTTGATGATGTGAAAAGAAAATTTCGCCGGTTTAAGATTATGACGGTAAGGAGGTCGTTGGTTCAAGGTTAAGAACGATAAAGCATACAGTGTGTTAAACCGGAGGATAGCATTGGAGTTATGCTAGTAAAACCATTGGCGGCTTAAGAGGGGACTAATGGTACCTGGCGGGTTATGGTTTAAAAGTTAAGCCACCCACACAGCTAGCGATTGTCAGATCTGTGAGTGGAAAAATTGCTAAGTATCATTTAGATGACTAGAGGGATGTCCATCTAAGTGGGAGTTCTTAAGTAATTAATTGAACTTAATTTATCATGAACTTAGTCCTGATAGTTTTTGCATACCTATGTTGTAGATCAATGGCCCGTGCTACCGTTACTTTGAATTTTAATGCGTTCCTAGAGAAAGCTAAGTTGAAAGATGATGGCAGCAACTACATGGACTGGGTCCATAACTTGAGGATTATCCTCACTGCTCCACAGAAGAATTATGTCCTTGACGCACCGCTCGGTGCAAGGCCTGCTGCAGGAGCAGAAGCTGACATTGTGAATGCCTGGCAAGCTCGATCTGATGACTACTCACTAGTTCAGTGTACCATGCTTTACGGCTTAGGGTCGGTACTTAAAAGACGTTTTGAACATCATGGACCATATGAGATATTCCAGGAGTTGAAGTTGATATTTCAAGGAAATGCCCGAGTTGAGAGATATGAAGTCTCCAACAAGTTCTACAGCTGCAAGATGGAGAAGAAAAGTTCTGTTAATGAGCACATACTCAGAATGTCTTGGTACCATAATCACTTGAGTCAACTGGGAGTTAATCTTCTAGATGATTGTGTTATTGACAGAGTTCTTCAATCACTACCACCAAGCTACAAAGGCTTCGTGATGAACTACGATATGCAAGGGATGGAAAAGACTATTCCTGAGCTCTTCGCGATGCTAAAGGCCGCGGAGGTAGAAAACAAAAAGGAGAATCAAGTGTTGATGCTTAACAAGACCACTAGTTTCAAGAAAAATGGCAAGGGTAAAAAGAAGGGGAACTTCAAAAAGACTTACAAGCAAGTTATCCCTCCCGGGAGAAACCCAAGTCTTGAACCAAGCCTGAAACTGAGTGCTTCTACTGCAAAGGGACTGGTCACTGGAAGCGGAACTGCCCCAAGTATTTGGCGGATAAAAAGGATGGCAAAGTGAAACAAAGGTATATTTGATTTACATGTTATTGATGTGTACCTTACTAATTCTCATAGTAGTGCCTGGTGTCGGTGTCAAAACCGGCGGATCTCGGGTAGGGGGTCCCGAACTGTGCATCTAAGGCTAATGGTAACAGGAGGCAGGGGAGATAATACCCAGGTTCGGGCCCTCTCGATGGAGATAATACCCTACTTCCTGCTTGATTGATCTTGATGATATGAGTATTACAAGAGTTGATCTACCACGAGATCGTAGAGGCTAAACCCTAGAAGCTAGCCTATGATTATGATTGTTGTCGTCCTACGGACTAAACCCTCCGGTTTATATAGACACTGAAGGGGGCTAGGGTTACACAGAGTCGGTTACAGAGAAGGAGATCTACATATCCGAACCGCCAAGCTTGCCTTCCACGGAAAGGAGAGTCCCATCCAGACACGGGAAGAAGTCTTCGATCTTGTATCTTCATAGTCCAACAGTCCGGCCAAAGTATATAGTCCGGCTGTCCGAGGACCCCTTAATCCAGGACTCCCTCTGTAGCCCCTGAACCAGGCTTCAATGACGATGAGTCCGGCGCGCAGATTGTCTCCGGCATTGCAATGCGGGTTCTTCTCCAAATCCTCCAAAGTATTGTTGTAACGACCAGTGTCCGGCTCCTCATCAATGTCGCGCTCCTCGGCTCATGTGCTTTAATAATGGTTGTCTCCATGTGTCGAGCGAATGCGAGAAGTCGAAGCGTTTTTACATTTGCCACCATACGAGTAAATCATCTATTTAAAGAGACAGGGATCCTTAGATCCAAATCACACAATCTCCTCTCGGCGAGTATTCATCAGAGCGCGCCCAGAAAAATCCATACCACCATGGCCGATCGTCGCGGTTCCTCCTCTCACTCCCGTAGCACTAGGCCTGGCGATTGGGAGAAATGTTCTGTCCCCCACAGCCGACAAGTATAGTTCTAGACCAAGGGGTTTCTCCCGCCTGCGTACATGGTCCCCGTCCGAGCAGGACTAGCCACTTTTAATGGCGGGGAGCAAGCGGAGAGCTCTCCAAACCCATCCAAGGGAGAGCGGGTATGCTTTGTCCCCTATTTGCTGAGGGGGCTCAGATTTCCAATCCATCCTTTCCTCCGCGGGCTCCTGGAGTTCTACGGCCTCCAGCTGCATCAATATACCCAAGCCTCCATACTGCATATCGCAGGCTACGTTGCCTTCTGCGAGCTATTTCTAGGTTGCGAAGCTCATTTCGAGCTGTGGAAGAGGCTATTCTGCCTCGTACCCAGCACTCAGGAGGGGTCGATATATCAAGTGGGTGGAGCCGAAATATGGCACATCGCCGGGACCGGATACCTATCCAGTACCCCGAAGAAGACATCCGAAGACTGGCCTTCAGAGTGGTTCTACAATGTATTCAGGAAAGGCCTTCCCGAGTTTGTAAATGCCCTGTTGAAGAAACGCCACAGCTGGCGCCCAGGAGCCCCTGATACGTCTCCAATGTATCTATAATTTTTTATTGTTCCATGCTATTATATTACCCCTTTTGGATGTTTATGGGCTTTATTTTACACATTTATATCATTTTTGGGACTAACCTATTAACCGGAAGCCCAACCCATATTGCTGCTTTATTGCCTATTTCAGTGTTTCGAAGAAAAGGAATATCAAACGGAGTCCAAACGGAATGAAACCTTCGGAAGCGTGATTTTTGGAACGAACATGATCCCGGAGACTTGGAGTACAAGCTAGGGAAGCTTCGAGGAGGCCAGGAGATAGGAGGGCGCGCCCACCCCCTCTGGGCGCGCCCCCTGTCTCGTGGGCCCCTCTTGGCTCCCCCGACTGACATCTTTCGCCTATATATTCCATTATACCCTAAAACCATCGAGTACGACAATAGATTGGGAGTTCCGCCGCCGCAAGCCTCTGTAGCCACCAAAAACCTCTCGGGAGCCCGTTCCGGCACCCTGCCGGAGGGGGAATCCATCACCGGTGGCCATCTTCATCATCCCTGCGCTCTCAATGATGAGGAGGGAGTAGTTCACCCTCGAGGCAGAGGGTATGTACTAGTAGCTATGTGTTTGATCTCTCTCTCTCTCTCTCTCAAGTTCTCTCTATGGCACGATCTTGATGTATCGCGAGCTTTGCTATTATAGTTGGATCTTATGATGTTTCTCCCCCTCTACTCTCTTGTGATGAATTGAGTTTTCCTGTTGAAGTTATCTTGTCGGATTGAGTCTTTAAGGATTTGAGAACACTTGATGTATGTCTTGCCATGCTTATATGTGGTGACAATGGGATATTCACGTGATCCACTTGATGTATGTTTTGGTGCTCAACTTGCGGGTTCCGCCCATGAACCTATGCATAGGGGTTGGCACACGTTTTCATCTTGACTCTCTGGTAGAAACTTTGGGGCACTCTTTGAAGTACTTTGTGTTGGTTAAATAAATGAATCTGAGATTGTGCGATGCATATTGTATAATCATGCCCACGGATACTTGAGGTGACAATGGAGTATCTAGGTGACATTAGGGTTTTTGTTGATTTGTGTCTTAAGGTTTTATTCTAGTATGAACTCTATGATAGATTGAACGGAAAGAATAGCTTCATGTTATTTTACTACGGACTCTTGAATAGATTGAGTAGAAAGGATAACTTTGAGGTGGTTTCGTACCCTACCATAATCTCTTCGTTTTTTCTCCTCCATTAGTGGCTTTGGAGTGACTCTTTGTTGCATGTTGAGGGATAGTTATATGATCCAGTTATGTTATTATTGTTGAGAGAACTTGCACTATAGTGAAAGTATGAACCTTATGCCTTGTTTCCTACCATTGCAATACCGTTTATGCTCACTTTTATCATTAGTTACCTTGCTTTTTTTATATTTTCAGATTACAAATACCCATATCTATCATCCATATTGCACTTGTATCGCCATCTCTTCACCAAACTAGTGCACCTATACAATTTACCATTGTACTGGGTGTGTTGGGGACACAAGAGACTCTTTGTTATTTGGTTGCAGGGTTGCTTGAGAGAGACCATCTTGATCCTACGCCTCCCACGGATTGATAAACCTTAGGTCATCCACTTGAGGGAAATTTGCTACTGTCCTACAAACCTCAGCACTTGGAGGCCCAACAACGTCTACAAGAAGAAGGTTGTGTAGTAGACATCAAGCTCTTTTCTAGCGCCATTGCCGGGGAGGCTAGGTAAGCGCCACTCACACCGCGTCAACTAAGCTCTTTTCTGGTGCCGTTGCCGGGGAGGTGAGTGCTTGAAGGTATATCTTTAGATCTTGCAATCGAATCTTTTTGTTTCTTGTTTTATCACTAGTTTAGTTTATAAAAGAAAACTACAAAACATATGGATTTGAGTGTGTCTCATATGCTTCATCTTTTTAATATCTTTCGTGAAAATGATGGAAAGGAAAATTGTGCTCAATTGCTGGAAGAAGAATGCATTAAAATGTTTGGTACTAGATTGTATGATGAGCATGATTGTAATGTTGTTAGTATGAATTCCCTGAATATCCATGATGCTAATGATATGCAAAGCCATAAGCTTGGGGAAGCTATGTTTGATGAAGATGATATTTTTTGTCCCCCAATTTTTAGTGAGAATATTTATTATGATGAAAGCATGCCTCCTATTTACGACGATTATATTTATGAAAGTGGATTTGGAGAGGTCATGACTTTATTTAGTGATGAATCCACTATTTCGGAAGAGGTTCCAATTGATTATAAGAACAAAGTTGCTATCTATGATGATTATTGTGATGACTTGCATGCTATTAAGAATAATGATAACCATGAAACTTTTCATCTTGATTTTAGTTTTCAATTGGATTATGCCTCACATGATACTTATTTTGTTGAGTTTGCTCCCACTACTATTCATGAGAAGAAATTTGCTTATGTGGAGAGTAGTAAATTTTTTATGCTTGTAGATCATGAAAAAAATGCTTTAGGTGCTGGTTATATTGTTGAATTCATTCATGATGCTACTGAAAATAATTATGAGGGAGGAACATATGCTTGTAAGAATTGCAATAATATCAAGTTTCCTCTCTATGTGTTGAAAATTATGAAGTTATGTTTGTTTTACCTTCCTATGCTAGTTGATTATTGTTCCCATAAGTTGTTTGCTCACAAAATCCCTATGCATAGGAAGTGGGTTATACTTAAATGTGCTAGTCATATGCTTCATGATGCTCCCGTTATGCTTCAATTCTTATCTTTTATGTGAGCATCATCGCCATTATCATGCCTAGCTAAGGCATTAAAGAAAAGCGCTTGTTGGGAGACAACCCAATATTTACCTTTACTGTTTTTGTGCGCTCACATGATTATGCTACTGTAGTAATCATGTTTTATAGCTTTTGTTTCAATAAAGTGCCAAGTAAGACCTTTAGGATATCTTACAGTGATAGTTGTGTTGGTCCTGCTGAAAATCAGAAACTTTTGCACCTAGTAAATTAGTTTTGATAACTCACAGAAACGTGCTTCTGATCTGATTCTTTTCTCTCTGGATTGGTACACAAATTTCTTACGACTTCCGAATTTTGTAGGATGTTTGGAGTTCCAGAAGTATACGTTTGATACGGATTACTACAGACTGTTCTGTTTTTGACAGATTCTGTTTTCTATGTGTGGTTTGCTTATTTTGATGAATCTATGAGTAGTATCGGAGGGTATGAACCATAGATAAGTTTGTATACAGTAGATATTACACCAATATGAATTTAGAATGAGTTCATTATAGTACCTAAGTGGTTGTTTTATTTTCTTATACTAACGGAGCTTACGAGTTTTCTGTTGAGTTTTCTGTTGTGAAGTTTTCAAGTTTTGGGTAAAGATTCGATGGACTATGGAATAAGGAGTGGCAAGAGCCAAAGTTTGGGGATGCCCAAGGCACCTCAAGATATTCAGGAATAGCCAAAAGCCTAAGATTGGGGATGCCCCCGGAAGGCATCTTCTCTTTCGTCTTCGTTCATAGGTAACACTACTTGGTGCTATATTTTTATTTGCCACATGATATGTGTTTTGCTTGGAGCGTCATGTATGATATTAGTATTTGCTTTTCAGTTTTCCACAATAATCCTTGATGTATGCACCTTTTGGGAGAAGCCCACTTGATTAGAATTTATTAGAATACTCTATGTGCTTCACTTATATCTTTTGAGCTAGATAGTTTTTGCTCTAGTGCTTCACTTACATCTTTTAGAGCACGGCGGTGGCTTAATTTTGTAGAAATTGCTAGTCTCTCATGATTCACTTATACTATTTTGAGAGTCTTTTAGAACAGCATGGTATTTGCTATGGTTATAAAATTGGTCCTAGAATGATGAGCATCCAAGTTGGGTATAATAAAAACATCATAGAAAGTGCATAAAACACTAGGATCAATTTGATGCTTGATAATTGTTGAGATATAGAGGTGGTAATGTTAGAGTCATGCTAGTGGGTAATTATGAAATTGAGAAATACTTGTGTTGAAGTTGGCAAGTCCCGTAGCATGCACGTATGGTAAAAGTTGCGTGACAAATTTGTTGCATGAGGTGCTCTTTTAATTGCCTTCCTTATGTGTGGAGGTCGGGATCGCGCGACGGTTAACTCCTACCAACCCTTCCCCTAGAAGCATTCGTAGTAGTACTTTGCTTCGAGGGCAAGTAGACTTTTGCAATAAGTATATGAGCTCTTTATGACTAATGTGAGTCCATGGATATACGCACACTCACCCTTCCACTCTGCTAGCCTCTATTATACCGCGCAACTTTCGCCGGTATCATGCACCCATCATTTACCTTCCTCAAAACAACCACCATACCTACCTATTATGGCATTTCCATAGCCATTCCGAGATATATTGACATGCAACTTTCCACCATTCTGTTTATTATGACACGCTCCATCATTGTCATATTGCTCTTTGCATGATCATGTAGTGGACATCGTATTTGTGGCAAAGCCACCTTCATAATTTTCATACATGTCGCTCTTGATTCATTGCATATCCCGGTACACCGTCGGAGGCATTCATATAGAGTTATATCTTGTTCTAGATTTGAGTTGTAAATCAATAAAAGTGTGATGATCTTCATTATTAGAGCATTGTCCCAGTGAGGAAAGGAAGATGAAGACTATTATTCCCCCACAAGTCGGGATGAGACTTCAGACTTTAAAAAGAAAAGAAAAGGAAAGAAAAAAAGGAGAAAGGCCAAAAAGAAAAAAAGAAAGGCGAAAGAAAAAAAAGGAAAAAAAGGGAAAAAAGAGAAGAAAAAAATAAAATGAGAGAAAAAGAGAGAAGGGACAATGCTACTATCCTCTTTACCACACTTGTGCTTCAAAGTAGCACCACGATCTTCTTGATAGAGAGTCTCCTATGTTATCACTTTCATATACTAAGAGGGAATTTTTCATTATAGAGCTTGTCTTGTATATTCAAATGATGGGCTTCCTCAAAATGCCCTAGGTCTTCGTGAGCAAGCAAGTTGGATGCACACCCACTTAGTTTCTTTTGTTGAGCTTTCATATATTTATAGCTCTAGTGCATCCGTTGCATGGCAATCCCTACTCACTCACATTGATATATATTGATGGGCATCTCCATAGCCTGTCTATACGCCTAGTTGATGTGAGACTATATTCTCCCTTTTTGTCCTCACAACCACCACCATATACCACCATAGTGCTATCTCCATGGCTTGCGCTCATGTATTGCGTAAGAGTTGAAAAAGCTTAAGCGTGTTAAAAAGTATGAACCAATTGCTTGGCTGAAACCGGGGTTGTGCATGATGGGAGTATTTTGTGTAATGAAAATGAAGCATGGCCTAACTATATGATTTTGTAGGGATAAGCTTTCTTTGGCTATGCTATTTTGATAGGACATGATTATTTGTTAGTATGCTTCGAAGCATTATTATTTTTTATGTTTTATAAGATTTTAATTTGAATCATTTGGATCTGAACATTCATGCCACAATAAAGAAAATTACATTGAGAATTATGCTAGGTAGCATTCCACATCAAAAATTCTGTTTTTATCATTTACCTACTCGAGGACGAGCAGGAATTAAGCTTGGGGATGCTTGATACGTCTCCAACGTATCTATAATTTTTTATTGTTCCATGCTATTATATTTTGGATATTTATGGGCTTTATTTTACACATTTATATCATTTTTGGGACTAACCTATTAACTGGAGGCCCAGCCCATATTGATTGCCTATTTCAGTGTTTCGAAGAAAAGGAATATCAAACGGAGTCCAAATGGAATGAAACCTTCGGGACCGTGATTTTTGGAACGAACATGATCCGGGAGACTTGGAGTACAAGCCAGGGAAGCTCCGAGGAGGCCAGGAGATAGGAGAGCGCACCCACCCCCTCTAGGCACGCCCCCTGTCTCGTGGGTCCCTCGTGGCTCCCCCGACCGACTTCTTTCACCTATATATTCCCTTATACCCTGAAACCATCGAGTACGATAATAGATCGGGAGTTCCGCCGCCGAAGCCTCTTTAGCCACCAAAAACCTCTCGGGAGCCCGTTCCGGCACCCTGCCGGAAGGGGAATCCATCACCAGTGGCCATCCTCATCATCCCAGCACTCTCCATGAAGAGGAGGGAGTAGTTCACCCTCAAGGCTGAGGGTATGTACGAGTAGCTATGTGTTTGATCTCTCTCTCTCGTGTTCTCTCTACGGCACAATCTTGATGTATCCCGAGCTTTGCTATTAAAGTTGGATCTTATGATGTTTCTCCCCCTCTACTCTCTTGTGATGAATTGAGTTTTCCTCTTGAAGTTATGTTGTCGAATTAAGTCTTTAAGGATTTGAGAACACTTGATGTATGGCTTGCCGTGCTTATCTGTGGTGACAATGGGATATTCACGTGATCCACATGATGTATGTTTTGGTGATCAACTTGCAGGTTCTGCCCATGAACCTATGCATAGGGTTTGGCACACGTTTTCATCTTGACTCTCCGGTAGAAACTTTGGGGCACTCTTTGAAGTACTTTGTGTTGGTTGAATAGATGAATCTGAGATTGTGTGATGCATAAGGTATAATCATGCCCACAGATACTTGAGGTGACAATGGAGTATCTAGGTGACATTAGGGTTTTGGTTGATTTGTGTCTTTAGGTGTTATTCTAGTATGAACTCTATGATAGATTGAACGGAAAGAATAGCTTCATGTTATTTTACTACGGACTCTTTAATAGATCGAGCAGAAAGGATAACTTTGAGGTGGTTTCGTACCCTACAATAATCTCTTCGTTTGTTCTCCGCTATTAGTGTCTTTGGAGTGACTCTTCGTTGCATGTTGAGGAATATTTATATGATCCAGTTATGTTATTATTGTTGAGAGAACTTGCACTAGTGAAAGTATGAAACTTATGCCTTGTTTCCTACCATTGCAATACCGTTTACGCTCACTTTTATCATTAGTTACCTTGCTGTTTTTATATTTTCAGATTACAAATACCCATATCTATCACCCATATTGCACTTGTATCACCATCTCTTCGTCGAACTAGTGCACCTATACAATTTACCATTGTACTAGGTGTGTTGGGGACACAAGAGACTCTTTGTTATTTTGTTGCAGGGTTGCTTGAGAGAGACCATCTTGATCCTACGCCTCCCAAGGATTGATAAACCTTAGGTCATCCACTTGAGGGAAATTTGAAACTGTCCTACAAACCTCTGCACTTGGAGGCCCAACAACGTCTACAAGAAGAAGGTTGTGTAGTAGACATCAGCCCCCAGGAGGAAGATAATAGAGAGATCCTTGTCCTGATGGACAGGATAAATACGCTGGCCAAATCAGGACTGACAATAATTGAGGTTATGTCCATATGTATAATGCGGGAAGTGCAGCCACTTCAATATCGGGGAAAACCCATGTGGCACTTCAATGGAGAAGACGATGCCACCCGCTGCGGCCGTAAAGGTCCGGACTCTCCCGCCGCTCTGGCAAAGATACTGTCCGATTTGTACAAAGGAGAAGAGGAGGAGTTCATCCATATCAAGCCACGGGATGGATTCTCCATGAACAACCCCCCCAAACTGGGTGAGTCGCTATCTTTTATTCCAGTCTTTCCCACATTTTTAGCACAGATGTTTACTTCGTCAATTCATAGCAGGAACTGCGAAGAGCTATGAAGGATGTTCAAAGCCCATCTCCACAGCTAGAGGACCCCAACCGGGCTCTCGACCCCAGACTCGAAGAAGATCCGGACACATTTGTGGAGCTTGTTGACAGGACATTTTACTAGTTAAGATGCGAGGGTGTGATGGTGGCCATCATAGCTGATTATCCTGGCCTACTCCTTGTATCCCAAGTAAGTAAAGACAGATTCCCAACTTCCGAAAAGTATTCCCTCTTTACACTTCACCCACCGCACATGTATTGCGTCTTACAGGGAAGGCCACTGGGGCGCCAAGCCGAACCCGCAGTGACTCGCCAACAAGGGGCACCAAAGTCGTGTAGGCTTAAAAGGAAGGTGGTCAGGACCGAGACACCGTTGCAAAGGTATATTTAAAAACCTGCCATGAAATTATCATCGTTAAAATATAACAATGTCCACTGTCTTCTGACAGAAAAAGCGCTCGTCAGAGGATGCGGATAGATTTTCCTCTACAAACTCTGAAGTGGAGAGCGCCATGAATCATAGGCGCCGTCGGGCCGCACTAAGCGACCCTAATTTCTCTGAAGAGGCATTCGATGCCTTCAACTAAGGGGACGCGTACATCCGGGCTGCTCAAGGTGGCCTCACCAAGGCCACGGACCAGTACGTAAAGGATATATGGGTAAGAAAATTTGATAAGTATGTATACCAATAGCCCCTGAGACTTGAAACAGTTGGCACAACTGATTTAAGGATCCTCGTGTGCATAGGTTCTGACAGAGAAGAATACCGAGCTATCTAAAGAGCTGGAGGAGTTCAAGGCCCAACTGTGGGCCGCAATTGTCGTGATGGAGGAGTCTACGAAGGCCCCATCTGGTAATATTTGCTTTAAACGAAAATTATGTCATGGCATGTACCAGTTAAGTATTCGGCATGAATGTGATTCTTACAATAGATTCTGCAGACAATCCCGGGAGCAATCCGGAGATCGTACCGGAGGATGAGCAACATGTTCGGCGACAGCTGAAGGCTGGCGAGCGTGTGCTTACAAAGGTTATAAAGGAGAAAAATACTCTCCAAGACGCGAACATCCGACTGGACGTCGAATTAAAGGATGTCCGGGCCCAGCTTGCTGACTCTGTAAAGGAGAATAAGAGGCTTCGACACGGCATATTCTGTAAGTGCTCTGACGAACCACTATAAAGTTCGGCGAAGAAGCGTGCTATTTTATGTCTGTAGGCATGCTGACAGGTCGTCCCGAAGAGGAGATGCCCGGATCTGCAGGCAATCTTCCGCCGGAGCTCTAACAACTGCATGAACAAGCTCGGCAAGTGATGCGGGGCATTGCCCAAGCCTTGTGGCCATCCGCCTACCTGCCAGGAGGCATGGGGGAGCTTGTGGAGATGCTCAAGGGAGCATGGCAGCGCTTCCGATTATGGAAGATATCGGCATGCCGACAAGGTGCGAGGGAAGCCTGGGCCATGGTGAAGACGCGATATACCAAGGCTGACCCGAACCACATGGCCGAGGTTGGACCTGTAGGATCAGATGGGAAAGAGATCCCTGTAAGTCGGGTATATGACCAGGTAGCATTAGCCGCTAAGTATTCCCAATTGGGCTGTAGGCTAGACAGCCTGTTGGATGGTATAGAAGAAGAATTTAGTCAGTCTAAGTGACTTTTGTACTTCGAAGGACACATTTGTCCCTAGCCGGATTGTAAATCCTTTGTCTTGGCCGACCTTTTCGCTTTAGCCTCTAGACCCGACAGTTCTGAGTGTATCCGAATACCCGCTCAGTTATGAAAAAACCGGGGCACGCGTGGAAACCATGCTTAGGGTTCATAAGTGCTTCAACAAACAAGTACCCAGCTAGTTATGTTATATTACATGGGTAGTAAGAAACATCTTCTAGGGAGAATAGTTCCGTTAAGGGTTCCTTTCCCTGGGTGCGCATGCATTAATGTGCATGTCCGAACTGCGAAGAATGACGCAGGATATAAGCATCTGGGGGCATATTTTGTAGTAGGTAAAAGACATCTTTTGTTCACCCACCAAATATTCCCTTAAGAGCGCTAGCTTTCGGCTTCAGCCAGTCTGAGGTACACATCCGGCTGACCCGGCAGTAACAATCATAGAGGTGCTCCCCTTATGCCCTAGCCGAATTAACGGGAACGTAGGGCATAAACACAAGAGCCAGGCAACCCAGCTTGGCCAAAACTTAAGTCATGTCGATGCATATAATGGTGGAAAAAGGCACATATGGGGAAATGACGCATATGTGGTGTGCATAAAGCCCAGAAGGTAACTATATTAAGCTTCTGCATAAGAAGCCTCCAGGTATATTGAGCGCGCATAGCGCGGCATCAGTTTGCGGTCAAAGCGTACTTGAAGCTTTTAAAGCTATATATAAAAATGAGAGAGAGAGAGACCATAAAATTTAAAAGGGAAGACAGAGGTAAGGAGACAAACATAGAGTTCGGCCCTAGGCGTAGAATCTTCGGAGTCTCGCCGCGTTCCATGGGTTCGGCTCGAGTCGATTGTCTGATGCATCACACAGGCGGTACGCACCTCCAGTGAGAACTTTGTCAATGATGAAGGGACCCTCCCACTTGGGCTTGAGCTTGTCCTTTTTCTTCCCTAGTAGGCGTAGAACTATTTCGCCAATGTTATAAGTTTTGGCCCGCACTTCTCTACTTTGATACCTTCGAGCCTGCTGTTGATAGAATGCGGAATGGGCCTTTGCAACGTCATGCTCCTCCTCCAGGGCATCTAAGTTGTCCTGCAAATCCAGCTCGGGTTCTCTCTCTTCGTATATGCGCACTCTAGGTGAGTCATGGATGATGTCGCAGGGTAGCACTGCCTCTGCGTCGTACACCATAAAAAATGGTGTGTATCCGGTTGTGCGATTTGGTGTGGTCCGCAGCCCCATAGTACGGAGTCGATCTCCTTGAGCCAGTGCGTATCTGATTCCTTCAAGGATCGCACTAGTCTGGGTTTAATAAGATAATTTGACCGTTCGACTTGCCCGTTTGTTTGGGAGTCATAGACGGAGGCATAGTCAAGTTATATGCCAATTTTGCTGCACCAGGTTTTCACCTCATCGGCTGTAAAGTTTGAGCCACTGTCGGTGATGATGCTGTGGGGGACACCGTAGCGGTGTACGACCCCGGTTACAAAGTCTATCACTGGTCCGGATTCGGCCATTTTAACTGGTTTGGCTTCTATCCATTTGGTTAATTTATCGACCATGACCAACCAGGAATTCTTTTTATGGCTTCCTCCTTTAAGGGGTCCAACCATATCGAGCCCCCAGACCGCAAAGGGCTAAGTTATGGGGATTGTTTGGAGGGCGGTGGGCGGCATATGGCTTTGATTTGCAAAAGGCTGGCAACTCACGCAATGTTGGACAAGGTCTTGTGCGTCTGCCCGGGCTGTCGGCAAGTAGAAACCTGTACGGAAGGCCTTGCTTACGAGCGCCCGAGCTCCGCCAAATCCGGCATGAATTTCAGCCAAGAGCTGCTGCCCTTCCTCTTCCGAGATGCACCTTTGGAGCACTGCAGTCGCGCTTTTCTTATTAAGCTCTCCCTCGTGGACTTTGTAGGCTTTAGAGCGCCGCACAATGCAACGTGCCTCATTTTGGTCCTCCGGGAGTTCCTGCCTATTTATGTAAGCTAGGAAGGGTACCGTCCATAGGGCAATGACCGCCATAATCACGTGGGACGAAGGTGTGATTTTGGTGGCGGAGCCTCCGATTACGTCAGATTGTTCAGGATTTGGGGTTGTATGCGGATCCGGATTAGTATTGCCAGACTCCCCTTCCGATACCACGGATGGCTTGAACAGCCTTTCCAAAAAAATATTTGGTGGGACGGGGTCACGTTTAGCGCCGATGCGGGCAAGGATATCGGCCGCTTGATTGTTTTCTCGAACCACATGGTGGAATTCGAGCCCTCGAATCGAGCTGACATTTTGACAATGGCATTACGGTAGGCCGCCATTTTCGGGTCCTTGGCGTCAAGGTCTCCATTTATTTGAGATATTGCAAGATTTGAATCCCAACATACTTCTAGACGTGAATGCCCATGGAGGCTGCCATCCCAAGACCGTGCAACAATGCTTCATACTTAGTTGCATTGTTGGAATCTGTGTAAAGTATTTGGAGTATGTATTGGACTGTATCTCCGGTGGGGGAAGCCAGGATGACACCAGCCCCTAGACCAGCTAGCATCTTAGAGTGCATGATCCAATTGGAGTACGCGCATACTCTTTAGGAAGTTTGGCTTCTGTCCATTCGGCGATGAAGTCAGCCAGTACTTGTGACTCAATGGCCCCCCGTGGTTTTTATGTTATGTCGAACGACAGGAGCTCGATAGCCCATTTTGCAATCCGGCCCGTGGCATCGCGGTTATTTATTATGTCATTTAGTGGTACTTTGGAGGCCACCGTGATTGAACACTCTTGAAAGTAGTGTCGTAGTTTTTGGGATGCCATGAAGACCGCGTATGCTATCTTTTGATAATGTGGGTACCGTGACTTGCATGGAGTGAGGACAGTTGATACGTAGTATACCGGTTTTTGTAGTGGGAATTTATGTCCATCTGTCTCTCGTTCGACGATGAGCACTGCACTTACAACCTGGTGTGTTGCAGCTATGTATAGCAGCATGGGTTCGCCGATATTTGGCGCTGCCAAAATTGGATTGGTGGCCAAGAGGGCGTTTATTTCCTCCAGCCCAGCCGTAGCCGCATCCGTCCACTCGAAGCGTTCGGTCCATAGAAGGCGATAAAGAGGTAGCACCTTTTCTCCTAATCGGGAGATAAAGCAGCTTAGGGCGGCCATGCATCCAGTTAGTTTCTGGATTTGCTTGAGGTCTGTTGGGGTAGCCAACTGTGACAGAGCTCGGATTTTAGCCGGGTTTGCTTCGATTCCTCTATTGGAAACAATAAAGCCCAAGAGTTTTCCGGATGGTATGCCGAAAACGCATTTTTCTGGGTTGAGCTTGATGTCATATGTTTGGAGATTGTCGAACGTAAGCCTCAAGTCGTCTATTAATGATTCGACGTGTCTGGTTTTGATGACCACATCGTCTACATAGGCCTCCACTGTTTTGCCGATTTGTGTTTCCAGGCATGTCTGAATCATGCGTTGATAGGTTGCACCGGTGTTTTTGAGCCCGAAAGGCATGGTGTTAAAACAGAAGGGACCTTATGGAGTGATAAATGCCGTTGCGGCTTGATCGGACTCCGTCGTTTTGATTTGATGGTATCCGGAGTATGCGTCGAGGAAACACAATGAGTCGTGTCCTGCGGTAGTGTCGATAATTTGATCGATGCGGGGGAGGGGGAAGGGATCCTTAGGGCAAGCCTTATTAAGGTCTTTGAAATCGACGCATAGGCGCCAGGATTTGTCCTTCTTTGGTACCATCACCAAGTTTGCAAGCCAGTCCGGATGTTTTATTTCTCTAATGAATCCGGCTTCGAGTAGCTTGGCTAGCTCTTCTCCCATGGCTTGTCGCTTGGGTTCTGAAAAGCGCCGAAGAGTCTGCTTGACCGGCTTGTATCCCTTTAGTATGTTTAGCCTATGTTCGGCCAGCCTGCGTGGGATACCTGGCATGTCTGAAGGATGCCAAGAGAAAATGTCCCAATTCTCGCGCAAGAACTCTCGTAGTGCGGCGTCTATTGTGGGGTTTAGCTATGCCCCAATTGATGTTGTTTTGTAGGGTCCGTTGGGTGGACCTGGAATTTGACTATTTCGTCTGCTGGTTTAAAAGAGGTGGACTTGGGTCGTTTGTCGAGTATCACGTCATCCCTGTCTACTGCGGAGCGTAGCGCAGTTAACTCTTCGGCCGCGAGTGCTTCGGATAATGCCTCCAGGGCTAGTGTGGCAGTTTTATTTTCAGCGTAGAGTGCTATGTCCGGATCAATGTCAAGAGTGATGATTCCATTGGGCCCTCGGCATCTTGAGCTTCATGCACCCGTAATGGGGTATATCTTGGAAGCTTGTGAATGCGTCTCGCCCCAAGAGGGCATGGTATCCACTGCTAAACGGGGCCACTTGGAATGTGGTTTCTTCGGACCTATATTTCTTCGGGGTGCCGAATAGCACATCCAGTGTGATTTTCACTGCGCATCGTGCCTCCCGACTAGGGATAATTCCTCTGAAGCTCGTGCTGCTTTGCTCAGGAGGGATCGTGTTGAAGCAGAATGGTCCATATGGAGTGATGAATGCTGTTGCGGCTTGATCCTCTTCCGCCATCTTGATTTGATGGTAGCCGGAGTATGCGTCGAGGAAGCACAACGAATCATGCCCTGCGGTAGCATCGATAATTTGGTCGATGCGGGGGAGGGGGAAGGGATCCTTTGGGCAAGCCTTGTTTAGGTCTTTAAAATCGACGCGTAGGCGCCAGGATTTGTCCTTCTTTGGTACCATTACCAGATTTGCTAGCCAATCCGGATGTTTGATATCTCTGATGAATCCGGCTTCCAATAGTTTGGCTAGCTCTTCTCCCATTGCCTGTCTTTTGGGTTCGGAAAATCGTCGAAGAGCCTGTTTGACTGGCTTGAATCCTTTTAGGATGTTTAGGCTGTGTTCTGCCAATCTGCGTGGGATTCCGGGCATATCCGAAGGATGCCAGGTGAAAATGTCCCAATTTTCCCGAAGGAATTCGCGCAGTGCGGCGTCTACTTCGGGGTTCAATTGTGCCCCAATGGAGGCCGTCTTTGTTGGGTCCGTTGGATGGACCTGGAATTTTACTATTTCATCTGCTGGTTTGAAGGAGGTGGACTTGGATCTTTTATCGAGTATCACATCGTCCCTGTTCACCGTAGAGCGCAGCGCGGTGAGTTCTTCTGCCGCTAGGGCTTCGGACAGTGCCTCCGAGGCTAGTGCGGCTGTCTTGTTTTCGGCGCGGAGTGCTATGTCCGGATCACTAGCGAGAGTGATTATTCCGCCGGGCCCAGGCATTTTGAGCTTCGTGTACCCGTAATGGGGTACAGCCTGAGAAATTGTGAATGCCTCTCGTCCTAATATAGCGTGATATCCGCTGTTGAACGGGGCCACATGGAATGTGACTTCTTCGGATCTGTAATTGTCCGGCGAGCCGAACACCACATCAAGTGTGATTTTTCTGGTGCAGCGCGCTTCCCGGCTAGGGATTATTCCTCTGAAGGTTGTGCTGCTTCGCTCAATGCGGCTCCAGTCTATTTCCATTTTTTGAAGAGTTTCCTCGTAGATGAGGTTTAGTCCATCGCCGCCATCCATGAGGACCTTTGTAAGTCGGCCGCCCACTATGGGACTAAGCACCAGTCTTGGCTGGTGCTTGGGCTGTTCGAATTTAGGTTCGTCGCTGGCGTTGAAGGTGATGGCTGTGTCGCCCATGGATTTGCCGCTGCTAATTGGTAGACTTCGCGAGGCCGCTGGATTGTTCGCTGCGCATATTGTTTGATGCGAAGGTCCGGAAGATCGTTGATACCGCATCGTATTGTTGGAGTGGTTTTCCGGGCTAGAAGCTCCTCGCCACTTTTGGCTACCTGCCGTAATATCCAACATGCTCGAAGGCTATGTGTTGGGACGGCGCCCTCTGTACTATGAAGCTTACAGGGTCCGCTGAGCCATCCCTCCAGTACGGTTCCGTGCCCTTTATGGGGTTTTTGCTTTTTGGTTTTTGTATCTGGGGCCTAAGTATGATGCACCCTTTTGTTGCGGACTAGGGTTGTATTCGGGGCCGGATTGTCCCAAAACTGATTTTCGGTTTTCCGGAAACTCTCCATCGCACAGTATTTTCGTACTATGGACGCCAGATCGGTGAAGCGTGTGATTTTACGACGGCCGATGGCGTTCAATATTCCCTTGTCCGTGCAATTATTGCAAAAGATTGAAATTGTGTTTTCCTCTCGGCAGTCCTTTATCCTGTCCATGACCAGGAGGAATCGGGCCCAGTAGTGATGTACTGTTTCAGCGGGCTCTTGCCGTATTAGGGATAGATCGCATATGTCTGGGCGGGTGGGTGGAATAAATTCCGGATCCCTACCCATCTCGGGGCTTAGAGGCCGTGAAGCTTCCAATTTTGGAAGCTTGGATTGCTGGACGTTGTCCAACGAGTCCGGTCCGATGCCTGACTTTAAGTTCAGTGCTCGATCGAATTCCGTTCCTCCGCGGGAATCCGGCGTGGAGGGTTCAGGAGCCCGGACATGTCTAGTTTTTAATACAGGAGAAAAGTCGCCGCATTGTTCCTCTACCACTGTGACGTGGTGGGTGACCTGGGGAGAGTTAATCTCTCTCACATCGGTTTTAGGCCCAATCTAATTGTAGTCCGTAGCGACTCCCAGGACGGCGATGCGATCCAAGAGTTCGTTGACAGACGAGAGCTCTATCGGATCCAGCCGCTATGCGAATTCCGAGCTGACGTGGATATTGCTTTTGACGACTTGAGAAGTCATTGTCGGTTGCCGTGGCGGACAGCGGTCATAAGAAAACCACCTAGCAAGATAGTTTGACCGCGCCAAGGCCCTTTTATAAAAACACCGTCCTTGAAGACGGGTGGAGGCATCCTTCCTATCGGTGACGACATAGAGGAACTCTCAATGAAAGCACCAATGTCGGTGTCAAAACCGGTGGATCTCGGGTAGGGGGTCCCGAACTGTGCGTCTAGGCGGATGGTAACAGGAGACAAGGGACACGATGTTTTACCTGTGTTCGGGCCCTCTTGATGGAGGTAAAACCCTACGCCCCGCTTTGATTAATATTGATGATATGGGTAGTACAAGAGTGGATCTACCACAAGATCAAGGAGGCTAAACCCTAAAGCTAGCCTATGGTATGATTGTTGTAATGTATGTTGTCCTACGGACTAAAGCCCTCCGGTTTATATAGACACCGGAGAAGGCTAGGGTTACACAGAGTCGGTTACAATGGTAGGAGATCCATATATCTGTATGGCCAAGCTTGCCTTCCACGCCAAGGAAAGTCCCATCCGGACACGGGACGGAGTCTTCAATCTTGCATCTTCGTAGTCTTGGAGTCCGGCGGACGATGATAGTCCGGCTGTCCGTACACCCCCTAGTCCAAGACTCCCTCAGTAGCCCCCGAACCAGGCTTCAATGACGATAAGTCCAGCACGTATATAGTCCTCGGCGTTGCAAGGTGGGTTCTCCCTTCAAGTTCCATGTACCTGCCGAACAGTGTCCGGCCTCCTCAAAAATGCTGTGCTTCTTGGCTTCTACGCCCCATAATGGCCTTCTTCCACGCGTTGCATGAATGCGAAAAGCCAGGGTGTCTTTTATGTTTCACCCCCTAGTCGTGCAAGTCATCCGCCTACAAAAGAGGCAAAAACCCAGATCCAAATCACACCATCTTCCTTCCGCGAATACTCATCAGAGCGCCTTTGACCCAAGAATCCATTCCATCATGGACCGTCGACGCGGCTCCTCTTCTCACGCTCCCAGCCCACCGCTAGGAGATTGGAGGAGGTGCTCCGTTCCACACAACGAGCTAGTGAAGCTCCAAGCGAGGGGATATCTCCCTCCGGCCTTCATGGTCCCGGTTCGAGCCGGGCTGGCCACCTACCAAGGCGGTAAGCAAGCAAAGGCTACCCCGAGTCCCAACAAAGGGGAGCGGGTATGCTTCGTCCCTTATCTGATAAGGGGACTCGGATTTCCGATACATCCGTTTCTCCTCGGGCTCCTGGAGTTCTACGGACTCCAGCTCCATCACCTTACACCCGCCTCTGTCCTGCATATCGCGGGTTACATAGCTCTTTGCAAGCTATTCCTGGGCATCGAGCCCCATTTTGCACTGTGGAAGAGGTTGTTTTGCCTCGTACCCCGTTCTCGCGGGGGATGTATATATCAAGTGGGCGGCGCCGAAGTATGGCGCATTGCCGGGACCGGATATCCATCCGGTACCCCGAAGAAGGCGTCCGAAGACTGGCCTTCGGAATGGTTTTTCATAGAAGATGCTCCGCTGCCAAACCCAATCCGGGTCGGTCTTCCGGAGTTTAGTGCTGCTCCTCTGAAGAAACGCCTTAGCTGGCGCCCGCAGAGCCCCCAATTGGAGGAAGACAAGAGCGTCCATTACCTAATGGGCCGAATAAGATTACTAGCCCATTCCGGGTTGACCATGATTGGAGTCATGGCAACATGCATCATGCGGGGGGTACAGCCATTGCAATATAGGGGCCACCCCATGTGGGATTTCAACGGGAAGATGATGCCACCCGCCATGGCCGCTAAGGGCCGATTCACCGAGGATCCGTGCAGATCCCGTCCGCCTGCATAAGGGGAGAAGGAGGACTTCCTTCGAATGAACCCCTTGAATGGGTTTTCCATGAATAACCCTCGGGGCTGGGTAAGCGACCACTTTTAAGGGCTCAACCCATGCTTTCAAAGTCTAAGCTTTTTACATCATATCTTCGGCGCAGGAACTGCGCTGGATTGTGGAGGACGTGGTAAGTCCAGCTCCGCAACCCGAGGATCCAGAAAGATCCTAGGATCCAGCCTCCGAAGAGGATCCGGATATCAAGGTGGGGCTGATCGACAGGGTGTTCCACCAACTCAGCATGGATAACGCTTTAGTCGCCATCACGGCGGACTACCCCGGATTATATCCGGCTTCCCACGTGATTGTGACCGAGGTCCGGACACCATTATTTATTCCTTCCCCGTTTCTGAGCTTCGCGAACGATGGTGCTTTACAGGAAACGCCTTCAAGGCGGGAAGCCGAGCCCGCGGCGGCTGACCAACAAAGGCCAGTCCGGACCAGCAGGCGGAAAAGGAGCGCGGCACGGACTGGAACGTCGCTGCAAGGGTATAGTTCGTGTTTAAATATTCAGAGCGACGTTCCTAGGGAGCGTCTGAGTGATCGTGATCATTGTAGGAGAAAAAACGCTCGCCGGACTGCGGGCATAAAGGTTGCCGATCCGACCTATACCGGCCAGGCTCTAGCGCCTGGTCTGGAGGGGGAGACAAGCGCAAGGCGCGGGCCAGATACTCCTCCAATGGAGGATGCCGACAGACTGTCCGCCACCAAGTCTGAGGTGAAGAGCGCCATGAACCATAGGCACCGCTGGACAGTATTTCGTGACGCGTGCTTTTCCCCTGAGGTGCTGAACGCCTTTAACACGGGGGACGCGCACCTCCGTGCTGCTCAAGACGGTTTTACCAGAGCCACGGAGCAGTATGTAAAAGATATACGGGTAAGGGAATTTAATGGTTATATATGCCAGTAGCCCCCGAGACTTATAGTAGTTATTGTTAACTGATTTAAGGATCATTTGAAACGCAGGCTCTTACTGAGAAGAATGCCCAGCTGTCTCAGGAGCTGCAAGAATGCAAGGCCCAACTTGAGGCCGCACTTGCTGCCGCAGGAGGAAACACAGAGGCCCCTCCTGGTAACACATGTTTTGTTAAATATAGGCGCTGTGCAGCGTGCGTGCAAGTCTAATAATGACATTGCAATTGCTGCCGGACAAGATCCGGACAGGCAGGAACTGCTGCGCCAGCTGAAGGCCGGCGAGAGGGTGCTGAATATGGTACAGCAGGAAAGGAACAAGCTTCAAGATGCCCACGCCCAGCTTGGAGAAGAGCTGAAAGGCGCTCGGGTCGAGCTGTCCGGCTCCGTTAAGGAGAATCAGCGGCTTCGTCGCGGCATCTATAGTAAGTGCTTGAGCGAACTCCTTTGAAAAGAAGAGTTCGGCGAGGAAGTCAATTGACAGAGTATGTCTTGTAGGTATACTTGCAGGTCGCCCTGCGGAGGAGATGCCCCTGTCGACGGGTGATCAACTTCCCGAGCTGTTGCAACTGCTCGAATGAGTTCGGCAGGCGATGAGCGGCGTCGTCCAGACATTATGGCCAGTCGTATCCCTACCCGAGGGCCTTGGGGAGCTTGCAGAGAAACTCCAGGGAATGCGGCAGCGCTTCCGTTTATGGAAGATTTCGGCCTGCCGCCAGGGTGCCAGGGAGGCTTGAGCCATGGTGAAGACGCGGTACAAGAAGGCGGATCCCAACCACATGGCCAAAGTTGGACTGGTGGGGCCCGATGGAAAGGAGATCCCTGTGAGTTTAGTATACGGCGAAGTACAGTTGGCTGCTAAATTTTCCCAACGGGACTGTAAGTTAGACAACCTGTTAGACGGGATTGAGGAGGAATACAATCAGTAAATTTGACAACGTATTTTAAAATGACATGCGAAATGCCTTCTAGCCAGATTGTAGATCTTTTGTCTTTGCCGACTGTCGGTGTCAAAACCGGCGGATCTCGGGTAGGGGTCCCGAACTGTGCGTCTAGGCGGATGGTAACAGGAGACAAGGGACACGATGTTTTACCCAGGTTTGGGCCCTCTTGATGGAGGTAAAACCCTACATCCTGCTTGATTAATATTGATGATATGGGTAGTACAAGAGTGGATCTACCACGAAATCAAGGAGGCTAAACCCTAAAGCTAGCCTATGGTATGATTGTTGTAATGTATGTTGTCCTACGGACTAAAGCCCTCCGGTTTATATAGACACCGGAGAAGGCTAGGGTTACACAGAGTCGGTTACAATGGTAGGAGATCCACATATCCGTATCGCCAAGCTTGCCTTCCACGCCAAGGAAAGTCCCATCCGGACACGGGACGGAGTCTTCAATCTTGCATCTTCGTAGTCTTGGAGTCCGCGACGATGATAGTCCGCTGTCCGGACACCCCTAGTCCAGACTCCTCAAGAGTCCCGAACCAGGCTTCAATGACGATAAGTCCAGCGCATATATAATCCTCGGCGTTGCAAGGCGGGTTCTCCCTTCAAGTTCCATGTACCTGCCGAACAGTGTCCGGCCTCCTCATAAATGATGTGCTTCTTGGCTTCTACGCCCATAATGGCCTTTCTTCCACGCTGCCGCATCTAATGCGAAAAGCCAGGGTGTCTTTTATGTTTCACCCCCTAGTCGTGCAAGTCATCCGCCTACAAAAGAGGCAAAAATCCAGATCCAAATCACACCATCTTCCTTCCGCGAATACTCATCGGAGCGCCTTTGACCCAAGAATCCATTCCATCATGGACCGTCGACGCGGCTCCTCTTCTCGGGCTCCCAGCCCACCGCCAGGAGATTGGAGGAGGTGCTCCGTTCCACACAACGAGCTAGTGAAGCTCCAAGCGGGGGGATATCTCCTCCGCCTTCATGGTCCCGGCTCGAGCAGGCTGGCCACCTACCAAGGCGGAAGCAAGCGAGGCTACCCCAAGTCCCAATAAAGGGGAGCGGGTATGCTTCGTCCCTTATTTGATAAGGGACTCGGATTCGATACATCCGCTTTCTCCGTGGGCTCTCGAGTTCTACGGACTCTGTGTCCATCACCTTACACCCGCCTCATCCCGCATATCGCGGGTTACGAGCTCTTCTTGCGAGCTATTCTCGCCATCGAGCCCCTATTTGCACCGTGGAAGACGTTGTTCTGCCTCGTACCCCGTTCTCACGGGGGATCTATATATCAAGTGGGTGGCGCCGAAGTATGGCGCATTGCCGGGACCGGATATCCATCCGGTACCCCGAAGAAGGCGTCCGAAGACTGGCCTTCGGAATGGTTTTTCATATAAGACGCTCCGCTGCCAGATCCAATCCGGGTCGGTCTTCCGGAGTTTAGTGCTGCTCCTCTAAAGAAACGCCTTAGCTGGCCCCCGCGGAGCCCCCAATTGGAGGAAGACAAGAGCGTCCATTACCTAATGGGCCGAATAAGATTACTAGCCCATTCCGAGTTGACCATGATTGGAGTCATGGCAACATGCATCATGCGGGGGGTACAGCCATTGCAATATAGGGGCCACCCCATGTGGGATTTCAACGGGGAAGATGATGCCACCCGCCATGGCTGCCAAGGGCCAGATTCGACCGAGGATCTGGTGCAGATCCTGTCCGGCCTGTACAAGGGGGAGAAGGAGGACTTCCTTCGAACGAACCCCTTGAATGGGTGTTCCATGAATAACCCTCGGGGCTGGGTAAGCGAACACTTTTAAGGGCTCAACCCATGCTTTCAAAGTCTATGCTTTTTACATCATATCTTCGGCGCAGGAACTGCGCTGGATTGTGGAGGACATGGTAAGTCCAGCTCCGCAACCCGAGGATCCAGAAAGATCCCAGGATCCGGCCTCCGAGGAAGATCCGGATATCAAGGTGGAGCTGATCGACGGGGTGTTCCACCAGCTCAGCATGGATAACGCTTTAGTCGCCATCACGGCGGACTACCCCAGATTATATCCGTCTTCCCAGGTGATTGTGACCGAGGTTTGGACACCATTATTTATTCCTTCCCCATTTCTAAACTTCGCGGACGATGGTGCTTTACAGGAAACGCCTTTAAGGCGGGAAGCCGGGCCCGCGGCGGCTGACCAACAAAGGCCAGTCTAGACCAGCAGGCGGAAAAGGAGCGCGGCGCGGACTAGAACATCGCCGCAAGGGTATAGTTCGTGTTTAAATATTCAGAGTGACGTTCCTCGGGAGCGTCTGAGTGCTCGTGATCATTGTAGGAGGAAAAACGCTCGCCGGACTGCGCGCGTAAAGGTTGCCGATCCGACCTATACCGGCCAGGCTCCAGCACCTGGTCTGGAGGGGGAGACAAGCGCAAGGCGTGGGCCGGATACTCGTCCAACGGAGGATGCCGACAGACTGTCCGCAACCAAGTCTGAGGTGGAGAGCGCCATGAACCATAGGCGCCGCCGGACAGTATTACGTGACGCGTGCTTTTCCCCTGAGGCAATGAACGCCTTTAACGCGGGGGACGCGCACCTCCGTGCTGCTCAAGACGGTTTTACCAGAGCCACGGAGCAGTATGTAAAAGACATACGGGTAAGGGAATTTAATTTTTATATATGCCAGTAGCCCCCGAGACTTAAATTAGTTATTGTTAACTGATTTAAGGATCATTTGAAATGCAGGCTGTTACCGATAAGAATGCCCAATTGTCTCTCAGAGCTGCAAGAATGCAAGGCCCAACTTGAGGTCAAGATTTGCTGCCGCAGAGGAAACACAGAGGCCCCTCCCCGGTAACACATGTTTTGTTAAATATAGGCGCTGGCGGCGTGCGCGCAAGTCTAATAATGACATTACGTGTCTGCCGGGACAAGATCCGGACAGCAGAACTGCCGCGCCACCAAGGTCAGCGAGAGGGTGCTGAATAGGGTACAGCAGGAAAGGAACAAGCTTCAAGATGCCCACGCCCAGCTTGGAGAAGAGCTGAAAGGCGTTCGGGTTGAGCTGTCCGGCTCCGTTAAGGAGAATCAGCGGCTTCGTCGCGGCATCTATAGTAGGTGCTTGAGCGAACTCCTTTGAAAAGAAGAGTTCGGCGAGGAAGTCAATTGACAGAGTATGTCTTGTAGGTATACTCGCAGGTTGCCCTGCGGAGGAGATGCCCGTGTCGACGGGTGATCAACTTCCCGAGCTGTTGCAACTGCTCGAACGAGTTCGGCAGGCGATGAGCGGCGTCGTCCACACATTATGGCCAGTCTCGTCTCCCTACCCGAGGGCCTTGGGGAGCTTGCAGAGAAACTCCAGGGAGTGCGGCAGCGCTTCTATTTATGGAAGATTTTGGCCTGCCGCCAGGATGCCAGGGAGGCTTGGGCCGTGGTGAAGACGCGGTACAAGAAGGCGGATCCCAACCACATGGCCGAAGTTGGACCGGTGGGGCCCGATAGGAAGGAGATCCCTGTGAGTTTAGTATACGGCCAAGTAGAGTTGGCTGCTAAATTTTCCCAACGGATCAGAAGTTAGACAGCCTGTTAGACGGGATTGAGGAGGAATACAATCAAGAATTTGACAATGTATTTTAAAATGACATGTGAAATGCCTTCTAGCCGGATTGTAGATCTTTTGTCTTTGCCGACCTTTTCGCTTCAACCTCGGGACCCTAGAGTCTGGTGTGTCTCAATACCGCTTTGTTTAAGAAACAACCGGGTATGCATGGAGACCAAAGCGTAGGGGTCATTAGTGTGTTATCGCACAAGTGCCCAAGTAGTTATGTTATATTACATGGTTAGTAAGAAACATCTTCCAGGAGAATAGTTCCGTTATGGGTTCCTTTCTCGAGGCATGCCCTAAAGTGCATGTCCCACTGCAAAAAAGCGTAAAACATCCGGGGCAGATAAACAGATAGGTAAAAATCATCTTTCAAGTCACCGAATCAATATTCCCTTAAGAACGCTAGCTTTCGGCTTCACCCAGTCTGAGGTACACATCCGGCTGACCCGGCAAGAATAATCGTAGAGGTGCTCCTTTACCTCCTAGCCGAACAATCGGGAACGAGGGGTAAGCACAGAGCCGTGCAACCCAGCTTGGCCAAAACTTAAGTCATATCGATGCATATAATGGTGAGTAAAAGGTACATGTGGAAGCTTGACACATGTGCTAGGCATGAAGCCCTTGCAATTGAGCTTCTTGAGAAGAAGCCCCCAGGTATAATGAGTGCGGATGGCACATCAAGTGTGTGCGAACAATGCGCAAGTGGGCCCTTAAGGGCTTTTTATGAAGAAAGGTTAAGAGTAAAAGAGAAACGGAGTGCAGCTAGAGTGTAAAAGATTTGGACGGGGGAAGGGGACGAACTCTTAGTCCGGCGCTAGGCGTAGAATCTTCGGAGGCGGGCTGCGTTCCATGGGTTCGGCTCGAGTCGGTTGTCCTATGCATTTCGCAGACGGTACGCCCAGACAGTCAGGACTTGGTCGATGATGAAGGGGCCCTCCCATTTGGGCTTGAGCTTGTCCTTTTTCTTGTCCGGCAGGTGTAGAACTAGTTCGCCAACGTTATAAGTCTTGGCCCGTACTTCTCTGCTTTGATATCTTCGAGCCTGCTGCTGATAAAATGCGGAACGAGCCATGGCGACGTCGCGTTCCTCCTCCAATGCCTCCAGCTGTCTTGCCGATCCAGCTCGGCTTCTCGTTCTTCGTACATGCGCACTCGAGGTGAGTCATGAATGATGGCGCAGGGCAAGACCGCCTCTGTGCCCTATACCATAAAAAATGGTGTGAATCCGGTAGTACGGTTAGGCGTTGTCCGCAGCCCCCAAGTACGGAGTCGAGCTCCTCTACCCAGTGCGTGTCGGATTTTGTAAGTGACCGCACTAGTCTAGGTTTAATGCCGCTCATTATTAAACCATTTGCTCGTTCCACTTGACCGTTGGTTTGAGGGTGATAGACTGAAGCGTAGTCGAGCTTAATGCCCATATTTTTGCACCATGACTTAACCTTGTTGGCCGTGAAGTTTGTGCCGTTGTCGGTGATGATGCTGTGGGGGACACCGTAACGGTGTACGACCATGGATATAAAGTCTATCACTGGTCCGGACTCTGCCGTTTTGACCGGTTTGGCCTCTATCCATTTGGTGAATTTATCCACCATGACCAATAGGTACCTTTGCTTGTGGGTTCCCCCTTTAAGGGGTCCAACCATATCAAGCCCCCAGACCGCGAACGGCTAGGTAATGGGTATACTTTTGAGGGCGGTGGGTGGCATATGGCTCTGATTAGCTAAGAGCTGACAACCGACGCATCTCTGGACTAAGTCCTGGGCATCTGCCCGGGCCGTCGGCCAATAAAATCCTGTATGGAATGCCTTTCCTACAAGGGCCCGGGCTGCTGCGTGGTGTCCACCTAGTCCGGCATGAATTTCAGCCAGGAGGTTTTGCCCTTCCTCTTCGGAGATACACCTTTGAAGGACTCCGGTTGTACTTTTCTTATAAAGTTCTCCCTCATGGACCTTGTAGGCTTTCGATCGCCGGACTATGCAGCGGGCCTCATTTTGGTCTTCGGGGAGTTCCTGCCTAAGCAAGTAGGCTAGGAATGGTTCTGTCCACGGGGCGATTACTGCCATTATGTCGTGGGCTGAAGGTGTTATGTCATCGGCTGGATCACCGGTTGGCATGGTTGTTTCTGGTTTGTCATTTCCGGTCTCCCCTTCCCATAGTACGGACGGCTTGAAGAGCCGTTCCAGGAAGATATTTGGAGGGACAGCGCCACGTTTTGCACCGATGCGTGCCAATACATCGACTGCTTGGTTATTATCTCGGGCTACGTGATGGAATTCAAGTCCTTCAAACCGAGCTGACATTTTTAGGACAGCGTTGCGATATGCTGCCATTTTTGGATGCTTGGCGTCAATGTCGGTGTACTAAGGTAGGGGTACCTCAGTACCCCAACTTGTGCACGGGCAGCTCCAGCTCCCCGCAGCTAGATCCATCAAATGCTTGCCGGAGACCATCTCCGCTCCACACCAAGCCGTTCGAGAACAAAATATATAAGATAGAAGCTCAAGACCCCGGCAAGAGGAGCTTGCCGGGAAGGCCATTCCAGGCTCAAGGCTACATTACTCCTGCAGATCCCCGGCGAGAGGAGCTCGTCGGGAGGACTAGAAGATCATGTCGCAGAAGACACGCCTCGGCGCCGCGCGCGCCCCGGCGAGGACCCGGGGAGCGGCAAGTCACAGAGCCCGACAAGCCCCCGGGTCCGGCAAGATCAAGGCCCCGACAAGGTGCTTGCCGGGGAGAGCTATGCTACGTGCCCGCACTCCAGCTCATCTGCCCACGCGTCGCCTCCAGCCTTCTCCAGAGACGCGTGGCGGGTGGCCGTGCTGCATGAAGAATGCGGTGGCACTCCACGGTGGTGGCTTCGCCGCCGTCGAAAAGAAGACGCAATGGCGGAGCTTTTGGGCGACGGCGACGGGCATTTAATGCCCTTGTCCCCTCTCAAAAAGTAGGTAGAAAGCATCGTAGCTGCACTGCTCCCCGACTGCTCCAACTACCACCTCTTTACGCTTTTACCCCTCTACTCACGCTGACACCTGTCGGTGACCCTGCCCTATAAAAGGAGGCCCATGCACAACGAGGGGGTTCGACCACCGCTACTCGCGAAGGGGTTCCGCGACCGCTACCTCGCGAGGTTTCACACACCACTCCACCGCTTGCTCGCATTCTGAGCAGGATCTAATACAACACAATGCAGCAAAGAGGGTTTTACGCGACCATCGCGTCCGGCTGGGTAAAATCCCGCGTGCATCGCCTCGATCTGCTCTCCGCAACCTCCGCCTGCATCAACACGACGAGGCCCTGCCCCATAGGTGCCGCGCCACCCATCCGGCCGCGACAGTCAAAATCTCCATTTATTTGGGATAATGCAAGTTTTGAATCCCCGCGCACCTCTAGGCGCTGAATGCCCATGGAGATTGCCATCCGGAGAACATGTAGGAGGGCCTCGTATTCGGCTGCGTTGTTGGAGTCCGTGTACATTATTTGAAGTACGTATTGGATTGTGTCCCGATAGGGACGCCAAGACGACGCCAGCCCCCATCCGCCAGCATTTTGGAGCCGCGAAGTGCATAGTCCATTGAGTATGCGCCGTACTCTTTAGGGAGTTCGGCTTCGGTCCATTCAGCGACAAAGTCAGCCAAAACTTGTGACTTTATAGCTCGCCGAGGCTTGTAGGTTATGTCGAATGGTAGGAGCTCGATGGCCCATTTTGCAATCCTGCCCGTTGCGTTGCGGTTGCCATAATGTCATTGAGTGGTACTTCAGAGGCCACTATTATCGAACACTCTTGAAAGTAGTGTCAGAGCTTCCGGGATGCCATGAACACCGCGTAGGCTATCTTTTGATAGTGTGGGTAACGGGACTTGCAGGGGGTTAACACAGTGGATACGTAGTACACTGGTTTTTGAAGAGGGATTTTGTTCCCTTCTGTCTCTCGTTCAACGACGAGTACCGCGCTTACGACTTGATGTGTTGCTGCGATGTATAACAACATGGGTTCGCCTAGGTTTGGCGCGGCTAGGACCGGATTTGTTGCCAATATGGCCTTTATTTCTTCGAGTCCCAAGAAGGGCGAGATCCGTCCACTGGTGTTCGGTGCGCCTAAGGAGGCGATAAAGGGCAAAGCCTTTTCTCCCAAGCGGAGATAAACGGCTTAGAGCTGCCACGCACCCGGTCAATTTTTGTATCTGCTTGAGGTCTTTTGGAATATCCAACTGTGACAGAGCTCGGATCTTGGCCGGGTTTGCTTCAATTCCTCTACGGATACAATGAAGCCCAGCAGCTTTCCGGCTGGTACGCCGAAAACGCATTTTTCCGGATTCAGCTTGATGTCATATGCTCTAAGGTTGTCGAATGTGAGCCTCAAGTCGTCTACTAGAGTTTCGACGTGTTCGGTTTTGACGACTACGTCGTCTACGTATGCCTCGACTGTTTTGCCGATCAGGTTAGCCAGACATGTTTGAATCATGCGCTGATATGTTGCGCCGGCGTTTTGAAGTCCGAAGGGCATCGTGTTGAAGCAGAATGGTCCGTATGGAGTGATGAATGCCATTGCGGCTTGATCCGCTTCCGACATCTTGATTTGATGGTAGCCGGAGTATGCGTCGAGGAAGCACAACGAATCGTGCCCTACGGTAGCATCGATAATTTGGTCGATGCGGGGGAGGGGGAAGGGATCCTTTGTCAAGCCTTATTTAGGTCTTTAAAATCGACGCATAGGCGCCAGGATTTGTCCTTCTTTGGTACCATTACCAGATTTGCTAGCCAATCCGGATGTTTGATATCTCTGATGAATCCGGCTTCCAATAGTTTGGCTAGCTCTTCTCCCATTTCCTGTCTTTTGGGTTCGGAAAATCATCGAAGAGCCTATTTGACTGGCTTGAATCCTTTTTGGATGTTTAGGCTGTGTTCTGCCAACTTGCGTGGGATTCCGCGCATATCCGAAGGATGCCAGGCGAAAATGTCCCAATTTTCCCGAAGGAATTCGCGCAGTGCGGCGTCTACTTCGGGGTTCAATTGTGCCCCAATGGAGGCTGTCTTTGTTGGGTCCGTTGGATGGACCTGGAATTTTACTATTTCATCTGCTGGTTTGAAGGAGGTGGACTTGGATCTTTTATCGAGTATCACATCGTCCCTGTTCACCGTAGAGCACAGCGCGGTGAGTTCTTCTGCCGCTAGGGCTTCGGATAGTGCCTCCGAGGCTAGTGCGGCTGTCTTGTTTTCAGCGCGGAGTGCTATGTCCGGATCACTAGCGAGAGTGATTATTCCGCCGGGCCCAGGAATTTTGAGCTTCATGTACCTGTAATGGGGTACGGCCTGACAAATTGTGAATGCCTCTCGTCCTAATATAGCGTGATATCCGCTGTTGAACGGGGCCACTTGGAACGTGAGTTCTTCGGATCTGTAATTGTCCGGCGAGCCGAACACCACATCGAGTGTGATTTTTCCGGTGCAGCGCGCTTCCCGGCTAGGGATTATTCCTCTGAAGGTTGTGCTGCTTCGCTCAATGCGGCTCCAGTCTATTTCCATTTTCTGAAGAGTTTCCTCATAGATGAGTTTTAGTCCGCTGCCGCCATCCATGAGGACCTTTGTAAGTCGAAAGTCGTCCACTATGGGACTATGCACCAGTGCGGCTGGTGCTCGGGCTGTTCGGAATTTAGGTTCGTCGCTGGCGTTGAAGGTGATGGCTGTGTCGCTCCATGGATTTGCCGCTGCTAATTGGTAGACTTCGTCGAGGCCGCGGATTGTTCGTTTTCGTATATTATTTGATGCGAAGGTCTCAAAGACTGTTGATACCGTACCGGTATTGTTGGAGTGGTTTTCCGGGGCTAGAAGCTCCTCGCCACTTTTGGCTACCTGCCGTAATATCCAACATGCTCGAAGGCTATGTGTTGGGACGGCGCCCTCTGTACTATGAAGCTTACAGGGTCCGCTGAGCCATCCCTCCAGTACGGTTCCGTGCCCTTTATGGGGTTTTTTCTTTTTGGTTTTTGTATCTGGGGCCTGAGTATGATGCACCCTTTTGTTGCGGACTAGGGTTGTATTCGGGGCCGGATTGTCCCAAAACTGATTTTCGGTTTTCCGAAAACTCTCCATCGCACAGTATTTTCGTACTATGGACGCCAGATCGGTGAATCGTGTGATTTTACGACGGCCGATGGCGTTCAATATTCCCTTGTCCGTGCAATTATTGCAAAAGATTTAAATTGCGTTTTCCTCTCGGCAGTCCTTTATCCTGTCCATGACCAGAGGAATCGGGCCCAGAGTGATGTATCGTTTCAGCGGGCTCTTGCCGTATTAGGGATAGATCGCATATGTCTGGGCGGGTGGGTGGAATAAATTCCGGATCCCTACCCATCTCGGGGCTTAGAGGCCGTGAAGCTTCCAATTTTGGAAGCTTGGATTGCTGGACATTGTCCAACGAGTCCGGTCTGATGCCTGACTTTAAGTTCAGTGCTCGATCGAATTCAGCGTGGAGGGTTCAGGAGCCCAGACATGTCTAGTTTTTAATACAGGAGAAAAGTCGCCGCATTGTTCCTCTACCACTGCGACGTGGTGGGTGACCTGGGGAGAGTTAATCTCTCTCAGATCGGTTTTAGGCCCAATCTGATTGTAGTCCGTAGCGACTCCCAGGGCGGCGATGCGATCCAAGAGTTCGTTGACAGACGAGAGCTCTATCGGATCCAGCCGCTCGGCAAATTCCGAGCTGACGTGGAGATTGCTTTTGACGACTTGAGAAGTCATTGTCGAAGCCGTGGCCGGATAGGCGGTCATAAGAAAACCACCTAGCCGGATAGTTTGACCGGCGGCCAAGGTCCCTTTGGCGAAAACACCATCCTTGAAGACGGGTGGAGGCATCCTTCCTATCGGTGACGACACAGAGGAACTCTCAATGAAAGCACCAATGTCGGTGTCAAAACCGGCGGATCTCGGGTAGGGGGTCCCGAACTGTGCGTCTAGGCGGATGGTAACAGGAGACAAGGGACACGATGTTTTACCCAGGTTCGGGCCCTCTTGATGGAGGTAAAACCCTACATCCTGCTTGATTAATATTGATGATATGGGTAGCACAAGAGTGGATCTACCTCGAGATCAAGGAGGCTAAACCCTAAAGCTAGCCTATGGTATGATTGTTGTAATGTAAGTTGTGTCCTACGGACTAAAGCCCTCCGGTTTATATAGACACCGGAGAAGGCTAGGGTTACACAGAGTCGGTTACAATGGTAGGAGATCTACATATCCGTATCGCCAAGCTTGCCTTCCACGCCAAGGAAAGTCCCATCCGGACAAGGGACGGAGTCTTCAATCTTGTATCTTCGTAGTCTTGGAGTCCGCGGATGATGATAGTCCGCTGTCCGGACACCCCTAGTCTAGGACTCCCTCAAGAGTCCTCGAACCAAGCTTCAATGACGATAAGTCCGGCGCGCATAATATTCGGCATTGCAAGGCGGGTTCCTCCTTTGAATAATCCAAAGAAGATCATGAACACCAGGATAGTGTCCGGCTCTGCAAAATAAATTCCACATTCCACCGTAGAGAGAATAAAATGTCCACAAGTCCAATCTGCTGACGTATTTTGCGGCATGTCGTCACGCCGCTACCAAGCCTTTACTTGAATCGTTTTTTATTATACCACCTCATCACGTTTTGCGAAGCGGTTTCCTTGGCACGTCTTGTCGAAGCAGAGATCGTGTTCCCCTTATCCCGGGATTCTCATCAATACGGACGTGGGTAACCCAACCGCGCCATTGATGGTGGCGCTTGGGAGATAAGCGAGTTTTACCGTGCTAGTGGGGATGCATAGTCTTCGCCGCCTATATATAAGGGATAAGAATTCACCTTTTCACCCACGCCTTCTTCCTCCTTTGCTTATCCACCTCCGCACTCAAGCTCCAACGCCCAAGCTCACAAGATCTCATCTAAACCTTCCCCACCATGTCCGTAGGGGAGGCAAATGGTTGATTCCACCGCTAAGGAGGAGCACATCACCAAGCTGCGCAGCGGATACCTTTCCAGCGATATCACAGACCGGCTGCCCGACGAGGGCGGCTCATCCCTACCCCCGGCCCCATGAGAGGGTCGCTTTCCTTCCCACTTCCTCCGCTGATCTGGCTTTCCACTTCACCCCTTTGTCCAGGGGCTCATGTTCTACTACGGCCTGGATTTCCATGATCCGCGCCAACTTCATCCTCAACATCTCGGCGTTTATCGTCGTGTGCGAGGCCTTCCTCTGCATCCGCCCCACTTCGCTTAGGGCTCAAGACCTTCAACCTCAAGCCAAGGTAGTGAAGGGCACGCAGCGGAGTCGGAGGTGCCATGTTGGGCAAGATGCCCAACGCCCTCACGGTTCAAGGGGCCTTCGTGGACTCCGCCAAGGGGTGGCAATTGGGGTGGTTCTATATCACCGAGCCGCGACTCCAGTGGTGGGCGGCGGCCCCCAAGTTTAGATCTAGTATCCCCACGCAGCTCACCTCCTGGAAAGAGAAGGGCTTGTTGTGGGGTAATCCGAAGGAGCTGACGGGACTCCGAGCCTGCATCCAGAAGCTGGTGAACAAGAAGCTCAGGCTCGTCGACGTGGTCCAAGTCATGCTCATCCGCCGAATCCTCCCATGCCAAGAATGGGCATTCGATCTGTGGGAGTTCGATCCGGAACGGCACCAGGCGCTGAGCGGGCTCTTCGACACGACGTACGAAGGCGCCTGGAGGGTGCTGTTTAAGGGCGCCGAAGCCCCCGCATCCGCGACAGAAGATCGCGGATTTCACTTGCAGCATCCGGCTGACGAGGTAAGTGATTCTACCCCTTTACGGGACACTTGTGGTAAATAGATTCATTCTAAGAGGGTTTCAATCTCCCTTTTCCTTTGACAGGAATGGATGAAGAAGGCCGAGCAGCTCATCTGCCCTGCTCCCATGCCGAAGACCCAAGTGGATGCCCGCCTAGCGGGTGCTGGTTCCGCACCGCACGTGGTGCCGGAGAAGAAGGCCAAGAAGGTGGCCACGGGCACTCGAAAGAGTTCCCGTAATCAAGCGTCCGATGACGAGGCGGACTCCTCCCCCGAAGACGAGGAGGAGGAAGAAGACTCTCTCCCGGAAGGGGGAGAGAGGAAGAGGAAGGCTTCCCCAACGGGGGAGGCCGAAGGGTCCAAGAGGGGGAGAACCATTCCCCCGGACAGCTCCGCCAACACCGACGCAGGACGAGGAGTGGCCTTCAAGGGCCAGCCTCCGCGAGATCGTAAGTATCCGGATCCCGATATGCAATTTCTTTCGTGTCACATAGTGTCCTACTAATGCCGCATACTGCCCGCAGTCCGGCCGATGATGATTTCCCCGCTTCATCGAGCGGGTCGTTGGCCCCGTCAGATGTGGATTCACTTCCGACTGCCTCTACCCCCCGCGCCGATGAGGACGCCGAGCTGGGATCCCAGAAAGGGACCCATCAGGAGGAGGCTCCAGAGGCGCCGCAAGGCGGCCTCCCGGACTTTGCGCCAGACTCTACATCGGAACCTGCTGTGGTTCCAGAGTCCGGCAGGCGGCCCCTTCGAAAGAAGGGCAAGACCGTGACACCGGCGGCCTCCGTCCAACCGTAGTCGCCGGACAACTTGCTGGAGGCGCTCAAAGGCGCTTCCATTGAGGAAGAACACCGCACTGTTATGAGTGCGGTGATTCAAAAGGTTCAGCTCGCCAAGAGCGGGCTGACCGAAGCCTGCAATAGCCTTCTAACAGGCTTTGAGGTAAGAAGTTAAAATTATGTAATGTAATACCGCATAGAAAGTAGCCCCTGATGCTCGGTTTGGTGTTCGGAAAGAAAAGCTGGACTGAGGATCTAAAAAGATATTCGCAGGTTGCTAATAAATTATGTCAATATGGGTTTGCAGGCTGTGCTGCTGACCTCTGTCGCATTGACTGAGGAGGTTGGTGCATTAAAGCAAGATCTCGAGCTGTCCGAGCGAGAGTTCGGCCATGCCAAGAGGCAGCTCAATGAAAAAGAAGGTGAGTAGCACCACTTTGAATTTGTACCTTACAAAAAAGGATTTTGGTCGCAATAAAATTAACAAGGATAATATGCGTATTGCAAGTGCCACAAATGAGGTGGCAGCACTGAAGGAGGCTGTGTCCGCGGCCGAACGCATTGCAGCCGCGGAACGGGCAGGGCGAGAAAAGCAGGAGGCTCAAGTGGCGGCAGTGCGGCAAGAGCTCCAGGCTCTCATGGAAAAGCATGAGAGCTTGGAGCGCGACTCCAAGACTCGAGAGTCCGAGCTCGCCTCGGCTCTCAAAAGTGCCAAGTCCGCCAAGGCCGATGACCGTAAGGCCCTTCAGGAGGTTGAAGATGTGAAGAAGATAGCGGCGGGTAAGGCATTTTTCATGCAAAGCAAGCATGTTAATGTAAACTACCTGACACTTACCCGCATTCGGAGCTCTCCAGGGTCGTTTGCAGATCTGCCGCATAGTGTGTCCGATGCCGCCGCATTCTACCGTGGCGAGGAGGGGAGCTCAACGGAGAAGGTCTTCTGGTCTTAGTACGCTGAGGCCGGCCATCTGGTGCCCCCGAGCGATCAGCTGAAGCAGCTGGTTGAACTCCACAAGGTAGCCGAGGAGGCCATGAAGGGCCTTATAGTCCGGCTGTGGCCTGGACAGGCCATGCCAGGGAGCTACTTCGGCCTCGTGCGGCGGCTGGTGGATGCGTGCCCCTGGGTGGAGGTCATCAAGCGCTCCGCATGTATTGAAGGTGCTCGTCGGGCCCTTGCCCGCACAAAGGTGCACTGGGGCAGGGTGGATGCGGAGAAGCTTCTTACTGACCCGCCGCCCCCGGGCAAGGAGTATCGTACGCCTGAAATGTATTATAAAACTGTCCTGAAGGGAGCCCGCGATATTGCGGATGAATGCCCTAGAGATGTAATTTTTGAGTAAACTCGCTATGTATTATCCTGTGCGCTGAAAACTTTGTTCATGTGCGCTTTAAGAAACGCTTGTTTAATATAAAATATTACCTTCTGTGCGGCCGTTTATGAAATCTGAGAGATGGCAAGTCGTTGGCTTCGGCCCCCAAGCCGCAAGTGCTGGGGTGTTCGGGATAACTTGAGCACTCTTGTTCCCATTTTTGGGTCCATTTAGGGAGGCGCTCAACACAACGAACAAGGCAACCGGACTTATAATGCTTGAACACTCTCACTTAGCCACGGAATTCTATAATTTTAAATTTCGGCGAAGCCCCTAGTATTCGGAAGACCGAATTCGGGGCGCTATCCACACCTTCATCGGACATTATCCGGAACTTCGCTCGAAGCGGCGTGAGTCTTTAATGACCCGAAAAGACCTCTCAAACAGCGACCAGTCTCTCGCCTTATCATGCCGGTCAGTTTTAGTTTTCTCCACTAAGGCGCTCGCCCGGCACAACCGGGGCGCAATCGCAGTGGTTCTCCCTGTGCCACCTTAGCCGACGGAACGGAACGTAAGGCACCAAAACGTGGGAGCCGGGCAAACCCAACTATTGACCCAAGACATGATCCGGAGCCGATTCATATAATGCTGTAAGTTCGGGGTGCCGCACTTGTGAAAGTGTTCGGACTTATCACACCATAATGTATGGAGCATAAGCCCTTGGTGTATTAGGCCGTACCAAAATATACGGGTGCAAGATGTCATATAATGAACATATATATGTAATAACAGGCAGAAAAGTGTTGCGTCATTTATTAAAGGAAGTCTGCTATGAGTGCGGACTGATACAAATAATGCGGTAAACAAGGGTTTTGGACTAGTTAAACATGTCCCCCTCCGGGGATGGGCTGCGGACTTGGTGTATATAATCAAATTTAATGTTCGTAATTGAGACCACCTGAGTGTTCGTCGCCGCGATTCTTTCTTCCCCGGCTGTTGATCATGAGTTCGCAGGTTCTCGCTTGGACAGGCCTCCGCTAACTAGAGTCCTGTGTATACAAAGAAAGAGAAAAATAATAATAATAAAGAGTCAAGACACTTGCGAGCCCTGGTGTGGTCGAGCCGCACTCTGGGTCTATTGTGGTCGTGCCCCTTCCCCTACGCCCATGGTATCTCCAAAGCGTAATGATGTACGTGGAGGGTTGTTCTTGCGATCGTGCGAGGGTGGGGGTTAGGGCCGCATTGCTACGCTGATGCTCGGATCGTGCCGTGGTCTTGGCTGGTGTTGCTTCGGGCGCGCTTATTGTATCCGCCGCTTAGCGGCCGGACTCGAAATTTCCTTAAAAGGCTGCTCAGACTTCCGCCGAGAGCCGCTGATGTTCCTTCGCTCAAGGAGCGCCCGTATTTCCGCTGATCGTGATGACTCCGCGAGGGCCTGGCATCTTGAGCTTGAGGTATGCATAATGCGGCACCGCGTTGAACTTTGCAAACGCGGTTCGTCCGAGCAGAGCGTGATAGCCTCTGCGGAATGGGACTATGTCGAAGATTAGCTCCTCGCTCCGGAAATTATCCGGGGATCCGACGACCACTTCTAGTGTGACTGAGCCTGTGCAATTGGCCCCCACACCTGGTATGACGCCTTTAAAGGTTGTCTTTGTAGGTTTAATCCTCGAGGGGTCTAGGCCCATCTTGCGCACTGTATCCTGATAAAGCAGGTTCAGTCTACTGCCACCATCCATCAGGACTCTCGTGAGGTGAAATCCGTCGATGATTGGGTCTAAAACCAATGCGGCGAATTCGCCATGGCGGATGCTGGTCGGATGGTCTCTTCGATCAAAAGTGATCGGACAAGAGGACCATGGATTGAACTTCGGGGCGACTGGCTCCATCGCGTATACGTCTCTTAGTGCGTGCTTCCGCTCCCTCTTGGGTATATGGGTTGCGTAAATCATGTTCACCGTCCGAACTTGTGGGGGAAAACCCTTCTGTCCTCTATTGTTTGGCGGTCGGGTCTCCTCCTCGTCGTCGCTATTTAGCCCCTTGTCATTGTTTTCGGCAATTAACTTGCTCGCTCGCTAAACACCCAGCAATCTCTGCTGGTGTGGTTAGCTGGCTTTTCAGGTGCCGTATCCGCATAAGCGGTCGAGTATTCAGTCCAAATTGGACGGAACCGAGTGGTTCTTTTGAATGGCTTCTTCCGCCGACCGGTTTAGAGCCTCGAATCGGCGCTGATCGTCAGATCCTCCTTATCGCCGCTTGTTAATGCGGCGTTTATTTTTCTTCGACGTGACCTGCCATTGTGGTCCTTAGTATCCGGACTGCCAGAATTTTTACTGAGGTTGTTGCTGCGAGCTAGCCAGCTATCCTCTCCCGCGCAGAAGCGGGTCATTAATGATGTGAGGGCTGCCATGGATTTCGGCTTTTCCTGTCCCTGGTGCCGGGCTAGCCACTCGTCGCGGATGTTATGTTTGAAGGCTGCAAGGGCCTCTGCATCCGGACAATCGACGATTTGGTTTTTCTTTTTAAAAAAAATGTCCAGAGTTGTCTGGCCGATTCGTCTGGCTGCTGAATTATGTGGCTGAGGTCATCGGCGTCTGGTGGCCGCACATACGTGCCCTGGAAGTTGTCGAGGAATGAGGCTTCCAGGTCTTCCCAACACCCAATTGACTCGGCGGGCAAGCTGTTAAGCCAATGCTGCGCTGGTCCATTAAGCTTGAGTGGGAGATACTTGATGGCATGGAGGTCGTCGCCGCGGGCCATATGGATGTGAAGGAGATAATCTTTGATCCAAACCACGAGGTCTATTGTGCCATCGTAGGATTCGATGTTTACGGGTTTAAACCCTTCAGGGATTTGATGATCCATTACTTCGTCAGTGAAGCATAGTGGGTGCGCGGCGCCTCTATATTGGGCAATATCACGACGTAGCTTGAGAGAGCGTTGTCTGCTGTGTTCGGCCCGGCCGGAGTTATTGTATCTGGCGCGACGGTATTCGTCGTGGGTCATGGGGCGCCCCCGTGATCCGCAGATGGATCTGGATTGCCTTGCTTTGTCCTCCAATATATCTCGCAAGTCCGGCGCGTTCCCTCTTGGCTTCGCGCTTTTGGAGCGATGCCGGGGTACAGTCTTGGTGGAGGGCCTAGATGCCTCTCTGTCGCGACCACAGGGTGGTCGGTCTGCCGTATCGTGCGCTGGTGATGAAGGTATGTATGCTTCCTCCTCTAATCGGGGAGCAACTTGCGCCTTGGGTAGCTTTTGAGGGCGCTCGAGTTTATACTTTTCGCCGCGAGGACCTCGGTCCATCAATCGGCCAGCAGATCCTGATCAGCTTGAAGCTGCTGCTGCTTTTTCTTTAGGCTTTTTTCCGTGGCAATAAGCCTGCGTTTGAAACTCTCTTGTTCGACGGGATCCTCGGGCATGACGAATTCGTCGTCGTTGAGGCTTGCCTCGTCTTCGGAGGGAGGTATATAGTCATATTCCTTGACCTCTTCGTCTGCCGCCCTCTCGTGATGGCTTGCTTCTGCGTCCTCCTGCGCTGAGTCTTGCTGGAGGGGATTAGCTTCGGCACACTCTGGTGTATTATTATCTCCTGTGCCAGAATCTCCATTCTTGCTGTGGCGAGATTTAGAGCGGCGCCGCTGACGCCGGCGCTTGGGCTGGTTCTTTAAGGAATCTGCCTCCGCTGCTTCTTCGCCGTCCCCATCTTTTGGGGTGTCCACCATGTATATGTCGATGACGAGGTGGTCTTCCAAAGGCCCGTAGGCGCTGGTTCTGTTCGCCTCCGCATCGCCGCCCATAGCGCCAATGTCTTCGAGTCGTAGTCTAGCATGTCGGTTAGATCGTCGACACTGGCTACAAAGTGGGTGGTGGGTGGGCTCTGAATTTCTTCGTCGTCCGTATCCCAACCATCCTGGCCATAATCCGGCCAGGACACTCCGGATAGCGAGAGATGCTTTAGCGAATTTAGGATCTCGCCAAAGGGCGAGTATTGGAAGATATCCGCGGCGGTGAATTCCATAACTAGCGCCCAATCAGATTCGATTGGCAGGGGCGTGGGAGGTCCGGAGTCCGGCAAGGAGTCCGGCACCTCGGAGTCATGAGCTTCGCGAGGGACAAGGTTAGTGTTCGGCTCCATCGCTGTGGAAGTTGAATCCCCCGAGGCGGTGTCCAACCACCGGTCCTCGATCTGGGCGGTCGGCTCGCCTAAGGGCCGAGCAGATTCTCAGCGCCACCAAGGCACAGTTCGGCGGCAGAGCTAGATCATGCCCATCATAACAGTGCGGCACGCTTGGCTGTGGCTCGAGCTCGTCGAAGATCAAGTCCCCGCGGATGTCGGCCGTGAAGTTTAGGCTTCCGAATTTGACCTGACAGCTAGGGGCGTAGCTTACGATCTGCTCCAGATGGCCAAGTGAATTAGCCCGCAGTGCGAAGCCGCCGAATACGAAGATTTGTCCGGGGAGAAAAGTCTCATCCTAGACAGCGTTGTTGGTTGAAGAAGCCATCGAACCTATCGATGACGACACAGAGGAACTCTCAATGAAAGCACCAATGTCGGTGTCAAAACCGGCGGATCTCGGGTAGGGGGTCCCGAACTGTGCGTCTAGGCGGATAGTAACAGGAGACAAGGGACACGATGTTTTACCCAGGTTCGGGCCCTCTTGATGGAGGTAAAACCCTACGTCCTGCTTCATTAATATTGACGATATGGGTAGTACAAGAGTGGATCTACCACGAGATCAAGGAGGCTAAACCCTAAAGCTAGCCTATGTTATGATTGTTGTAATGTATGTTGTGTCCTACGGACTAAAGCCCTCCGGTTTATCTAGACACCGGAGAAGGCTAGGGTTACACAGAGTCGGTTACAATGGTAGGAGATCTACATATCCGTATCGCCAAGCTTGCCTTCCACGCCAAGGAAAGTCCCATCCGGACACGGGACAGAGTCTTCAATCTTGTATCTTCGTAGTCTTGGAGTCCGGCAGATGATGATAGTCCGACTGTCCGGACACCCCCTAGTCCAGGACTCCCTCAGCGGCTCTTATCTATTTCCATTTTGTTAAGAGTTTCCTCATAGATGAGGTTTAATCCGCTGCCGCCGTCCATGACCACTTTGGTAAGCTGGAATCCGTCCACGATTGGACTAAGGACCAAAGTGGCTGGTGCTCGGACTGTTCGGAATTGAGGTTCGTCGCTGGCGTTGAAGGTTATGGTCGTATCGTTCCACGGGTTTATTGCCGCGATGTGGGAGACTTCAGTGAGGCTGCGAACTGCTCGCTTGCGCCTGTTGTTTGAGGCGAACGTCTCGAAGACTGTCAGTACTGTATTGTTATTTTCTACGGGATGGTGCTCTGCGGTATTGTTGATGAGAAGGTCCTCGCCACTCTTGGCCACCTGCTGGAGTATCCAACATGCTCTAAGGCTGTGTGTTGGTATGGTGTCCGGTGTGCTGTGAATTTTGCATGGCCTATTGAGCCATCCCTCCAGTACGGTTCCACGCCCTGTATAGGGCTTTGGCTTCTTTGTCATTGGGTTGGGTGACTTGCGAGAGCGCACCCTTTTAGTTCGGACGAGGGTTGTAGTTAGGGCCGGAGGATCCCAGAATTTTGTTTAGGTTTTCTAGGCGCTTTCCATCGCACAGTACTTCTGTACTATGGCCGCCAAGTCTGCAAAGTGTGATATGTCACGGCGACTTATGGCATTGAGAATTCCCTTGTCCGTGCAATTTTTGCAAAAGAATGAGATTGCGACTTCCTCGTGACAGTCCTTAACCTTGCTCATTACAAGGAGGAATCTGGCCTAGAAGTGGTGTACTGTCTCTTGGGGCTCTTGTCTGATGTGGGAAAGATCACTTGTGTCTTGGTGGGTGGGCAGAATTTAGTCCACATCCTGACCCAATCTGGGACCAAGGGGCGAAGGAGCTCCTGACCTTGGCAGCTCGGGCTCCAGGATGTTGCACAATATTTGTGGCACGTTGCCCGATTCTAAGTTCGGATCCTGGTCCACGTCCTCCCGTAGACAGGTATCTGGCTTAGAAAGCTCGTGAATCCGGACATGGTTCGTCCTCAAAATAGAGGAAGAATTGTTGTTTTGTTCCTCCACCACCGCTATCTGATGGGTGACTGGCGGAGAGTTAATCTCCCATAGGTCGGGTTTAAGCCCAATCTGATCATAGTCCGTAGCGACTCACAGGGCGGTGATGCGATCCAAGAGCTCGTTTAGGGAGGAGAGCTCCATTGGATCCATCTGCTCGATGAATTCCAGGCTGACATGGAGGTTGTTCTTGATGACCTGAGAAGTCATCGTTGGTGTGGCAGTCGGACGGGCGGCCATGACGAAACCGCCCAGCCGGAGAGTTTGGCCTACTGCCAGGGATCCTCCGGAGGTGATGTTGTCCTGGACAACGAGGCGAGCCATCAAGCCTTATCGGGACGGCACAGTGGAACTCTAAATGAAAGCACCAATGTCGGTGTCAAAATTGGTGGATCTCGGGTAGGGGGTCCCGAACTGTGCCTCTAAGGCTAATGGTAACAGGAGGCAGGGGACATGATGTTTTACCCAGGTTCGGGCCTTCTCGATGGAGGTAATACCCTACTTCCTGCTTGATTGATCTTGATGATATGAGTATTACAAGAGTTGATCTACCACGATATCGTAGAGGCTAAACCCTAGAAGCTAGCCTATGATTATGATTGTTGTCGTCCAACGGACTAAACCCTCCAGTTTATATAGACACCGAAGGGGGCTAGGGTTACACAGAGCCGGTTACAGAGAAGGAGATCTACATATATGTCACAGCCCTAGAATAATGTTTGTAAATAGTGGCTTTGCCACCCATGCATCATGTCTAGATTTCTGAAACTTGAATTGAGGAATTTTGAAAGCCTCAAAAACTTAATTAAAAGTAGGGCAAAGAACCCTAGAAATCTCATTCTTTGTTCCAAGATGTTCTTTTGCAATGTTTGAGAATTTTGGCAAGAGCTATATATCAAACCAAAATTTAGGAACATTTTGAAGGAATTATTTTGGGACTTTGAATTTAAATCAATACTATTTTGAATTTGAATTTATATTCAAATATATACTGAATATATGTTCAAATAACTGAAACAATTTTATGTGCTTTGGTATAACTCCATTGTGCTAAATAAAATGTTCAGGGGAATTTTATCACTGATCTTGAATTTGTTTTATTTAGAAAACATGGCAAAAGGAAGTAAATTAAACAAAACAGAAGGAAATTAAAAAAAAGCAGAAACTTACCTGGCCTCACCGCGCAGCCCACCTAGTCGGCCCGGGCCAGGCTCAAAGACCAACAGAGCCCAGCCCACCACCCCACCGCTGCCTTCCCCTGCCAAGAGGAGCAGCTCATTGTCACACAAGGCCACCCCTCGCCACCTCATGATTACCACCGAGGCGACCCGACGCGTCTGGAGACGCCACGCGCGCCTGGAACCCCTCTCGCTCTCTCGCCCCCATTCCTTCCTCGCTCTCTTCCTCGACGCATCAACGCAGCCGCCGCCGCCGCTTGCCGCCGCCGCCACCACCACCTCCCCTCGCTTCTCGAACAGCTCAAGAGCTCCGCCAGGACCCACACGCCGCCTTCCCGAGCCACGCGAGGGAAGAGCCCCGAGCGCCGCCCCGACGCTTTTCCTCCTCGGCCACCGAGATCGCCGCGACCTTCCGCCGCCACCAGCCCCTCCCCGAGCACGCCGAGGCCTCCGCTTAACTCACCGTGAGCTTCGCGTCTTTCCCTTCCTTCCCGGCTCGTTCGTCCAGTAGTCGCTGATTCCACCAGAGCCGCGAAGCTCGGCTCCGCCGCCATGCCGCCGCTTTGGCCACCGACACCTAGAGCCGCAACCGACCGCCCATAGCGCCAAGCATCACCAGTGCCCGTAGCACCCTCCGCGGCCCCCCGCCAGTGCAAGACAACGCCGACCCCGAGCACACTCGCACGCCGCCGCCGCCGCCGCCAGAAGTTGCCGCCATCGCCACCCCAGCCAGCGCCACAGCCACCGCTGGACGCGCCGTCGTGGACGCTCCAATGAGCCCAACCTCGCTGCAAACGGGCACCACAGCCTGCTCTCGAGTGCCCCCGCTCTCTGCTGCCGGGCCAGCTTAAACGCCGTGGGTTTGACCCACTTTGACCACGGCGGGACCCCGTGTCCATGACATGTGGGGCCGCCTTTGACTGAATTAGTGTAGGATTTTAATTAGTGCTAATTGCCTCGTTAGTTTAGGTGTTAGATTAGTTAACACTAATTAATTTAGTTAATTAATTAAGCCATCGACATGTGGGCCCACCTCGCCGACATTTTCGTTAGTATTAGTTTAACCCTAATCAACCCAGCTTAATCAATCGAGTCATCGACTGGGCCCCACTGGTCGTTTGACCTGAACCGACCCAATTGACCTCGCCGACATCGGGTGATGTCATGTCGACGCAATAAGCTATTTTCTGGATGTAAAATAATTCAGGAAATTCCAGAAAATGTTCAAAACTTCTAAAATTCATATAAAATCAACCGTAGCTCCAAATCAAACAAATTATATATGAAAAATGATCAGAAAAATCCAACCTATCCATCTGTACTGGTCTCATGCATGTTAGAGCAACCTAAACTTTCTGTTTAGATGAAACATGATAATGCACTTATATGAGTTCATAGCTTAGGCTTATATTTGAATCTTTGATTCAAATAAGATCAAACCACTCTGGTTGTAGTTGCATTAGCTCAATCAACAGCATGTTGCCATGACCTTATCATGGATCATATTTGTTGCATTGCATTGATTGTGTCCCTCCTTGTTTGCCGGTAATTGTCCCCTCTCGATAGACGTGGTTTCGACGACGAGTTCGATGACACCGATGAAGAAGTATAATATCTTCAGAAGTGCCAGGCAAGCAAAACCCCCTTGTTCATTCCGATAAAATCCCACTCTCTCTTCGCTCTCTTTACTGCATTAGGACAACAACGATTCATCTCATTACTTGTCATGCGTAGCTGAACCCCTTTATCCTTTGCATGACCTGTCATTCCACAGTAAATAGATGAAACCCACTAGCATGAGTAGGAGTTGTTTGAGCCCTGTTGTGCCTACTCATTAATGCTTGTTTGTCATGCCTGCTACTGCTTAGAGTTGAGTCAGGTCTGATTCATCGGGGGTGAATTAGAGGTGTGTGAACATGTCCTACTGTGTGTGAGCTAAGTGCGTGAACACGATTTGATAAAGGTAGCGGTGAGAGGCCATGTAGGAGTACATGGTGGGTTGTCTCATTGCAGCCGTCCTCAGGAACTGAGTTCTGTGTTTGTGATCCATGATTCAGCTACTACCACGCATTGGGCCCGAAACCAATGGACCCTCTCGGCTTCTTAATCACCCTTGTCCTCTGTCCAGGAGTTGCAAGTAGTTTCTGGTGTTTGTAGTATGCTGGAGGTCGTGCGCAGCGCTGACCGTAGGGGTGGGCTGTGATGCAGTAGGCATGTGGCCGGGTAAACCGGGCGCCCGTTTGGTGTCACGGAACCCTGTTCACATTGTTTGGGGCAGTGAGCGAAACTTCGGCCGGATCTCCTCATGGATGCAACCCGAATAGGCGATAAACCTAGACTAGGGACTAGAGTGTTTAGGTAGGCCGTGGCCGACACCCACGTTGGGCTTCCGCTTGAAGGTTGCCGAGTACATGTCGTGTAAATGGCGGTAAGTGGTGAGAGCGTGTGTGAAGAAGTACACCCCTGCAGGGTTAACATCATCTATTCGAATAGCTGTGTCCGCGGTAAAGGACTTCTGGGTTGCCTGTACAGTTCATAGACAAGTGAAAGTGGATACTCTAAAATACGCAAGATAAGTGTGAGTGCTATGGATGGCGTTCTCGTAGGGAGACGGGAGCGGATCCATAGTAGTGTATTGATATGGTGAATATGTGGACTCGTGTGCACCACCTCAAAAGAGTTACTCGCAGTCGTAGTTTAGGATAGCCACCGAGTCAAAGCTGGCTTGCTGCTGTTAAACTCCACCATACCCTTTATTGATAATGATGCATATGTTGTTAGTTCTGATGTAAGTCTTGCTGGGTACATTTGTACTCACGTTTGCCTATTTTATGTTTTTGCAGAGAGACCTCGGTCTCGCTTGTAGTTCCGCGTGGACTTCGACGTTTAGCTTGGTACCTCAGCTACGATCTTGTGCCTCGGCAGGATCTGGTGGATAGTCAGGCTTCTAAGCCTTTTTCCTTTGTAGATGTCTGTACTCAGACATGTTAAGCTTCAGCTTGTGCTTGACTTGTATGCTCTGAATGTTGGGTCGTGAGGCCCATGTTTGTAATATATCGCTCCTCGGAGCCTAATGAATAAATACTTGAGTCGTAGAGTCATGTTGTGATGCCATGTTGTATTTGCACAGATCGAGCATATTGTGTGTATGTTATTGGAATGCTTGGTATGTGTGGGATCTGACTATCTAGTTGTTTATCTTTAGTAGCCTCTCTTACCGGGAAATGTCTCCTAGTGTTTCCACCGAGCCACGGTAGCCTGCTACTGCTCCGGAACACTTAGGCTGGCCGGCATGTGTCCTTCTTCGCTCTCGTGTCCGTTCCTTCGGGAAATGTCACGCTTGAGTACCAAGTCCTGTCAGCCGCTTCAGCCCGGTTCACGGAGTCCTGCTAGCCCAGTGCTACAGCCTGACTCACTCGCCGATGACCGACACGCTCGATGTCGGGTCATGGATGCCTGTCCTCGTAAGTCTGTGCCACTTTGGGTTTATGACTAGCCATGTCAGCCGGGCTCCTTATCATATGGATGCTAGCGACACTATCATATACGTGTGCCAAAAGGCTAAACGGTCCCGGCAAAGGTAAGGCGACACCGATACCGCGCGTGAGGCCGCAAAGTGATATGAGGTGTTACAGGCTAGATCGATGTGACATTGAGTCGGGTCCCGACAGCTTTGGTATCGCGCTCGATCGCTCAGAGGATTACCAAGCCAAACTGGTCGAAGTTGAGTCTAGAGATGCTTTAGTTATGTAGGGGAATTGATTGTGGGATGGAACGTAAGGCTCTTTTTACTCCTTATACCTCATGGCCTTCTGATCTGAGTCATCCTCTTCTCTTCTACGGGGATTAAGAACTAGGCTTCTCATCTATCTACTAGGATGACGAGTTACTGTGTTAGAGACTTATAGGATTGATAGTTTCAAACCTCAGTTCAGCTTTTATTACTTCTATATGTTCATAACTATTGATCTCAAAACCTCGTCATTGTGCTTCGGAGTGGCCATGCCACCATTTTTGTAGCATGTCTCTAATCTTTTGAGCATTTACAGCCGTTATGCTGTCCGAGTCATCCCAGGTTTCTAAATAGTCTGAAGCATTTGCAAAATTCCTTCCTTCCATTCCGATGTCCCTTTGGGCCAGATTAACCACACTAATCAGTGAGTTGAGGTATTCTATTGCCTCGACATATATGTTGGAATTATTGTTATGACCCTAGGTGTCTTAGGGGATCATCTAGTAATTTAGCCATGCTTTGTGTTCCCAGTGTGATGATTCTGGCCATCATTCTCGAAAGCATCCCGTGATGTTATTAGTTAGTAGGTATTCCATTCCGGGGTTCTTGAACCCGAGATTCACCCTATTTACTTCATGTTGATAGTGTTTGCTAGTTCCTTTAGGAAATTAGTAACCTTTGCATTAGTCCTCGAGGTCCGTGGTATTTCCTTCTTCCAAATACTATGAACCGCTTATGGCAAGAGTTCCTCGCTGAACCAGGATCACAATAAGAGTGCTCTCGATGAGTTCTCCATTTTATATTGTGACTCTGCCAGTTCTACCTTTCCGCATGGATTATCCGGAAGAAATTTGTTGAACTTGGTTTGACATACTAATCTATGCATCCACAACTCAAAAAGTTATATGTTCCTTTGAGTTATTCTCTTTAGTTGTGTCCTGACCCTCGTCTATCAATTGATAGTCAAGAGTATGCGTGCATTCGTTTATCAATGCCTATCACTCTTGTGGTCTGTCAGGCCATTCTATTCAGAATGACTAGGAGAAACAAACTCCAGTACCTCATCCATTTCTAGGATTGGGTCAAAACAGTTGTAATCCGCAAATCAAATGCCAATCCAGCTTTTGATTCTGTTCTACCCTGAAGTATTACCGTCTTTATGTCCAGATTGTCATGAGAATTGCACCATCTCTTATGAATTCTTGATGTAGTGATACTTCTCGCCATCATTATTCATTCCTCGGTTCCGTGTTATTGTAACCGGGACACCGACAAGTGAATTGTGATGTGTGAAATCAATAATCTGAGCAACTCGTTGCTTGGTAGTAAATGGACAATATTCTCATTCTTAGCGTGTTGGTTGTTGAACCATCACCCTAGGATTGATTGTGCTACCTAGTCCATTTTCCTGGTGCCCTCTTCGATCAATGAATTAGGATTATTCACTCCCTTGCTTATTTGATCATATCGTCTTGCCCTGGAAAGCAAGATTGTTCTCGAGCTTAGTAACATATCGGTGGTTCGTGATTTTCCGAATATCTTCTTGGAAGTATCATCTAGTAATTTAGCCATGCTTTGTGTTCCCAGTGTGATGATTCTGGCCATCATTCTCGAAAGCATCCCGTGATGTTATTAGTTAGTAGGTATTCCATTCCGGGGTTCTTGAACCCGAGATTCACCCTATTTACTTCATGTTGATAGTGTTTGCTAGTTCCTTTAGGAAATTAGTAACCTTTGCATTAGTCCTCGAGGTCCGTGGTATTTCCTTCTTCCAAATACTATGAGCCGCTTATGGCAAGAGTTCCTCGCTGAACCAGGATCACAATAAGAGTGCTCTCGATGAGTTCTCCATTTTATATTGTGACTCTGCCAGTTCTACCTTTCCGCATGGATTATCCGGAAGAAATTTGTTGAACTTGGTTTGACATACTAATCTATGCATCCACAACTCAAAAAGTTATATGTTCCTTTGAGTTATTCTCTTTAGTTGTGTCCTAACCCTCGTCTATCAATTGATAGTCAAGAGTATGCGTGCATTCGTTTATCGATGCCTATCACTCTTGTGGTCTGCCAGGCCATTCTATTCAGAATGACTAGGAGAAACAAACTCCAGTACCTCATCCATTTCTAGGATTGGGTCAAAACAGTTGTAATCCGCAAATCAAATGCCAATCCAGCTTTTGATTCTGTTCTACCTTGAAGTATTACCGTCTTTATGTCCAGATTGTCATGAGAATTGCACCATCTCTTATGAATTCTTGATGTAGTGATACTTCTCGCCATCATTATTCATTCCTCGGTTCCGTGTTATTGTAACCGGGACACCGACAAGTGAATTGTGATGTGTGAAATCAATAATCTGAGCAACTCGTACCTTGGTAGTAAATGGACAATATTCTCATTCTTAGCGTGTTGGTTGTTGAACCATCACCCTAGGATTGATTGTGCTACCTAGTCCATTTTCCTGGTGCCCTCTTCGATCAATGAATTAGGATTATTCAGTCCCTTGCTTATTTGATCATATCGTCTTGCCCTGGAAAGCAAGATTGTTCTCGAGCTTAGTAACATATCGGTGGTTCGTGATTTTCCGAATATCTTCTTGGAAGTATCATCAGGTTGTCACCTGATCGCTATGTTGAGTTCGTGATCAAGTTGGTTTCATATAAACCACCCCTTCTCCAAGAATCTGTGTGGGATACCCCTGAGCTAGTTGGTCAAGCTAAACAACAACTTGGAGAGTTGGAAGATAAAAGCTCACCTGACTTAGTTCGTCTGCAAGGGATATCCATGTGTGTGTTTGTTGAAGAAAGGTAATATCTTCATTGATTGATCCCCCTGGTCAATTGTTAGATCTATTGTCTGACCCCAAACCTTTGATTTGAGTATGGGCTATCATCAAATCAAATCAGAACCAATGATATTCGTAATGTTGTCTTACCCGTGGTTATTTCCTCGGGCATACACCGTTATATCTTTTGGTCTGACCGATGCTATCGCCTTGTTCACATAATTGTGGAATTCCACTTATATGGAAACCTAGATGAGTTGTTGTTGAGGCCATCAGCAACATTTTTATCTCCTCCATGATTCGTGTTGAACATTCAGCTAGTATTGGAAACTTATATAAGCATTATATTCGTGTTTCATTCATGAAGAATATGCTTGGATGAAAGAAGTGACTTTCTCTGATTCACGTGCATTTGGTGCAAGTTATCGCCGTGAGTTCGAGAAAGATTGTTTTTGTTTTCTTTGGAATCATCCCAAGTCAGTCATGCATGTGCGAAATATTCTATGGTCTGATAGACTGATCATCTTCATTCTATACGTATCCCTAGCACCCCAAGCCACTGGTTGATTTGTTCAAGCAGAAGAAGTTCCTTCTTAAGCGCAAGACTTATGCAAGGACTTCGACATCCTCGATGATGGTTCCCCTCCTGAACTCGGTAGTGTTTTATTATAAGACTACTACTTGGTCATGCTTGTCCGGGACAACGTGTTCACATGTTTGTAGCAGAACCAGCTCATGTTTTGGAGCTTGCTATCGTAGTTCGTTCCCCGAGAATCTCACAACGTCATCTCGTCGATTTGTGTTGCAAACTTTCATTTTTCTTTCTAGACTCAATGAGTCTAGATTGTTCTGAAACCAACCAGATCTGAATCTCAGGCAGATATGATGGTTGGAATGTTTCCCAAGAATTATAATATTGGTCTCTCTAACCGGTAAAGTGGATGTCGTGGCCAACACATCCAACCGGAAGACCTATTATTGTAGTATCTTGATGGAGAAAGTTGGCCACCTCCCCATGAGGATTTCGTAGGATTTACTCCCTAGCTGTCCCTTATGGATTTTTGTGTTTCCGAAGTCCGATCTTTACTTGATGTTCTAGATACCAGACCATTTCAATGAATGGGATACGCTAGTACATCAAGGAGAACGTTAGAAGCGGAGTGCTAAATGTATCTCGGTCGATCGTTCAGATTTCGTCTCCTTGGCCTCGCTAAGGTGAAATCTGAGAAAGTGTTATGTTCCTTTGCATCTGCATCGTCCATCTCTACTCATCATGGTTGTATGTTGTGTTGTCAGCACCCTTGACACGGATGTTGATAAAACCTTGATGAATATGGAAATGCTCAAGTTCTTGAGGGCACACACAAGCGCTAGGTGTTATCATCGGCACTATCTGGGATTGCTCTCAGTTTCCTCGGTTATGCTATAACCAATCCAACAGTGGATTCACTCTCTACTGATTGAGCTTCTCCCCAGTTACTAAAATCATCCATTGTGTTTCCCCAACAAGGTAATCCACATCATCCATACTAGTCCGGGTATGTCATTCTTCCGGACTCCTTCAAATGATCGACTATGATTTGCCTTAGGCTGGTATAAAGAGTTTCAATGATCTCTAAATCAAAGGTAATTCTTTTTGCCACTTAAGGGGATATTCTTCGAGTCACCTTTTCCAAAGTGCCCCGTTACGGGATCATGGCAATTATTTCCTCGCCACCTTGACACCATCCACCATCTTTCTAAGCGTGGAATTGTTGCCCACCAAATCAAACCCCCGTCGCTTGTTCCTCTATCCCTCTCGATGTGTTTCGTGTCTCAGCTCGAGAAATGTTTCAATATCTCACTCGATGAGTGATCCTGAGTTGTTCGATCTTCGAGAAGATCGATCCTTCTGGAGTTTTCCCTTCCCTCTCATTGTCATGTTAGTTGGAGTTCTTAGAGCAAGACATCAAGACAAAGATGGTGATCGAATCAACGTTCTAATGAGATGCAACCTGGATGGTGAAGATTGTAATAGCTTGTGTCCCTCTGTCTTCTTACCTCACATCTTGAATCTCGGGACGAGATTCTTGTTTAGTGGGGGTGAGTTGTCACAGCCCTAGAATAATGTTTGTAAATAGTGGCTTTGCCACCCATGCATCATATCTAGATTTCTGAAACTTGAATTGAGCAATTTTGAAAGCCTCAAAAACTTAATTAAAAGTAGGGCAAAGAACCCTAGAAATCTCATTCTTTGTTCCAAAATGTTCTTTTGCAATGTTTGAGAATTTTGGCAAGAGCTATATATCAAACCAAAATTTAGGAACATTTTGAAGGAATTATTTTGGGACTTTGAATTTAAATCAATACTATTTTGAATTTGAATTTATATTCAAATATATACTGAATATATGTTCAAATAACTGAAACAATTTTATGTGCTTTGGTATAACTCCATTGTGCTAAATAAAATGTTCAGGGGAATTTTGTCACTGATCTTGAATTTGTTTTATTTAGAAAACAGTGGCAAAAGGAAGTAAATTAAACAAAACAGAAGGAAATTAAAAAAAAGCAGAAACTTACCTCGCCTCACCGCAAGCAGCCCACCTAGTCGGCCCGGGCCAGGCTCAGACCAACAGAGCCCAGCCCACCACCCCACCGCTCGTTTTCCCCGCCAAGAGGGAGCAGCTCATTGCCACGCTGCAGCGCCACCCCCGCCACCTCATGATTACCACCGAGGCGACCCGACGCGTCTGGAGACGCCACGCACGCCCCTGAACCCCTCTCGCTCTCTCGTCCCCATTCCCTTCCCTGGCTCTCTTCCTCGCACGCACCGAACGCAGCCGTCGCCGCCGCTTGCTGCTGCCGCGACCACCACCTCCCCCTCGCTTCCCTGAACAGCTCAAGACCTCCGCCGTGGACCCACACGCCGTCTTCCCCGAGCCACGCGAGGGGAAGAGCCCCGGAGCGCCGTCCCCGACGTTTTCTTCCTCCTCGGGCCACCGAGATCGCCGGCGACCTTCCGTCGTCACCAGCCCCTCCCCGAGCACGCCGAGGCCTCCGTTTAACTCACTGTGAGCTTCTGCGTCTTTCCCCTTCCTTCCCGGGCTCGTTCCTGTCCTGTAGTCGCTGATTCCACCAGAGCCGTGAGCTCGGCTCCGCCGGCCATGCCGCCGCCGTGGCCACCGACACCTAGAGCCGCAACCGACCGCTCCATAGCGCTCAGTGCATCACCAGGTGCCCGTAGCACCCCTCCGTGGCCCCTGTCGTGCAGTATAACACCGACCCCGAGCACACCCGACGCCGCCGCCGCCGCCACCGTAGTTGCTGCTCATCGCCACCCCACCGCGCCACACACCACCGCTGGACGCGCCGCGTCGTGGATGTTCCAATGAGCCCAACCCCGCTGCAAACGGGCACCACAGCCTGCTTCGAGTGCCCGCGCGCGTCTGCTGCCGGCAAGGCTAAACGCCGTGGGTTTGACCCACTTTGACCATCGGGACCCACTGTGTCCATGACATGTGGGGCCGGCCTTTGACTGAATTAGTGTAGGATTTTAATTAGTGCTAATTCCCTGTTAGTTTAGTTGTTAGATTAGTTAACACTAATTAATTTAGTTAATTAATTAAGCCACTGACATGTGGGCCCAGCCCTGTTGACATTTTCGTTAGTATTAGTTTAACCCTAATCAACCCAGTTAACCAACTGAGTCACTGACCAGTGGGCCCCACTGGTCAGGTTTGACCTGAACCGACCCAGTTGACCTGCTGACATCAGGGTGATGTCATGCTAACGCAATAAGCTATTTTCTGGATTTAAAATAATTCAGGAAATTCCAGAAAATGTTCAAAACTTCTAAAATTCATATAAAATCAACCGTAGCTCCAAATCAAACAAATTATATATGAAAAATGATCAGAAAAATCCAACCTATCCATCTGCACTGGTTTCATGCTTGTTAGAGCAACCTAACCTTGCTGTTTAGACGAAACATTATAATGCACTTATATGAGTTCATAGCTTAGGCTTATATTCGAATCTTTGATTCAAATAAGATCAAACCACTCTGGTTGTAGTTGCATTAGCTCAATCAACAGCATGTTGCCATGACCTTATCATGCATCACATTTGTTGCATTGCATTGATTGTGTCCCTCCTTGTTTGCCGGTGTCAGGACCCCGACTCAATGCCACATCAATCTAGCATGTAACACCTCATATCACTTTGCGGCCTCACGCACGGTATTCCCACGGGTGTCGCCTTACCTTTGCCCGGGACCGTTTGCGCCTTTTGGCACACGTATATGATAGTGTCGCTAGCATCCATATGATAAGGAGCCCGGCTGACATGGCTAGTCGAAACCCAAAGTGGCACAGACTTACAGGACAGCATCCATGACCCAAAGATCGAACGTGTCGGTCATCACGAGTAAGTTCCGGTTGTAGCACTGGGCTAGCAGACTCGATAAACCGGGCTGTAGCGGCTAACAGGACTCCGGTACTCAACGCGTGACATTTCCCCGAAGGGACAGACACAGGAACGAAGAAGGACACATGCCGGCCAGCCTAAGTGTTCCGGAGCAGTAGCAAGCTACCATGGCTCAATGGAAACACTAGGAGACATTTCCCGGTAAGAGAGGCTACTAAAGATAAACAACTAGATAGTCAGATCCCACACATACCAAGCATTTCAATAACATACACACAATATGCTCGATATGTGCAAATACAACATGGCATCACAACATGACTCTACGACTCAAGTATTTTATTCATTAGGCTCCGAGGAGCGAGATATTACAAACAGGGGTCTCACGACCCAACATTCAGAGCATACAAATCAAAGCACAAGCGGAAGCTAGTATGTCTGAGTACAGACATCTACAAATGAAAAAGGCCGAAAGCCCGACTATCTACCAGATCCCGCCGAGGGCACAAGATCGTAGCTGAGGTAACAAGCTAAACGTCAAGTCCACGCGGAACTACTAGCGAGACCGAGGTCTCTCTCGCAAAACATAAAATAGGCAAACGTGAGTACAAATGTACCCAGCAAGACTTACATCGTAACTAACTACATATGCATCATTATCAATAAAGGGATGGTGGAGTTTAACAGCAAGAAGCCAGCTTTGACTCGGTGGCTATCCTAAACTACGACCGCAAGTAACTCTTTTGAGGTGGCGCACACGAGTCCACATATTCACCATATCAATACACCACTATGGATCCGCACCCGCCTCTCCCGACGAGCACGCCATCCATAGCACTCACGCTATCTTGCGCATTTTAGAGTATCCACTTTCACTTGTCTATGAACCGCACAGCAACCCGAAGTCCTTTTCATGGACACGGCTATTCAATAGATGATGTTAACCTGCAGGGGTGTACTTCTTCACACACGCTCACCACTTACCGCCGTTTACACGACATGTACTCGGCAACCTTCAAGCGGAAGCCCAACGTGGGTGTCGGCCACGACCTACCTAAACACTCAAGTCCCTAGTCCAGGTTTATCGCCTATTCGGGTTCCATCCATGAGGAGATCTGTCAGGACCCCGACTCAATGCCACATCGATCTAGCATGTAACACCTCATATCACTTTGTGGCCTCACGCACGGTATCCCCACGGGTGTCGCCTTACCTTTGCCCGGGACCGCTTATGCCTTTTGGCACACGATATGATAGTGTCGCTAGCATCCATATGATAAGGAGCCCGGCTGGCATGGCTAGTCATAAACCCAAAGTGGCACAGACTTACAGGACAGCATCCATGACCCAAAGATCGAACGTGTCGGTCATCAGCGAGTGAATCCAGTCTGTAGCACTGGGCTAGCAGACTCCGTGAACCGGCTGTAGCGGCTAACAGACTCCGGTATTCAACGCGACATTTCCCGAAGGACGTACACAGAACGAAGAAGGACACATGCCGGCTAGCCTAAGTGTTCGGAGTAGTAGCAAGCTACCATGGCTCAAAGGAAACACTAGGAGACATTTCCGTAAGAGAGGCTACTAAGGATAAACAACTAGATAGTCGATCCCACACATACCAAGCATTTCAATAACATACACACAATATGCTCGATATGTGCAAATACAACATGGCATCACAACATGACTCTACGACTCAAGTATTTATTCATTAGGCTCCGAGGAGCGAGATATTACAAACAGGGGTCTCACGACCCAACATTCAGAGCATACAAGTCAAGCACAAGCGGAAGCTTATCATGTCTGAGTACAGACATCTACAAATGAAAAGGCTTAGAAGCCTGACTATCTACTAGATCCTGCCGAGGGCACAAGATCGTAGCTGATGTAACAAGCTAAACGTCGAAGTCCACGTGGAACTACTAGCGAGACTGAAGTCTCTCTGCAAAAACATAAAATAGGCAAACGTGAGTACAAATGTACCCAGCAAGACTTACATCAGAACTATCTACATATGCATCATTATCAACAAAGGGGGTGGTGGAGTTTAACTGCAGCAAGCCAGCTTTGACTCGGTGGCTAACCTGAACTACGACTGCAAGTAACTCTTTTGAGGTGGCGCACACGAGTCCACATATTCACCATATCAATACTCCACTATGGATCCGCTCCCGTCTCCCTACGAGAATGCCATCCATAGCACTCACGCTTATCTTGCGCATTTTAGAGTATCCACTTTCACTTGTCTATGAACTATGCAAGGGGTCCAAGTTTCCATATCCGAGGAATCCGTCTATTCGAATAGATAATGATAACCCTGCAGGGGTGTACTTCTTCACACACGCTCTCGCCACTTATCGCCATGTACACGTCATGTACCTCGGCAACCTTCAAGCGGAAGCTAGGCGAGGGAGTCGGCCACGACCTACCTAAACACTTAAGTCTCTCGTCCAGGTTTATCGCCTATTCGGGTTCCATCCGCAAGGAGATCCGGTCGGGGTGTCGCTCACGGCCCCAAACGATGTGTGCAGGGTTCCCAAGCCCACCATCCGGTGCCACTTGGTACACCAGGCCATCAGTGCCTAGTCTCCCAAGCCCACCTGCACGGTGCCACTTGGTAGACTACTAACACTACCTACAAACACCGAAACTAGTTGCAACTCCCGGACAGAGAACAAGGGTGATTAAGAAGCCGAGAGGGTCAATTAAGGATCCCAATGTGTGGTAGTAGCTGTTCATGGATCACAAACACAGAACTCAGTTCCTGAGGATGGCTGCAATGAGACAACCCACCATGTACTCCTACATGGCCTCTCACCGCTACCTTTACCAAATCGTGTTCACACACTTAGCTCTCAACAGTAGGACATGTTCACACAACTCTGATTCATCCCAGATGAATCAGACCTGACTCAACTCTAAGCAGTAGCAGGCATGACAAACAAGCATGAATGAGTAGGCACAACAGGGCTCAAACAACTCCTACTCATGCTAGTGGGTTTCATCTATTTACTGTGGCAATGACAGGTCATGCAGAGGATAAAGGGGTTCAACTACCGCAGCAAGTAACAATCGTATCGTTGTTGTCCTAATGCAGTAAACAAGAGCAGGAGCGAGAGAGTAGGATTGTATCGGAATGAACAAGGGGGTTTTGCTTGCCTGGCACTTCTGAAGATAATATAGTTCTTCATCGGTGTCATCGAACTCATCGTCGAACGCCGCTCATCGAGAGGGATAATCACCGCAATCAAGGAAGAACACAATCAATGCAATGCACAATATGATGCATGATCATGACATGGCAATATGCTGTGATTTGAACTAATGCAACTAGCGGCAAGTTAAATGGAGTTGGTTTGAACCCTAGATTCAAATTCAAACTCCACATGTGATTATTTAAATGCCATTCATATGATTTGTGCTATACAGCAGCTATAAGTTGTTCTAACATGCATGAAAATGGTACAGATGGATAGATTGGATTTTTCTGATCATTTTCATATATAATTTATTTCATTTGGAGTTACGGTTGAATTACTATGAATTTTTGAAGTTTGCAACATTTTCTGGAATTTTCTATATAAGAATAAATCCAGAAAATAAGTTACTGCGTCAGCATGACATAGATATGATGTCAGCAGGTCAACTGGGTCGTCCAGGTCAAACCTGACCTGTGGGACCCATACGTCAGTGTCACAGGGCTGTTTAGGTCGCTGACATGTGGGACCGGTCAATGTTGACTTGACTAAGTCAAAAACCGACATGTGGGGTCCACGGATTAGCACTAATCTAAACAGAAAAATTAAACTAACCTAATTAGCCTCGGGGCCCACCTGGCAGTGGCACTAGGGTTGGTTTAGCTGGGTCATTAGTGGTTAACGACGTGCCACGTCACCGGCCACCGGAGTTTCGCCGGCGACGATCATGGCCGACGACGGAGATGCAACGTGTGCTCGCTACGGAGCACCATTCGACGCGTGGTTTGCTCCTACGGGTAGCTGAAGATGCGCCGCATCCAACTGGGCGAGCAACAGCGGCTGTGGTGAACGGAGTCGCGGAACGAAGCATGGGCGGCGCCGGAGTTCGGGTGCTCACGGGTTTAGCGCCAGAGTGCACGGAGGGGAGCTGGTGTGTGTGTTAGGCTCCGGGTGAGGTGTGGAGCGCGTCTCCGTGCTCGGGAGTGAGCTACGGTGGCTCTGGCCTCATCTGCACCATCGCCGGCGGCGAGGAGCTCACGACTTCGGTGGGAACTGCGGTTGTAGGACGAATTAGGCGACGGGGTATGGGGGCACGTGCGAGGCTCACCGCGGTTCTTCCGGTGTCAGCTGGAGAGGCAGGGAGACACGGAACGGTGGAACATCGGCGGGGATCTCCGGCACCCGAGGACAGAGACGGCGGCGCTGGCGGCGTACAGGGGCTTCCGGCGTTGGGCGGCTCGGTGAGGGGGAAGAGAGGGACGAGGCGGAGCTCGTGGGCGTGTCGGAGAGGCTCGGGGATGGATGCGGCTACGGCTATGGCGAACGGTGGCGGCGGCGTTCGGCCGTGCGTGTGAGAGCGGGACAGAGGAGGGGAACGAGGGAGAGGAAGAGAGTGAGGGGGTCCAGGGGGGTCACGTGGCGCTCGGGGCTGGCTCCAGAAGCGGCGGAAGCAGGAGGTGGCTCCGGCGCGTGCTTGCGTGTGGCAGGTGGCCCTGCACCTCGTGCCCACCGCACGAGGTTGGGGATGACTGGCACATGGGCCTGGTGGGCTGGCTTCTCTGCTGGGCAAGTAAGTGTACTCCTCCTTCTCTGCTTCTATTTTAATTGTTGTTTTCTATTTATTTAAATCTGTTTTGATTTAGTTCAAGCACTAAACCATTTTTGTTTCTTCCAATAATTTTTGCAGGGACTGAAAGTAATATTCTAGAGCCCCTCAAAAAATATCAGAATTATTGAAGCATTAAAATATATATAACATATATTTGCTCCAACTCAAATACAATATGTGTTAATTCAAAAATCCAGAATGGCCTAGAAATATGTGCATCATTTTTGGCAGAGGTTTTCACATTTACCAGAAATCATGAACATTTTCAGAGGGCATTTTGGGTTCATTGAAAAAGATTTTATTTTGAACCTAGTTGAATTCAATTGGTGCTAGGGTTTCAATGATCCCCATTTCAACTTTCAAAGAAATTTAGGGATGATGCATGGATGCTTGTGCAACTATTTTCAATCAAATTCTAGGGCTGTGACAACTCACCCCCACTAACAAGAATCTCGTCCCGAGATTCAAGACGTGAGGTAAGAAGACAAAGGGGACACTAGCTAACACGAACTTGTCGATCCAATTGCCCTTCCCGAAAATGTTGGTTCATTGCTCCAATTGATCTTGACATCCTTGCTTTCGAGATCTTCATCCAACACGATGGCGACAGAAAGAAACTCTATAGGAAACGATCTTCTCGAAGATCGAGCTCTCAAAATCAACTCGTGGAATGAGATGTTGGAACATCTCGAGTTGAGACACAAAACACCTCGAGAGGGATGGAAGAACAAACAACGAGGTTTGATTTGGTGGGCAACAATTCCACGCTTAGAGAGATGGTGGATGGTGTCAAGGTGGCGAGGAAATAATTGCCATGATTCCATAACGGGGCACCTTGGGGAAGGTGACTCGTAGAAATATTCCCTTAAGTGGCAAAAAGAATTACCTTTGATTCAGAGATCATTGAAAATCTTTATACCAGCCTAAGGCAAATCACAATCGATCATTTGAAGGAGTTCGGTAGAATGACATACTCAGACTAGAATGGATGATGTGGATTACCTTGTTGAAAACAACGCGATGGATGATTTTAGTAACTAGGGAGAAGCTCAACAGTAGAGAGTGAGTCCACTGTTTGAGAGGTTATAGCATAACCGAGGAGAGTTGGAGCAATCCCAGCTAGTGCTGATGATAACACCTAGTGCTTGAGCGTGCTCTCAAGAACTTGAGCATTTCCATATTCATCAAAGTTTTACCAACATCCGTGTCAAGGATCCTGGCAACACAACGTACTACCATGATGAATAGCGATGGACGATGCAGATACAAAGGAAGATAACACCTTCTCAGAATTCACCTTAGCAGAGCCAAGAAAACAAAATCTGGAAGATCGACCGAGAGACATTTAGCACTCCGCTTCTAATGTTCTCCTTGATGTGCTAGCGTAACCCATTCATAGATATGGTTTGATATCTAGAACATCAAGTAAAAGGTCTGACTTCGGGAGCACAAAAAATCCATAAGGAACAACTACTGGAATAAGTTTTACGAGATCCTTATGGGGAGGTGACCAACTTCTTCAACAAAGATACTACAATAATAGGCCTTCCAGCTAGGTGTGTTGGCCAACATCAACTTTGTCGGTTACGGTGAGACCATTCTTATAGTTCTTGGGAAACGTTCCAACCATCATATCTGCCTGAGATTCAGATCTGGTTGGCGTCAGGATATTCCAGACTCATCAAGTCTAGAAAAAAAAAGTTTGCAACACAAATCGACGAGATGACGTTGCGAGATTCTCGGGAAAAGAACTACGATAGCCAGCTCCAAAACATGAGCTGGTTCTGCTACAAACATGTGAACACGTTGTCCCAGACAAGCATGACTACGTAGTAGTCTTATAATAAAATACTACCGAGTTCAGGTGGGGAACCATCGTCAATGATATCGGAGTCTCCACACGTGGAAGTCCAAAGATTTCACCTTAGAACAGACTCCTTTATCCTGAACAAATCAATCAGTGGCTTAGCATGCTAGGAAATACATGTGGAATGGAGGTAGCTAATCTCACAATCCAATGTATACTTCGCACATGCATGACTGACTTGGGATGATTCCAAAGGAAGCAAAAACAATCTTTCTCGGATCCACGGCGGCAACTTACACCAAGTGCACGTGAATTAGAGAAAGTCACTTCTTTCATCCGAACATATACCTCATGAATGGAACACGAAGGTAATGTTTACAAAAGTTTCCAACACTAGATGGATGTTCAACATGATCATGGAGAAGATAAAATGCTGCTGATGGGCTCAGCAACAAGTCATAGGGATGACCATATAAATGGAATTCCATAATTATGTGAACAAGGACATAGCAGTGGTCAGACCCAAAAGATGTAATGGTGTATGCTCGAGGGATAACCGCGAGTAAGACAACATTACGAACATCGTTGGTTCTGATTGGACTTGACGATAGCCCATACTCAAAATCAAAGTTTTTATAAGATAATAGGTCCAACAACGGATCACAGGGACCAATCGAAGAAGATATCATCTTTCTCCAACTAACACACCAACACTAGGATATCCCTTTGAAATGAACTAGGTTAGGTAAGCTTTTATCTTCTAACTCTCCAAGTTGTCGTTTAGCTTAACCAACTAGCTCAGGGGTATCCAACACGGATTCTTGGAGAAGGGGTGGTTTACAAGAAACCAACTTGATCACGAGCTCAACATAGCGGTCAGGTGACAACCTGGTAATACTTCTGAGAAGATGTAAAGAAAATCACGAACCACCGATATGTCACTAAGCTCAAGAACAATCTTGCTTTTGAGGGCAAGATGATATGGTGAAATAAGCAAGGAATTGGATAATCCTAACTCATTGATCAGGAGTGCACCAGAAATAAGGACTAGGTAGCACGATCAATCTTAGAATGATGATTCAACAACCAACACGCTAAAAGTGAGAATATTGTCCATTTACTACCAAGCAACGAGTTGCTCGGAGTATTGATTTCACACATCACAATTCACTTGTCGGCATTCCGGTTACAACAACATAGAATCGAGGAATGAATAATGATGGCGGGAAGTATCACTACGTCAAGAATTCACAAGAGCCGGTGCAATTCTCATGAAAATCCTAACATAAAGACGGTAATACTTCAGGGTAGAATAGACCAGAAGCTAGATTGCATCTTGATCTACGAAACACAACTGCTTTGACCCAATCCTGGAAATGGACAAGGTACTGGAGTTTGTTTCTCCTAGTCATTCCAGAATAGAATGGCTCGATGGACCACAAGAATGATAAGCATCGATAACACGAATGCACAATTACTCCTGACTATCAATTGATAGACGAGGGTCAGAAGACAACTAAAGAGGAACAACTCAAAGAACGTATGATTTTCTGAGTTGTGGATGCATAGATTAGTATGTCGAACCAAGTTCAACATTTCTTCCGGATAACCCATGCGGGAAGGTAGGACTGGCAGATTCACAATATAGAATGGAGAACTCATCAAGAGCACTCTCGCTGTGATCTTTTGGTTCAAAAGAACTCCTGCCAAGAATGGTTCATGGTATTTGGAAGAACGATATACCACGGACCTCGAGGACTATCGCAAAGGTTACTAATATCCTAAAGGAACTAGCAAACACTATCATCATGAAGTAAGTAGGGTGAATCTCGGGTTCAAGAACCCAGGAATAGAATGCCTACTAACTAGGTGGCATCACGGGATGCTTTCGAGAATGATGGCCAGAATGATCACACTAGAAACACAAAACATGGCCGGGTTACTAGATGATACTCTAGACACCTAGGGTTATAATAATAGCTCCAACATATATGTCGAGGTAATAGAATACCTCAACTCAGCAATTAGTGTGATTAACCTAGCCCAAAGGAACATAAACACCAGAGGGAAAGGATTTGCAAGTGCATCAGACTATTTAGAAACCTGGGATGACTCGGACAGCATAACGGCTATAAATGCTCAAAAAGATTTAAGACATCCTACAAAATGGTGGCATAACCACTTGATCATCATAGTATCAAGGTTTCGAGATCAACAATTAACATACGGAAGTAGTAGGAACTTAACTGAGGCTTGAGACCAACAATCCTATAAGTCTACGGATTAGTAACACGTGACCCTGATAGAAGAAGGAGAGAGCCTAGTTCCTTAACCCCGTAGGAAAGATAAGATGACTCAGATAAGAAGGCATTAGGTAAAGGAGTAAAAAGAGTCTTACGTTCCCATCCCACAATCAATTCCCCTACATATAACTAAAGCATTTCTAGACTCAAGTTCGACCAGTTTGGCTTGGTAATCCTCAGCAAATAAGCTCGATACCAAAACTGTCAGACCCGACTCAATGCCACATCGATCTAGCATGTAACACCTCATATCACTTTGCGGCCTCACGCACAAGATCCCCACGGTGTCGCCTTACCTTTGCCGGGACCGCTTATGCCTTTTGGCACACGATATGATAGTGTCGCTAGCATCCATATGATAAGGAGCCCGGCTGACATGGCTAGTCATAAACCCAAAGTGGCACAGACTTACAGGACAGCATCCATGACCCGAAGATCGAACGTGTCGGTCATCGCCGAGTGAATCCAGGCTGTAGCACTAGGCTAGCAGACTCGTGAACCGGGCTGTAGCGGCTAACAGACTCCGGTATTCAACGCGTGACATTTCCTCGAAGGGACGTACACAGAACGAAGAAGGACACATGCCGCCAGCCTAAGTGTTCGGATCGGTAGCAAGCTACCATGGCTCGATGGAAACACTAGGAGACATTTCCCGGTAAGAGAGGCTACTAAGGATAAACAACTAGATAGTCAGATCCCACACATACCAAGCATTTCAATAACATACACACAATATGCTCGATATGTATAAATACAACATGGCATCACAACATGACTCTACGACTCAAGTATTTATTCATTAGGCTCCGAGGAGCGAGATATTACAAACAGGGGTCTCACGACCCAACATTCAGAGCATATATACAAGTCAAGCACAAGCGGAAGCTTATCATGTCTGAGTACAGACATCTACAAATGAAAAGGCTTAGAAGCCTGACTATCTACTAGATCCTGCCAAGGGCACAAGATCGTAGCTGAGGTAACAAGCTAAACGTCGAAGTCCACGTGGAACTACTAGCGAGACTGAAGTCTCTCTGCAAAAACATAAAATAGGCAAACGTGAGTACAAATGTACCCAAAGAAGACTTACATCGTAACTATCTACATATGCATCATTATCAACAAAGGGGGTGGTGGAGTTTAACTGCAGCAAGCCAGCTTTGACTCGGTGGCTAACCTGAACTACGACTGCAAGTAACTCTTTTGAGGTGGCGCACACGAGTCCACATATTCACCATATCAATACTCCACTATGGATCCGCTCCCGTATCCCTACGAGAACGCCATCCATAGCACTCACGCTTATCTTGCGCATTTTAGAGTATCCACTTTCACTTGTCTATGAACTATGCAAGGGGTCCAAGTTTTCATATCCGAGGAATCCAGCTATTCGAATAGATAATGATAACCCTGCAGGGGTGTACTTCTTCACATACGCTCTCGCCACTTATCGCCATGTACACGTCATGTACCTCGGCAACCTTCAAGCGGAAGCCAGGCGAGGGAGTCGGCCACGACCTACCTAAACACTCAAGTCTTTCGTCCAGGTTTATCGCCTATTCGGGTTCCATCCGCAAGGAGATCCGCCGGGTGTCGCCACGGCCCCAAACGATGTGTGCAGGTTCCCAAGCCCACCATCCGGTGCCACTTGGTACACCAGGCCATCAGTGCCTAGTCTGTCCCAAGCCCACATGCACGGGTGCCACTTGGTAGACTACTAACACTACCTACAAACACCGAAACTAGTTGCAACTCCCGGACAGAGAATAAGGGTGATTAAGAAGTCGAGAGGGTCAATTAAGGATCCCAATGTGTGGTAGTAGCTGTTCATGGATCACAAGCACGTAACTCGGTTCGAGGACGGCTGCAATGAGACAACCCACCATGTACTCCTACATGGCCTCTCACCGCTACCTTTACCAAATCGTGTTCACACACTTAGCTCTCAACAAGAGGACATGTTCACACACCTCCGATTCATCCCGATGAATCGGACCGACTCAACTCTAAGCAGTAGCAGGCATGACAAACAAGCATGAATGAGTAGGCACAACAGGGCTCAAACAACTCCTACTCATGCTAGTGGGTTTCATCTATTTACTGTGGCAATGACAGGTCATGCAGAGGATAAAGGGGTTCAACTACCGCAGCAAGTAACAATCGTATCGTTGTTGTCCTAATGCAGTAAACAAGAGCAGGAGCGAGAGAGTAGGATTGTATCGGAATGAACAAGGGGGTTTTGCTTGCCTGGCACTTCTGAAGATAATATAGTTCTTCATCGGTGTCATCGAACTCATCGTCGAACGTCGTCTACTGAGAGGGGATAATCACCGGCAATCAAGGAAGAACACAATCAATGCAATGCACAATATGATGCATGATCATGACATGGCAATATGCTGTGATTTGAACTAATGCAACTAGCGGCAAGTTAAATGGAGTTGGTTTGAACCCTAGATTCAAATTCAAACTCCACATGTGATTATTTAAATGCCATTCATATGATTTGTGCTATACAGCAGCTATAAGTTGTTCTAACATGCATGAAAATGGTACAGATGGATAGATTGGATTTTTCTGATCATTTTTCATATATAATTTATTTCATTTGGAGTTACGGTTGAATTACTATGAATTTTTGAAGTTTGCAACATTTTCTGGAATTTTCTATATAAGAATAAATCCAGAAAATAAGTTACTGCGTCAGCATGACATAGATATGACGTCAGCAGGTCAACTGGGTCGTCCAGGTCAAACCTGACCTGTGGGACCCATACGTCAGTGTCACAGGGCTGTTTAGGTCGCTAACATGTGGGACCGGTCAATGTTGACTTGACTAAGTCAAAAACTGACATGTGGGGTCCACGGATTAGCACTAATCTAAACAGAAAAATTAAGCTAACCTAATTAGGCTCGGGGCCCACCTGGCAGTGGCACTAGGGTTGGTTTAGCTGGGTCATTAGTGGTTAACGACGTGCCACGTCACCGGCCACCGGAGTTTCGCCGGCGACGATCATGGCCGACGACGGAGATGCAACGTGTGCTTGCTACGGAGCACCATTCGACGCGTGGTTTGCTCCTACGGTAGTCGAAGATGCGCCGCATCCAAGCTGGGCGGCGACAGCTGCTGTGGTGAACGGAGTCGCCGGAACGAGCTTCATGGCGGCGCCGGAGTTCGGTGCTCACGGGTTTAGCATTGTAGTGCACGGAGGGGAGCTGTGTGTGTGTTAGGCTCGGGTGAGGTGTGGAGCGCGTCTCCGTGCTCGGGAGTGAGCTACGGTGGCTCTGGCCTCGTCTGCACCATCGCCGGTGGCGAGGAGCTCACGGCCGTGGGAACGGCGGTTGTAGGGCGAATTAGGCGACGGGTATGGGGGCACGTGCGAGGCTCACCGCGGTTCTTCTCGGTGCTACTTTGAGGCAGGGGAGACACGGGTCCGCGGAACGTCGGCGGGATCTCCGCACCGAGGACGAGACGGCAATGGCGGGCGTCTGGGCTTCCGGCGTTGGGCGGCTCGGTGAGGAGGAAGAGAGGGACGAGGCGGAGCTCGTGGGCGTGTCGGAGAGGCTCGGGGATGGCTGCGGCTACGGCTATGGCGAACGGTGGCGGCGGCGTTCGGCCGTGCGTGTGAGAGCGGGACAGAGGAGGGGAACGAGGGAGAGGAAGAGAGTGAGGGGGGTCCAGGGGGGTCACGTGGCGCTCGGGGCTGGCTCCAGAAGCGGCGGAAGAAGGAGGTGGCTCGGCGTGCGTGCGCGTGGTGCCCTGCGCCCTCGTGCCCACTGGCACGAGGTTGGGGATGACTGGCACATGGGCCTGGTGGGCTGGCTTCTCTGCTGGGCCAGGTAAGTAACAGGTACTCCCTCCTTCTCTGTTTCTATTTTAATTGTTGTTTTCTATTTATTTAAATCTGTTTTGATTTAGTTCACGACTAAACCATTTTTGTTTCTTCCAATAATTTTTGCAGGACTGAAAGTAATATTCTAGAGCCCTCAAAAATATCAGAATTATTGAAGCATTAAAATATATATAACATATATTTGCTCCAACTCAAATACAATATGTGTTAATTCAAAATCCAGAATGGCCTAGAAATATGTGCATCATTTTTGGCAGAGGTTTTCACCTTTACCGTAAATCATGAACATTTTCAGAGGGCATTTTGGGTTCATTGAAAAGATTTTATTTTGAACCTAGTTGAATTCAATTGGTGCTAGGGTTTCAATGATCCCCATTTCAACTTTCAAAGAAATTTAGGGATGATGCATGGATGCTTGTGCAACTATTTTCAATCAAATTCTAGGGCTGTGACAAGATCCGCCGGGTTTCGCTCACAGCCCCAAACGATGTGTACAGGTTCCGTGACACCAAGCAGGCGCCTGTTTACCCGCCACGCAGCATACCGCATCACAGCCCACCCCTACGGTCAGCGCGCATGGCCTCCAAAGATACTACAAACACCGAAACTACTTGCAACTCCCGGACAGAGGACAAGGGTGATTAAGAAGCCGAGAGGGTCCATTGGTTTCGGGCCCAATGCGTGGTAGTAGCTGAATCATGGATCACAAACACGTAACTCAGTTCTTGAGGACGGCTCAATGAGACAACCCACCATGTACTCCTACATGGCCTCTCACCGCTACCTTTACCAAATCGTGTTCACACACTTAGCTCACACACAGTAGGACATGTTCACACACCTCTGAATCATCCTCGATGAATCAGACCCGACTCAACTCTAAGCAGTAGCAGGCATGACAAACAAGCATGTATGAGTAGGCACAACAGGGCTCAAACAACTCCTACTCATGCTAGTGGGTTTCATCTATTTATCGTGGCAATGACAGTCATCAGAGGATAAAGGGGTTCAACTACCGCAGAAGTAACAATCGTATCGTTGTTGTCCTAATGCAGATAAACAAGAGCAGGAGCGAGAGAGTAGGATTGTATCGGAATGAACAAGGGGTTTTGCTTGCACGCACTTCAAGATAATATAGTTCTTCATCGGTGTCATCGAACTCATCGTCGAACGTCGTCTACTGAGAGGGGATAATCACCGGCAATCAAGGAAGAACACAATCAATGCAATGCACAATATGATGCATGATCATGACATGGCAATATGCTGTGATTTGAACTAATGCAACTAGCGGCAAGTTAAATGGAGTTGGTTTGAACCCTAGATTCAAATTCAAACTCCACATGTGATTATTTAAATGCCATTCATATGATTTGTGCTATACAGCAGCTATAAGTTGTTCTAACATGCATGAAAATGGTGCAGATGGATAGATTGGATTTTTCTGATCATTTTTCATATATAATTTATTTCATTTGGAGTTACGGTTGAATTACTATGAATTTTTGAAGTTTGCAACATTTTCTGGAATTTTCTATATAAGAATAAATCCGGAAAATAAGTTCTCACACAAGATGACATAGATATGACGTCAGCAGGTCAACTGGGTCGTCCAGGTCAAACCTGACCTGTGGGACCCATACGTCAGTGTCACAGGGCTGTTTAGGTCGCTAACATGTGGGACCGGTCAATGTTGACTTGACTAAGTCAAAAACTGACATGTGGGGTCCACGGATTAGCACTAATCTAAACAGAAAAATTAAGCTAACCTAATTAGGCTCGGGGCCCACCTCGCAGTGGCACTAGGGTTGGTTTAGCTGGGTCATTAGTGGTTAACGACGTGCCACGTCACCGGCCACCGGAGTTTCGCCGGCGACGATCATGGCCGACGACGGAGATGCAACGTGTGCTTGCTACGGAGCACCATTCGACGCGTGGTTTGCTCCTACGGGTAGCTGAAGATGCGCCGCATCCAACTGGGCGAGCGACAGCGGCTGTGGTGAACGGAGCTCGCCGGAAACGAGCTCGCGGCGGCGCCGGAGTTCGGGTGCTCACGGGTTTAGCGTTGTAGTGCACGGGAGGGGGAGCTGGTGTGTGTGTTAGGCTCCGGGTGAGGTGTGGAGCGCGTCTCCGTGCTCGGGAGTGAGCTACGGTGGCTCTGGCCTCGTCTGCACCATCGCCGGTGGCGAGGAGCTCACGGCTTCGGTGGGAACGGCGGTTGTAGGACGAATTAGGCGACGGGTATGGGGAAGCAGTGCGAGGCTCACCGCGGTTCTTCCGGTCTTCTTTGGAGAGGAAGGGGAGACACGGGTCCCGCGGAACGTCGTGGGATCTCCGCACCGAGGACGAGAGGCGGCGGCCGGCGGCGTCTGAGGGCTTCCGGCGTTGGGCGGCTCGGTGAGGAGGAAGAGAGGGACGAGGCGGAGCTCGTGGGCGTGTCGGAGAGGCTCAGGGATGGCTGCGGCTACGGCTATGGCGAACGGTGGTGGCGGCGTTCGGCCGTGCGTGTGAGAGCGGGACAGAGGAGGGGAACAAGGGAGAGGTAGAGAGTGAAGGGGGTCCATGGGGGGTCACGTGGCGCTCGGGGCTGGCTCCAGAAGCGGCGGAAGCAGGAGGTGGCTCCGCGGCGTGCGCCATGTGATGGCCCACACGCCCTCGTGCCCACTGGCACGAGGTTGGGGATGACTGGCACATGGGCCTGGTGGGCTGGCTTCTCTGCTGGGCCAGGTAAGTAACAGGTACTCCCTCCTTCTCTGTTTCTATTTTAATTGTTGTTTTCTATTTATTTAAATCTGTTTTGATTTAGTTCAAGCACTAAACCATTTTTGTTTCTTCCAATAATTTTTGCAGGGACTGAAAGTAATATTCTAGAGCCCCTCAAAAAATATCAGAATTATTGAAGCATTAAAATATATATAACATATATTTGCTCCAACTCAAATACAATATGTGTTAATTCAAAAATCCAGAATGGCCTAGAAATATGTGCATCATTTTTGGCAGAGGTTTTCACCTTTACCAGAAATCATGAACATTTTCAGAGGGCATTTTGGGTTCATTGAAAAAGATTTTATTTTGAACCTAGTTGAATTCAATTGGTGCTAGGGTTTCAATGATCCCCATTTCAACTTTCAAAGAAATTTAGGGATGATGCATGGATGCTTGTGCAACTATTTTCAATCAAATTCTAGGGCTGTGACAAGATCCGGCCGGGGTTTCGCTCACAGCCCCAAACGATGTGTACAGGGTTCCGTGACAACAAACGGGCGCCCGGTTTACCCGGCCACGTGCATACCGCATCACAGCCCACCCCTACGGTCAGCGCACAAGCACGGCCTCCAAAGATACTACAAACACGAAACTACTTGCAACTCCTGGACAGAGGACAAGGGTGATTAAGAAGCCGAGAGGGTCCATTGGTTTCGGGCCCAATGCGTGGTAGTAGCTGAATCATGGATCACAAACACAGAACTCAGTTCTTGAGGACGGCTGCAATGAGACAACCCACCATGTACTCCTACATGGCCTCTCACCGCTACCTTTACCAAGTCGTGTTTACACACTTAGCTCACACACAGTAGGACATGTTCACACACCTCTGAATCATCCTCGATGAATCAGACCCGACTCAACTCTAAGCAGTAGCAGGCATGACAAACAAGCATGTATGAGTAGGCACAACAGGGCTCAAACAACTCCTACTCATGCTAGTGGGTTTCATCTATTTATTGTGGAATGACAGGTCATGCAAAGGATAAAGGGGTTCAGCTACCGCAGCGAGTAACAGATGAATCGTTGTTGTCCTAATGCAATAAAATAGAGCAGGAGCGAGAGAGTGGGATTTTATCGGAATGAACAAGGGGGTTTTGCTTGCCTGGCACTTCTGAAGATATTATACTTCTTCATCGGTGTCATCGAACTCGTCGTCGAAACCACGTCTATCGAGAGGGGACAAACACCGACAAACACAGAAGAACACAATCAATGCAATGCGACAATATGATGCATGCTATGACATGGCAATATGATGTGTGATAGGTCTAATGCAATTTGGGACATAAAGGTTGAGTCCATTTGAACCAAGGATTCAAATGATCACCCAAGATAATAAGTGATATAAGTGCATTAGCTTGTTTCACCTAAACAGCAAGGTTAAAGTGTTCTGACATGCATGAAACTAGTACAGATGGAAAGATTGGATTTTTCTGATCATTTTTCATATATAATTTATTTGATTTGGAGCTACGGTTGAATTTCTATGAATTTTAGAAGTTTTGGCTATTTTCTGGAATTTTCTATATAAAAATAAATCCAGAAAATAAGTTACTGCGTCAGCCTGACATCATCATGACGTCAGCAGGTCAACGATGCACGGTCCAGGTCAAACCTGACCTATGGGACCCACTGGTCAGTGACTCAGTTAACTAACTGAGATAATTAGTGCTAAATCAATCCTAACTAAGCTGTCAACAGTGCGGGGCCCGCGTGTCAGTGACCATCTAGTTAACTAGTTAACTAACACTGATTAAACCTAACACTAATTAAACAGGGGCCTGGGCCCACACGTCAGTGACCATCTAAGTAACTAGTTAACTAACACTAATTAAACCTAACACTAATTAAACAGGGGCCTGGGCCCACACGTTAGTGACCCAGGGGGTCAACTCGGTCGTGGGTCAAACCCACAGTCGTGAGGTCAATCCCGCCGGCGTCTCGACGCCGGCGAGGCCCGAGACGGTGGCGGCCGTCGGAAACACGCTACAGGGCACGGGCGAGGCCGTGCTTGGGCTCGTTGGAGAGCCCTTGCTCCCGCGCATCGAACGGTGCGGGTGCGGGGTCTTGGGGAGGCCGGAGCTGACGACGGCGAGCTCTAAGGCGGCGGCCGGAGTTCGGGCAACGACGGATCCGGCACCACGGTGCATGGGAGGAGAAGCTGGTGGGTGCTATGGGCTCCTGGAAGTGCACTGAGTGCAGTGACGCGCTCGGTTTGGACGGAGACGAACCAAAACAACGACGGCGACAAGTCCGGCGCCGGTGAGGTTTCGGTCTCGACGGAAACGAGGGCTACGATGAGCTAGTGGGAATGTGAGTAGGGGGGATCGGTAGAGGAGCTTACGGCGAGTTCAGAGGTGGCCTTGGCGTGCTCGGGGAAGCACGGGAGCGAGCGGGGCGGCGAGAGGGATCTCCGGCGGCCGGCGACGAAGATGAAGAAGACGGCGTCGATGCAGGGCCTCTGGCGATGCGTGGCTAGACGGAGAGGGCGAGGGATGCGTGGCGATGCTCGTGGACACGTCGGAGAGGCTCGGGGTTGGCTGCGGCTGCGGCTATGGCGAACGGCGGCGACGAGCGCGTCGGCCAAAGCGGGGGAGGACGAGGGAGAGAGCAAGGGGGAAGAATGGGGTGTCGGCGGGGTCGGGGCGGCGCCGAGGGGTGGCTTCGAGGCGTCGCCGCGCTGTCCAAGCGAGGCAGGCGACGAGGGAGCTGCGTGGCGAGCTCTGCACGTCATGCGGTGTCCCTCCTCCGCCATCTTGGTAGAGGTAGGCGATGACTGGCAGCGGTGCTGGGCTGGGCCGGCCAGATGGGCTGCCAGCACAGGAGCTGGGCCAGGCCAGGTGAGCGCCAGGTAAAACTCTCTCTGTTTTAATTTTTGTTCTGTTTTCTATTTTTATGTAACTTCTGGGCTTTATTTAAAATACCAAAACGTTTTCAAAAATCGTGAAAATAATTGTGGGCTCTGTTTGGAATATTCCCAACAGCCCTCACTTAAGTTCAGAATTAATTGAGCATTTAAAATATTATATAGCATTTAAATGCCCAATTGCAAATAGCATATGATTTAATTCAGTGGCCAAATATGACATGGAAAAATGTGCAACGCCTCTGGTTATGGTTTCAAGCATTTTCCAGATATGATGAACATTTTTGAAAGCCATTTGGAATCACTGGAAATATTTTTAGATTGAACCTATTTGAATTCCATTTTGATGCTAGAGTTTGAACAATCCCCATTTCAGGTTTAAATGAAATTTAAACATGATGCAACACTCTAATACATGCACTAGGCATTGTCAGAACTAGGGATGTGACAGCTCACCCCCACTAAACAAGAATCTCGTCCCGAGATTCAAGACGTGAGGTAAGAAGACAAAGGGGACATGGAACTGACACAGTCTTCATGATCCATCTGTCTCCTCGAGGTTGTTGATTTGTTTACTCAAATTGATCTTGACGTCTTTGCTTTTGAGATCTTCATTCACGCAATGACAACGAAAAGAAACTCTACTGGGGTTGATCTTCTCGAAGATCGAGCTATACAAGATCAACTCGCGGGATGAGATGTTGAAACATCTCGAGTTAAGACACAAAACACATCGAGAGGGATGGAAGAGAAAACGATGGGGTTTGACTTGGTGAGCAACAATTCCACGCTTAGGAAGAGGGTGGATGGTGTTACGGCGGCGAGGAAATAGTTGCCATGATCCCGTAACGTGGCACCTTGGAAAAGGTGACTCATAGAAAAATCCCCTTAAGTGGCAAAAAGAATTACCTTTGATTTAGAGATCATTGAAACTCTTTATACCAACTTAAGGCAAATCATAATCGTTCAGTTGAAGGAGTCCGGATGAGTGACATACCCGGATGAGTATGGATGATGTGGATTACCTTGTTGAAGACAACGCGATGGATGATTTTGCTTATTATCGGAAATGGATGAGACCCATGGTAGACTGGCACAACGACGGGTGCTAGCTGGGAACAAAATGCAAATGTTGGGAATGATTCTAGTAACTGGGAAGAAACCCAACAGCAGAGTGTGATTCCACTATTGGAATGGTTATAGCATAACCGAGGAAACTAAGAGCAATCCCAGTTAGTGCCGATGGTAACACCTAGAGCTTGTGCGTGCTCTCAAGAACTTGAGCATTTCCATATTCATCAAGGTTTTACCAATATCCGTGTCAAGGATCCTGGCAACACAACATACCACCAAGATGAGTAGTGATGGACGATGCCGATGCACAGAAAGATAACCTTCTCAGATTTTACCTTGGCGGGGCCATGGGACGAAATCTTATTGATCGACCGAGAGACATTTAGTACTTCGCTTCTAATGTTCTCCTTGATGTACTAGCGTATCCCATTCATTGTGATGGTCTGGCATCTAGAACATCAAGTAAAGGTCGGACTTCGGAAGCACAAAAATCACAAGGCACACAAATAGGGAATAATTCCTATGAAGTCCTTATGGAGAGGTGGCCAACTTTCTCAATCAAGGTACTACAATAACAGGTCTTCCGGTTGGGTGTGTTGGCCACGACATCCACTTACCGGGTTACAGAGAGACCAATATTATAATTCTTGGGAAATGTTCCAACCATCATATCTGCCTGAGATTCAGATCTGGTTGGTGTCAGAATAATCTAGACTCATCGAGTCTAGGAAGTAAAATGAAAATTTACAACACAAACCGACAAGAAGACGTTGCATGATTCTCAGGAAATGAACCATGATAGCAAGCTCCAAAACATGAGCCGGTTCTGCTACAAACATGTGAACACGTTGTCCCAGACAAGCATGACCACACAGCAGTCTTATAATAAAACACTATCGAGTTCAGGAGGAACCATCATCGAGGATATCAAGTCCTTGCATAAGTCTTGCTCTTAAGAAGGAACTTCTTCTCCTTGAACAAATTAATCAGTGGCTTGGTGTGCTACAGAATGCATATGGAGTGGAGGTAATTAATCTACCAAACCATAGAATACTTTGCACATGTGTGACTAACTTGGGATGATTCCAAGGAAGCAACATTGACTTTATCGAATTCACGGCGACAACTTACACCAAGTACCGTGAGTTAGAGGAAGTCACTTCTTTCATCGAACATATGCTTCATGAGCGGAACATGAAGATAATGCTTACAGAAGTTTCCAACACTAGCTTAATGTTCAACAAAATCATGGAGAAGATAAGGGTGTTGTCGATGGGCTTAACAACAATTCATCCAGATTCCCATGGAGATGGAATTCCATAACTATGTGAACAAGGTGATAGTATTGGTCAGACCCAAAAGATATAATGGTGTATGCTCGAGGAAAATCCACGAGTAAGACAACATTACGAACATCGTTGGTTCTGGTTTGATTTGAGAATAGCCCACACTCAAATCAAAGTTTTGGCAAGACAATAAGTCCAACAACTGATCACGAGGATCAATCAATGAAGATATTACCTTTCTTCAACAAACACACACAAGGATATCCCTTGGAGATGAACTAAGTCAGGTGAGCTTTTATCTTCCAACTCTCCAAGTTGTTGTTTAGCTTAGCCAACTAGCTCAGGGATATCCAACACAGATTCTTGGAGAAGGAGTGATTTATAAGAAAACCAACTTGATCACGAACTCAACATAGCGGCCAGGTGACAACCCGGTAATACTTCCGAGAAGATATTCGGAACATCACGAACCACCAATATGTTACTAAGCTCGAGAACAATCTTGCTTTTCAGGGCAAGAAGATATGATCAAATGAGCGAGGGATTGACAAAATCCTAACTCAACGACCGAAGAGTGCACCGCAAATAGGGACTAGGTAGCACAGTCAACCTTAGGGTGACGATCCAACAATCAACATGCTAAGAATGAGAATATTGTCCATTAACTACCAAGCAACGGAGTTACTAGCAGTATTGATTTCACACACCACGATTCACTTGTCGGCATTCGGTTACAATAACACGGAAACCGAGGAATGATCAATGATGGCAAGAAGTATCACTGCATCAAGAGTTCATAGGATGGTGTGTAATTCCCATAATAATCCCGATATAAAAGATGGTAATACTCCAAGGTAGAAACAGAACAAAAGCTGGTGGCATTTTGATCTGTGGAATACAACTGCTTTGACCCAATCCTAGAAATGGATGAGGTACTGGAGTTTGTTTCTCCTAGTCATTCCGAATAGAATGGCTTGACGGACCACAAGAGTAATAGGTATCGATGAACAATCGCACGCATAATCTTGACTATCAAATGATAGACGGGGGTCAGAATACAACTAAAGAGGGACAACCCAAAAGGACATACGATTTTCTGAGTTGTGGATGCATAGATTAGTATGTCGAACCAAGTTCAACATATTTCTTCCAGATAACCCATGCAGAAAGGTAGAACTGGCAGAGTCACAACATAGAATCGATAATTCATCGAGAGCACTGCTTATTGTGATCTTTTGGTTTAACAACTTCTGCCATAAGTGGTTCATAGTATTTGGAAGAAGGAAATACCACAGACCTCGAGGACTAATGCAAAGGTTACTAATTACCTAAAGGAACTAGCAACACTATCAACACGAGGTAAGTGGAGTGAATCTTGGGTCAAGAACCCAGGAGTAGAATACCTACTAACTAAATTGCATCACGGATGCTTTTCGTGAATGAAGGCCAGAGTCATCATAATGGAACACAAAACATGGCTAGATTACTGAATGATCCCCTAAGACACCTAGGGTCATAATAATAGTTCCAACATATATGTCGAAGCAATAGAATACCTCAACTCAACAATTAGTGTGATTAACCTGGCCCAAAGGAACATCAAAACCAGAACGAAAGGATTTGCAAGTGCATCAGATTGTTTAGAAACCTGGGATGACTCGGACAGCATAACGGCTGTAAATGCTCAAAAGATTTGAGACATGCTACAAAAATGGTGGCATAGCCACTCCGAAGCACAATATCAAGGCTTCGAGATCAATAGTTATGAACATATGGAAGTAGTAAAACTGGACTGAGATTTGAAACTAACAATCCTATAAGTCTATGGATTAGTAACACGTCATCCTGATAGATAGATGAGAAGGCCTAGTTCCTAAACCCCGTAGAAAAGAAGAGGTTGACTCAGATCAGAAGGCCATGAGGTATAAGGAGTAAAAAGAGCCTTACGTTCCAACCCACAATCAATTCCCCTACATATAACTAAAGCATTTCTAGACACAACTTGACCGGTTTGGCTTGGTAATCCTCAGCGATCGAGCATCGATACCAAAGCTATCGGGACCCGACTCAATGCCACATCGATCTAGCATGTAACACCTCATATCACTTTGCGGCCTCACGCACGGTATTCCCAGGTGTTGCCTTACCTTTGCCGGGACCGTTTAAGCCTTTTGGCACACGATATGATAGTGTCGCTAGCATCCATATGATAAGGAGCCCGGCTGACATGGCTAGTCGTAAACCCAAAGTGGCACAGACTTATAGGGACAGCATCCATGACCCAGATCGAACGTGTCGGTCATTAGCGAGTAAGTTCGGGCTGTAGCACTGGCTAGCAGACTCGTAAACCGGTCAGGCGGGCTAACAGACTCCGGTACTCAACGCGTGACATTTCCTGAAGGGATGCATACACGAGAGCGAAGAAGGACACATGCCGGCGAGCCTAAGTGTTCGGAGCAGTAGCAAGCTACCATGGCTCAATGGAAACACTAGGAGACATTTCCCGGTAAGAGAGGCTACTAAAGATAAACAACTAGATAGTCAGATCCCACACATACCAAGCATTTCAATAACATACACACAATATGCTCGATATGTGCAAATACAACATGGCATCACAACATGACTCTACGACTCAAGTATTTTATTCAATAGGCTCCGAGGAGCGAGATATTACAAACAGGGGTCTCACGACCCAACATTGAAGCATACAAATCAAAGCACAAGCGAAGCTAGTATGTCCGAGTACGACATCTACAAATGAAAAAGGCCGGAAAGCGACTATCTACCGAGATCTGCCGAGGGCACAAGATCGTAGCTGAGGTAACAAGCTAAGCGTCAAGTCCACGCGGAACTACTAGCGAGACCGAGGTCTCTCTCGCAAAACATAAAATAGGCAAACGTGAGTACAAATGTACCCAGAAGACTTACATCGTAACTAACTACATATGCATCATTATCAATAAAGGGATGGTGGAGTTTAACAGCAGACAAGCCAGCTTTGACTCGGTGGCTATCCTAAACTACATTTGCAAGTAACTCTTTTGAGGTGGCGCTACGAGTCCACATATTCACCATATCAATACACCACTATGGATCAGCACCCGTCTCCCTCTGATCGCCATCCATAGCACTCACGCTATCTTGCGCATTTTAGAGTATCCACTTTCACTTGTCTATGAACTGTACAGGCAACCCAGAAGTCCTTTTCCGCGGACACGGCTATTCGAATAGATGATGTTAACCCTGCAGGGGTGTACTTCTTCACACACGCTCTCACCACTTACCGCCATTTACACGATGATGTTAACCATGTGTCCTTCTTCGTTCCTGTGTCTGTCCCTTCGGGGAAATGTCACGCGTTGAGTACCGGAGTCCTGTTAGCCCGCTACAGCCCGGTTCACCGGAGTCCTGCTAGCCCAGTGCTACAGCCTGTCCCTGTAAGTCTGTGCCACTTTGGGTTTACGACTAGCCATGTCAGCCCGGGCTCCTTATCATATGGATGCTAGCGACACTATCATATACGTGTGCCAAAAGGCGCAAACGGTCCCGGGCAAAGGTAAGGCGACACCCGTGGGAATACCGTGCGTGAGGCCGCAAAGTGATATGAGGTGTTACGGGCTAGATCGATGTGACATTGAGTCGGGGTCCTGACAATATACGAACCGCCAAGCTTGCCTTCCACACAAAGGAGATTCCAATCCGGACACGGGACAAAGTCTTCGATCTTGTATCTTCATAATCCAACAGTCCGGCCAAAGTATATAGTCTGGCTGTTCGAGGACGCCTTAATCCAGGGCTCCCTCACCTGGGTATTTGATACTGGTTCGGTTTGTCATATTTGTAACTTGAAATAGGGACTACAGATTGAACAAAGATTGGCTAAGGACGAGGTGACGATCTGCATTGGAAATAGGGATATAAGTGGCAAATAAATGGCATCCGCAATCCCGTTTAGTTAGTTTTTGCTAACTTGATAGTTCATTTTCCTCAAACAAACAAAAATCGTTTTTGAACTATCATATCATAAGTGGACTTTAAACAGGACCCGGTTGACATCCCTAGCTACCTCTACATCTACCTTCAGGATTAGTTTTTGACCAGAATAATTGTTATTTGGTGCCAGCGTTGAGCATGAACATTATATCTGGATCTCGTTTAGTGCGAGATGGTTATTCATTTAAATCATAGAATAATGGTTCTTCAATTTATATGAGTAATATCTTTAATGGTCATGCACCTTTGAAGATTGGTCTATTTCCGTTTAATCTTGATCGTGATGATACACATATTCATAATATTGATGCCAAAAGATGCAAAGTTGATAATGATAGTGCAACTTATTTGTGGCACTGCCGTTTGGGTCATAACAGTATAAAGTGCATGAAGAAACTCCATAAAGATGAACTTTTGGAATCACTTGATCATGAATCATTTGATACTGGCGAACCGTGCCTTATGGCAAGATGACTAAAACTCCGTTATCCGGAACAATGGAACGAGCTAATGACTTATTGGAAATAATACATACCGATGTGTGCGGTCCAATGATTGTTCATGCTCGTGGCGGGTATCGTTATTTTCTCACCTTAACAGATGATTTGAGGTGATATGGGTATATCTACTTAATGAAACACAAGTCTGAAACATTTGAAAAGTTCAAAGAATTTCAGAGTGAAGTGGAGAATCATCGTAACAAGAAAATAAAGTTTCTACAATCTGATCGTGGAGGAGAATATTTAATTTACGAGTTTGTCCTTCGTGTAAAACAATGTGGAATAGTTTCACAACTCACGCGACCTAGAACACCATAGTGTAATGGTGTGTCTGAAAATCGTAACCGCACTTTATTGGATATGGTGCGATCTATGATGTCTCTTACCAATTTACCACTATCATTTTGGTGTTATACATTAGAGACAGCTGCATTCACTTTAAATAGGGCACCGTCAAAGTCCGTTGAGACGACACCGTATGAACTGTGGTTTGGCAACAAACCTAACGTGTCATTTCTTAAAGTTTGCGGATGCGATGCTTTTGTCAAAAGGCTTCAGCCCGATAAGCTCGAACCCAAATCAGAGAAATGTGTCTTCATAGGATACCCTAAGGAAACAATTGGGTACTCCTTCTACCACATGTCCGAAGGCAAGATTTTTATTGCTAAGAACGGAACCTTTCTAGAGAAGCAGTTACTCTCGAAAGAAGTGAGCGGGAGGAAAGTAGAACTTGATGAGGTAATTGTACCTGCTCATAATTTTAAAAGTAGCTCATCTGAGAAATCTGTTCTCGTGATGGCTACACCAACTAGAGAGAAAGCTAATGATAAAGATCATGAAACTACAGATCAAGTTGCTACAGAACCTCGTAGGTCTGGTAGAGCACGATCCGCACCTGAGTGGTACGGTAATCCTGTTCTGGAAGTCATGTTGCTTGACCATGACAAACCTATGAACTATGAAGAATCTATGATGAGCCCAGATTGCGATAAATGGCTTGAGGCCATGAAATCTGAGATAGGATCCATGTATGAGAACAAAGTGTGGACTTTGGTGGATCTGCTCGATGCTCGGCAACCCATAGAGAATAAATGGATCTTCAAGAAGAAGACTGACGCTGATGGTAATGTTACTGTCCATAAAGCTTGACTTGTTGCAAAGGGTTTTCGAAAAGTTCAAGGAGTTGACTACGATTAGACGTTCTCACCCGTAGCGATGCTTAAGTCTTTCCAAATTATGTTAACAACTGCCGCATTTTATGATTATGAAATCTGGCAAATGGATGTCAAAACTGCATTCCTTAATGGATTTCTTAAAGAAGAGTTGTGTATGATGCAACCAGAAGGTTTTGTTGATCCTAAAGGTGCTAACAAAGTGTGCCAGCTCCATCGATCCATTTATGGACTGGTGCAAGCATCTCAGAGTTGGAATATACGCTTTGGTGAGGTGATCAAAGCATATGGTTTTATACAGACTTTAGGAGAAGTCTCTATTTACAAGAATGTGAGTGGGAGCTCTATAGCATTCCTAATATTATATGTGGATGACATATTGTGGATTGGAAATGATGTAAAATTTCTGGATAGCATAAAAGGATACTTGAATAAGAGTTTTTCAATGAAAGACCTCGGTGAAGCTGCTTACATATTGGGCATCAAGATCTATAGAGATACACTACTAGGGAAAACCTTATACACAGAAATCTAGCAACAGCGCAGGTGCTAGTGCTAGATAGCAGTAGCGGTTGTGAAAAAACCGCGCTGAGGATACAATTGTAGCAGTAGCGCGTGTGGCCATAAAAGCGCTACTACTAATATTCCCATTGGTGGAACGATAGGCTACGCATAGCAGTAGGGGGCTTGGAGGAAGCGCGCTACCGCTAGGGCATGAGTAGCAGCGTGTTTCCCAAGAAGAGCGCTACTGCTAATGGAAATAAAATAAAAAGTTAAACAAATAGAAAAGTAAATGAAAATGAAAGAAACAGAAAAAGGAGAAAGAAAAAAATAAAATGTAAAGCAAAATAAATGAAAAAGCGAAAAAACATAGAAAGTCATAGTTGTAGCGTGTGTTCGAAAGAGGCGCTATAGCTAACGTAGCTGCAGCGCGTTTCCTAGACCCCCGCTATAGAAACAGAAAAGGAAATAAAAAAGGGAGAAAACTACATAGCTATAGCAGTAACTCGTTTTGTAAAAAGCGCTATAGCTACATTAGCTATAGCGCGTTTTGCGAAATGCGCTACCGCTAATTTTGACTTAACCAAAAACTGTCCCCCCCCCCCCCGGCCACCACTTGCCCCCCAAATCTCTCGACCCACCCCGCCACCATCTCCCCGATTCGCCGTCGCCCCACTTCGCCGACGTCGACGCTACTGAGTCAGTCGCTGCCGACGCCACCGAGCCGCCTCAACGCCACGTGGCCGCTGCCTCGTCAACGCCACCGGAGCCGCCGTTGACGCCACCAGATCCTTCCTCGCAACAACTGCCTCCCTCGCCGTCACCGGAGACGCCCCTGCCTCCCTCGCCACCACCGGAGCCATCCTCTATAAGCCCCCACCCCTCCTCTCTCTCTCTCATGCATAGGTTTATTATCTAGGTTATTTAGGCAATAATTTAGTTAGGGCTTTGACAGAGAACTAGTCAGGTTAACTAGTTTAATTAGGTTAATTATCTAGGTTATTTAGGCAAGTTTTATTTTAAAGATGATCCCTTCCTAGACTTTTATTGTTGATTATATCTTTTCATTGAAGTGGTCATGTTATATCTTTTCATTGAAGTGGTTCGATTGTGCCCAAGTGGCTTTGTTGTTTAAATGAAGTTGAGTGGCCTATATATGTTTTGCCGGAATGTTGATTCATTTCCGTTCCGGCAAATTTCAGGTTCTCGATTTGTCCACTTTTTAGCAAAGGTCATGCCGAAATTTTCCGTGAATTTCGGCATGACTTGTGCTACAAACTAGGACATATCGAGTGCCCGGGATTTGCCGCACCAGGAAGGAGTCAACGCTCCTGCAAAACAATAGGCCTTTTTATGTCATTATTCATTTTATTAGGTCTAGAACTAATTGACTAGATTTAATCATAGGAAACATGGCTAGCAACGATGAAGGACAGGGTTCTGGTGATTGCGACGACATCTACCGGGCGGCAGACGAATTTTTTAGCCTTACCGACGATCAACCGATGTTGTTACTGGGCCCACCGGTTGCATCGGGGACTAAGACCGACACGCAGACCGGTGCTGAGACTGAGACCGGCGCTGAGACTTAGACCGGCGTCGAGACCAGCTCTGAGGCTGAGACCGGCGCAACCTCGGGGAGCGGAGCCGGTACTGTAGAACCGAAAGCAAAGAGGCAGCGGCTCCCTAAGAAACTCAGGACTACTAGACTGGTGGTCACGGAGGTGGACGACGGCAATTTTGAGCCAAAGGCGCCTGAGGAAGCGCGTCGATGCTACGGCAATCAAATAGGCTGCATCGTACGGACAACCGCCACCATCAACGATGAGAAACTACAGAAGATAGAAAATATGAGGAGCTCCCTCCTAAAGAAGTTTCACCAGATATTCTTGTTCCCAGGCCAGAATGAGAAGGATTATGAAGATCCAGACGAGGACCTGGCAATGAAGAAGATAAACAAACAAGCCATGACCAAGTTTAGCGACGCGTTGGCCGCCTGGAAAACTCGAGTGAAAGCAAAGATCATCGACAAGAAGGAACCCTCACTACTAGGGAAAAGCCTATACGACGAATCTTACCGGCGCGCTCTTCAAAATACCATGCTATCGCTACTTAGCAGCAGCGTGTTCCGCCAAACGCTCTTCGACTTGGAAGTAGCGATGCACGTGTAGCCTACAGCGCTCTCGCTATAGTTGCCATGACCAGGCCCCCCGCTAGCTATAGCAGAGCGCGCTTCTTGAGAGCGCTCTCACTACTCGGAGTTAGGCTGTGCCGCGTTTTATAAGCAGCTACAACTATCCCTACCTTATCCCCACGCACGACCGCCCTCTCACTCACACTCTCACTCTGCTTGCGTCAACCGTCTTAAATCAAATCGCCGTCCGCCGCCGTCCGTCCGTCACGCCGAGGTACTCCTCCTTCCGTCCCTCCTCCATCCTCCTCGCACATCCTCCCTCCGCTGCCCGCCCTCCCTCCTCCTTGCCGCCTCCTCCCTCCTCCTGTGCCGCCCTCCTCCCTCCTTCGCAGCAGCCTCCTCCCACCGCCCTCGACCTCGCCGCCCCTAGCTACCTCTCCATCGCCCCCCACCCCCTGCCACTAGTTAGTACTAGATTTAGTAGTAGTAGATGTTAATTTAGGGTTAGCTAGTACTAGATGTTGCTTAGTTAGTACTAGATTTTTAGTAGTAGTATTGGTAGTTGAACTACTTTAGTTGTAGTTGAACTAGTTTAGTAAGTAAATTAATAAACTAGTTGAACTAGTTGAATTAACAGAACTAATCTATTTTTAGTAAGATAATTAATATAACTAGTTGAACTACTTTATTTTTAGAAAGAACTAGTTTTTTTCTATTTATAGTAAGTTTATATTTAGTAAGAACTAGTTGAATTAATAAAACTAGTTGAACATGTCATGTTTGTTGTTAGTGATAACTTATATGGTTTCAGTGACTTCCGTCGTCCCGTCACCGACCCCTCCGACATCCCGCCGTCGTCCAGTCACCGATCCTCCGACATCGAGGTGAGACCAGCCAAATATCCTTGTATATCTTGTGTTGTTGCTCAAATTGGATGTGGTTGCCCAAGTGGTCGTTCATGTTCAGTTTACATCTCCGAGTGGCCTATGTTTTGCCGGAGTGTTGATTAATTTCCGTTCCGGCAAATTTCAGGCGCTCGATATGTCCTTTTTTAGCAAAGGTCATGCCGGATTTTGTCGTGAATTCTGGCATGACTTGTGCTAGAATATGTACAAGTTTAATCTTTGAATTATGATTGTAGGAAATGTCGTACTCGGATGACGGCGGTCTCCCGGGGGAGTGTAGCTGGTGCCACGACGATCGAGGTATGTGCGACAGGTTCGTTGGGCTGGACGACGATCGGTGCTTCAGTATTAAGCTCGAGGAGACCTTCGATTGTGAAACGGTACGCAACAACGACAAGTGTTTTTTTCTCCATTAAGCATGACTTCAACTATTTCAACGTCTAATTTTCATATTTTACAATTCGACTAGCTTATCCCATGCCATGCAAGACGCTATGTCTTGGAGAGGATGGGTTTTGAAGACCATGAAAATTTCGAAACAAAGAAAATACACCTAAGGACCCATCATGATATGGATTTTGAAGTAAATCTGTACAATGCTCAGAGCGTAACCCATTTTGGTTGCCAAAATTGGGAAGCACTTTGCAAAATGTATGGTTTTTATGAGGGTATGATTGTCACCATGGATCTTGGTGATCTTGATAGCGAGGAAGACAATATGGACATTTGGGTCCTTGTTGATACGCTTCCGATTGTACCACTATGTGAGTTTCTCAAACATAGTTATTAACTAATTTATATTGTTTATTTCAAAATAGTTGATAGCTTATTTCCATTGACAGCTTATTTTGATTCTTCAAAGACTGTGCGGAAGATGGTAGATAAAACCCACTACACCGAAGGCACCCAATTAACGTATAAGGAGAAAAATCATCTGATCGCATTTTGTACTCTTCTTGAGAATTACAATGACTATTATCGAACTCCTCCAAATTATGGTGAATAAGTGCCACTAGTGCATGTGTTGAACAACGATAACTTCTCTGGAGATACACTGGTAAGATTTTTTAATATTATGACATCCGTGCATTTTTTGCATACTTCTAAAACTAGCACATCATTGCTAACTACGAAGTTATTATTATGTTTTTCAACGAAACTCCCGATGGATTGTGTGCCTCATCGATGTCTCTGCATGGTCGCCTCTCGATTCGAACATACCGCCGGTAAATCTCACGGAGCTCACTGTGCATATCGGATTTCTAAGACCCGTGAACACATGATCATCGAGAATGGAAGAAATGTATGGACATTCGCAAGGAGGTCCTTGGAAGTAACATTCAGCGAAAGGCAAGAATGGGAGACAGGCTAATCTCCATTCTCCATAATGGAGAGTCGGGGCTATCTTGTTTTTGTTATTTTACCTTAGAAAATGTAGTAGGTCTTAATCGAATGTAATAGGTCCTATGAGGTACAATATGTTTATTATGTGGTAATGTGTTAGAGTTGATAATGATGATCTTGAGGAGGTGTTATGTGATGTCAATGATGAAAACGATGATATTGAGGAGGTGTTATATGACAATGATGTATTATGATGCTAAGTTGTTAATGATATGATGATGATGATGATATTATTATATCATTGGGTGAAAGAACATGATTAGTTTCAAGTGGATGGACATCCACTTGAAACTAGTCCACGATTCTTTCACCCCATGATGTAATAACTCATTATGATGTAAAACAATCTCTAAATTCCTGTTGTATGAAAACTTGTGTAAAGGTGTATGAATACAACATGAAAAGAAAAGAAATAAATACTAAATAATAGTAGTAGCGGGTAAGGAGAAGCGCTACTACTAATTACCATAGCGATGTTCTAAAGAACCGCTGCTACTAAGTCAATTTAGCGATGGCGTGGGTCAAGACGCGCTATTGCTAAGCATTAGTATGGCGCCTTATCGAAGCGCTCGGCCGCGCATCTTGATAGGCCCAAAACCCGCGCTGCTGCTAGGCTTTTCCCTAGTAGTGCCTACTCCGAGATTGTAAAGGATAATCTGACAATCACAGAAGAGCAGTTTCAAATATTCAAGGAGGCTTGCGAGGCCGAAGCTGCCAAAAAAAAGTCTAAGTACATGAAGGGGCTTCAAGAGAGGAACATTGGGAGCCACCACCTCGGAAGTCGTGGTTACGGCGGAAAGAGGTCCAAATTGGCCAAGGAGGACGCGGAAGCCGCGAGTCTGGGCATCCCAGACCCCTTGGCGGATTTCACCGTCCCGCAGGAGCATGACGTCCTGAGGGCCCAGGACCATTGGGACCCAGTGAAGAAGGTTTACGAGACAACACCGGTCATTACGGAGTTCATGAGACTGCTGGTAATTTTAGTTTCTAATCAATTCGACTGCACATGTTAGTCATATTTGTAAACGATCCTTGTGCCTTCTGCAGAGAGAGCAGCACCGGATTGCGGCCGAAAGCAACTCGCCGTCTGAGGCATTGGCGAGGCCCAAGTGGGACACTCCATTCAACCAGGCGTTGAACATATTGAAACGACAACCGGTGGATACTCGACCGTCGTATGGACGGGTGCACGGTGTCGGTGACGGCGCCACGTGGAAGAAGTACTACTGTGAGACCAAGGAGGAGAGAAAGGAAAGACGGAGGTTAACTGAAGAAAACATTGACAAGAAGGTTGAGATTGCGGTTGAGAAGAAATCATCTCAGACAGTCGCAACAGTGGTAGCTGCCGCAAAACAGGTGGTTGTAGATTTGTCTACTTCCTTGGTGATGGTCGTTTTCACTTGGACAAGGAAAAATCCAGAAGCAAATGAAGAGGACTTTCCCCTTGCTGACTTCTTGGGAGCAACTGCTCCAGCACCTGCTCCCGCACCGGCTCCCGCACCGGGCGTGCTCGGCGGTCCTTTGTCTTTGGCTGTGCTCGACGCCCTCATGGTATCTGTCACACCGGCCCCATTCAATATAAATGTATAATCTCCCATTTTCGTTGCCTTTCGCATGTCTCACGTCGCAGACTTTTCTTTGCAGGCCGACGAAACCCCGTGCACCATATTGTACACCATCGGCGACCAGAAGGTGGACGTGGGGAAGGCGACGATAATGGAGACGAAGGAACCATTGTTCCACAGCCGGCTGATCCCCCCGAACGTCTTCAAGGTTTTCGTGGCCAGTGCCGAACCGGGCCACAAGAATTTGCCTCCTCCAATACTACTGGTGGATGACGAGGAGACACCACGGCGGCTTGGTGATTGTTGCAATGGGTGGGTCCTGTTGTGGCCAAAGAGTCTGCTTCGTCTGGAGGTGGTCGGGAGCACGCCCACGAGCACGCAGCCTCAGCAAGGTATGAACATCAACACCCCACCTGCCCAATTAGAGTCGGGTGTCGGGTTGGGTGATAGCGGACGGGGTAAGGAGGAGGCTCCATTAGTCGCTGATGACGTTGCCATGGATGAGGATGAGGACGACGGTGGCGCTGAACAGTATGTCTATACTGGCGCCTCCTCAGGGTTTGAGCGTTATGAGTCAGTGCCTGAATTGCCGTCTCAACGTATTATGGATGACCTTCCAGTAGTAAAGAAGTCTAGGAAGAGAGCGAGGAAAGGAAAAAAAAGTTGATTCTATGATCCAGCCGCCTCAGCAGCCTCAGCTTCAGGGCCGTATAGATATCCCAGATGCGGATAAATGGCATATCCCCGGTCAACCAATCCTACCTGCAAGAGCGCTAGGGGCCAGATTCGGCGATCTAAGGAGACTTCATGACGATGTGCTGCGGGTAGAGAAAGGCCTCATCGCCTCGACAGATCCAGGATACCCACTCTACGTGGTTAACGTTCCGCGGCAAATGTCGTACGTCGACAGCTTCCCCGCGGATAAGTTCTTCCTTCGATTCGATTACATATTCGACATGTTTCACGTGAAGAAGCTGGATTTTACGTTTGTCTGCCTTTATGCCTTGCACAAGAACTACCTCATCGGGTTTGAGCAGATATCTCATATCTGTGTCGCTGACCCGTACTACATGCACGAGGGCTTCTTGGGAGTCTGCGCAGAGCACCATGTATACGCCAGGGAATATATCGTCAATTTCATGCTCACCAATAAGGACAAGGAGGCGATTCTCGTGCCTTATCATCCCGTATAAGTCATCAGCGCTTCTATCCTTCCTTCGATATCAATCATTCATTTGCACGGTGGAGGCTAGGTAATTTGAGGTGTACTTATTTTGCGCAGCGGCGGGCGCGCCGTCCTCATCATCCTATACCCCCGATTCTCCCACGCTCTTTACTTGGACTCGTGGAAGAACATTCACAAAAAGGATTACACCCACATCAAGGATGTTCTCGACAGTGCTATGTTTTACTACCAAGCAAGGGGTGGAGAGGTTAGGGACAAGAAGAGAAGGGGCGGCAGGCTCGCCTTCGGCCATAAGACCGACTTCTGCTGCATCCAGCAACCGAACGATTCTCTTAATGATGGATTATATGTCCTACACCACATGCTGGAGTACAGACGGGATCACCAGAACCTTCGCATGTCACCTACATCCGGGGATGCCCATATTCTGCAATGGGGAAAGAACGTAGGAGATATCGAGGATCATCGACTTTGAGCCAAGTTCTATCACATCCAGCGTGAACTTGCCCAAATCATCATAAAGGAAGTCGTCGGAAAAACAGGGATGTTCTACGAAGAAGGACAAATGTCGCAGGAAGACGTCCGAACATGGGTAGCCGCTCAGCGTCTCGACCTGAAACCTTTCACTAGGCTCGAGGACTATCTCCCTGACATGGATGGATGGAATGACATGTTGGAGTGATTGTCGATATATGACAATGTGTCCGTTTAGTCCATACTTTCTGTATGACAAAACTTTGAGTTATGCACGGTGAAACTTTATTTGTGATGTAATTAAACCATCCTCCTCCTCGACTAGCGAAAATCACTCTAGTTAGGGCATTTTGGGGTATGATGAACTTTGTTATTTATGATTATGATATGTTGTTTCTATTTTTGCCAAGTCTGTCTCTTTTTGTTGCTCAACTCTATATATATGTTGCATATCATCAACTCATGTGACGATGCAGGTGCATAGATCATCGATGGTGAATAAGTGCTACGCCAGGAGTATATATACGACAAGTGGCTGGAGTGTCGAGCCCGTATACGGTTTCGGTTTCGAGCCACAGCGATAGTTAGTTTAGGTTCACGCTAATGCAAGAGAGGGATACGAACTCATCTACTCAAAGTGATAGCTCTTCTCACGTATATCATTGTTTAGATGGATGACGATGTATTTGCAAGTAATCGAGACTTGTATCGCTATTTTTGAGATGATGACGAGAGACCACTTTGTGTTGGATGATGATTATGATGAGACTATTTGTATGTATATGCTATGATTACATTTGTGGTCTCGCAGGAATTTGTATGTGTATCATGATGACATTTGTATGTGCTAAAGATTCTTCTATAAAGCCTGTTCAAATACAAAACAAATAAGCCGAAAAAAACAAAAAACTACTAAAATTAGCAGTAGCGAGTGTATGAAAGTTAGCAGGAGCGCCACGAGAGCAGTAGCGCGTCCAGCCAGAGCACGCTAGAGCTACTAGCAGTAGCGAGCTTCTGCTAAGCGCGCTGCTGCTAAACTTGTGTAGCAGTATCGCTGGTGAGCACGCGCTACTGCTATGTGTTAGCTGTAGCGCCTTATTAGTAGCGCCACATCCCGCGCTACTGATACACCTAAAACCCGCACTATTGCTAGCCTTTTCCCTAGTAGTGATAGATGAAGACGCTTGATAGGACTTTCACAAAGCACATACCTTGATAAAGTTTTGAAGAAGTTCAAAATGGATCAGTTGGGTTCTTGCATTTGTTACAAGGTGTGAAGTTGAGTCAGACTCAATGCCCGACCACTACAGAAGATAGAGAGAAAATGAAAGTCATACCCTATGCCTCAGCCATAGGTTCTATCATGTATGCTATGTTGTGTACCAGACCTGATGTGTGTCTTGCTATAAGTTTAGCAGGGAGGTACGAAAGTAATCTAGGAGTGGATCACTGGACAACGGTCAAGAACATCCTGAAGTACCTAAAAAGGACTAAGGATATGTTTCTCGTTTATGGAGGTGACAAAGAGCTTGTCGTAAATGGTTACGTCGATGCAAGCTTTGACACTAATCCAGATGACTCCAAGTCACAATCCGAATACGTATTTTTATTGAATGGTGGAGTTGTCAATTGATGCAGTTCCAAGCAGAGCGTCATGGCGGGATCTATGTGTGAAGCGGAGTACATAGTTGCTGCGGAAGCAGCAAATGAAGGAGTCTGGATGAAGAAGTTCATATCTGATCTAGGTGTAACACCTAGTGCATAGGGTCCAATGAAAATCTTTTGTGACAATACTGGAGCTATTGCCTTGGCGAAGGAATCTAGATTTCACAAAAAGACCAAACACAGCAAGAGACACTTCAACTCCATCTGAGATTTGGTAAAGGAGGGAGACATGGAGATTTGCAAAATACATACGGATCTGAATGTTGCAGACCCATTGACTAAGCCTCATCCATGAGCAAAACATGATCAACACCAAGACTCCATGGGTGTTAGATTCATTACAATGTAATCTAGATTATTGACTCTAGTGCAAGTGGGAGACTGAAGGAAATATAACCTAGTGGCAATAATAAATTTATTATTTTATATTTCCTTATTCATGATAAATGTTTATTATTCATTCTATAATTGTATTAACCGGAAACTTGATACATGTGTGAATACATAGACAAAACAAAGTGTCCCTAGTATGCCTCTACTAGACTAGCTCATTGATCAAAGATGGTTAAGTTTCCTAGCCATTGACATGAGTTGTCATTTGATAACGGGATCACATCATTAGTGGAACGATGTGATGGAAAAGACCCATCCGTTAGCTTAGCATAATGATCGTTCATTTTTATTGCTACTGCTTTCTTCGTGTCAAATATATATTCCTCCGACTATGAGATGATGCAGCTCCCGGACACCGGAGGTATGCCTTGTGTGCTATCAAACATCACAATGTAACTGGGTGATTATAAAGATCCTCTACAGGTATCTCCGAAGGTGTTTGTTGGGCTGGCATAGATCGAGATTAGGATTTGTCACTCCGAGTATCGGAGAGGTATCTCTGGGCCCTCTTGGTAATGCACATCATATGAAGCCCTGCAAGCAATGTGACTAATGAGTTGGTCACGGGATGATGCACTACGGAACGAGTAAAGAGACCTACCGGTAACGAGATTGAACTAGGAATAGAGATACCGACGATCGAATCTCGGGCAAGTAACATACCGATGACAAAGGGAATAACTATGTTGACACTGTGGTTCGATCGATAAAGATCTTCGTAGAATATGTGGGAACCAATACGAGCATCTAGGTTCCGCTATTGGTTATTAACCGGAGGGGTGTCTCGGTCATGTCTACATAGTTCTCGAACCCATATTATATGAGTTATGTATTTTGGTGACCGAAGGTTGTTCGGAGTCCCGGATGAGATCACAGACATGATGAGGAGTCTCAAAAATGGTCGAGAGGTAAAGATTGATATATTGGAAGGTTATATACGGACATCGGAATGGTTCTGAAGAGGTTCGATTTTTTGAGTACCGAAGGTTACCGAACCCCGATAAAGTTAATGGGCCACATGGGCCTTAGTGGAGAGAAGCGGGCAGGCCACAGGAGGTGCCACGCGCCCCCCTTGCCAATCCGAATTGGACAAGGGGTGGGGGCGCGGCCCGCCCTTCCTTCTCCCTCTCCACCTCTTTCACCTCCCCCATCCCCTCTGTAAGAAGGAAAAAGAGGGGGGGGGGCGAATCCTACTAGGAGTGGAGTCCTAGTAGGACTCCCCCCTCCTCCTTTATATATGGGGGCCGGGGGCACCCCAAAGGCACAACATTGTCTTAGCCGTGCGCGGTGCCCCCTCCGTCGTTTACTCCCCTGATAGTATCATCATAGTGCTTAGGCGAAGCCCTGCGCGGATCACATCACGAACACCTTCATCACGCCATCGTGCTGACGGAACTCATCAACTCCATCGACACTCTGCTGGATCAAGAGATCGAGGGACGTCATCGAGCTAAATGTGTGCAGAACTCGGAGGTGCCGTACGTTCGGTACTTTATCAGTTGACTCGAGAAGCCGTTCGACTACATCAACCGCATTAAGTTAACGCTTCCGCTTTCGGTCTACGAGGGTACTTGGACACACTCTCCCCTCTCGTTGCTATGCACCTCCTAGATAGATCTTGCGTGAGCGTAGGAAAATTTTCAAAATTGGATGCTACGTTTCCCAATAGGCGCAGCCGCGGCGGCGGCCTCGTCATAAACGGGGGTTGCTGCCAGCCTTTCCCTTATCACTCGCGGCCACCTTTGCCTGGTGTGGCCAAAGAAGGAGCCGGTGACGCTGCCAGTCGTCGTCTAGCAGGAGCACCTCACCATGGCCGCCGCCGATGAAACATGAATGGAGTGGGCGCGAGACGACTACGTCCGCAAGGAGATGTAGCGCTAGGGCCGCGCTCTCGAGGAGATCGCCGCTTGGTGCCACGGCCGCCAGGAGGGTGTCGTTTTCATCCTCGACGACAGCGACGATGAGGTGCCCGGGCCATCCAACTCCATCTGCCACGGTGACCGCGGGCAGACTGCAACAGGGCGGCGGCGGCGTGCGGGGAGGGCACGCACGGCGGCGGCGATGATGGAGGTGACTGCACGGACTTCTACAGGCTCCTCGACATGTAGAAGGCTGGACGGCGGCGGCGGCATAGCAGTAGTAGTAGTTTTAGTTTAGTTTTAAAATTATGTTTTAAGTTTGTACAGACATCAATGAAAGCGCCTGAATTTCCTTCAAATTTATGTCATTTTGTATGAAGTTTGGCTGATTTTGGTTTCCAAAAACCGGCGTCTGGGGCCAACTTGGGGCGGCAGTTGGGAACCCGACCGCTCCCAAGGCGAAAAAAGCGCCGACAAGCCCCTAGGAGGCGCTATTTCTGCCCCTCGGGGTGCCGAACGGCTGGAGATGCTCTTACTCTCTGCTATCTATCAATACAAGCCAGCCATGAGCTGGGTCTTTAAAAAAACATTATTGATGTTGCCATAGAAGATTTGGCTTTCGAAATGTCTATGAGAATAGAACCTGTAAGATTAAATGCCTATAATTTTATTGTTTCACCCTTAATATGTACTAGCGGGATACGAACGATTTGCTGCTAGAGTTTTCTTTTCGGAAATGTTAACGCCCACATGTGTGGGCGTTTGCACATTGCCCACACGCCTTCATCACCACTCATTTTGCCACGTATGAATAGATGACATCAGCAGAATTTTTTTTGGTTTTCGGCTTAAAAATGTTGTATCTCCTAAATAAAAAAGCGAACTAAAAATCCGTTTTCACCATTCAATCCGTCTCGACGAGATCTTCAAAACTAGACCCCATGTTGATATGTTTCGACGAAATTATTTTTTTGCCAGAAGTTGCCATGATGTTTACACTGCAGTTGCCATATGGCTTAAACTAAAGTTGCCATGTGGCAATTCTAGTATTTTGATGATGGCAACTCCAGTACTTTGACCATGATAATTATTTTTTGTATGAACCATGGCAATTTTATGTGCATGTATCATGGCAATTTTAGTTTATGGTTCATGGCAAGTCTAGTTTCTTAATTCCCCGTTTTATAAATATCAAAATTTACTTTTAAATGTAGAAGAAAATAGCCGAAACATATCATGGCAACTTCAATGTAAACATCATGGCAATTCATATGCAATAGACATGGCAACTTTTAATCCAAAAAAAAATTCATTAAAACATATCAACATGGGATCTAGTTTCGAAGATCTCATCGCGAGGGATTTAATGGTGAAAACGGATTTTCAATCGGATTTTTCGTTTAAGAGATAAAACATTTTAAAAACTGAAAATCCAAAAAGATTCCTGCATGCATACATGCGATGAGATGGCAATCTGTTTACATTAAAGACGTGTGGTGCGTCTCCCTTCGCACCACACGTGTGGCAGTTAGCATGACCCTTTCTTTTTGATGTTTTTCCTTTTTTTCCTCTTATTTTTGGTGTTTTTTTTAATAGTGTGGGGTTAAGTTAGTTCGGTGCTGATAGTCGGTTAGAATTTTGCTGCTGGTGTATATTCGATATATGCATTATTTAGGACATTTGCTTTCAGAATACACACGCAAGAACCGACAGAACCAACTAAATCCTGGACGCGTACACAACGGCCACAAATACACCTGCACGAACCGATGGAACGACCCCAGCTAGCAATGCACTTACAAAGAGGCCCCACCCTGTAGGCCAAACCCCTCGATAAACCAGGAGCGTCCCCATCAAGGGAGCTTGGAGTTTTGTGTGATTGCAACAGTGTTGTGCTCTTTTTAAGAACATCTTTCTCTTTGATATTGTGCTTCATTAGCAAGAATCCATGATTAGAATTACTGGATTAATATATCTACGTACCATGTCTTAATACATCCATGGGAGATGAAAAGAAGAAATGAAAATAAGTTCAGATATTTATATTATCTGAAATAATATAATCTATAAAAATGTGTTTTTCTCTACTTTTCAGAGCACAAATAACTACAAAAAATCTCTTCCTTTGCTTCCCATGTTCGATTGCACTAAGGAATACATAACACAAGGATTTGATTGGTGGTGAGAACTGGCAAGAGCGGCAGTTGATACCTAAATACAGGAAATAGTGCTCCTGCTTTCTCGTGTCACTTCATTGGACGTTATTATGAAAAATCCACATAAATATAACAATAGACAGGAAGTGATCGTGTCAAATATAGAGATATAGCTTCTGAGATGTACAATCGTGGGTATGATCAAATGTGTCCTTTTATATGTGACCGGATTCAACTTGAGATGGCATGGTTTGCTTCTGTAACACCTACTATTCTTCATTGTGCTTGTGGAATGGTCTTATATTCAAAGTTGTATTTTAATGAAAAAATAGTCTTAAAAAGGGAGAAGATACAACTTCGCTCACAGCAATAACTGCACTGATTTTAACTATGCATAGAAGTATGCACACTTTTTCCTTCTTTTGAAAAAAAAAATAGAGCCTGACTTATATCTCATAAAACTCACATGCTTATACATGTGCCATGGATTTAAGTCAGGCCTGTTTTGTGTCCGTGTCGATACAGAAAATACAAAAGTCATGTTATGTTATCTCAATGGACGAACTACCATTATTTCTGATCTTGCAATCTAATTTTGGACAAAAGCACACATTTCATAAGCATCATCAGTTAGTATACAAATCTTAGACCAAATCACCTAGTAAGAATATAAGAAAACAATAAATAGTTGAGAACTAGTAGAATTTGCATACAAATGAAAACAACAGGCAGAAAAAATGATAGAACTCATGAACACATGTGAAGTGTCTAATCACTAACTAACTGAAAGTATTTAACTCTGCTTATTGCTACCATGAAAAATTATAGCATGAATGTATTCAGTATGAGTTTACATGTAAATCGTATAACCAGTAATTGAATCAAGATTGATACTCCTTATCTTATGGCCGCCCATGGAGAACATATTATATTTTTTTGTGATAATAATTTCAGAAGCATATACCCATTTGTGATAATCAATTGGTAATACTTCTACAGTTTTCGTGTTGTGCCACATTAAACTAGTTGACAGTGTATATGAAAATACTTTTGTAGCCATCATCAAAATAATAATAATAATAATAATAATTATTATTATTATTTTGTGGTGAAAATCATCTTCGATCTTGTTCAAAGAAGATGTCGCATTGACAAGTGGGTCAAAAACTTCGGAGGTTGAGATATGACAGACAGTGAGTTATTTGCTCATCACCTGGCCAGCGTCCAAATGCATATGGTGACATGACATTACAAGAGTTGCTCTTAGTCATTTCAAATAAAGACACATGTTAACCAAATGGAGATAGACTAATTTATAATCCATATACCATGAGTGCACATGGTACAACATACAACAAACTCCCGTGTCTCCTCAAAGGGAGTGAACAAACAATCAAACACTTCTACAAAATAGATACAACAGTGGGCGGCCATGTAGATCTGACTCGATGTACATACATGTACTCCTCTCTCTCACAAGGAGAATAGATGAGAGAATTTATTTATGTATATGTGTATATATGTGTGTGTGTGTGACCTCAACGTACTCAGCATCTATCGCTGGAGCTATAATCGGTGATGATGGCAGCAAGTAATCGATCAGTGGATCTTAGAACAATCCACAGATGCGCTGATGGAGTAGGGGATGCTGACGCCGCACTTGGAGGGGATACTTGCAGCCTTTCCGGGGTTGAAACTACCGGCAGCACTCTTGATGCACCTGCATGCCGCTTGCTTGTCGGCGGTGCTCCGTGCTAAGCCGGCCAATCTCCTAACTCCGGAACAGCAGGACCCAGGCGGGCTGGCCCCGTTGCCTTTTGCGTAGGAGACGCAGGAGGACAGGGCAGAGTTCACCTGACCGCAGGAGATCGCTGCGTCGGAGGCTACAAGGAGCATTGCCGCCACCAGGGCGACCAGCACGAGCTTTGTTGCTGCAGTGCGAGCCATCTCAACCGAGTTAGCTGTAGTTGTGGTGGTGGGCTCGCAGCGAGAGGGTGGGATAGCTAGGTTTGCTATGTGGTATTGGTGAGGATGTATAGAGGAATGCATGTGCTTAAATAGGGCTTCTATAAGTGCTGTCCAACGAGGAGTCTCATTTGGAACAAACTGTACTACTGTTAGCATGGGTATCGTGTCCATGAGGATGGATTCGATATTGACGTGTGTTAATGCATAAATTTAGGCAGTAGTTAGTTGTTGGGATGGATTGATGGGTGTTAATTGATTGTGGAGGTGGTTGGATGTTGGGTAGCAGATGGATGGACCAAGCATGCACTACACATGCATTCTGGCGGTGGAGTGCCTAATTACTGCGTGTGGCCCGCGGCAGATTAATATGGAGAATAGACATGTACGTACCCTCGTTGAATAGTTGAGTGTCTTGAATCTTGATGGCCGTGAGCTCGACAAATGAACCAATCTGATGCTGCATGTGTTCGACTACTTTTCCTTGCTATCTCCACGCCATAATTAACATTAGCTGATGTTTTATTCAAAGCTACTACTACATGTAGTATTGATTTAGTTTATAGCCATGTATTTTGTAGTAGTAGCAATCGTATGTGCATACTTCCCGCGACATGTATGCAAAAATATAGAGATATCTCCAGTATTTAATTAAGATCCATATCCAAACTTTTATCGCCGACTTCTTTACAAGTGGCCACTTGCTTCTCATCTCTCGTTCTACACATGTCCTGACAAAGATAAGGCCCCTTACAACTTTGTACTATGAAGAGTTCAGACTGTAGGTTGGCTTTAGTATTTAAAAACATGTACAAGATGTTAGAATTGGACACCGAGATGAAATTTCTTCATGTTCCTTGTATTGGAGTAGGAGGCACCAGGAACCTAGCACGAGCGCAAGACTGTTGTGTAGATCGTCTGAACATCCACACACTAAGTGTCCGTGTGGGACGCCTTAAGACGTATTCGGTTTTCTCCTACTGCGCGATATTAACAAAGCACATAACGGCAAGCTGTCATCGAAGGAAAAACAGTTTAGAAGCAAAAAAAAATCATCCGATTCAGCTGTGGGGCGTGGAATTGGCCCCTTTCAAATACGGATTTGTTAATTATACAACAACTTTCAGTTAGAAAGTAATATAGCTTGTAGTTCTACATAACAAATGAATTTGTCCGATCACGAAGAATTGCGAGAATTAATTCTTGGTAATATATAAGTTGTCTGAGTTAATTTTGAAATCAAAATCAACACAATGAGCCGTCTGATCTAAACACACAAATTTACAGCAAAAATCTCAACACGTATACATTCGACAGGCTCAAGGCATCAATTTGGACACAAAAAACTAAGATGACTTAGACCTAACTGGACTATTGATGAGAAGCTTTGAAGTGCGAGTTTATAACTTTGCATGATACTACCTCGATTTTCTGTATCGTAATGCAGATGACCAGGTTATACTATGTGTGGTTGAAGGGAATGAGTAGATTGATTGATGTATCTTGTCAAAACATGAGCACCCAAAACCATGCATGGGACCGAATTGATGAGCCGGCCACCCCCAAATTGGCCGATGCACGTGCTGATTTGTTACTAAAAATCATAACATGACCAACCGGAGGCGTCCACTCAGATTAGTGACAAGTGAAATATTTGCAGACGAGTTAACAAGGAACGTTTACTAGCTACTCCCTCCGTTCGTAATTACTTGTCATAGAAATGGATGTATCTACAACTAAAATACCTCTAGATACATTTATTTCTTGGACGAGTAATTCCGATCGGAGGGAGTACGTGGCAATGCCGGATATGGCCGGCCGAGCTGCCCGTATGGCAAAGGTGGTTAGCACTTCAATTACGGACAACCTAGGCTAGAAATCTGGTTTGCTATCTTGTGTTGGTCCGGCAATTTAATTTGTAGAAGATATCAAAGTAGTATGTGCTATGTGCGAAGTTAGCGATGTTCCTCGATTAACTTTATATTTGTAGTAGTAATAGTATTTCTCAGACATCTAAAGATGATAATTATTTTAACCATCTTCAACTAATAATTAAGATGGAAGATCCAAGAGAGATAACCAGAAATAGAAACAAGAAATGTCTACATCAGCAGGTGATTAGTGGTATTCGGAGAATCTGGAGCTCTCCCTCCGGCGATCCTCGCGTGGGCTTCCGGGAGGCAACCCTAGCGCCGCCATCGCCAACCCCCTCGTCCTTTCCCTCCTCCCTCGCCGCCTCCAGGGGCAAAGCCTGGTCGTCGCCGGCGGCAGCGGGGCCCTCTTGTCTCCTCGCTTGGGAGGTGCGGTGCGGGCTGATTTCGCCTGCTGGGATGCTGCGCTCGATGCCGAGTGTGGTGGCACGGTGGCGTTCCGGGGTGGGCCGCCGACGACGGCGTGGCGTTGGGAGACGGGTGGCATGGTGGTGGTGCAGGTCGGCGGATGGTGCCAGCGGCGGCTGCATCGCAGCAGCTCCTCGGCGCCGCGTCTGGCACTGCAGGTCGCAGGCTTCCTCTCTCTCGCCGTAGATCTCAGGTGGGAGGGCAGCATGGCAGCGGTGGAGGTGGGCGGCCCCGTCCAGTCGGACCCTTGCGGCTGGACGGCGACGCTCGGCACGGGAGGGCCTCCCTGGTGACCTCTCATGGTTGCGGCATCGGTGGTTCCACGCTCCATCCTCTTCGACATCGGGCGGTGGGCCCGTTCCGGTCGTTCATCTTCAGGGGCGAGACACGTGGTCTCGGGAAGGGGGGAGCTGGTAGGAGGGACGGGTACGCCATTGCGTGCGCCGTCGCCGGAACAGGGTGCTGGTCGTGGCCGCAGGACGCTCCTACTCCACCCCCTTCCCTCAATCGACTGGGCGCGGTTCTTCTCGAGGCAATGGCCTCCGGCGGTTCTGTGGTGGTTGGGGTCGTGGATCAGGACAAAGGCGTGGACTTGGGGGGGGGGTTCTTGGGGTGGTCCGTTGGCAGGGCTACGGTCTTGGCGGTGGGAGTTACGTTGGTCGCGGGCGGATTGCGCGACTCGGATGCGGGCGAGCAACCATGGCTGCTTGGGCGACATGGCTGCAGCCTGCAGGTGGTTGGCAGACCGGGGATGCGGCAGAGGGGTGAAGCACCGGGGTTCATCACTTACCCAGTCATTGCACCGGTCGACGGTGGCGGCGTGCGTGGACGTCGTGTTCCTCCTTGCAGGCTCTGTTGTGGTGCTCCCACTCCTCCCGTCTAGCTCCGGGTGAAAACATGATCTTCAGATCGGATGATGGCGATGGTTTGTGGTCGTGCCCTTCTTGGAGGCATCGTCTTGGAGTCCTCGATGTGCATGATATGTTGATGAGACCCGACATGGTAAAGTACCTGAAGCCTCCCATCCCCATGATATGTTGTCAGTTATACGTTTTGGAAGAGCAAGTGACATGTGTGATCCCTCTTCCGTCCGGGAGAACCTCTCTGTCCTTTTTATAAGCGAGGTGACTGTTGTTTTGTGAATTAAGGATCACGTGGCCATTTTAAATGGAGAGGCGTAGGGGCATAACTTTTCCTTGCCTATCTTTGCCGGTTCACGCAAAGCCTCCTTTGCAGACTTCGTGGGCGAGCTCTTAGATTTGCCTTCCCTCTGCCTGCCGCTCCGGCGGACAGGGACGGGGAGAAGAATAGCAATGCCATCACTTCGGTTAGTAGTTTATGTGAGGATTTTTTTGTCCTTGCAAGTGCAGAGCTGAGGCGGACGCGGCGCTTTTTCTTTGAGTTTTCTTCCGGACTTCTAATCCTTCTTGATTTCATCTATCTAGACATAGTCGACGAAGCTCCAACGTAGATTCCCGCCATCTCTTGGGGACGATGAGGTTAGGGTTTCTCATCATGTGGCGAGATTTGTGCCAGGTACTTCAGATCTATTTAAGGTTTCAACGGCGATTATTGCGGCTCTAAGGGCTGGTCCTTAGGATCACGTGGCCGAAGACTTTCCGGCTCTCATCAACAAGGTTAAGTAGCCTCCAGTAGCAGAATAGCGACAGCGGCCTGTCGAAGCCTCATTCTGAGGGCGATAGTGGTCATTCAGTTGTCTCAGAATCTCGATGCAATTTTTATTATGTTTGGGATCCATTCTACTTCCGGTGAATTTTGATTATATATATATATATATATATATATATATATATATATATATATATATATATATATATATATATGTGTGTGTGTGTGTGTGTGTGTGTGTGTGTGTGTGTGTGTGTGTGTGTGTGTGTGTGTGTGTGTGTGTACTTCCGCAAAGAAAATACCTTGCTCAGTTATAGTTGTTCGTTTTACATCCTAAGAAATCCATGTCATAATTGTTCAGTTTATTCTAACTGACATAAGTTTTTAAATCTTTTTGAGAAACAAGGTACAAACGCAGACGGTCACATATGAGCACATACCTATGAACGCATGCATATACAAACTATTTCTATCAGAACCTCTTTATGATGGCTGAGCTCGTGGTTCGGTTATTATTCTTAGACTGTTGGAATAAAGTAACCATGTCTCGCCAATCTGCATGTGTAAAGAGCAAAATGTTAAATCACCAAAACACAGAAACCGCGACTATTATCAAGTGTTGAATTTGTAGTTGTAGGCAAGTACTAATGGATCAAATCGTGTGCATTCATAGAGGCCATAAAAGCATTCAAAGCTGTGATCGATTGTTGTCATCCAGGGTTGGATCTTGTGAGGGCTTGATTGTCATCATCCAAGGATGGATCTTGTGTAGGCTAATCTTGGTGGAGATGGTGACCTCCGATGGTCTTTGAGGCAGAGGCAACGGCCCTCGTCAGCCTCACCATATAGCACTGGTGGAAAAAAGGCCTTTGGTCGCGGTTCGCAACTGCCATTAGTCGCGGCTGCGCAACCGCGACCAACTAAGCGCGACTAAAGCCCCCCACCTTTAGTCGCGGCTGCTTAAGAACCGCGACTAACGGCCCGTCCACGTGGGCGCCAGCGGACCGTCAAGGAGGACCTTTAGTCGCGGTTCTTCGGCCAACCGCGACTAAAGGCCGCCCGCAGGTTTAGGGTTTTAGCCCCCCTAAACCTGTTTTCTGTTTAATTTGTATTGTTTTATTTCTTTTGTGCTTTATTTTAATTTTGAAGGAGTTTCATATATTCTACGGTACTACATACATGCATATGAATGTACAATTTCAAATAAATTTGAAATTAGAACCAAAAAGAATTCAAGAGGAATATACAATATATATTCAATATCATCGGATGACCATATACAATTTTGAACAAGTTTCCATACATGATTTAATCCATATAAAGTTCTACGTCCTCGTAATAGTGTTCTCCTTGAGGATGGAGGACTTCCCTTCTGAACCATCCAGCTAGTTCCTCTTGAAGTGGTCGGAAGCGAGCTTCTGGACTAAGCATCCACCGGAGGTTATTCCTCTGAGCATTGGTATCACTCGGAACCCGCTCAGAGGTGTATCTCCGGATCATCTCACAGACATAGTATCCACACAGATTGGTCAACGGTGGCTGAATATCCCCAGCATTCTTAGGCTTTAATATTTTGAATTCTAGCTCTTTTTTGAATTCACCGACCTTTGTATCTACGAACCGTCTCCAAACCCTACGAGGCAAAGAAAATTAAATGAACAAGAGAGTTATTAGTTACTTGATATTAGGAAATGAACGAAATAGGCCGATCGATATAGAGCGCAAATGAATGAAAATAATTACTTCTGCAGCATTTTTCTCACGTCGCCCCAAAGCTTTGGATCCTTATTCAGAGAGTCGTGGACGAGACATTCTGAGGTGTTAACTTTAATTACTAGCAGAATCCAGTGGAACCTGCGGACACGATACATGCACAGTACGTCATGCATAACTCATCGATTAGCCGGCCACATACCATGCATGGAGTAAACAAAAGAGAATGTGCTCAAGACAGAAACACTCACCCAAAATGGTAAGGAAATAGAATATCACTTTTGAGTTCCTGCTTTGTAAGAAACTGCCACAGTCTGCCTCCACGTCGGCGGGTAATGCTTCAACACAATTCCATTAACGATGTGTGGGTCAATGAACCCAACATCATGGATGTTCCTTACTCTGCATTCCTTAATCTTCATTCTGCATGTATAATAGCGGACACAACAATATAGTTAGGATATATATATAGTGCAGGCAATATGAACGAGATGGGGTAGAAATTAATAAATCACTTACAGAACGTAGCAACTGATGATAGATTTGTCGAGCTCACGCAGATTGAAAAGCTGGAACAATTCACTCAGTGCAATTTGTACATAGTAATGTTTGAAGTGATGCTCATGTCTAACTTCCGCATAAATATATTCTTTGGCGTTTTTATTTTTTATGTAACCCTTGTACCAATTCAGCAGACGTTTCATTTGGTCAGGTAGATCCTTTTCCTGCGCAGGCTCGACGAGAGGCCGATTCTTGACATATGTAATTACTACCTCCTTCGCTGGCAAGTCATCAAGGCCTAATAGTTCACGAAGAGTAATACCTAAGTTGGCGCTTGTTCTCGCACTCGTTACTCAATCCTGTGCTGCCGCAGCTTGTATGATCTCGGGGCATCCGGACGAAGGCTTCCACTATAAGCGGGGCAATCGATTGTTTACTTTGTTCCCGAGCTGGGCAACTTGTTTCCGCTTTTTTACTTTCGCCTTCTCCGCTCTTGGTTCTCCTTGAACATGAGTGCCTGCTGCAAGTTCACGTGCATAGTCGTTAGGCAGATTCTTGGCGGCTTGGGACGGTGTGCTCAAAATGACTTAGCCCACTTCTTTTGCTCATCGAAAAAATCTGGCTTGGGCTCGGGCTCTCTTTTCTTCTTGCAGTCCGCCTTCCATTTCTCCAAATCAGCAGCAGCGGCGCGTCGACTTCCTCGGCACTCGTTCCCAAGGCCTTGTGGGGAGAGGCTTGATGATGGCTCCGTACCTTTGTGGTCTTAGGTACATAAGGGTCCGGGTTAATAATCCAGACTGCTACGCTTCTTTGCCGTAGGTGGATTGGGGCGGCGTCGATCACCCGCCGGACGAGGACTAGGGGCGGCGGATGATCACCCGCGGACGTTGTGATGGGGGCGGCGTCGGCTGATGTGACGGAGGTGTAGGTGAACCGCCACCACCACCACCACCACCACCGCCACCGCCACCACCACCACCTTAGGGGGTGGACTTGTTGTCCTTGGCGCCTCCTGAAACTTGATAAACTTCTTTTGCCATAGAATGTAATGGCGCTTGACATCTCAAGTCTTTTCTCCCCTTGGTGTAGCAATTTCAATCTCGTGTCCTCAAACCCTTGGACTATGTCCTCCACCGTGACACGAGCATAGCCATCTTTAATGGGGTTGTTGTGGTGGAGTGCTCGAGTAAACATGGTAAAGCACTGCCGATGGCTACCTTCATGGACATGTTCCCGATAGGATATCAGATGACATTCTTTCATCTCCTTTATATCGCCCACGGGTAGCGAGGAGGCTCCGGTGCAGTAATTTCGACCACCGAGGCTCCGGTGCAGTAATTTCGATCACCGAGGCTCCGGTGCAGTAATTCGATCGTCGGTGCATCTGCACCAGCCGGTGGGGCCTCCGTGGAAGCCACGCTGCTTCTCCGCTGCTGGCTTCGAGATCCGCTGGATGATCTTCATGCTGCACCGAGCTGAATCTCTTTCGCTACTAGTACACTCATGGTTTTCTTCATCACTTCCATTTCCGATGCCAACCGCGCCACAACATCTGCTTCCCGATCCATCTTTCTCTTACGGCTTCAGAACCGTCACGGGTCATCGTTCGGGGAACCCTATTTTCCACGGAATGTGCCCCATGCCTCGTACACGTCCTCCGTGTTCGAGGATTCGAGGGCTTTTGTCGGTAGCGTCGTTCTCTCTGTTGAACTTGATCTTCCCTGTTGAGCATCCTTCATTGCGTCAATAAGGGCTTGGGTGGGTTTAATTAATTTGCCTGGTAAACACACTCCCTGTCTCGGGTTCAGCGTTCCCCATGCCCGTACCACCAGCTTTTGGCCCTTGGGTCCCATCCTCCGTACTGGACGGATTCCTCGCGCCTCAGCTCGTTCTCCATCTTCTCGAACCTAGGCACCCAAATGCGATACCCTCCTGGCCCCATAACATGATTGTACTCCTTCTTAGCCGCATTTTCCTTATTTTTTCGATATTTCAATGAACTGCTCCGATTTCTTTTGCTTCACAAATTCTGGCCAATCATCTTTCAGCTTTCTCATATTGTCCTTTGAAATCCGAGTCTTGTTCGCTTGACAAAGTCACGGGCTAGATTTTGCTTGAATTTCCGGAATCGTCGGCCATCTTATGAAGAGCGAACTGTTTGACTAGCCTCCTCCTCTCCTTGTTTTCCTCAATCTTGTTACCCTCCTCATCGAATTTGTTGTATTCGGAGGTAGAACGAAATGTTCCATAAGCTTCTTGAAGCAATCTTTTTGTTCTCTTATCGACAAAAGTGAAACCATCAATTCGTGCCTTCTTTGGCTCATTCCACTCTGGGCGGTGATCGAGACGTTGTCTCTAACAATGGCTCCGCATTGGTGACAAACTTGGTGGCGTTCTTGCGGGGCTCCAGCTGCCTGCCGGTTGCACCTTGTCGACAACCGCGATGGTGCATGTTTCTCCTTGTTTCATCGTCTTGGTTGCGCCACGCTTTGACGACGTACTCGATTGTTTCGACGATCCGGCCGAGGCCTAAAATAAGAAAGAGAGTCGCGCGTTAGTACACACATATTTATTCAAATCAGTTAGTTTGTATCACGGAGGCTCAATGTATATATATACCTCGGCGCGGAGGTGGTTGCTACTTCCATTTGAAGATCGCTGTTTATCGGCGTTTCTTGACATCATCTTCTTGTGGCGCCCTTCATCTTCACCGTCAAGGTTCGGATAAGAAGAGATATCATCTTCTTCTTCTCCGGTCGGCACATATTGAATATCGCCGTTTATGATGCCGAACATATGTGCTTCACCGTCCGGATCATAGTTGTCCATAATCGGGTCAGCTCTATCGTCCGCCATTATGTCAGTCCTGAAAACATGTAGTAAAAACAAATTAATTAAGTGAAGAAGGGGGGCGGTGGCGGTGGCGGTGGCGAAAGGGCGGTGGCAAAAGGAGGGGGCAAGGAAGAGGTGGGAGAGGGTGTCGCGGTAGAGCGCGAGACGGGGCGGCAGACGACGGCGTCACGGAGAGGGAGGCGAGGACAACACACATGTATAACCCTCGCCGCCCCCTCTCGATCCCTAAAAAACACCGCGCGCATCGCCGCCCCCCTCGCCGCCCCCCGCCGCCCCCTCCATTTTATTTTTTGTTTTTCTTTGGCGGTTTTCATTGTTTTTGTTTTTCACTTTATATGTATTTTTTGATTTTATAGCCCGCCCCCCTTTTGTTTTTTTTGGTTAATTATCAAATTTTACGGTTTTTTTGTTAATTATCAAGTTTTAAGTTATTTACCGTTTTTGTTAAACTAATTAACTAGTTAAAATTCAAAAGAACAAAAAAAAAAAAAAAAAAGAAAAAAATTCCGGTGGCCTTTTTTCTTCTTTTTTTTGTTTTTCATCTGTTTTTCTTTTGTTTTCTTCTTCCTTCTTTCTTCTTCTTCCTTTTCCTTTTCTTTCTTCTTCTTCTTCCTTTTCTTCTTCTTTCTTCTTCTTCTTCTTGGAGGACGGCAGGCAGCAGCGGCGAGCGGCAGGCGTCAGGCGTGGGCAGGCGGGCGGGCGGGCGGGCGGCGGGCGCAGGCACGGGCGGCGGGCGGCGGCGGCGGCGGGCGGCGGCAAGGGCGCAGGCACGGGCGGCGGCAAGGGCACTTGCGGGATGCGGCGCCATCGACGGGGCGGCGGCGCGCAGGGCTTCAGCGTCGGCGTCGGCGTCGCGTCGATCGGCGTCGAGCCGCGGCCGGCGTCGGCGTCGGCGTCGATCGGCGTCGAAGCGGGCAACGCAGCGTCGATAGAGAGGAGAATGGGAAGTGGCAAACTGCTAAGTGCAGATTTATAGACGCACCTTTAGTCGCGGTTGGGGAGGCGGACATGACTAAAGGTACCTTTAATCGCGATCCGCCTCCCCAACCGGGACTAAAGGGTTTTGTTGCCCGCTGCTCGTTCACAGAAAAGACCCTTTAGTCGCGGTTGGGGACAACAACCGCGACTAAAGGGTAACCTTTAGTCGCGGTCCGCCTCCCTAACCGGGACTAAAGGTCTGTGCTGGAACTGGCGCGGTGCGGTGGGATGTTTAGTCCCACTCGCTAGCCGAGAGGCTTCGCGATGTGGTTTATAAGCGCGCTGCGCCACCACTTCGAGCTCCTCTCAAATGCAGGCTTACGGGCCTATTCATTACTATGAGCTCAGGCCTATTGGGCCTTCTGCGGCCTGAATCCTGGCCCATTAATGGGTTTCTAGTCGTATTCAGGCCGTGGTGGCCCAGTAGGTGGCATATTTTTATTTTTTGCCTGTTTTTTTTCATTTTTGCTTTATTTATTTTGTTTTGTTTCTACTTACAACAAAAAACTTATTTATTTTATTTTATTTTGTTTCTAATTACTTATTTATTTTACTTTATGATAATTATTTTTGCTATTAAAGTTTCTAATTACTTATTTATTTATGTTATTAAAATCTTAAAAATACAATTATATATCAAAAAATCAGAAAATAAAACTAATTCATTTTAAATTCTTGTTTTTCTTCTATTTTTTCTTCCTTTTTCTTCTTTTTTTTTCTTCTGCTTTGTTTCTTCCTTTTCTTGTTTTTCTTCTTTTTTCTTCCTTTCTTCCTTTTTCCTTTTTTCTTCTTTTTTCTTCTGCTTTTTTTTTTTCTTATGTTTTTCTTCTGCTTGTTTTTTTCTTCTGCTTTTCCTTTTTCTTCTTTTGTTTTTTTTTCTGTTTTTCTTTTTTCTTCTGTTTTTTCTTCTGCTTTTTTCCTTTTCCTTCTTTCTTCTTCCTTTTCCTTTTAAAATCAGAAAAATAAAACTAATTCATTTAAAATCTTAAAAATACAATTATATATCAAAAAATCAGAAAAATAAAACTAATCCCTTGAAGGTTTGACAAAAGGTTTGATACATCATTCGGTTCATCGACCAAATACAAAGTTTGGTACAATAAATTATTACACATCAATTCTTCCCTTGTGTCCTCGCTTGCTTACGATTGTGCCGTATCCATGGAGCATCCTCATCATTTAACTTAATGCTTGGGTCGGTGTTCACTTTGAAGGGCGGAATTTCAGCAAACATATTATAATCTTCCGACATGTCATCTTGTCCTCCACTCCCACGATGTTTCTTTTCCCTGAAAGAACAATGTGGCGCTTTGGATCATCGCATGATGTACTGATCGTTTTCTTATCTTTCCGTTTCCTCGTTTTGCTACTCATGTCCTTCACATAGAAAACCTGAGCGACATCTTTCGCTAGGACGAATGGTTCGTCAAGGTAACCAAGATTGTTGAAATCCACCATTGTCATTCTGTATTGCTGGTCCACCTTTACCCCTCCTCCTGTTAGCTTGAACCATTTGCACCGGAACAAAGGGACCTTAAAGGAGGGTCCATAGTCAAGTTCCCATATCTCCTCTATGTAACCATAATATGTGACCTTTTGCCCATTCTCGGTTGCTCCATCAAAGCGGACACCACTGTTTTGGTTGGTGCTCTTTTTATCTTGGGCGATCGTGTAAAATGTATTCCCATTTATCTCGTACCCTTGGAAAGTCGTTATAGTCGAAGATGGTGTCTTGGCCAACATGTACAGCTGATCTACAACATCATTGTCATTCATTAAATGTTTTCTCAACCAACCGCCGAAAGTCTCCATGTGGGCCTTCCTAATCCAGATTCAGCTTCCCGGGTTGTCCGAGCGTAAAATATTCTTGTGTTTCTCAAAGTACGGAGCCAACAAGCTGGAATTGGTCAAGACAAAGTGGTGTGCTTGATCGAGAATGGCCGTCCATACATATCGTTGATTTCCTTCCGATCGTGCCTTTTCCACTTAGTCTCCCCTCGTGCGCGATCGAGGAAGACCAATCGGCTTAAGGTCGAACAAAGTCAACACAAAACTCAATTACCTCCTCATTTCCATAGCCCTTGGCGATGCTTCCTTCAGCCTAGCACGGTTCTGAACATATTTCTTTAATACTCCCATGAACCTCTCGAGGGGAACATATTGTGTAGAAATACAGGACCGAGAACGGAAATCTCTTCGACTAGGTGAACCAGGAGGTGCGTCATAATATTGAAGAAGGATGGCGGAACACCAACTCGAAATCGACAAGACATTGGATCACATCGCTCAGAACCGTGGTAGAACTTCCGGATTGATTACCTTCGAGAGATTGCATTGAGGAATGCACATAGCTTCACAATGGCTAATCGAACATTTTCCGCAGAGCCCCTCAAAGCAATCGGAAGCAATTGCGTCATAATCACGTGGCGATCGTGAGACTTCGTGTTTTGGAACTTTTTCTCCGCCATGTTTATTATTCCCTTTATATTGGGCGAGAATCCAGACGGGACCTTCATACTGCTCGGGCATTCAAAAAGATGACCTTCTCTTCTTTGGTTAGGCGTAGCTGGCACGACCTTGAAACCATTCCGGATGCGGTCATCGTGGTCTTTCAAACGTTGCTGGTCCTGCCGTGCTTCCTTTGTATCATTTGTCTTCCCATACACGCCCAAGAAGCTTAGGAGGTTCACGCAAATATTCTTCGTAACGCATCACGTCGATTGCAGAGCGGACATCTAGGACTTTCCAATATTCTAGCTCCCGAATATAGATTTCTTCTTCCACATGGCTGCGTGCCCGTCGGCTCCCTTCGAACTGATTGTCCGCCAGACCCTTTCCAAAGATGACTTTCAAATCCTTGACCATATCAAATACCTCAGCACCAAGGTCGTTCCGCAGCTTCGCCGGTGATCTGCCTTGCCGTTGTAATGCTTGCCTTTCTTTCTTCTTGGATGAATTTTCGGAAGAAATCGACGATGCCCAAGGTACACGTTCTTCTTACAATTTGGCAAATGTATACTTTCAGTCTCATGTAAGCGGTGCGTGCATGCATTGTATCCCTTATTTGACAGTCGAAAGGTTACTAAGAGCAGGCCAATCGTTGATGGTTACGAAAAGCAACGCCAGAGGTCAAATTCCTCTTGTTTGTGCTCATCCCACACACGGACACCACCCCACAGCTGTAAAAGTTCATCAACTAATGGCCTTAGGTACACATCGATGTCGTTGCGGGTTGCTTCGGACCTTGGATGAGCACCGGCATCATAATGAACTTCCGCTTCATGCACAACCAAGGAGGAAGGTTGTAGATGCATAGAGTCACGGGCAGTGCTATGGCTGGAGCTCGCTCGCCAAAAGGATTCATGCCATCCGTGCTTAGAGCAAATCTTATGTTCCTTGCGTCACCGCAAAATCTTTGAACCATCTGTCGATCTTTCTCCATTATGTTCCATCTGCGGTGTGTCTCAACTCCCGTCCGACTTACGTTCCTCTTTGTGCCATCGCAACAACTTGGCATGCTCTTTGTTCATGAACAGACGTTTCAACCGTGGTATTATAGGAGCATACCACATCACCTTGGCGGAACCCTCTTCCGGGTTTCGCCCTCAACATCGTCACCGGGTCATCGCCTCGATCTTATAACGCAATGCGGTGCATACCGGGCATTCATTCAAATTCTTGTATTCACATGGTAGAGGATGCGATCGTTGATGCATGCATGTATCTTCGTAACCTCTAAACCTAGAGGGCGACAACCTTCTTTGCTTCAGACGCGTCTTGGCGGCAACTCGTTATCCTTTGGAAACATATTCTTCAACATTTTCAGCAAGTTTTCAAATGCCGAGTCAGCTACACCTGCCTCTGCCTTCCATTTCAGCAAATCCGATTATGCAGCCCAGCTTTTTCAGACCATCATCGCATCCGGGTACAGCGCCTTTCTGTGATCCTCTAACATGCGATCCAAATTCTCCCTCTCCTTTTCGGTTTCAGCGTCTCCGTGCATCGGCAATGGTCCGACCAAGATCATCAACGGATCATCACGTGCCTCTTCTTCACCTTCCCTTCACCTTCAAATCCTCCATGAAAGTATCACCGAAATGAGCAAGATAGCTTTCATCGATGAAATCATCCCTTCTTCATCTTCTTCCATTATAACCCCTCTTTCTCCATGCTTGGTCCAACAATTATAGCTTGGCATGAAACCCTTCAAGCGGATGCATGTGAACAACTCTTGAGGAAGAGTAACCCTTCTCATTCTTACAGATAACACATGGACAGATAACAAACCCCCCGCTTGTTCGATTAGCCACTACGAGGAAATCTTTCAAACCCGTAGTGAACTCGCGGAGAGTCGGTTACCGTACATCCATTGCCGATTCATCTGCATTATTATAATATAAAATATATAATTAACCATCATGCATTTTTATGAACTACACACATGCATATTGACACATCAAAGGTTCATCAAGTTGCTAACCGCGATCGAAGAGTGTGGCTCCAACACTTCATGTCATGTTTGTTTCATGCTCTTGGGGCATTTCATCAAACACCTTATGTGCATAAGAGGAACCAAAAGCAAACCTACACCCACTTGTGAAGAGAATGGCTCCAAATGGCTAAGTGTTGGCTGCTGGATGGGTATATATAGGGAGGGCTTTAGTCGCGGTTGGCACAGCAAACCGTGACTAAAAAGGTGCCCGAAGGCCTTTAGTCGCGGTTGTCTGGCCAACCGCGACTAAAGCCCCTCACGCACCAGCTGGCCACCGAGCGCCTGGCCTCAGCCTTTGGTCGCGGTTCACCTCGAATCATGACTAAAGGTCCCATTGGTCGCGGTTCCTACAGCTTCGCGACTTATGGGGCTGGACGGAAAGCCTGTTTTTCCACCAGTGTAGGCACACGGACGATGGTCTCGTGCTGTATTGTGGGAGCTCGCCGTGTTGGATATAATGTCCCCAGCTCTCTCTCTCTCATAGTTCGGACTTTTATACGAATTACCTGAAGCATGAATTCAATATGGCATCAGAACCAAGAGATTATAAGTTCAAGACCTTACCAACGCAATATTAAAATAAAAAGATTATGTGGTCTATATCGATCTCATGTGTAAGGCCTAAATAAGGTGCAAAAGCTTGCAACCAAGAAGTTCAGGGTTCAAAACCCAGTAATACAATAAATAATTGCGGCCTGCCCCTGCTTCCGCTGCCCACGTCATAGACTCCAAAGGAGCACAGACGTGAGGGGGGTGTTGAAGAGATAAACTTGCTGACATCTTCACAAAACTACTACCACAACCACAGTTTTAAGGTTTTAGGCGCAATCTTAACTTGCTATGTACTTCAGACCACAGTTAAGATTGAGGGAGGGTGTTACACAGTATTTATACGTAGCCTTGGTATATGACTTATATCTTATATTGTACACAATGTGTACCTCTCTATATATATACGAGATAGCCACACCCGTATTAGGGTGGCCTGCAGTTTTCCAAAACCTTAAGTTTTACACGTTGAGGGTGCGCCATCCCTTGCCCAAGAAGATCCGTGGCGCCAGCACAAACTTCTTGCTTTGGGACACGTCGGTAGCTCCTTGTCGGATCTACAACTGGGGCGGAAAAACTAGATTCTGGCGCTTGATCGTCGCTCCCTTCATGAAGATGTTGTTGCTGAAGAACCTCAATGTTCTTGTGGTGTCAAGAGATGGCTGGAATGGATATGATCATTGTTGTAGTTTGTCATTTACGGATCTGATCATTTTGATATTTTTCGTCGTCTACGCATAGCTTTGACCTTATATGGTTTTGCTATTTACTAGCGTATTTTTGTGTGTGCAAGTGTTGGTGTCGACTGTGTGCATTCTAGTTATGCAAAAGCCGTGTGTGTGCTCCTGATATGTTGTATCCTCCTGATGCTTTATTTTCAGTCAATAAAATCCATATTTTTGGGGAAAAAAACAGAAAATTTGCTAGATTGCACTATCCAGAGATATGGAACATAAACAAACAACAAAACATCCCAGTGCAAAACAAAAAGATACAAAACCTAAAAAGATTCTAGGGAACAAAGTCTAAAATTTGTTAAAATTGGAATTATAAAGAGGACGCCAAGTGTTGCAAAGCTGATCCTACCGAGCTTGTTACCCAAGAAGTCAAGAGCATTGTGTGAGACTGCAACTCACGAGCGCACATTTTCTTCGCACTGTTCAGCGGCTGGGCAGAATACGTGAACCGCGATGCTTCAGACCCTTTTCTGATCAGGAGATCAGCCGTTCATTCCACTGCTTCACAGTGCGACGCAGCCCACCACTCCAAGACAGCATCTGGTCTAGGGAAGATATTCCATGCTTCCCAGACAGACCGATGAATAGACCAGATCGTGTAAATTCCCTGAAGCCTTCCAACCCCACGACCATTTTTGAGCTACGTCTGGGAGGAGTACCTGGCATTTAGCGGCATCCCTAACGTTCACGGTTGAATTTGGTGGATGGGGGAGAGGGGCCGAAGAGCGTGAGTTATCGATCTTCAGTCAGGGAGAGCCTCTCTATTCCTTCTTATACACTATGCTCCATCCGAGTACCATGTGCCTTCACTATGCTCTTGAGCGACGAATCATGCCATGCTCACTGAAGGATCGGTTTTTTTCTAAAGAAGATCGATTTATGGCCATGCTTCCTGAATGATCGTTTTTTTAAAGAAGATACATTTATGGTTCCATCTGATTTACTGCTGGTCTACTTATTGGTCGTTTTTTTAATAAGATCGATGTATGATCAATGTCGAAGCTAGAAAAGAATACAAATTTTAAAAATAACGTGAATATTTTTGAAGCTTTAGTGCGGCGATCATTAAAAAATATCAATGATTAGTGCAATATCATGGCTGAGTTTGGTAAAGGCGTTACTGGAAGCCTTGCACGAGAAGCAAATAGCCAAATTAAGTAGTAGTTAGGGCATCTCCAATCCTGATTATCGAACCGTTCGCATCCGTCCGAACAGGGCGATCAAGATGTGTTTTGTCATCCAATATGGTGTTTCATTCGTTCCCAAACCGGCGGAACGTTCATTTCCCCGCAAAGTGGAAGCAAACCGTGGCGGTTTTATGGTGTTTGAACTGCTTCCACATAAATGTCCGACAACCAGATCCCACCCAAAACCCTCTCCCACACTATCTCTTCAACAGAACCGTTACTTCCTGCGCCACGTTGATTTCAGCTCAGAACCGCAGCGGCCGGCTCTGATACCGCTTGATGTGGCCGGACGGCAGGGCGTTGTATACCGACGTGAACAGATAGGTGCCACCACATTAGTGCAGACGCGTCGTCCCGAGAAACAAACTCCCACTGTTGCACCCCATTAAAGCGGGACGACCATGGTGGAGACGACCAAGCGCTATCTCCACCGCTCCAACAGGAGGTGGCGAAGTATGGCGAGGAGTGGTCTCTGAGCGAGATCACTGCGGCCGCCTCCTCCAGCAAGCCCCACCGCCCGTCAATCCGAACGCCCATGTCCATGATGGATGCGGCCGCACTACGCTCGGCACAGGAGCAAGCAAGGAGGGTCATCCACAAGTTCCATGCAACGGCCGGGAAGCCCTGCTGCAACCCTGCGCCCTTCTGCCGCTGGAAGCCCGACTCTGACGACGGAGGTGCTGCCGGCCTCACGTGCGAGGTCACTTGTAAGTATATGGTAGAAGTTATTTTTATTCACTGGACAAAAAATCGTCTAATTTTATGTAAAAATTATCTAGGTTTGAATGAAGGTCGTTAACGTGTTTAAATTTGCATGCAATTTGTTTCTTTTGGTTAAATTATATTCAAAATGTGAAATGATGTTTGCGGCTTGCTTGAAATGATTGTCTACCATGTCAGTGTCTGAACACCTGTTAGGACCAATCCGCGGATAAATATGGTGTCCGTTCTAGGGGTCCACGTTGGAGATGTCCTTACTTTGATGATGGCCCTATTGAGGGGGGCTTTTTTTTCTTGGTTGTTGCAGTGTCTACTGCAGGCACAAACCCAAAAGCAACACAACAAATTGTTGTTACTGAAAATTATTGTCACCCATCTTGATTGACCATGTGGTGCAAACGCTTTCGGCATTGCTTGGTTGTGGCAAGGTAAATTCAGTTTCTATCCATTATCAACTCTTAGTTTACATTCTCAAATCTCATGCATTCAGACACATTTGCAACCTACTGCTATACACATTTTTCAATAACGAAAATTTTTGTAGAGGCAACGGTTTGGTTCGGAAATGTAGACATGACTCCCCACATTGTGCTTTGAGATTTTCGTGAAATTATTGTTTATATATGGGCCAAAAGCCCATCCAGAATTCAGGGCCGAAAACATTACAAGTAACAACGGAAAAATAAGATGAGAAAAAATGGACGCCAAAGACCAGGCATGATATAGATAGCAGACAGAAGGACCATCAACATGAGAGACACAAGTAGAGTGGGGTGCCATCGAGTGATCATAATACCATTACATTACAAACAGCCTAACGCGTCACATCGACATTCATATTGGACCTCATGGCACAAGACAGGGGCATCCAAAATCAACGAGTGCCGTAGCGGTATACATAAAGATGTGAGAGATAAATCTAACAAAATAGAAACAATTTGACTGAAACTAAGACGAGTGTAAGCTCGAGTATTCAGTTCATACAAAAACAACGGCATGTACGTGTTAATAGGTGAGCGAGTTTACAACATCAGCAGGTAGATACTATGGTAATGAGCACCCAACTGTTTGCTGTAGAAGCCTGACACAATGTGCCACCAATTGGGCGCGTTCAGAGAGGGTCCCGAGTATTGCTAGCTGATCCAACAGAGATTGTAGCTCTAGGGGATGGTGACTGTGAAGCAACTCACTAGGAGATGGCCAACGTCTTCCCCTGTAGAGAGGCCCAAGGTGCTGTCGTTGTGATGCGGGAAGGCACCTTTGGCCATATGATCCGCCATCGAGCAGCCCCTGCTAAGAGACGGCCCTCTAAAGACTTCCGAGCGCTTCCCAGCCTTTAGTTTCCAAAGAGCATCAGCGCTAGGGAGGATGTACCGCAATTATTGTAAGACTCGTAAGTAGAACAACAATATGACTGAGTCCATCATCTTGGCAATCTACCACTACTCCTATCCATATGATGAAGGGGTGCAAGCTGGGCCATACGCAACCTCTCACCTAAGCCTAACATCTAAAACCGGAGGCCCAACCGAGCCATCTGACAGGTCCGGGGCACAAACCAGTCCGACGCATTCACATGTGTCATCGCCGCCATCTTCCACTGGTCCATCTTCCGAGCAGATTGAGGTGTCAACCTTGGCAGGCCCTCCGCCATCGACGCCATCATGACGCCAAACGACAACCTCCACCTACGCAAGCCTTAGCAGGTCCTCAGTCATCGACGCCACCACGATGCCAAACGGCGTCCTCCACGAACGCGAGTCCATCTACAAGCAACGAAAGTAGATCCATGCTAGGATAGAACCGCACCACGGCTGTTGCCCACCACCCGCAAGCACCACCCAGCCCCAAGGTTCCCAAAGCGGCGCCTTCAAGAAGGGAACGGCGCAATGAGCGCCGTCGCCGCCCAACAAAGTTAGGGCTTTCGCCTGGGAGTCCTAGGGGAAGGGGAAGTGAGGAGATCACTCCATACCGACGCCTCCAAGGAGAAGAACGGCGCCCTCAGGCGTCGCCATCGGCGCGGCCGGTCATGGCCGGCCATGGATTTCGTCAGAACAGATCCCTGTTGGGGAACGTAGTAATTTCAAAAAATTTCCTACGCACACGCAAGATCATGGTGATGGTATAGCAATGAGAGGGGAGAGTGTATGTCCACGTACCCTCGTAGACCATAAGCGGAAGCGTTAGTACAACGCGGTTGATGTAGTCGTACGTCTTCACGATCCGACCGATCCAAGCACCGAACAAACGGGGCCTCCGAGTTTAGCACACGTTCAGCTCGATGACGATCTCCGGCCTCCGATCCAGCCGAGCTCCGGAGATGAGTTCCGTCAGCACGACGGCGTGGTGACGATGATGATGTTCTACCGGTGCAGGGCTTCGCCTAAACTCCGCGACGATATGACCGAGGTGGAATATGCTGGAGGGGGGCACCGCACACGGCTAAGGAACGATCCGTAGATCAACTTGTGTGTCTATGGGGTGCCCCCCGCCCCCGTATATAAAGGATCAAGGGGGGAGGCCGGCCGGCCCCTTGGGCGCGCCAAGGGAGGAGGAATCCTCCTTCTAGAAGGAGTAGGACTCCTCCTTTCCTACTCCTACTAGGAGGGGAAAGGAAGGGGAAGAGGGGAAGGAAGGGCGCCTCCTAGTCCACCCGACCAGAGGAGAGCGCGGCCCACCCCCCAGCCGCTCTCTCTCTTCCCACCAAGGCCCATGTGGCCCATTAACTCTCCCGGGGTTCCGATAACCCCCCGGCACTCCGGTTTTCTCCGAAATCACCCGGAACACTTACGGTGTCCGAATATAGTCGTCCAATATATCAATCTTTATATCTCGACCATTTCGAGACTCCTCGTCATGTCCGTAATCACATCCGGGACTCCGAACAAACTTTGGTACATCAAAACTTATAAAGTCATAATAAAACTGTCATCGTAACGTTAAGCGTGCGGACCCTGCGGGTTCGAGAACTATGTAGACATGACCTAGAACCATTCTCGGTCAATAACCAATAGCGGGACCTGGATGCCCATATTGGTTCCTACATATTCTACGAAGATCTTTATCGGTCAAACCGCATAACAACATACGTTGTTCCCTTTGTTATCGGTATGTTACTTGCCCGAGATTTGATCGTCGGTATCCAATACCTAGTTCAATCTCGTTACCGGCAAGTCTCTTTACTCGTTACGTAATGTATCATTCCGTAACTAACTCATTAGCTACATTGCTTGCAAGGCTTATAGTGATGTGCATTACCGAGAGGGCGAGAGATACCTCTCCGACAATCGAAGTGACAAAACCTAATCTCGAAATACGCCAACCCAACATGTACCTTTGGAGACACCTGTAGTACTCCTTTATAATCACCCAGTTACATTGTGACGTTTGGTAGCACCCAAAGAGTTCCTCCGATAAACGGGAGTTGCATAATCTCATAGATACAGGAACATGTATAAGTCATGAAGAAAGCAATAGCAACATACTAAACGATCAAGTGTCAAGCTAACGGAATGGGTCAAGTCAATCACATCATTCTCCTAATGATGTGATCCCGTTAATCAAATGACAACTCATGTCTATGGCTAGGAAACTTAACCATCTTTGATTCACGAGCTAGTCAAGTAGAAGCATACTAGTGACACTATGTTTGTCTATGTATTCATACATATATTATGTTTCCGGTTAATACAATTCTAGCATGAATAATAAACATTATCATGAAATAAGGAAATAAAAAATAACTTTATTATTGCCTCTAGGGCATATTTCCTTCAGTCTGCCACTTGCACTAGAGTCAATAATCTAGTTCACATCGCCATGTGATTTAGCACCAGTAATCATATCTGTATATGATTAACACCCATAGTTCACATCGTCATGTGACCAACACCCAAAGGGTTTACTAGAGTCAATAATCTAGTTCACATCGCTATGTGATTAACACCCAAAAAGTACAAAGGTATGATCATGTTTTGCTCGTGAGAGAAGTTTAGTCAACGGGTCTGTCACATTCACAGCCGTATGTATTTTGTAAATATTCCATGTCTACAATACTCTGCACGGAGCTACTCTAGCTAATTGCTCCCACTTTCAATATGTATCCAGATTAAGACTTAGAGTCATCTGGATCAGTGCCAAAACTTGTATCGACGTAACCTTTTATGACGAACCTTTTGTCACCTCCATAATTGAGAAACATATCCTTATTCCACTAAGGATAATTTTGACCAATGTCCAGTGATCTACTCCTAGATCACTATTGTACTCCCTTGCCAAACCAGGGCAGAGTATACAATAGGTCTGGTTCACAGCATAGCATACTTTATAGAACCTATGACTGAGGCATAGGGAATGACTTTTCATTCTCTTCCTATTTTCTGCTATGGTCGGGTCTTGAGTCTTTCTCAACTTCACACCTTGCAACATAGGCAAGAACTCCTTCTTTGACTGTTCAATTTTGAACTACTTCAAAATCTTGTCAAGGTATGTACTCATTGATAATCTTATCAAGCGTCTTGATCTATCTTAATCGATCTTGATGCTCAATATGTAAGTAGCTTTACTGAGGTCTTTATTTTAAAGAACTCCTTTCAAACACTCATTTATGCTTTGCAGAATAATTCTACATTATTTCCGATCAACAATATGTCATTCACATATACATATCAGAAATGCTGTAGTGCTCCCACTCACTTTCTTGTAAATACAGGCTTCACCGTAAGTTCAGATAAAACTATATGCTTTGATCAACTCATCAAAGCATATATTCCAACTCGAGATGCTTGCACCAGTCCATAGATGGATCATGGAGCATGCACATTTTGTTAGTACCTTTAGGATTGACAAAACCTTCGGTTGCATCATATACAACTCTTCTTTGAGAAAACCATTAAGGAATGCAGTTTTGACATCCATTTGCCAGATTTCATAAATTGTGGCAATTGCTAACATGATTCGGACAGACTTAAGAATCGCTACAGTTGAGAAAATCTCATTGTAGTCAACACCTTGAACTTGTCAAAAACCTTTTTGCGACAAGTCTAAGGATGGCAATGGGTAGGGTATGGGCAGGGTAGAGCAATACCATACCCATACCCATATAGTAAGTGGGTATAAAATTCTACCCATACCCGTACCCATGGGTCTAAAACTTTACCCATACCCATACCCGACGGTTACCCATACCCATTGGGTACCCAACGGGTAGAACAAATAGTACACAAGTTGTTCATAATTTTACACTCATTCATAACACATTTGAAAAAAAAACAAATATCTTAGCTCAATAACAAGTAGACGGGTGCAAGACTACTATCAAAATTTAGAACAACATACTCATAAGTCAATAGGAGTAGACGAGTCACATGACAAATTAATGATTAATTGACAACAACTTAACATTATTGTTACAAGCGGGCAGGGTATGGGTATACCCGCGGGTACAAGGCTATACCCGTACCCTACCCATGACTTAACGGGTAGGGTATGGGTACTGCCCATGGGTATAAAAATGTGGCCATACCCTACCCATGCGGGTACGGTACCCGCGGGTACCCGTACCCATGGGTAAAATTGCCATCCTTAGACAAGTCGAGCTTTGTAGATAGTAACACTACTATCGACGTCTGTCTTCCTCTTGAAGATCCATTTATACAATATGGCTTGCCGATCATCGGGCAACTCCACCAAAGTCCACACTTTGTTCTCATACATGGATCCCATCTCAGATTTCATGGCCTTAAGCCATTTTGCGGAATCTGGGCTCATCATCGCTTCCTCATAGTTCGTAGGTTCATCATGGTCTAGTAACATGACTTCCAGAACAGGATTACTGTACCACTCTGGTGCGGACCGTACTTTGGAAGACCTACGAGGTTCTGTAGTAACTTGATCTGAAGTTTCATGATAATCATCATTAGCTTCCTCACTAATTGGTGTACAAATGACTGGAACTGATTTCAGTGATGAACAATTTTCCAATTCAGGAGAAGGTACAGTTACCTCATCAAGTTCTAGTTTTCTCCCACTCACTTCTTTCGAGAGAAACTCCTTCTCTAGAAAGGATCCATTTTTAGCAACGAATATCTTGCCTTCGGATCTGTGATAGAAGGTGTACCCAACAATTTCCTTTGGGTATTCTATGAAGACGCACTTCTCGGATTTGGGTTCGAGCTTATCAGGATGAAACTTTTTCACATAAGCATCGCAGCCCCAAACTTTAAGAAATGACAACTTGGGTTTCTTGCTAAACCACAGTTCATATGGTGTCGTCTCAACGGATTTAGATGGTGCCCTTTTAACGTGAATGCAGCTGTCTCTAATGCATAACCAAAAACAATAGTGGTAAATCAGTAAGAGACATCATAGATCGCACTATATCTAATAAAGTGCGGTTACGATGTTTGGACACACCATAACGTTGTGGTGTTCCAAGTGGCTTGAGCTATGAAACTATTCCACATTGTTTTAATTGAAGACCAAACTCGTAACTCAAATATTCGTCTCCGCGATCAGATCGCAGAAACTTTATTTTCTTGTTACGATGATTTTTCCACTTCACTCTGAAATTCTTTGAACCTTTCAACTATTTCAGACTTATGTTTCATCAAGTAGATATACCCATATCTGCTCAAATCATCTTGTGAAGGTCATAAAATAACGATACTTGCCACGAGCATCAACACTCATTGGATCACATACATCGGTATGTATTATTTCCAATAAGTCAGTAGCTTATTCCATTGTTCCGGAGAACGGAGTTTTAGTCATCTTGCACAAAAGGCACGGTTCGCAAGCATCAAATGATTCATAACCAAGTGATTCCGAAAATCCATCTCTATGGAGTTTCCTCATGCGCTTTACACCGATATGACCAAAACGGCGGTGCCACAAATAAGTTGCACTATCATTATTAACTTTGCATCTTTTGGCATCAATATTATGAATATGTGCATCACTACGGTCGAGAGCCAACAAACTATTTTCGTTGGGTGTATGACCATTGAAGGTTTTATTCATTTAAATAGAACAACAATTATTCTTTGATTTTAAATGAATAACCATATTGCAATAAACATGATCAAATCATATTCATGCTCAACGCAAACGCCAAATAACATTTATTTAGGTTTAACACTAATCCCGAAAGTATAGGGAGTGTGTGATGATGATCATATCAATCTTGGAACTACTTCCAACACTCATCGTCACTTCCCCTGCAACTAGTCTTTGTTTATTCTGTAACTCCTGTTTCGAGTTGCTAATCTTAGCAACCGAACAAGTATCAAATACTCAGGGGCTACTATAAACACTAGTAAAGCACACATCAATAACCTGTATATCAAATATACCCTTGTTCACTTTGCCATCCTTCTTATCCACCAAATATTCAGGGCATTTCTGCTTCCAGTGACCATTTCCTTTGCAGTGTAAGCTCTCAGTTTCAGGCTTTGGTCCATCTTTGGTCTTCTTCACGGGAGTGACAACTTGTTTGCCATTCTACTTGAAGTTTCCCTTTCTTTCCCTTTGCCCTTTTCTTGAAACTAGTGGTCTTGTCAATCATCAACACTTGATGGTCTTTCTTGATTTCTACCTTTGTTGATTTCAACATCACGAAGAGCTCGGGAATCGTTTTTGTCATCCCTTGCATACTATAGTTCATCTCGAAGTTCTACTAACTTAGTGATGGTGACTAGAGAATTCTGTCAATCACTATCTTATCTGGAAGATTAACTCCCACTTGATTCAAGCGATTGAAGTATCCAGACAATCTGAGCACATGCTCACTAGTTGAGCGATTCTCCTCCATCTTTTAGCTATAGAACTTGTTGGAGACTTCATATCTCTCAACTCGGGTATTTGCTTGAAATATTAACTTCAATTCCTGGAACATCTCAGATGGTCCATGATGTTCAAAACATCTTTGAAGTACCGATTCTAAGCCATAAAGCATGGTGCACAAAACTATAAAGTAGTCATCATATTGAGCTAGCCAAACGTTCATAACGCCCGATCCGCTCCTGCAATAGGTCATCACCTAGCGGTGCATTAAGGACATAATTCTTACGTGCAGCAATGAGGATAAACCTCGGTCGCGGATCCAATCCGCATCATTGCTACTAACATTTTTCAACACAATTTTCTCTAGGAACATATCAAAATAAACATATGAAAGCAACAACGCAAGCTATTGATCTTACAACATAATTTGCAAAATACTACCAGGACTAAGTTCATGATAAATTTAAGTTCAATTAATCATATTACTTAAGAACTCCCACTTAGACAGACATCTCTCTAGTCATCTAAGTGATCACGTGATCCAAATCAACTAAATCATAACCGATCATCACGTGAGATGGAGTAGTTTTCAATGGTGAACATCACTATGTTGATCATATCTACTATATGATTCACGCTCGACCTTTCGGTCTCCGTGCTCCGAGGCCATATCTGCATATGCTAGGCTCGTCAAGTTTAACCTGAGTATTCCGCGTGTGCAAAACTGGCTTGCACCCGTTGTAGATGGACGTAGAGCTTATCACACCCGATCATCACGTGGTGTCTGGGCACGACGAACTTTGGCAACGGTGCATACTCAGGGAGAACACTTCTTGATAATTAGTGAGAGATCATCTTAAAATGCTACTGTCAATCAAAGCAAGAATAAGATGTATAATAGATAAACATCATATGCAATCAAAATATGTGACATGATATGGCCATGATCATCTTGCGCCTTTGATCTCCATCTCCAAAGTATTGTCATGATCTCTATCGTCACCGGCACGACACCATGATCTTCATCATCTTGATCTATATCAATGTGTCATCACATGGTTGTCTCACCAACTATTGCTCTTGCAACTATTGCTATCGTATAGCGATAAAGTAAAGCAATTATTTGGCACTTGCATCTTATGCAACAAAGAGACATCCATAGGGCTTCTGCCAGTTGCCGATAACTTCAACAAAACATGATCATCTCATACAACAACTTATATCTTATCACGTCTTGACCATATCACATCACAACATGCCCTGCAAAAACAAGTTAGACGTCCTCTACTTTGTTGTTGCAAATTTTACGTGGCTGCTACGGGCTGAGCAAGAACCGTTCTTACCTACGCATCAAAACCATAACAATAGTTCGTCAAGTTAGTGCTATTTTAACCTTCACAACGACCGGGCGTAGCCACACTCGGTTCAACTAAAGTTGGAGAAACTGACACCCGCCAGCCACCTGTATGCAACGCACGTCGGTAGAACTAGTCTCGCGTAAGCGTACGCGTAATGTCGGTCTGGGCCGCTTCATCCAACAATACCGCCGAACCAAAGTATGACATGCTGGTAAGCAGTATGACTTGTATCGCCCACAACTCACTTGTGTTCTACTCGTGCATATAACATCAACGCATAAAACCTGGTTCTGATACCACTGTTCGGGAACGTAGTAATTTCAAAAAAATTCCTACGCACACGCAAGATCATGGTGATGGTATAGCAACGAGAGGGGAGAGTGTATGTCCACGTACCTCGTAGAACGTAAGCGGAAGCGTTAGTACAACGCGGTTGATGTAGTCGTACGTCTTCACGATCCGACCGATCCAAGCACTGAACGTACGGGGCCTCTGAGTTCAGCACACGTTCAGCTCGATGACGATCTCCGGCCTCCGATCCAGCCAAACTCCGGAGATGAGTTCCGTCAGCACGACGGCGTGGTGACGATGATGATGTTCTACCGGCACAGGGCTTCGCCTAAACTCCGCGACGATATGACCGAGGTGGAATATGGTGGAGGGGGCACCGCACACGGCTAAGGAACGATCCGTAGATCAACTTGTGTGTCTACGGGTGCCCCCGCCCGTATATAAAGGAGCAAGGGGAGGCGGCCGGCCTTGGGCGCGCCAAGGAGGAGGAATCCTCCTCCTAGTAGGAGAGGACTCCTCCTTTCCTACTCCTACTAGGAGGGAAAGGAAGGGGAGAGGGGAGGAAAGGAGGCGCCTCCTAGTCCAATTCGGACCAGAGGGAGAGGGGGCGCACGGCCCACCATGGGCGCCCCTCTCTCTTCCCACCAAGGCCCATGTGGCCCATTAACTCTCCCGGGGGGTTCCGGTAACCCCCCCGGCACTCCGGTTTTCTCCAAAATCACCCGGAACACTTTCGGTGTCCGAATATAGTCGTACAATATATCAATCTTTATGTCTCAACCATTTCGAGACTACTCATCATGTCCGTGATCACATCCGGGACTCCGAACAAACTTTGGTACATCAAAACTTATAAACTCATAATAAAACTGTCATCGTAACGTTAAGCGTGCGGACCCTACGGGTTCGAGAACTATGTAGACATGACCTAGAACCATTCTCGGTCAATAACCAATAGCGGGACCTGGATGCCCATATTGGTTCCTACATATTCTACGAAGATCTTTATCGGTCAAACCGCATAACAACATACGTTGTTCCCTTTGTCATCGGTATGTTACTTGCCTGAGATTTGATCGTCGGTATCCAATACCTAGTTCAATCTCGTTACCTGCAAGTCTCTTTACTCGTTACGTAATGCATCATTCCGTAACTAACTCATTAGCTACATTGCTTGCAAGGCTTATAGTGATGTGCATTACCGAGAGGGCCCAGAGATACCTCTCCGACAGTCGAAGTGACAAAACCTAATCTCGAAATACGCCAACCCAACATGTACCTTTGGAGACACCTGTAGTACTCCTTTATAATCACCCAGTTACGTTGTGACGTTTGGTAGCACCCAAAGAGTCCCTCCGGTAAACGGGAGTTGCATAATCTCATAGTTACAGGAACATGTATAAGTCACGAAGAAAGCAATAGCAACATAATAAACGATCAAGTGCTAAGCTAACGGAATGGGTCAAGTCAATCACATCATTCTCCTAATGATGTGATCCCGTTAATCAAATGACAGCTCAAGTCTATGGCTAGGAAACTTAACCATCTTTGATTCACGAGCTAGTCAAGTAGAGGCATACTAGTGACACTATGTTTGTCTATGTATTCACACATGTATTATGTTTCCGGTTAATACAATTCTAGCATGAATAATAAACATTTATCATGAAATAAGGAAATAAATAATAACTTTATTATTGCCTCTAGGTCATATTTCCTTCAATCCCCGCCACCAGCAACGCCTCCTGTACAGAACCGGCGACCAAGGGAGGCGCGGCCTGACCAGGCTGGCCCGCACGCCGAACAGGGGAGGAGGGGAGGCGCAGATCGTGTGTACCGACCGCCGCCAGAAGCCGCCGCCAGCCGCCAACGACCACCGGGATCCCGCCCCATACGCGGCCAGGACGCCAGATCCACCGCCGACGCGGCTGCTCCCTAAGCCCGCCGTGCCTTGTCAAAGGAGCCGCCTTTCCAGATCTAGGACTCCCCACGCAGGCAGGGCAGCCGAGGCCCCGCCCCCACCATTCTTGGCGCCCCGGGCTTACCCGGTGGCTGCCTCAGGCGGCGGCGAGGAGGTGGGGCAAGGTGAGGAGGGGACCGCGGCGGCACGGCTAGGGTTCCCCCGCCGAGTATACTCCCTGAAGTCTCCCATCCCCACGACCAGTTGTCATTGGAAGTCCAGGAGTGGAGTTTGTATGGAGGAGATACATATATGCAGCGCAATTGACGTCTGTCACACTACACAGGCTCTACGGATATATATGCAACATGAGTTTGGATGGAGGAGTCTATCCTTCCTATTCGTGAGGAGACAAGATCACGCATATATAGATGTACTCGGGCCCCACATGGGGATAACAATCTATCCTTAATGCATCTCCAACGGGGACCAATGAAGCTGATCCATCCGCGACCGACGAGGGAGCTGGTCAGCCAACCGTGTTTTCTAACCGTACATCCCTGCTCTGTTTCTAGGACCGCAACACTCTAAATAATTACAGAAAATAGTACAATTCATTTATAAATAGAGAAAAGTAGGCTTTTGGTCACTCAAGTTAACAAAAAGTAGAAATTCGGCCCCTCAAATTCTTTTGGGCTATACTTAGTCCCTCGTGTTACCAAATCAGACACGATTGTTCGAAAACCAGACGTAAAATGGTTTTCTCACATATGTGGCTTGGTATTTGACACAGTTGATACGTGGCGGTCACTACTAGAAAAACCTTACCAGTAGCATGGTTTTTTTGCATGCCAGAATTATGGGTGCCCGCGCTACTGGTACGGCGCTACAGCTAAATTTTAGCAGTAGAGCATTTTCTACCCCGCGCGACAGATATTTGAAGTATTAGTAGCGCTGCTTTCTCCTCCCATGCTACTAATATCGTATGTACTAGTAGCACTACATTTCCACCCCACGCTACAGCTAACTAATTAGAAATTAAAAAAGAAAAATTCTAATGCAGTATTCATGGATGGAAATTCAGATGCATTTGCCTCACCAACAATGATTAGTAGTAGCATCAACATACCCTCTAATTCAGCATAGGAGTTGCAAGTAAGGGAAAATTACCACCAACATTAGTTAATAATCATCATAGTCATTACCACCAACATTGTTTAATCGTCATATGTAGCTAGTCATAGTGTAGCACATCATCATCTTGAAACTCATTCTAGCTAGCTAATCACTCCTGCTGCTATCATAGAACATGTGTAGCACTCTTGTTTCGTCATATTGGAGCATGCAGATGAACATGTCTCCTAATTGTGGGCTGCGCTTCTGATTGCTGCCCCCTAGTACTTCTTTGCTGCGATCCTTCACAATTTTGCTCGTCTTTGACTATTAAGACTTGCTTGCTTCGAGAAATCCTACATGCACTCATGTGCAATGAAGGATGTCTTAGCCGTAAGCTAACCATTTTCATGCGACCATTGGCCTCGATCCAATGAGGCAAAATTATCATTGGGAGTCCCTGTCACTACTAGGGAAAACCCTAGTAGTAGCGCTTGAAATATGCATAGCAGTAGTGCTGGCTCCAACGCTACTGCTATCGCGCTACAGCTAAACCCTAGTAGTAGCGCTCGTATGGGCAGCTCTACTGGTAAGTATTGTTAGTAGTAGCGCTTCTCGGACCAACACTACTGATAACTATCTATAGCGTTTATTCAGATGACGCGCTGCTGCTAAGCCAGCGCTACAGGTAAGTATTTTCGAGCGCTACTGCTAATATTCCTGCTTTCATAGATTTGCACCCTCTACGTATTTGTGATGTATTTATACAGGCTCTATACAATAGTTTCATGGTATCATACTAAACATACACTATTCTCACATATCATAGACATACAGTAGTCTCTTCATACCATCATCATCATCATCATTCAACAAAAATATCATCACATCCCGAAAATAGCGATACACAAGTGTGATCATGTCATGTCTCGAATAAGTGCAACTGCATGGCCATGGCACACACACACACACAAGTTTCATCATCTCTGTCTAAACCATGATGTAGAAGAGAAGAGCGATCAGCATGAGCAAGCGCGCGACTATGTAGTACCGGCGGTCCCGCCCCTGCTCATGCTGGAGTGTCCATCTCAAGTAACTACTTTCCAGTGCACCTAGGCCCCGGGTACCTGTGCACCTGGGCATGAGCTGCTGGCCAGTGATCGTAGACTCCTGGAAACCTCCCAACGTACACGGCGTAGTAGTCCTTCGCCATCTTTGATCTATGTACCTGCATTGTGAGTTGATGAATTGAACGATAATATGCAACTTAATGTACTTAAGAAAACAAAGAGGCATAACTAGAAAAATAAAAGCAACCAATAGTAAACATAAATGACGAAGTTCCTCATACCCAAACTAATTAACTAGAGCGATCTACGCTAGTTCAGGACCACGGTTTAGTTACATCACATAGTTTCGCCGTGCATAATTCCAAACTTTTGCCATAGAAAGACAGTAGTGATAATTCATGCTAGTTCAGGACCACGGTTTAGTTACATAACATTGCCATTGAGAATAAGTCCTCCATGTCGGGGTTCCAATCTTCATAGTCAGGGAGGAAGCACCCAAGCTTCGTGAAAGGCCTCAGGTCCAGACGCTGAGCGACTAGCAGTGCTCGGACATCAACCCACGTGATTGGCCCATGGTAGAAGATCCCCGTTGGTTCGAGGACTTGCTTCATGATCACTTGGGCAAGTTCACACTGTACATGATAGAACTCAGCTCAGATTTGATGATCCGGTGTCTTTCCTAAGCTTGTGGCCCAGCTGACAATCTCGGCATCTTCGGTAGTAGCTGACATGCGAAGGCGTTGATTATCCCTTCTGTACTCCATCAGGTGATGCATGTGAAGGAAATATGCCCTAGAGGCAATAATAAAGTTATTATTTATTTTCTTATTTCATGATAAATGTTTATTATTCATGCTAGAATTGTATTAACCGGAAAGTTAGTACATGTGTGAATACATAGACAAAACATAGTGTCCCTAGTATGCCTCTACTTGACTAGCTCGTTAATCAAAGATGGTTATGTTTCCTAACCATAGACATGTGTTGTCATTTGATGAATGGGATCACATCATTAGGAGAATGATGTGATGGAAATGACCCATCCGTTAGCTTAGCATTATGATCGTTACAATTTCATTGCTACTGCTCTCTTCATGACTTATACATGTTCCTCAGACTATGAGATTATGCAACTCCCAAATACTGGAGCAACACTTTTTGTGCTACCAAACGTCACAACGTAAATGAGTGATTATAAAGGTGCTCTACAGGTGTCTCCAAAGGTGTTTTTTGGGTTGGCATAGATCAAGATTTGGATTTGTGACTCCGTGTTTCGGAGAGGTATCTCTGGGCCCTCTCGGTAATACTCATGACTATAAGCCTTGCAAGCATTGTCAGTAATGAGTTAGTTCGGGATGAAGTATTACGGAACGAGTAAAGAGACTTGCTGGTAACGAGGGTTAACTAGGTATGATGATACCGACGATTGAATCTCGGGCAAGTAACATACCGATGACAAAGGGAACAATGTATGTTGTTATGCGGTTTGACCGATAAAGATCTTCATAGAATATGTAGCAGCCAATATGAGCATCCAGGTTCCGCTATTGGTATTTGACCGGAGATGTGTATCGGTCATGTCTACATAGTTCTCGAACCCGTAGGGTCCACACGCTTAACGTTCAATGACGATTTGTATTATCACTACTAGGGAAAAGGCTATGCACAGAATCTTATCAGCAGCGCGCTTCAAAATAACTCGCTACTGCTAACTAGCAGTAGCGCGTAGAGACGAAACTCGCTGCTGAGACAAATATAGCAGTAGCGTGTCACTCGAAAGACGTGCTGCTGCTATAATTCCTACGAGGCCGCCGCGAGGCTAGTTATAGCAGCAGCGCGTTAGCGTGATGCGCGCTACTGCTACGTGGCATAGTAGCAGCGCATTTCTCGGATAAGCGCTACTGCTAAGTTTCCTACAAAAATTTAGTCCCACCTCGCTCCGTGAAGAGAGTTTCTACCACCTTAAATATGTTACTTCTCACACTTTGACAAGCACTTGATCTTCATTGAACTCTATGTGTAGAATTTGTGGCTGCAATATGAGTCTTCACCTGTTCCTAAACCGGTGAGGACTCATATTGTCAAATCATATTGTACACAAAAAGATCGTTGATGATCAATGTGTTTTTGATATATTGAACAAAGTCTATTTTTGCATGCTGACACATAGCAGTAGCGCTTTACTGTGAAAGGCGTTGCTGCTAGATAGCTTAATTAGCAGTAGCGTCTTTTCCTGAAGAGCGCTACTGCTAAGCCATTCATCTCCCCCATCTCCTCCCTTCGGATCCACTCACACACACAGCCACTCAAAATCCTCTCCGATCCGTCTGCGCCCGCCCTGCCGCCTCCTCCGTCTGCGCCACCGCCACCTCCTCCTCCTTGCTAGACTCGGTGCGGCCTCCTCCTCCGTCCTCCTCTCCACTCACTGCTGGCCGGCCCTCCTCGCTCCGCCTTCCTCCTCCGTCCTCCTCAACCCCGCCGCTGGCCGGCCCCTCCTCGCTCCGCCTTCCTCCTCCGTCCTCCCTCAACTAGCCGCGCCGGCCGGCCCCTCCTCGCTCCGCCTTCCTCCTCCATCCTACTCTCTTCTCCCTCCTCGAGTCACCCTCCTTCTCCCTCCTGCTCATATGCAACATTTTGATTTAGTTGATATAATTTAGTTGACTTAGTAGGCTAGTTGATTTAGTTCATTTAGTTGACTTAGAACATTTTGATTTAGTTGATTTAGTAGGCTAGTTGATTTAGTTGACTTAGAACATTTTGATTTAGTTGATTTAGTAGGCTAATTCATTTAGTTAATTTAGTTGACTTAGAACATTTTGATTTAGTTGATTTAGTAGGCTAGTTGATTTAGTTGACTTAGAACATTTTGATTTAGTTGATTTAGTAGGCTAGTTGATTTAGTTGACTTAGAACATTTTGATTTAGTTGATTTAGTAGGCTAATTCATTTAGTTAATTTAGTTAACTTAGAACATTTTGATTTAGTTGATTTAGTAGGCTAGTTGATTTAGTTGACTTACAACATTTTGATTTAGTTGATTTAGTAGGCTAGTTGATTTAGTTGACTTAGAACATTTTGATTTAGTTGATTTAGTAGGCTAGTTGATTTAGTTGACTTAGAACATTTTGATTTAGTTGATTTAGTAATCTTTTGCTCATATTGCTTTGGGAAGAATGGCGCCACCACCACCACCACTATGTCAACTATGCAAGTCAAGATGCGCCAGCAGCCTTGCAACTGGCAAGCTGTTCGGCATCTACTTCCAGCCGAGTTTTCGTCATGCGGTGGTAAGAAATTAGATGAAATGTAATAACTATTTTATTTTTAGTGTTGGCATTACAGCATTGTGTCATTTTGCTTATTTTACACAGATCGTCCCATGCAACGTGAGGTTGAAATTCAACAAGCTGATAGGAGACACTATGACATTTGAGGCTCCTGGGGGGCCGTACACTATGGAGGTCGAGAAAGGACGCAATATGTCGCAGATTGGAGGAGATGGATGGGCCCGTTTCGTCGCTCGCATGCATCTTACTGGTCGTGAGTTGATCAGCTTCAACTTCCGAGCAGAAAGACCCAAGCTAGCTGTCATTTATCTCAACCTGGTGGAAGATGATGAAGATGATGAAGATGACGAAGATGATGAAGATGATGAAGATAATGAGGACCCACTCGATGAAGATGATGAGGACCCACTTCATGAAGCCATCGTAGCTCAAAGAACAAGGCTGAGTGAGGAGGAGGTGTCCAACCTGTGGGACATAATTCCACCACGTGCTGACTTTGTCGGGGTGCCATTCGTGACCCGCTTGACAAATACCATGGTTGATCGACATGATATGGTATGTTATACTTACAAATGAAAATTAATAGTGTGAATTACTTAGTGTACAGTCCAATGATATGGTATGTTGTGTGGAATCTAGTCGATGATATATATGTTTTAGTGTAGAGTTCGATCACATGCTTATTAATTGATATGTTTTTCTTATTCAGAAATTGGCAAAGAGCATATTTGTGAGTTATGGTATCGAGCCTGATGAAGAAGGATCAGCTGGACTACGCCTTACTGCAAGAGGCTCCGTCACAACCTGTACTTACCGCGTGGACACGGACGGTCGCACACAATTAAACTCGGTTGGGTGGAAGAAATTCCTCGCTGGCAAGAATCTTCGTGTTGGACAGGCCATCCTAATTACTATCAGACACCAACCGCCCAGGCTTGAGGATGATGATTGTATTTGATATCATCTAGAAGTACATATGTGTGTGTGGCTATATCATCTAGAACTACATATGTGTGTGTGTGGCTATATCATCTAGAACTACATATGTGTGTGTGGCTATATCATCTAGAACTACGTATGATGATCATCGTCAATATCATCTAGACCTACATATGATGATGGCCGTTGATATGACCTTGTAATGCTTGAGGATGCATGTTGGCTATGCATGAAATTGTTATCTAGTACTCCCTTCGTTCCAAATTACTCATCGTGGTTTGAACTAAAACCACGACGAGTAATTTGGAACGAAGGGAGTACTACCGTACCTAGTAATGGTTTATGAATTTGATATCTAGTAGCAGTACCTAGTATCTAGTATCTGAAAAGAGAACTGAAAGGGAATGGGGCAGTGGGAAAATGATGAAAGATATAGCAGTAGCGAGGGATGGCGAAATCGCTACAGCTAGTTAATAGTAGCGCGTTCACAAAAAGCGCTGCTGATATCGTCAATCAACGATAGTAGCGCGGGTTGGGGCCGCGCTACTACTATGAGTTAGCTGTAGCGCCTTATTAGTAGCGCGGCCACCCGCGCTGCTGCAAGCCTAAAAACCCGCGCTGCTGCTAGCCTTTTCCCTAGTAGTGTATGAGTTATGTGATTAGATCACCGAAGTTTGTTTGGAGTTCCGGATGAGATCACGGACGTGACGAGGAGTATCGAAATGGTCGAGACATAAAGATCGATATATTGGAAGGCTATATTCGCACATCGGAAAGGTTCCGAGTGATTCGTGTATTTTTCGGAGTACCAGAGAGTTACGGGAATTCGCCGAGGAAGTAGTGGGCCTTAATGGGCCATACGGGAAAAGAGAGAAGGGCCTCAAAGAGTGTTGCGTGCCCCCCCATGGGCTGGTCCGAATTGGACTAGGAGGGGGCGGCGCCCCCCTCCTTACTTCTCCCCTCTTCCTCCTTCCCTCCTTCTCCTACTGGGAATAGGAAAGAGGAGGGGAATCCTACTTGGACTGGGGAGTCCTAGTAGGATTCCCCACACCTGGTGCGCCCCTTTGGGCCGGCCACCTCTTCCCTCCCCTCCCTTATATACGTGGATAGGGGGCACCCCATAGACACACAAGTTGATCTTTAGCCATGTGCGGTGCCCCCCTCCACAGTTTTCCACCTCGGTCATATCGTCGTAGTGCTTAGGCGAAGCCCTGCGCCGGTAACGTCATCATCACCGACACCACACCGTCATGCCGAGGGAACTCTCCCTCGGCCTCAGCTGGATCTAGAGTTTGAGGGACGTCACTGAGCTGAACGTGTGCAGATCGTGGAGGTGACGTGCTTTCGGTACTTGATCAGTTGGATCGCCAAGTTCAACTACATCAACCGCGTTATTGAAACGCTTCCGCTTTGGGTGTACGAGGGTACGTGGACACACTATCCCCTCTCGTTGCTATGCATCACCTAGATAGATCTTGCGTGATCGTAGGAATTTTTTTGAAATTACTGCGTTCCCCAAGAGTGGCATCCGAGCCAGGTCTATGCGTAGATGTTATATGCACGAGTAGAACACAAAGAGTTATGGGCGATAATAGTCATACTGCTTACCAGCATGTCATACTTTGATTTGGCGGTATTGTTGGATGAAGCGGCTCAGACCGACATTACACGTACGCTTACGCGAGACTGGTTCTACCGACGTGCTTTGCACATAGGTGGCTGGTGAGTGCCTGTTTCTCCAACTTTAGTTGAATAGAGTGTGGCTATGCCCGGTCCTTTTTGAAGGTTAAAATAGCACACTTGACAAAAAATCGTTGTGGTTTTGATGCGTAGGTACAAACGGTTCTTGCTCGAAGCCCATAGCAGCCATGTAAAACTTGCAACAACAAAGTAGAGGATTTCTGACTTGTTTTTGCAGGGCTTGCTGTGATGTGGTATGGTCAAGACATGATGCGGTATAATTTGTTGTATGAGATGATCATGTTTTGTAAAAAAGTTATCGGCAACTGGCAGGAGCCATATGGTTGTCGCTTTATTGTATGCAATGCAATAGCCATGTAATTGTTTTACTTTATCACTAAGCGGTAGCGATAGTCGTAGAAACAATAGTTGGCGAGACGACAATGATGCTACGATGGAGATCAAGGTGTCGCTCCGGTGACGTTGGAGATCATGACGATGGTTCGGTGATGGAGATCATGAGCACAAGATGATGATGGCCATATCATGTCACATATTTTGATTGCATGTAATGTTTATCCTTTATGCATCTTATTTTCCTTAGAACGGTGGTAGCAATATAAGATGATCCCTTACTAAATTTCAAGGTATAAGTGTTCTCCCTGAGGATGCACTGTTGCTACAGTTCTTCGTGCTGAGACACCACGTCATGATCGGGTGTGATAAGCTCTACGTTCACATACAACGGGTGCAAGCCAGTTTTGCACACGCAGAATACTCGGGTTAAACTTGACGAGCCTAGCATATGCAGATATGGCCTCGGAACACTGGAGACCGAAACGTCGAGCGTGGATCATATAGTAGATATGATCAACATAGTGCTATGTTTTACTACCAAGCAAGGGGTGGAGAGGTTAGGGACAAGAAGAGAAGGGGCGGCAGGCTCGCCTTCGGCCATAAGACCGACTTCTGCTGCATCCAGCAACCGAACGATTCTCTTAATGATGGATTCTATGTCCTACACCACATGCTGGAGTACAGACGGGATCACCAGAACCTTCGCATGTCACCTACATCCGGCGATGCCCATATTCTGCAATGGGCAAAGAACGTAGGAGATATCGAGGATCATCGACTTTGAACCAAGTTCTATCACATCCAACGTGAACTTGCCCAAATCATCATAAAGGAAGTCGTCGGAAAAACAGGGATGTTCTACGAAGAAGGACAAATGTCGCAGGAAGACGTCCGAACATGGGTAGCCGCTCAGCGTCTCGACCTGAAACCTTTCACTAGGCTCGGGGGCTATCTCCCTGACATGGATGGATGGAATGACATGTTGGAGTGATTGTCGATATATGACAATGTGTCCGTGTAGTCCATACTTTCTGTATGACAAAACTTTGAGTTATGCACGGTGAAACTTTATTTGTGATGTAATTAAACCATCCTCCTCCTCGACTAGCGAAAATCACTCTAGTTAGGGCATTTTGGGGTATGATGAGCTTTGTTATTTATGATTATGATATGTTGTTTCTATTTTTGCCAAGTCTGTCTCTTTCTGTTGCTCAACTATATATATATGTTGCATATAATCAACTCATGTGACGATGCAGGTGCATAGATCATCGATGGTGAATAAGTGCTACGCCAGGAGTATATATACGACAAGTGGCCAGAGTGTCAGGCCCAGGTATACCGGTTTCCAATTTCCGAGCCACAGGCAGTAGTTAGATTAGGTTCACGCTAATGCGAGAGAGGGATACGAACTCATCTACTCAAAGTGATAGCTCTTCTCACGTATATCATTGTTTAGATGGATGACAGTGTATTTGCAAGTAATCCAGACTTGTATCACTATTTTCGAGATGATGACGAGAGACCACTTTGTGTTGGATGATGATTATGATGAGACTATTTGCATGTATATGCTATGATTACATTTGTGGTCTCGCAGGAGTTTGTATGTGTATCATGATGACATTTGTATGTGCTAAAGATTCTTCTATAAAGCCTGTTCAAATACAAAACAAATAAGCCGAAAAAAACAAAAAACTACTAAAATTAGCAGTAGCGAGTGTATGAAAGTTAGCAGCAGCGCCACGATAGCAGTAGCGCGTCCAGCCAGAGCGCGCTAGAGCTACTAGCGATGCGAAGCTTACGCTAAGCGCTGCTGCTACACTTGTGTAGCAGTATCGCTGGTGAGCACGCGCTACTGCTATGTGTTAGCTATAGCGCCTTATTAGTAGCGCCACACCCCGCGCTACAGATACACCTAAAACCCGCACTGCTGCTAGCCTTTTCCCTAGTAGTGATAGATGAAGACGCTTGATAGGACTTTCACAAAGCACATACCTTGATAAAGTTTTGAAGAAGTTCAAAAGGGATCAGTTGGGTTCTTGCATTTGTTACAAGGTGTGAAGTTGAGTCAGACTCAATGCCCGACCACTACAGAAGATAGAGAGAAAATGAAAGTCATACCCTATGCCTCAGCCATAGGTTCTATCATGTATGCTATGTTGTGTACCAGACCTGATGTGTGCCTTGCTATAAGTTTAGCAGGGAGGTACGAAAGTAATCCAGGAGTGGATCACTGGACAATGGTCAAGAACATCCTGAAGTACCTAAAAAGGACTAAGGATATGTTTCTCGTTTATGGAGGTGACAAAGAGTTTGTCGTAAATGGTTACGTCGATGCAAACTTTTACACTAATCCAGATGACTCCAAGTCACAATCCAGATACGTATTTTTATTGAATGGTGGAGTTGTCAATTGATGCAGTTCCCAGCAGAGCGTCATGGCGGGATCTACGTGTGAAGCGGAGTACATAGTTGCTGCGGAAGCAGCAAATGAAGGAGTCTGGATGAAGAAGTTCATATCTGATCTAGGTGTAACACCTAGTGCATAGGGTCCAATGAAAATCTTTTGTGACAATACTGGAGCTATTGCCTTGGCGAAGGAATCCAGATTTCACAAAAAGACCAAACATAGCAAGAGACACTTCAACTCCATCTGAGATTTGGTAAAGGAGGGAGACATGGAGATTTGCAAAATACATACGGATCTGAATGTTGCAGACCCATTGACTAAGCCTCATCCATGAGCAAAACATGATCAACACCAAGACTCCATGGGTGTTAGATTCATTACAATGTAATCTAGATTATTGACTCTAGTGCAAGTGGGAGACTGAAGGAAATATAACCTAGTGGCAATAATAAAGTTATTATTTTATATTTCCTTATTCATGATAAATGTTTATTATTCATTCTATAATTGTATTAACCGGAAACTTGATACATGTGTGAATACATAGACAAAACAAAGTGTCCCTAGTATGCCTCTACTAGACTAGCTCGTTGATCAAAGATGGTTAAGTTTCCTAGCCATTGACATGAGTTGTCATTTGATAACGGGATCACATCATTAGTGGAACGATGTGATGGACAAGACCCATCCGTTAGCTTAGCATAATGATCGTTCAGTTTTATTGCTACTGTTTTCTTCGTGTCAAATATATATTCCTCCGACTATGAAATGATGCAACTCCCGGACACCGGAGGTATGCCTTGTGTGCTATCAAACATCACAATGTAACTGGGTGATTATAAAGATCCTCTACAGGTATCTCCGAAGGTGTTTGTTGGGCTGGCATTGATCGAGATTAGGATTTGTCACTCCGAGTATCGGAGAGGTATCTCTGGGCCCTCTTGGTAATGCACATCATATGAAGCCCTGCAAGCAATGTGACTAATGAGTTGGTCACGGGATGATGCACTACGGAACGAGTAAAGAGACCTGCCGGTAACGAGATTGAACTAGGAATAGAGATACCGACGATCGAATCTCGGGCAAGTAACATACCGATGACAAAGGGAATAGCTATGTCGACACTGTGGTTCGATCGATAAAGATCTTCGTAGAATATGTGGGAACCAATACGAGCATCCAGGTTCCGCTATTGGTTATTAACCGGAGAGGTGTCTCGGTCATGTCTACATAGTTCTCGAACCCATATTATATGAGTTATGTATTTTGGTGACCGAAGGTTGTTCGGAGTCCCGGATGAGATCACAGACATGATGAGGAGTCTCGAAAATGGTCGAGAGGTAAAGATTGATATATTGGAAGGTTATATACGGACATCGGAATGGTTCTGAAGAGGTTCGGGATTTTTCGGAGTACCGGAAGGTTACCGGAACCCCCCGATAAAGTTAATGGGCCACATGGGCCTTAGTGGAGAGGAGCGGGCAGGCCACAGGAGGTGCCACGCGCCCCCCTTGCCAATCCGAATTGGACAAGGGGTGGGGGCGCGGCCCCCCCTTTCCTTCTCCCTCTCCAGCTCTTTCACCTCCCCCATCCCCTCTGTAAGAAGGAAAAAGAGGGGGGGCGAATCCTACTAGGAGTGGAGTCCTAGTAGGACTCCCCCCTCCTCCTTTATATATGGGGGCCGGGGGCACCCCAAAGGCACAACATTGTTTTAGCCGTGCGCGGTGCCCCCTCCGTCGTTTACTCCCCTGATAGTATCATCATAGTGCTTAGGCGAAGCCCAGCGCAGATCACATCACGAACACCTTCATCACGCCATCGTGCTGACGGAACTCATCAACTCCATCGACACTCTGCTGGATCAAGAGATCGAGGGACGTCATCGAGCTAAATGTGTGCAGAACTCGGAGGTGCCGTACGTTCGGTACTTTATCAGTTGACTCGAGAAGACGTTCGACTACATCAACCGCATTAAGTTAACGCTTCCGCTTTCGGTCTACGAGGGTACTTGCACACACTCTCCCCTCTCGTTGCTATGCACCTCCTAGATAGATCTTGCGTGAGCGTAGGAAAATTTTCAAAATTTGATGCTATGTTTCCCAATAGGCGCAGCCATGGCGGCGGCCTCGTCATAAATGGGGGTTGCTGCCAGCCTTTCCCTTATCACTCGCGGCCACCTTTGCCTGCTGTGGCCAAAGAAGGAGCCGGTGACGCTGCCAGTCGCGTCAAGCAGGAGCACCTCACCATGGCCGCCGCCGATGAAACATGAATGGAGTGGGCGCGAGACGACTACGTCCGCAAGGAGATGTAGCGCTAGGGCCGCGCTCTCAAGGAGATCGCCGCTTGGTGCCGCGGCCGCCAGGAGGGTGTCGTTGTCATCCTCGACGACAGCGATGATGAGGTGCCCGGGCCATCCAACTCCATCTTCCACGGTGACCGCGGGCAGACCTGCAGCAAGGACGGCGACGGCGTGCAGGAGGACGACGACGACGGCGATGATGGAGGCGACTGCATGGACTTCTACAGGCTCCTCGACATGTAGAAGGCTGGACGGCGGCGGCGGCATAGTAGTAGTAGTAGTTTCAGTTTAGTTTTAAAATTATGTTTTAAGTTTGTACAGACATCAATGAAAGCGCCTGAATTTCCTTCAAATTTATGTCATTTTGTATGAAGTTTGGCTGATTTTGGTTTCCAAAAACCGGCGTCTGGGGCCAACTTGGGGCGGCAGTTGGGAACCCGGCCGCTCCCAAGGCGAAAAAAGCGCCGACAAGCCCCCAGGAGGCGCTATTTCTGCCCCTCGGGGTGCCGAATGGCTGGAGATGCTCTTACTCTCTGCTATCTATCAATACAAGCGAGCCATGAGCTGGGTCTTTAAAAAAAAATATTATTGATGTTGCCATAGAAGATTTGGCTTTCGAAATGTGTATGAGAATAGAACCTGTAAGATTAAATGCCTATAATTTTATTGTTTCACTCTTAATATGTACTAGCGGGATACGAACGATTTGCTGCTAGAGTTTTCTTTTCGGAAATGTTAACGCCCACACGTGTGGGCGTATGCACATCGCCCACACGCCTTCATCACCACTCATTTTGCCACGTATGAATAGATGACATCAGCAGATTTTTTTTTGGTTTTCGGCTTAAAAATGTTGTATCTCCTAAATAAAAAAGCAAACTAAAAATCCGTTTTCACCATTAAATCCGTCTCGACGAGATCTTCAAAACTAGACCCCATGTTGATATGTTTCGACGAAATTTTTTTTTTGCCAGAAGTTGCCATGATGTTTACACTGCAGTTGCCATATGGCTTAAACTAAAGTTGCCATGTGGCAATTTTAGTTTGTAGATCATGGCAATTTTAGTATTTTGATGATGGCAACTCCAATACTTTGACCATGAAAATTATTTTTTGTATGAACCATGGCAATTTTATGTGCATGTATCATGGTAATTTTAGTTTATGGTTCATGGCAAGTCTAGTTTCTTAATTCCCCGTTTTATAAATATCAAAATTTACTTTTAAATGTAGAAGAAAATAGCCGAAACATATCATGGCAACTTCAGTGTAAACATCATGGCAATTCATATGCAATAGACATGGCAAATTTTAATCCAAAAAAAATTTCATCAAAACATATCAACATGGGATCTAGTTTCGAAGATCTCATCGCGAGGGATTTAATGGTGAAAACGGATTTTCAATCGGATTTTTCGTTTAAGAGATAAAACATTTTAAAAACTGAAAATTCAAAAAGATTCCTGCATGCATACATGCGATGAGATGGCAATCTGTTTACATTAAAGACGTGTGATGCGTCTCCCTTCGCACCACACATGTGGCAGTTAGCGTGACCCTTTCTTTTTGATGTTTTTCCTTTTTTTCCTCTTATTTTTGGTGTTTTTTTTTATTAGTGTGGGGTTAAGTTAGTTGGGTGCTGATAGTCGGTTAGAATTTTGCTGCTGGTGTATATTCGATATATGCATTATTTAGGACATTTGCTTTCAGAATACACACGCAAGAACCGACAGAACCAACTAAATCCTGGACGCGTACACAACGGCCACAAATACACCTGCACGAACCGATGGAACGACCCCAGCTAGCAATGCACTTACAAAGAGGCCCCACCCTGTAGGCCAAACCCCTCGATAAACCAGGAGCGTCCCCATCAAGGGAGCTTGGAGTTTTGTGTGATTGCAACAGTGTTGTGCTCTTTTTAAGAACATCTTTCTCTTTGATATTGTGCTTCATTAGCAAGAATCCATGATTAGAATTACTGGATTAATATATCTACGTACCATGTCTTAATACATCCATGGGAGATGAAAAGAAGAAATGAAAATAAGTTCAGATATTTATATTATCTGAAATAATATAATCTATAAAAATGTGTTTTTCTCTACTTTTCAGAGCACAAATAACTACAAAAAATCTCTTCCTTTGCTTCCCATGTTCGATTGCACTAAGGAATACATAACACAAGGATTTGATTGGTGGTGAGAACTGGCAAGAGCGGCAGTTGATACCTAAATACAGGAAATAGTGCTCCTGCTTTCTCGTGTCACTTCATTGGACGTTATTATGAAAATCCACATAAATATAACAATAGACAGGAAGTGATCGTGTCAAATATAGAGATATAGCTTCTGAGATGTACAATCGTGGGTATGATCAAATGTGTCCTTTTATATGTGACCGGATTCAACTTGAGATGGCATGGTTTGCTTCTGTAACACCTACTATTCTTCATTGTGCTTGTGGAATGGTCTTATATTCAAAGTTGTATTTTAATGAAAAAATAGTCTTAAAAAGGGAGAAGATACAACTTCGCTCACAGCAATAACTGCACTGATTTTAACTATGCATAGAAGTATGCACACTTTTTCCTTCTTTTGAAAAAAAAAATAGAGCCTGACTTATATCTCATAAAACTCACATGCTTATACATGTGCCATGGATTTTAGTCAGGCCTGTTTTGTGTCCGTGTCGATACAGAAAATACAAAAGTCATGTTATGTTATCTCAATGGACGAACTACCATTATTTCTGATCTTGCAATCTAATTTTGGACAAAAGCACACATTTCATAAGCATCATCAGTTAGTATACAAATCTTAGACCAAATCACCTAGTAAGAATATAAGAAAACAATAAATAGTTGAGAACTAGTAGAATTTGCATACAAATGAAAACAACAGGCAGAAAAAATGATAGAACTCATGAACACATGTGAAGTGTCTAATCACTAACTAACTGAAAGTATTTAACTCTGCTTATTGCTACCATGAAAAATTATAGCATGAATGTATTCAGTATGAGTTTACATGTAAATCAGATAACCAGTAATTGAATCAAGATTGATACTCCTTATCTTATGGCCGCCCATGGAGAACATATTATATTTTTTTGTGATAATAATTTCAGAAGCATATACCCATTTGTGATAATCAATTGGTAATACTTCTACAGTTTTCGTGTTGTGCCACATTAAACTAGTTGACAGTGTATATGAAAATACTTTTGTAGCCATCATCAAAATAATAATAATAATAATTATTATTATTATTATTATTATTTTGTGGTGAAAATCATCTTCGATCTTGTTCAAAGAAGATGTCGCATTGACAAGTGGGTCAAAAACTTCGGAGGTTGAGATATGACAGACAGTGAGTTATTTGCTCATCACCTGGCCAGCGTCCAAATGCATATGGTGACATGACATTACAAGAGTTGCTCTTAGTCATTTCAAATAAAGACACATGTTAACCAAATGGAGATAGACTAATTTATAATCCATATACCATGAGTGCACATGGTACAACATACAACAAACACCCGTGTCTCCTCAAAGGGAGTGAACAAACAATCAAACACTTCTAGAAAATAGATACAACAGTGGGCGGCCATGTAGATCTGACTCGATGTACATACATGTACTCCTCTCTCTCACAAGGAGAATAGATGAGAGAATTTATTTATGTATATGTGTATATATGTGTGTGTGTGTGACCTCAACGTACTCAGCATCTATCGCTGGAGCTATAATCGGTGATGATGGCAGCAAGTAATCGATCAGTGGATCTTAGAACAATCCACAGATGCGCTGATGGAGTAGGGGATGCTGACGCCGCACTTGGAGGGGATACTTGCAGCCTTTCCGGGGTTGAAACTACCGGCAGCACTCTTGATGCACCTGCATGCCGCTTGCTTGTCGGCGGTGCTCCGTGCTAAGCCGGCCAATCTCCTAACTCCGGAACAGCAGGACCCAGGCGGGCTGGCCCCGTTGCCTTTTGCGTAGGAGACGCAGGAGGACAGGGCAGAGTTCACCTGACCGCAGGAGATCGCTGCGTCGGAGGCTACAAGGAGCATTGCCGCCACCAGGGCGACCAGCACGAGCTTTGTTGCTGCAGTGCGAGCCATCTCAACCGAGTTAGCTGTACTTGTGGTGGTGGGCTCGCAGCGAGAGGGTGGGATAGCTAGGTTTGCTATGTGGTATTGGTGAGGATGTATAGAGGAATGCATGTGCTTAAATAGGGCTTCTATAAGTGCTGTCCAACGAGGAGTCTCATTTGGAACAAACTGTACTACTGTTAGCATGGGTATCGTGTCCATGAGGATGGATTCGATATTGACGTGTGTTAATGCATAAATTTAGGCAGTAGTTAGTTGTTGGGATGGATTGATGGGTGTTAATTGATTGTGGAGGTGGTTGGATGTTGGGTAGCAGATGGATGGACCAAGCATGCACTACACATGCATTCTGGCGGTGGAGTGCCTAATTACTGCGTGTGGCCCGCGGCAGATTAATATGGAGAATAGACATGTACGTACCCTCGTTGAATAGTTGAGTGTCTTGAATCTTGATGGCCGTGAGCTCGACAAATGAACCAATCTGATGCTGCATGTGTTCGACTACTTTTCCTTGCTATCTCCACGCCATAATTAACATTAGCTGATGTTTTATTCAAAGCTACTACTACATGTAGTATTGATTTAGTTTATAGCCATGTATTTTGTAGTAGTAGCAATCGTATGTGCATACTTCCCGCGACATGTATGCAAAAATATAGAGATATCTCCAGTATTTAATTAAGATCCATATCCAAACTTTTATCGCCGACTTCTTTACAAGTGGCCACTTGCTTCTCATCTCTCGTTCTACACATGTCCTGACAAAGATAAGGCCCCTTACAACTTTGTACTATGAAGAGTTCAGACTGTAGGTTGGCTTTAGTATTTAAAAACATGTACAAGATGTTAGAATTGGACACCGAGATGAAATTTCTTCATGTTCCTTGTATTGGAGTAGGAGGCACCAGGAACCTAGCACGAGCGCAAGACTGTTGTGTAGATCGTCTGAACATCCACACACTAAGTGTCCGTGTGGGACGCCTTAAGACGTATTCGGTTTTCTCCTACTGCGCGATATTAACAAAGCACATAACGGCAAGCTGTCATCGAAGGAAAAACAGTTTAGAAGCAAAAAAAAATCATCCGATTCAGCTGTGGGGCGTGGAATTGGCCCCTTTCAAATACGGATTTGTTAATTATACAACAACTTTCAGTTAGAAAGTAATATAGCTTGTAGTTCTACATAACAAATGAATTTGTCCGATCACGAAGAATTGCGAGAATTAATTCTTGGTAATATATAAGTTGTCTGAGTTAATTTTGAAATCAAAATCAACACAATGAGCCGTCTGATCTAAACACACAAATTTACAGCAAAAATCTCAACACGTATACATTCGACAGGCTCAAGGCATCAATTTGGACACAAAAAACTAAGATGACTTAGACCTAACTGGACTATTGATGAGAAGCTTTGAAGTGCGAGTTTATAACTTTGCATGATACTACCTCGATTTTCTGTATCGTAATGCAGATGACCAGGTTATACTATGTGTGGTTGAAGGGAATGAGTAGATTGATTGATGTATCTTGTCAAAACATGAGCACCCAAAACCATGCATGGGACCGAATTGATGAGCCGGCCACCCCCAAATTGGCCGATGCACGTGCTGATTTGTTACTAAAAATCATAACATGACCAACCGGAGGCGTCCACTCACATTAGTGACAAGTGAAATATTTGCGGACGAGTTAACAAGGAACGTTTACTAGCTACTCCCTCCGTTCGTAATTACTTGTCATAAAAATGGATGTATCTACAACTAAAATACATCTAGATACATTTATTTCTTGGACGAGTAATTCCGATCGGAGGGAGTACGTGTCAATGCCGGATATGGCCGGCCGAGCTGCCCGTATGGCAAAGGTGGTTAGCACTTCAATTACGGACCACCTAGGCTAGAAATCTGGTTTGCTATCTTGTGTTGGTCCGGCAATTTAATTTGTACAAGATATCAAAGTAGTATGTGCTATGTGCGAAGTTAGCGATGTTCCTCTATTAACTTTATATTTGTAGTAGTAATAGTATTTATCAGACATCTAAAGATGATAATTATTTTAACCATCTTCAACTAATAATTAAGATGGAAGATCCAAGAGAGATAACCAGAAATAGAAACAAGAAATGTCTACATCAGCAGGTGATTAGTGGTCTTCGGAGAATCTGGAGCTCTCCCTCCGGCGATCCTCGCGTGGGCTTCCGGGAGGCAACCCTAGCGCCGCCATCGCCAACCCCCTCGTCCTTTCCCTCCTCCCTCGCCGCCTCCAGGGGCAAAGCCTGGTCGTCGCCGGCGGCAGCGGGGCCCTCTAGTCTCCTCGCTTGGGGGCTGCGGTGCGGGCTGATTTCGCCTGCTGGGATGCTGCGCTCGATGCCGAGTGTGGTGGCATGGTGGCGTTCCGGGGTGGGCCGCCGACGACGGCGTGGCGTTGGGAGACGGGTGGCATGGTGGTGGTGTAGGTCGGCGCATGGTGCCAGCCGCGGCTGCATCACAGCAGCTCCTCGGCGCCGCGTCTGGCACTGCAGGTCGCGGGCTTCCTCTCTCTCTCGCCGTAGATCTCAGGTGGGAGGGCAGCATGGCAGCGGTGGAGGTGGGCGGCCCCGTCCAGTCGGACCCTTGCGGCTGGACGGCGATGCTCGGCACGGGAGGGCCTCCCTGGTGACCTCTCATGGTTGCGGCATCGGTGGTTCCACGCTCCATCCTCTTCGACATCGGGCGGTGGGCCCGTTCCGGTCGTTCAGCTTCAGGGGCGAGACACGTGGTCTCGGGAAGGGGGGACCTGGTAGGAGGGACGGGTACGCCGTTGCGTGCACCATCGCCGGAACAGGGTGCTGGTCGTGGCCGCAGGACGCTCCTACTCCACCCCCTTCCCTCAATCGACTGGGCGCGGTTCTTCTCGAGGCAATGGCCTCCGGTGGTTCTGTGGTGGTTGGGATCGTGGATCAGGACAAAGGCGTGGACTTGGGGGGGGGGGTTCTTGGGGTGGTCCGTTGGCAGGGCTACGGTCTTGGCGGTGGGAGTTACATTGGTCGCGGGCGGATTGCGCGACTCGGATGCGGGCGAGCAACCATGGCTGCTTGGGCGGCATGGCTGCAGCCTGCAGGTGGTTGGCAGACTGGGGATGCGGCAGAGGGGTGAAGCACCGGGGTTCATCACTTACCCAGTCATTGCACCGGTCGACGGTGGCGGCGTGCGTGGACGTCGTGTTCCTCCTTGCAGGCTCTGTTGTGGTGCTCTCACTCCTTCCGTCTAGCTCCGGGTGAAAACATGATCTTCAGATCGGATGATGGCGATGGTTTGTGGTCGTGCACTTCTTGGAGGCATCGTCTTGAAGTCCTCGATGTGCATGATATGTTGATGAGACCCGACATGGTAAAGTACCTGAAGCCTCCCATCCCCATGATATGTTGTCAGTTATACGTTTTGGAAGAGCAAGTGACATGTGTGATCCCTCTTCCGTCCGGGAGAACCTCTCTGTCCTTTTTATAAGCGAGGTGACTGTTGTTTTGTGAATTAATGATCACGTGGCCATTTTAAATGGAGAGGCGTAGGGGCATAACTTTTCCTTGCCTATCTTTGACGGTTCACGCAAAGCCTCCTTTGCAGACTTCGTGGGCGAGCTCTTAGATTTGCCTTCCCTCTACCTGCCGCTCCGGCGGACAGGGACGGGGAGAAGAATAGCAATGCCATCACTTCGATTAGTAGTTTATGTGAGGATTTTTTGTCCTTGCAAGTGCAGAGCTGAGGCGGACGCGGCGCTTTTTCTTTGAGTTTTCTTCCGGACTTCTAATCCTTCTTGATTTCATCTATCTAGACATAGTCGACGAAGTTCCAACGTAGATTCCCGCCATCTTTTGGGGACGATGAGGTTAGGGTTTCTCATCATGTGGCGAGATTTGTGCCAGGTACTTCAGATCTATTTAAGATTTCAACGGGCGATTATTGCGGCTCTAAGGGCTGGTCCTTAGGATCACGTGGCCGAAGACTTTCCGGCTCTCACCAACAAGGTTAAGTAGTCTCCAAGAGCGAATAGCGACAATGATGCCTCAAGCCTCATTCGAGGCGATAGTGGTCGTTCAGTTGTCTCGAATCTCGATGCAATTTTATTATGTTTGGGATCCATTCTACTTCGGTGAATTTATATATATATATATATATATATATATATATATATATATATATATATATATATATATATATATATATATATATATATATATATGTGTGTGTGTGTGTGTGTGTGTGTGTGTGTGTGTGTGTGTGTGTGTGTGTGTGTGTGTGTGTGTGTGTGTTACTTTCGCAAAAAAAATACCTTGCTCAGTTATAGTTGTTCGTTTTACAACCTAAGAAATCCATGTCATAATTGTTCAGTTTATTCTAACTGTCATAAGTTTTTAAATCTTTTTGAGAAACAAGGTACAAACGCAGACGGTCACATATGAGCACATACCTATGAACGCATGCATATACAAACTATTTCTATGAGAACCTATTTATGATGACTGAGCTCGTGGTTCGGTTATTATTCTTAGACTGTTGGAATAAAGTAACCATGTCTCGCCGATCTGCATGTGTAAAGAGCAAAATGTTAAATCACCAAAACACAGAGCCCGCGACTATTATCAAGTGTTGAATTTGTTGTTGTAGGCAAGTACTAATGGATCAAATCGTGTGCATTCCTAGAGGCCATAAAAGCATTCAAAGCTGCGATCGATTGTCGTCATTCAGGAATGGATCTTGTGAGGGCTTGACTGTCATCATCCAAGGATGGATCTTGTGTACGCTAATCTTGGTGGAGATGGTGACCTCCGATGGTCTTTGAGGCAGAGGCAACGGCCCTCGTCAGCCTCACCATATAGGCACACGGACGATGGACTCGTGCTGCGTTGTGGGAGCTCGCCGTGTTGGATATAATGTCCCCAGTTCTCTCTCTCATAGTTCGGACTTTTATACAAATTAGCTGGAGCATGAATTCAATATGGTATCAGAACCAAGAGGTCATAAGTTCAAGACCTTACCAACGCATTATTAAAATAAAAAGATTATGCGGTGTACATCGATCTCATGTGTAAGGCCTAAATAAGGTGCAAAAGCTTGCAACCAAGAAGTTCAGGGTTCAAAACCCAGTAACACAATAAATAATTGCGGCCTGCCTCTGCTTCCGCTTCCCACGTCATAGACTCCAAAGGAGCATAGACGTGAGGGGGGGTGTTGAAGAGATAAACTTGTTGACATCTTCACAAAACTACTACCACAACCATAGTTTGAAGGTTGTAGGCGTAATCTTAACTTGCTATGTACTTCAGACCACAGTTAAGATTGAGAAAGGGCTTTAGACAGTATTTATACGTAGCCTTGGTATATGACTTGTATCTTATATTGTACACAATGTGTACCTCTGTATATATATGAGATAGCGACACCCGTATTAGGGTGGTGTGCAGTTTTCCAAAACCCTAAGTTTTACACGTTGAGGGTGCGCCATCCCTTGCCCAAGAAGATCGGTGGCGCCAGCACAAGCTTCTTGCTTTGGGACACGTCGGTAGCTCCTTGTCGGCATCTACAACTGGAACGAAAAAACTAGATTCTGGCGCTTGATCGTCGCTCCCTTCATGAAGATGTTGTTGCTGAAGAACCTCAATGTTCTTGTGGTGTCAAGAGATGGTTGAAACGGATATGATTATTGTTGTAGTTTGTCATTCACGGATCTGATCATTTTGATATTTTTCCTCGTCTACGCATAGCTTTGACCTTATATGGCTTTGCTATTTACTAGCGTATTTTTGTGTGTGCAAGTGTTGGTGTCGACTGTGTGCATTCTAGTTATGCAAAGGTCGTGTGTGTGCTCCTGATATGTTGTATCCTCATGATGCTTTATTTTCAGTCCATAAATCCATATTTTTTGAAAAAAATCTGAAAATTTGCTAGATTCCACTATCCAGAGATATGGAACATAAACAAACAACAAAACAATCCGGTGCAAAACAATAAAGATACAAAACCTAAAAAGATTCTAGGGAACAAAGTCTAAAAATTGTGACTTCTTCTTCGGTACAACCCCCAGAAACACATCAACGGACGAGATCTGTCCATACCCCTTCATAATAAAGGGTAGGATGGTCTTTCAAGAAAATACGAGTCCGCCTTGGGCCGGCCCATTAGTGATTGTGTACTGTCCCACGCACGGATCAAAAATCCAAAAAAACATTGCTACTATTAGGTATCGAACACAAGACCTCGAGGGTCATGAGATTGCTACTAGCCAACAGAACCATCACGAGTTGCTGATAGTTGTGTGGCGCAGTAGTTTATCACCTAGAATTGACGTACTATAGGTGTTTTTTTAGGAGGAATACTGTAGAAGATCAAAATTGGTATACAACCGGACCGGACATTCTAGCTAAAGCGTCTTTTATTGCTAAAAAAGCTAATGTCTTTTTTCAACTTTTCGATTTATTAAAAAATATTTGAAATGTTTTTCAAAATTTGAACTTCTTTTGGAAACGTGAATTTTTTCAAATTTCTGAACATTTTTTTTGAAAAATACTTTGATATTGTGAATATTTTCCAAATCTTGAGAACAGTTTTTTAGAATTGTAAAAAAATTTCTGAAACTGTAGATATTTTTCAAAAAGACGAATAATTTATCAAATTTGTCAACATTTTCTTGAAAACATGACAATTTTTCAATTTTCGAACATTTTTAAAAAAATTGCAAACACTTTTTGAAATTGGCAAGCATTATTGGAAAACAAAAACACAAACATTTTTTCAAATTGGAAAAAAGTGTTCAAGTTAGTACAATTCTCATACACACTTTGAAATTCCAAAATTGTTGACAAATTTCTGGAAATTGTTAGGAAAAAAATGAAAATGTTTTATGTTGAGTCATAATGACGGGAATTACAAATACACTCATCTAACTTGTATATTTTAGGCTATGGATAAATGATTGGAGGCATGGATGCCTACCATGGGCATACCACCCGCTGGCAAATGTTTAGTTCATTTCAAGAATGTCCAAAAGATACACCATGTTCAACGTAGCATGCCCAAGTAGTCATCCATGCCAGGTTTGAAGGAAAAATGTATTTAAAATCATAATTTATATAGATACATAAAACTGTTATTTTAAGTTTCTAACATAACTAATAAATAAAAAATGATAGAATTGAAAACAACAAATGCTTTTAAAAAACATTTAATAAATTAAACAAAAAAAGAATTAAAATCATGATTTAAATTATTTACTTTAAACTGTAACATTGGTATTTCAAGTTTTGTACAGGTTTAAAAAAAGTTTTAAACGGGAAAAAAGATAAATTAACAAAAAATGAGAAAAACAAAAAATAGAATAGAAAAGAAAGTCTTAGGCCTTGCCCAAGTAAGCGACGACATCGCTCCTGTTAAACGACTATTGAAATTTGTTGGGAAATAAAAAAAATTCTCATTTTTTAAAAAAATTCACAAATCCAAAAAATGTTCCGGCAAATTTAGAACACTTTTTTGATATCATATATTTAGTCTCATTTCTGAAAAATGTTTTGGAATTTAATTTTTTGTCCGTGCTCTGAGAAAATGTTTGTTTTCACAATTTTGTTTGTGCTTTATAAAACAATATTTTAAATTTTGACATTTTGAAAAAAGTTAAAGACACAAACATTTTTTGAAATTACCTTACAATTTTAAAAAAAGCAAATAATTTTTAATTTATGAATAAAATTTGGAAATAACGAACCTTTTGAAATTTTGGGCAACATTTTGAAAGCATTACCATTTTTTGAACAAGAAAGAAGAATTGTAACAGGAAAAGGAAAGTAAATAAATAAAAAGAAATTATGGAAAAATGACCAGTTCAGAAAGTGTTCGTAAAATCTTTTTAAAATTCCCAGCCGGTCACTTACTTAATGCGCCTAGCTTTGAATTATCAGTCAAAGGAATGCTGTCGCAGTGGTTGTGGACGCACTTAGTGTTTTGAGTTGTCGTGGGTTCGATTCCTGGCTTGTGCGATCGTTTTTCGCCATTTTTCATCCGCATGCCACTGCAAGTGGGCCGGCCCATCCGCATGCCACTGCAAATGGGCCGGCCCAATTAAGCTCCCTGGTGTATACGTTACTACAAAAATAGATACAAATTGTGAAATGTCTATATTACCCTTTATACGTATTGCGAGGGGGTTGTACCGAAGCGGGACTCAAAATTGGAACACTTCTAATTATAAAGAGGAAGCCAAGTGTTGCAAAGCTGGTCCTACCGAGCTTGTTAGCCAAGAAGTGAAGAGCATTGTGTGAGACTGCAACTCACGAGCGCACATTTTCTTCGCATTGTTCAGCGGCTGGACAGAATACGTGAACCGCGATGCTTCGACCCTTTTACGATCGGAGATCAGCTGTTCATTCCATCGCTTCACAAGGCGACGCAGCCCACCACTCCAAGACAGCATCTGGTCTAGGGAAGATATTCCATGCTTCCCAGACAGACCGGTGAATAGACCAGATCGTGTAAATTCCCTGAAGCCTTCCAACCCCACGACCATTTTTGAGCTACGTCTGGGAGGAGTACACGGCATTTAGGGGCATCCCTAACGCTCACGGTTGAATTTGGTGGATGGGGAGAGGGGCGAAGAGCGTGAGTTATCGATCTTCGATCGGGAGAGCCTCTCTATTCCTTCTTATACACTATGCTCCATCCGAGTACCATGTGCCTTCACTATGCTCTTGAGCGACGAATCATGCCATGCTCACTGAAGGATCGGTTTTTTTCTAAAGAAGATCGATTTATGGCCATGCTTCCTGAATGATCGTTTTTTTAAAGAAGATACATTTATGGTTCCATCTGATTTACTGCTGGTCTACTTATTGGTCGTTTTTTTAATAAGATCGATGTATGATCAATGTCGAAGCTAGAAAAGAATACAAATTTTAAAAATAACGTGAATATTTTTGAAGCTTTAGTGCGGCGATCATTAAAAAATATCAATGATTAGTGCAATATCATGGCTGAGTTTGGTAAAGGCGTTACTGGAAGCCTTGCACGAGAAGCAAATAGCCAAATTAAGTAGTAGTGAGGGCATCTCCAATCCTGATTATCAAACCGTTCGCATCCGTCCGAACAAGGCGATCAAGATGTGTTTTGTCATCCAATAGGGTGTTTCATTCGTTCCCAAACCGGCGGAACGTTCATTTCCCCGCAAAGCGGAAGCAAACCGTGGCGGTTTTATGGTGTTTGAACTGCTTCCACATAAATGTCCGACAACCAGATCCCACCCAAAACCCTCTCCCACACTATCTCTTCAACAGAACCGTTACTTCCTGCGCCACATTGATTTCAGCACAGAACCGCAGCGGCCGGCTCTGATACCGCTTGATGTGGCCGGACGGCAGGGCGTTGTATACCGACGTGAACAGATAGGTGCCACCATATTAGTGCAGACGCGTCGTCCCGAGAAACAAACTCCCACTGTTGCACCCCATTAAAGCGGGACGACCATGGTGGAGACGACCAAGCGCTATCTCCACCGCTCCGACAGGAGGTGGCGAAGTATGGCGAGGAGTGGTCTCTGAGCGAGATCACTACGGCCGCCTCCTCCAGCAAGCCCCACCGCCCGTCAATCCGAACGCCCATGTCCGTGATGGATGCGGCCGCACTACGCTCGGCACAGGAGCAAGCAAGGAGGGTCATCCACAAGTTCCATGCAACGGCCGGGAAGCCCTGCTGCAACCCTGCGCCCTTCTGCCGCTGGAAGCCCGCCTCAGACGACGGAGGTGCTGCCGGCCTCACGTGCGAGGTCACTTGTAAGTATATGGTAGAAGTTATTTTTATTCACAGGACAAAAAACCGTCTAAGTTTATGTAAAAATTATCTAGGTTTGAATGAAAGTCGTTAACGTGTTTAAATTTGCATGCAATTTGTTTCTTTTGGTTAAATTATATTCAAAATGTGAAATGATGTTTGCGGCTTGCTTGAAATGATTGTCTACCATGTCAGTGTCTGAACACCTGTTAGGACCAATCCGCGGATAAATATGGTGTCCGTTCTAGGGGTCCACGTTGGAGATGTCCTTACTTTGATGATGGCCCTATTGAGGGGGGCTTTTTTTCTTGGTTGTTGCAGTGTCTACTGCAGGCACAAACCCAAAAGCAACACAACAAATTGTTGTTACTGAAAATTATTGTCACCCATCTTGATTGACCATGTGGTGCAAACGCTTTCGGCATTGCTTGGTTGTGGCAGGGTAAATTCAGTTTCTATCCATTATCAACTCTTAGTTTACATTCTCAAATATCATGCATTCAGACACATTTGCAACCTACTGCTATACACATTTTTCAATAACGAAAATTTTTGTAGAGGCAACGGTTTGGTTCGGAAATGTAGACATGACTCCCCACATTGTGCTTTGAGATTTTCGTGAAATTATTGTTTATATATGGGCCAAAAGCCCATCCAGAATTCATGGCCGAAAACATTACAAGTAACAACGGAAAAATAAGATGAGAAAAAATGGACGCCAAAGACCAGGCATGATATAGATAGCAGACAGAAGGACCATCAGCATGAGAGACACAAGTAGAGTGGGGTGCCATCGAGTGATCATAATACCATTACATTACAAACAGCCTAACGCGTCACATCGACATTCATATTGGACCTCATGGCGCAAGACAGGGGCATCCAAAATCAACAAAAAGATACAAAACCTAAAAAGATTCTAGGGAACAAAGTCTAAAATTTGTTAAAATTGGAATTATAAAGAGGACGCCAAGTGTTGCAAAGCTGATCCTACCGAGCTTGTTACCCAAGAAGTCAAGAGCATTGTGTGAGACTGCAACTCACGAGCGCACATTTTCTTCGCATTGTTCAGCGGCTGGACAGAATACGTGAACCGCGATGCTTCATGCCCTTTTCTGATCAGGAGATCAGCCGTTCATTCCACTGCTTCACAGTGCGACGCAGCCCACCACTCCAAGACAACATCTGGTCTAGGGAAGACATTCCATGCTTGACAGACAGACCGATGAATAGAACAGGTTGTGTAAATTTCCTGAAGCCTTCCAACCCCACGACCATTTTTCAGCTACGTCTGGGAGGAGTACCTGGCATTTAGCGGCATCCCTAACGTTCACAGTTGAATTTGGTGGATGGGGGAGAGGGGCCGAGGAGCGTGAGTTATCGATCTTCAGTCAGGGAGAGCCTCTCTATTCCTTCTTATACACTATGCTCCATCCGAGTACCATGTGCCTTCACTATGCTCTTGAGCGACGAATCATGCCATGCTTCCTGAAGGATCGGTTTTTTTCTAAAGAAGTTCGATTTGTGGCCATACTTACTGAATGATCATTTTTTTTTAAAGAAGATAGATTTATGGTTCCATCTGATTTACTGCTGGTCTACTTATTGGTCGTTTTTTTAAGAAGATCGATGTATGATCAATGTCGAAGCTAGAAAAGAATACAAATTTTAAAAATAACGTGAATATTTTTGAAACTTTAGTGCTGCGATCATTAAAAAATATCAATGATTAGTGCAATATCATGGCTGAGTTTGGAAAAGGCGTTACTGGAAGCCTTGCACGAGAAGCAAACAGCCAAATTAAGTAGTAGTTAGGGCATCTCCAATCCTGATTATCAAACCGTTCGCATCCGTCCGACGAGGGCGATCAAGATGTGTTTTGTCATCCAATAGGGTGTTTCATTCGTTCCCAAACCGGCGGAACGTTCATTTCCCCGCAAACAGGAAGCAAACCGTGGCGGTTTTATGGTGTATGAACTGCTTCCACATAAACGTCCGACAACCAGACCCCACCCAAAACCCTCTCCCACACTATCTCTCCAACGGAACCGTTACTTCCTGCGCCACATTGATTTTAGCCAGAACCGCAGCGGCCGGCATTGATACCGCTTGATGTGGCCGGACGGCAGGGCGCTGTATACCGACGCGAACAGATAGGTGCCACCACATTAGTGCAGACGCGTCGTCCCGAGAAACAAACTCCCACTGTTGCACCCCATTAAAGCGGGACGGCCGTTCGTTCACCTAGGGTCACTGTTTAAGCATGGTATGTACACATCATAATATACACATCTCCACGCAACTTCGCCACTCCCCTCTTCCTTCACTCACTGACTATCGACAAGTCCTGAGCCAGGGCACCAGCGGGCAGTTCCGGATCCGGCTCCGGATCGTGGCGCCACCACCTTCACTCTCCGGGGCCCTCTTTCTCCATGACGGCCGGCTCCTCCGTGAATAAGGAGATCACCATCTCCTCTGGCAATGAGGTGGATAAGCCGCAGTAGCATTATCAGCGGGCACCCTTCCGCTCTTCAGCGGGCACCCGCCGCTCATTCCTCCATGATCACGGTCCACCGCTGCCACCAGAGGCGCATCTCTGCCCCGTCACGGGAGAGATGCATTCGCCTCTTCGACGACGGGTGAAGGCAGAGCTTCCTTCCCCTCCCTGCTCTCCCCCATGCAACCGCGACGTCAAAATCGGATGCCGAATGAAGGAGAAGCACATGTCACCACTGCCCCATCGTGTGAAGGAAGAGCGCATCTCGCCACCGCCTAACTATGCCAGTTGCGGCAAGGCCACCTTGGATGTGCTTCCCTCTGTGACTGTCGCGAAGGCGCACAGGCGCATCCTGCACTACGTCGGTGATGGCGGTGGCTCCTCTCAGAGCGCCTTCACGGCGTAGGAGAGTGTAGACATGGAACACCGATAGCGGAACCGATGCAACGCCATGCTCCTGGCGGACTTCGCAGTCTCTGACATCCCGCCGCAGCAAATCCTTGGTCCCAGAGTTCACAATGGCCTAGGTAATCGACTGGTTGAAGACCATGGTGGAGACGACCAAGTGCTATCTCCACCGCTCCGACAGGAGGTGGCGAAGTACGATGAGGAGTGGTCTCTGAGCGAGATCACTGCGACCGCCGCCTCCAGCAAGCCCCACCACGTCAATCCGAACGCCCATGTCTGTGATGGTTGCTTCCGCACTACGCTCGGCATAGGAGCAAGCAAGGAGGGTCATCCACAAGTGCCATGCAATGGCCGGGAAGCCCTGCTGCTGTTGGGGAACGTAACAGCAATTCAAAATTTTCCTATGTGTCACCAAGATTTATCTATGGAGAAACCAGCAACGAGGGAAAGGAGAGTGCATCTACATACCCTTGTAGATCGCTAAGCGGAAGCGCTCAAGAGAACGGGGTTGAAGGAGTCGATTGCCGTCGTGATCCAAATCACCGGAGATCCTAGTGCGAACGGACGGCACCTCCGCTCAACACACGTGACGGCCCGGTGACGTCTCCCATGCCTTGATCCAGCAAGGAGAGAGGGAGAGGTTGAGGAAGACTCCATCCAGCAGCAGCACAACAGCGTGTTGGTGGTGGAGGAGCGTGGCAATCCTGCAGGGCTTCGCCAAGCACCGCGGGAGAGGAGGAGTACTTGGGAGAGGGGAGGGCTGCGCCCGAAACTTGTGGTGCGGCTGCCTCCCACCCCCACATATATATAGGGGCAAGGGAGAGGGGGCCGGCCCCCTCAGATCCAATCTGAGGAGGAGGCGGCGGCCAAGGGGGGGAGGAGTGCCTCCCAAGTCAAGTGGAGGCGCTCCCCCTTTAGGGTTTTCCTTCTCCCATGCGCATGGGCCTTGGGGGGGCTGCCTGGCCTATTATGGCTAGGGCGCCCCCTTACAGCCCATGCTACTATATTGGACGTGGTGAAACAATTTCCGGACCTCCGGACCCCTCCGAAATCCTCCGGAACCTTCTGGAAACTTCCCGGTACAATACCGAAAAAACCGGAACTTTTTCCGGTACCCGAACAACAACTTTCCATATATAAATCTTTACCTCCGGACCATTCCGGAACTCCTCGTGACGTTCGGGATCTCATCCGGGACTCCGAACAACATTCGGTAACCACATACAAACTTCCTTTATAACCCTAGCGTCATCGAACCTTAAGTGTGTAGACCCTACGGGTTCGGGAACCATGCAGACATGACCGAGACGTTCTCTTAGTCAATAACCAACAGCGGATCTGGATACCCATGTTGGCTCCCACATGTTCCACGATGATCTCATCGGATGAACCACGATGTCAAGGACTCAATCAATCCCGTATACAATTCCCTTTGTCTAGCGGTATTATACTTGCCCGAGATTCGATCGTCGGTATACCGATACCTTGTTCAATCTCGTTACCGGCAAGCCTCTTTACTCGTTCCGTAACACATCATCCCGTGATCAACCCCTTGGTCACATTGTGCACATTATGATGATGTCCTACCGAGTGGGCCCAGAGATACCTCTCCGTCACACGGAGTGACAAATCCCAGTCTCGATATGTGTCAACCCAACAGACACTTTCGGAGATACCTGTAATGCACCTTTATAGCCACCCAGTTACGTTGTGACATTTGGTACGCCCAAAGCATTCCTACGGTATCCGGGAGTTGCACAATCTCATGGTCTAAGGAAAAGATACTTGACATTAGAAAAGCTTTAGCATACGAACTACGATCTTTGTGCTAGGCTTAGGATTGGTTCTTGTCCATCACATCATTCTGCTAATGATGTGATCCCGTTATCAACGACATCCAATGTCCATGGTCAGGAAACTGTAACCATCTATTGATCAATGAGCTAGTCAACTAGAGGCTTACTAGGGACATGGTGTTGTCTATGTACCCACACATGTATCTGAGTTTCCTATCAATACAATTATAGCATGGATAATAAACGATTATCATGAACAAGGAAATATAATAATAACTAACTTATTATTGCCTCTAGGGCATATTTCCAACAGTCTCCCACTTGCAGTAGAGTCAATAATCTAGTTCACATCGCCATGTGATTAACACTCACAAGTCACATCGCCATGTGACCAACATCCAAAGAGTTTACTAGTGTCATTAAACTAGTTCACATCATCATGTGATTAAGACTCAATGAGTTCTGGGGTTTGATCATGTTTTGCTTGTGAGAGAGGTTTTAGTCAACGGGTCTGCAACATTCAGATCCGTATGTATTCGCAAATCTCTAGGTCATATTGTAAATGCTGCTTCCACGCTCCACTTGGAGCTATTCCAAATGGTTGCTCCACTATACGTATCCGGTTTGCTACTCAGATTCATTCGGATAGGTGTTAAAGCTTGCATCGATGTAACCCTTTATGCCAAACTCTTTATCACCTCCATAATCGAGAAACATGTCCTTATTTACTCCAAGGACAATTTTGACCGCTGTCCAATGATCCATTCCTGGATCATTCTTGTACCCCTTGACTGACTCATGGCAAGGCACACTTCCGGTGCGGTACACAGCATAGCATACTATAGAGCCTACGTCTGAAACATGGGGGACGACCTTCGTCCTTTCTCTCTTTTCTGCCATGGTCGAGCTTTAAGTCTTGACTTCATACCTTACATCTCAGGCAAGAACTCCTTCTTTGACTGATCCATCTTGAAACCTTCAAGATCATGTCAAGGTATATGCTCATTTGAAAGTACCATTAAGCATTTTTTGATCTATCCTCATAGATCTTGATGCTCAATGTTCAAGTAGCTTAAACCAGGTTTTCACTTGAAAAACACTTTTCAAATAACCCTATATGCTTTACAGAAAATTCTACATCATTTCTGATCAACAATATGTCAACAACATATACTCATAAGAAATTCTATAGTGCTCCCACTCACTTCTTTGGAAATACAAGTTTCTCATAAATTTGTATAAACCCAAAATCTTTGATCATCTTATCAAAGTACATATTCCAACTCCGAGATGCTTACTCCAGTCCTTAGAAGGATCACTGGAGCTAGCATACCTTTTAGCATCCTTAGGATCGACAAAACCTTTCTGATTGTATCACATACAACCTTTCCTTATGAAAACTGGTAAGGAAACTCATTTTTGACATCCATCTGCCAGATTTCATAAATGCAGCTAATGCTAACATGATTCCGACGGACTTAAGCATAGCTACGGATGAGAAAATCTCATCGTAGTCAACTCCTTGAACTTGTGAAAAACTCTTCTCCACAAGTCAAGCTTCATAGACGGTGACATTACCGTCCACGTCCGTCTTGTTCTTAAAGATCCATTTATCTCAATGGCTTGCCGATCATCGGGCAAGTCCACCAAAGTCCATGCTTTGTTCTGATAAATGGATCCTATCTCGGATTTCATGGCTTCTAACCATTTGTCGGAATTTGGGCCCACCATCGCTTCTCCATAGCTCGTAGGTTCATTGTTGTCTAGCAACATGACCTTCAAGACAGGATTACTGTACCACTCTAAAGTAGTACGCATCCTTGTCACCCTACGAGGTACGGTAGTGACTTGATCCAAAAACTTCATGATCACTATCATAAGCTTCTACTTCAATTGGTGTAGGAGCCACAGGAACAACTTCCTGTGCCCTGCTACATACTTGTTGAAGTGATGGTTCAATAACCTCATCAAGTCTCCACCATGCTCCCACTCAACTTTCCGAGACAAACTTTTCCTCGAGAAAGGACCCGATTCAAGAAACAATCCCTATTGCTTTCGGATCTGAGTTAGGAGGTATACCCAACTGTTTTGGGTGTCTTATGAAGATGCATTTTATCCGCTTTGGGTTCGAGCTTATTAACCTGAAACTTTTCCACATAAGTGTCGCAGCCCCAAACCTTTAAGAAATGATAGCCTAGGTTTCTCCAAACCATTGTTCATACGGTGTCATCTCAACGGAATTACGTGGTGCCCTATTTAAAGTGAATGTGGTTGTCTCTAATGCCTAACCCATAAACGATAGTGGTAATTTGATAAGAGACATCATGGTACGCACCATATCCAATAGGGTGCAACTATGATGTTCGGACACACCATCAAACTATGGTGTTCCAGGCGGTATTAATTGTGAAACAATTTCCACAATGTCTTAATTGTGTGCCAAAGCTCGTAACTCAGATACTCATTTCTATGATCATATCATAGACATTTTATCCTCTTGTCACGATGATCTTCAACTTCACTCTGAAATTACTTGAACCATTCAATAATTTAGACTTGTGTTTCATCAAGTAAATATACTCAACGTCTACTCGAATCATCTGTGAAGTAAGAACATAACGATATTCACTGCATGCCTCAGCACTCATTGGACTGCGCACATCAAAATGTGTTACTTCCAACAAGTTGCTATCTTGTTCCATCTTATTGAAAACGAGGCTTTTCAGTCATCTTGCCCATGTGGTATGATTTGCATATCTCAAGTGATTCAAAATCAAGTGAGTCCAAACGATCCATCTGCATGGAGTTTCTTCATGCGTATACACCGATAGACATGGTTCGCATGTCTCAAACTTTTCAAAACGAGTGAGTCCAAAGATCCATCAACATGGAGCTTCTTCATGCGTTTTATACCATTATGACTTACATGGCAGTGCCACAAGTAAGTGGTACTATCATTACTATCTTATATCTTTTGGCATGAAAATGTGCATCACTATGATCGAGATTCAATAAACCATTCCTTTAGGTGCAAGACCATTGAAGGTATTATTCAAATAAATAGAGTAACTATTATTCTCCTTAAATGAATAACCGCATTGCGATAGACATAATCCAATCATGTCTATGCTCAATGCAAACACCAAATAACTATTCAGGTTTAATACTAATCTTGATGGTAGAGGGAGCGTGCGATGTTTGATCACATCAACCTTGGAAACACTTCCAACACTTATCGTCAGCTCACCGTTAGCTAGTCTCCGTTTATTCCGTAGCTTTTATTTCGAGTTACTAACACTTAGCAACCGAACCGGTATCTAATACCCTGGTGCTACTAGGAGTACTAGTAAAGTACACATTAACATAATGTATATCCAATATACTTCTATCGACCTTGCCAACCTTCTTATCTACCAAGTATCTAGGGTAATTCTTCTCCAGTGGTTGTTCCCCTTATTACAGAAGCACTTAGTCTTGGGTTTGGGTTCAACCTTGGGTTTCTTCATTAGAGCAGCAGCTGATTTGCTGTTTCATGAAGTATCCCTTCTTTCCCTTGCCCTTCTTGAAACTAGTGGTTTCACCAACCATAAACAATTGATGCTCCTTCTTGATTCCTACATTCGCGGTGTCAAACATCGCGAATACCTCAAGGATCATCATATCTATCCCTGATATGTTATAGTTCATCACGAAGCTCTAGTAGCTTGGTGGCAATGACTTTGGAGAAACATCACTATCTCATCTGGAAGATCAACTCCCACTCGATTCAAGTGATTGTTGCACTCAGACAATCTGAGTACAAGCTCAACAATTGAGCTTTTCTCCCTTAGTTTGCAGGCTAAGAAAATCGTTGGAGGTCTCATACCTCTTGACGTGGGCACGAGCCTGAAATCTCAATTTCAGCCCTCGAAACATCTCATATGTTCCGCGACGTTTCGAAAACGTCTTTTGGTGCCTCAACTCTAAACCGTTTAACTGAACTATCACGTAGTTATCAAAACGTGTATGTCCGATGTTCGCAACATCCACAAACGACGTTTGGGGTTCAGCACACTGAGCAGTGCATTAAGGACACAAGCTTTCTTCTGTCCGCATAATCGCTACTTTCAACTTTCAACTATACTTTCTCTAGGAACATATCTAAACAGTGGAACTAAAGCGCGAGCTTACGACATAATTTGCAAAGATCTTTTGACTATGTTCAGGATAATAAAGTTCATCTCATGAACTCCCACTCAGATAGACATCCCTCTAGTCATCTAAGTGATGACATGATCCGAGTCAACTAGGCCGTGTCCGATCATCACGTGAGACGGACTAGTCATCATCGGTGAACATCTTCATGTTGATCGTATCTACTATACGACTCATGCTCGACCTTCCGGTCTCTTGTGTTCCGAGGCCATGTCTGTACATGCTAGGCTCGTCAAGTTAACCTAAGTGTTTCGCGTGTGTAAATCTGGCTTACACCCGTTCTATGTGAACGTAAGAATCTATCACACCCGATCATCACGTGGTGCTTGAAACGATTTAACTTTCGCAATGGTGCACAGTTAGGGGGAACACTTTCTTGAAATTTTAATGAGGGATCATCTTATTTACTACCGTCGTTCTAAGCAAATAAGATGCATAAAAATGATAAACATCACATGCAATCAAAAAGTGACATGATATGGCCAATATCATTTTGCTACTTTTGATCTCCATCTTCGGGGCTCCATGATCATCATCATCACCGGCATGACACCATGATCTCCATCATCATGATCTCCATCATCGTGTCTTCATGAAGTTGTCTCGCCAACTATTACTTCTACTACTATGGCTACCGGTTAGCGATAAAGTAAAGTAATTTCATGGCGTTGTTCAATGACACGCAGGTCATCCAATAAATTAAGACAACTCCTATGGCTCCTGCCGGTTGTCATACTCATCGACATGCAAGTCGTGATTCCAATTACAAGAACATGATCAATCTCATACATCACATATCATTCATCACATTCTTCTTGGCCATATCACATCACATAGCATACCCTGCAAAAACAGTTAGACGTCCTCTAATTGTTATTTGCATGTTTTACGTGGCTGCTATGGGTTTCTAGCAAGAACGTTTCTTACCTACGCAAAAACCACAACGTGATATGTCAATTGCTATTTACCCTTCATAAGGACCCTTTTCATCGAATCCGTTCCGACTAAAGTGGGAGATCGCACCCGCTAGCCACCTTATGCACCAAGTTCATGTCGATCGGTGGAACTGTCTCACGTAAGTGTACGTGTAAGGTCGGTCCGGGCCGCTTCATCCCACAATATCGTCGAAACAAGATTGGACTAGTAACGGTAAGCATATTGAACAAAATCAACGCCCACAACTACTTTGTGTTCTACTCGTGCAAAGAATCTACGCAATAGACCTAGCTCATGATGCCACTGTTGGGGAACGTAGCAGAAATTCAAAATTTTCCTATGTGTCACCAAGATCTATCTATGGAGAAACCAGCAACGAGGGGAAGGAGAGTGCATCTACATACCCTTATAGATCACTAAGCGGAAGCGTTCAAGAGAACGGGGTTGAAGGAGTCGTACTCGTCGTGATCCAAATCACCGGAGATCCTAGTGCCGAACGGACGGCACCTCCGCGTTCAACACACGTACGGCCCGGTGACGTCTTCCATGCCTTGACCCAGCAAGGAGAGAGGGAGAGGTTGAGGAAGACTCCATCCAGCAGCAGCACAAAGGCGTGGTGGTGGTGGTGGAGCGTGGCAATCCTGCAGGGCTTCGCCAAGCACCGCGGGAGAGGAGGAGTACTTGGGAGAGGGGGAGGGCTGCGCCAGAACTTGTGGTGCGGCTGCCCTCCCACCCCCCACATATATATAGGGGCAAGGGAGAGGGGGCCGGCCCCCTCAGATCCAATCTGAGGAGGGGGCGGCGGCCAAGGGGGGGAGGAGTGCCTCACAAGTCAAGTGGAGGCCCTCCCCCTTTAGGGTTTTCCCTCTCCCATGTGCATGGGCCTTGGGGGGGCTGGTACCCCTGGCCTATTAAGGCTAGGGCGCCCCCTTACAGCCCATGCTACTGTATTGGACGTGGTGGAACAATTTCCGGACCTCCGGACCCCTCCAGAATCCTCCGGAACCTTCTGGAAGCTTCCCTGTACAATACCGAAAAACCCCGAACTTTTTCCGGAACCCGAACAACAACTTTCCATATATAAACTTCCTTTATAACCCTAGCGTCATCGAACCTTAAGTGTGTAGACCCTACGGGTTCGGGAACCATGCAGACATGACCGAGACGTTCTCCAGTCAATAACCAACAGCGGGATCTGGATACCCATGTTGGCTCTCACATGTTCCACGATGATCTCATCGGATGAACCACGATGTCAAGGACTCAATCAATCCCGTATACAATTCCCTTTGTCTAGCGGTATTATACTTGCCCGAGATTCGATCGTCGGTATACCGATACCTTGTTCAATCTCGTTACCGGCAAGTTTCTTTACTCGTTCCGTAACACATCATCCCGTGATCAACCCCTTGGTCACATTGTGCACATTATGATGATGTCCTACCGAGTGGGCCCAGAGATACCTCTCCGTCACGGAGTGACAAATCCCAGTCTCGATTCGTGCCAACCCAACAGACACTTTCGGAGATACCTGTAGTGCACCTTTATAGCCACCCGATTCGTTGTGATGTTTGGTACACCCAAAGCATTCCTACGGTATCCGGGAGTTGCACAATCTCATGGTCTAAGGAAAAGATACTTGACGTTAGAAAAGCTTTAGCATACGAACTACGATCTTTGTGCTAGGCTTAGGATTGGGTCTTGTCCATCACATCATTCTGCTAATGATGTGATCCCGTTATCAACGACATCCAATGTCCATGGTCAGGAAACTGTAACCATCTATTGATCAACGAGCTAGTCAACTAGAGGCTTACTAGGGACATGGTGTTGTCTATGTACCCACACATGTATCTGAGTTTCCTATCAATACAATTATAGCATGGATAATAAACGATTATCATGAACAAGGAAATATAATAATAACTAATTTATTATTGCCTCTAGGGCATATTTCCAACAGCTGCAACCCTGCGCCCTTCTGCCGCTGGAAGCCCGACTCACACGACGGTGCCGGCCTCACGTGCGAGGTCACTTGTAAGTATATGGTAGTTTAGTTATTTTTATTCACTGGACGAAAAGTCTTCTAATTTTATGTAAAAATTATCTAGGTTTGAATGAAAGTCGTTAACGTGTTTAAGTTTGCATGCAATTTGTTTCTTTTGGTTAAATTATATTCAAAATGTGACTTGATGTTTGCGGCTTGCTTTAAATGATTGTCTACCATGTATGTGTCCGGACACCTGTTAGGACCAATCCGCGGATAAATATGGTGTCCGTTCCAGGGGTCCACGTTGGAGATGTCCTTACTTTGATGATGGCCCTATTGAGGGGGGGGGCTTTTTTTCTTGGTTGTTGCAGTGTCTATTGCAGGCACAAACCGAAAAGCAACACAACGAATTGTTGTTACTGAAAATTATTGTCACCCATCTTGATTGACCATGTGGTGCAAACGCTTTCGGCGTTGAAATTATTGTTTATATATGGGCCAAAAGGCCATCCAGAATTTAGGGGCGAAAACCTTACAAGTAATAACGGAAAAATAAGATGAGAAAGAATGGATGCCAAAGACCAGGCATGATATAGATAGCAGATAGAAGGACCATCAATATGAGAGACACAAGTAGAGTGGGGTGCCATCGAGCGATCATAATACCATTACATTAAAAACAGCCTAACGCGTCACATCGACATTCATATTGGACCTCATGGCACAAGACAGGGGCATCCAAAATCAACGAGTGCCATAGCGGTATACATAAAGATGTGAGTGATAAATCTACCAAAATTGAAACAATTTGACTGAAACTAAGACGAGTATAAGCTCGAGTATTCAGTTCAAATGATAAGAAGTTTGTTTTTTGTTTCAAGTTCATACAAAAACAACGGCATGTACGTGTTAATAGGTGAGCGAGTTTACAGCATCAGCAGGTAGATACTATGGTAATGAGCCCCCAACTGTTTGCTGTAGAAGCCTGACACAATGTGCCACCAATTGGGCGCGTTCAGAGAGAGTCCCGAGTATTGCTAGCTGATCCAACAGAGATTGTAGCTCTAGGGCATGGTGACTGAAGCAACTCACTAGGAGATGGCCAACGTCTTCCCCTGTAGAGAGGCCCAAGGTGCTGTCGTTGTGATGCGGGAAGGCACCTTTGGCCATATGATCCGCCATCGAGCAGCCCCTGCTAAGAGACGGCCCTCTAAAGACTTCCGAGCGCTTCCCAGCCTTTAGTTTCCAAAGAGCATCAGCGCTAGGGAGGATGTACTGCAATTATTGTAAGACTCGTAAGTAGAACAACAATATGCCTGAGTCCATCATCTTGGCAATCTGCCACTACTCCTATCCATATGATGAAGAGGTGCAAGCTGGGTCACATACCCAGCCTCTCACCTAAGCCTAACATCTAAAACCGGAGGCCCGACCGAGCCATCTGACAGGTCCGGGGCACAAACCAGTCCGACGCATTCATATGTGTCATCGCCGCCATCTTCCACTGGTCCATCTTCCAAGCAGATTGAGGTGTCAACCTTGGCAGGCCCTCCGCCATCGACGCCATCATGACGCCAAACGACAACCTCCACCTACGCAAGCCTTGGCAGGTCCTCAGCCATCGACGCCACCACGATGCCAAACGGCGTCCTCCACGAACGCGAGTCCATCTACAAGCAACGAAAGTAGATCCATGCTAGGATAGAACCGCACCACGGCTGTCGCCCACCACCCGCAAGCACCACCCAGCCCCAAGGTTCCCAAAGCGGCGCCTTCAAGAAGGGAACGGCGCAATGAGCGCCGTCGCCGCCCAACAAAGTTAGGGCTTTCGCCTGGGAGTCCTAGGGGAAGGGGAAGTGAGGAGATCACTCCATACCGACGCCTCCAAGGAGAAGAACGGCGCCCTCAGGCGTCGCCATCGGCGCGGCCAGTCATGGCTTGCCAGGGATTTAGTTAGAACAGATCCCTGTTGGGGAACGTAGTAATTTCAAAAAAATTCCTACGCACACGCAAGATCATGGTGATGGTATAGCAATGAGAGGGGAGAGTGTATGTCCACGTACCCTCGTAGACCGTAAGCGGAAGCGTTAGTACAACGCTGTTGATGTAGTCGTACGTCTTCACGATCCGACCGATCCAAGCACCGAACGTACCGGGCCTCCGAGTTTAGCACACGTTCAGCTCGATGACGATCTCCGGCCTCCGATCCAGCCGAGCTCCGGAGATGAGTTCCGTCAGCACGACGGCATGGTGACGATGATGATGTTCTACCGGCGCAGGGCTTCGCCTAAACTCCGCGACGATATGACCGAGGTGGAATATGGTGGAGGGGGGCACCGCACACGGCTAAGGAACGATCCGTAGATCAACTTGTGTGTCTATGGGATGCCCCCCGCCCCCGTATATAAAGGATCAAGGGGGGAGGCCGGCCGGCCCCTTGGGCGCGCCAAGGGAGGAGGAATCCTCCTCCTAGTAGGAGTAGGACTCCTCCTTTCCTACTCCTACTAGGAGGGGAAAGGAAAGGGGAGAGGGGGGAAGGAAAGGGGGCGCCGCCCCTCCTCCTAGTCCAATTCGGACCAGAGGGAGAGGAGGGGCGCGGCCCACCCTGGCCGCTCCTCTCTCTCCCCACCAAGGCCCATGTGGCCCATTAACTCTCCCGGGGTCCGGTACCCCCGGCACTCCGGTTTTCTCCGAAATCACCTGGAACACTTCCGGTGTCCGAATATAGTCGTCCAATATATCAATCTTTATGTCTCGACCATTTCGAGACTCCTCGTCATGTCCGTGATCACATCCGGGACTCCGAACAAACTTTGGTACATCAAAACTTATAAACTCATAATAAAACTGTCATCGTAACGTTAAGCATGCGGACCCTACGGGTTTGAGAACTATGTAGACATGACCTAGAACCATTCTCGGTCAATAACCAATAGCGGGACCTGGATGCCCATATTGGTTCCTACATATTCTACGAAGATCTTTATCGGTTAAACCGCATAACAACATACGTTGTTCCCTTTGCCATCGGTATGTTACTTGCCCGAGATTTGATCGTCGGTATCCAATACCTAGTTCAATCTCGTTACCGGCAAGTCTTTTTACTCGTTACGTAATGTATCATTCCGTAACTAACTCATTAGCTACATTGCTTGCAAGGCTTATAGTGATGTGCATTACCGAGAGGGCCCAGAGATACCTCTCCGACAATCGAAGTGACAAAACCTAATCTCGAAATACGCCAACCCAACATGTACCTTTGGAGACACCTGTAGTACTCCTTTATAATCACCCGATTCGTTGTGACGTTTGGTAGCACCAAAGAGTTCCTCCGTAAACGGAGTTGCATAATCTCATAGTTACAGGAACATGTATAAGTCATGAAGAAAGCAATAGCAACATACTAAACGATCAAGTGCTAAGCTAACGGAATGGGTCAAGTCAATCACATCATTCTCCTAATGATGTGATCCCGTTAATCAAATGACAACTCATGTCTATGGCTAGGAAACTTAACCATCTTTGATTCACGAGCTAGTCAAGTAGAGGCATACTAGTGACACTATGTTTGTCTATGTATTCACACATGTATTATGTTTCCGGTTAATACAATTCTAGCATGAATAATAAACATTTATCATGAAATAAGGAAATAAATAATAAGTTTATTATTGCATCTAGGGCATATTTCCTTCAGTCTCCCACTTGCACTAGAGTCAATAATCTAGTTCACATCGCCATGTGATTTAGCACCAATAATCATATCTGTATATGATTAACACCCATAGTTCACATCGTCATGTGACCAACACCCAAAGGGTTTACTAGAGTCAATAATCTAGTTCACATCGCTATGTGATTAACACCCAAAGAGTACATAGGTATGATCATGTTTTGCTCGTGAGAGAAGTTTAGTCAACGGGTCTGTCACATTCAGAGCCGTATGTATTTTGCAAATATTCTATGTCTACAATACTCTTGCGGAGCTACTCTAGCTAATTGCTCCCACTTTCAATATGTATCCAGATTAAGACTTAGAGTCATCTGGATCAGTGCCAAAACTTGTATCGACGTAACCTTTTATGACGAACCTTTTGTCACCTCCATAATTGAGAAACATATCCTTATTCCACTAAGGATAATTTTGACCAATGTCCAGTGATCTACTCCTAGATCATTATTGTACTCCCTTGCCAAACCAGGGCAGAGTATACAATAGGTCTGGTTCATAGCATAACATACTTTATAGAACCTATGACTGAGGCATAGGGAATAACTTTTCATTCTCTTCCTATTTTCTGCTATGGTCGGGTCTTGAGTCTTTCTCAACTTCACACCTTGCAACATAGGCAAGGACTCCTTCTTTGACTGTTCCATTTTGAACTACTTCAAAATCTTGTCAAGGTATGTACTCATTGAAAATCTTATCAAGCGTCTTGATCTATCTCAATAGATCTTGATGCTCAATATGTAAGTAGCTTTACTGAGGTCTTTATTTTAAAGAACTCCTTTCAAACACTCCTTTATGCTTTGCAGAATAATTCTACATTATTTCCGATCAACAATATGTCATTCACATATACATATCAGAAATGATGTAGTGCTCCCACTCACTTTCTTGTAAATACAGGCTTCACCGTAAGTCTGTACAAAACTATATGCTTTGATCAACTCATCAAAGCGTATATTCCAACTCGAGATGCTTGCACCAGTCCATAGATGGATCATTGGAGCATGCACATTTTGTTAGTACCTTTAGGATTGACAAAACCTTCTGGTTGCATCATATACAACTCTTCTTTGAGAAAACCATTAAGGAATGCAGTTTTGACATCCATTTGCCAGATTTCATAAATTGTGGCAATTGCTAACATGATTCGGACAGACTTAAGAATCGCTACAGTTGAGAAAATCTCATTGTAGTCAACACCTTGAACTTGTCAAAAACCTTTTTGCGACAAGTCGAGCTTTGTAGATAGTAACACTACTATCAACGTCCGTCTTCCTCTTGAAGATCCATTTATACAAAATGGCTTGCCGATCATCGGGCAACTCCACCAAAGTCCACACTTTGTTCTCATACATGGATCCCATCTCAGATTTCATGGCCTTAAGCCATTTTGCGGAACCTGGGCTCATCATCGCTTCCTCATAGTTCGTAGGTTCATCATGGTCTAGTAACATGACTTCCAGAACAGGATTACCGTACCACTCTGGTGCAGACCGTACTCTGGAAGACCTACGAGGTTCTGTAGTAACTTGATCTGAAGTTTCATGATCATCATCATTAGCTTCCTCACTAATTGGTGTAGAAATCACTGGAACTGATTTTAGTGATGAACAATTTTCCAATTCAGGAGAAGGTACAGTTACCTCATCAAGTTCTAGTTTTCTCCCACTCACTTCTTTCGAGAGAAACTCCTTCTCTAGAAAGGATCCATTTTTAGCAACGAATATCTTGCCTTCGGATCTGTGATAGAAGGTGTACCCAACAATTTCCTTTGGGTATTCTATGAAGACGCACTTCTCCGATTTGGGTTCGAGCTTATCAGGATGAAACTTTTTCACATAAGCATCGCAGCCTCAAACTTTAAGAAACGACAACTTGGGTTTCTTGCTAAACCACAGTTCATATGGTGTCGTCTCAACGGATTTAGATGGTGCCCTTTTAACGTGAATGCAGCTGTCTCTAATGCATAACCAAAAACAATAGTGGTAAATCAGTAAGAGACATCATAGATCGCACTATATCTAATAAAGTGCGGTTACGATGTTTGGACACACCATAACGTTGTGGTGTTCCAAGTGGCTTGAGCTATGAAACTATTCCACATTGTTTTAGTTGAAGACCAAACTCGTAACTCAAATATTCGTCTCCACGATCAGATCGCAGAAACTTTATTTTCTTGTTACGATGATTTTTCCACTTCACTCTGAAATTCTTTGAACCTTTCAACTATTTCAGACTTATGTTTCATCAAGTAGATATACCCATATCTGCTCAAATCATCTTGTGAAGGTCAGAAAATAATGATACTTGCCACGAGCATCAACACTCATTGGATCACATACATCGGTATGTATTATTTCCAATAAGTCAGTAGCTTATTCCATTGTTCCGGAGAACGGAGTTTTAGTCATCTTGCACAAAAGGCACGGTTCGCAAGCATCAAATGATTCATAACCAAGTGATTCCGAAAATCCATCTCTATGGAGTTTCCTCATGCGCTTTACACCGATATGACCAAAACGACAGTGCCACAAATAAGTTGCACTATCATTATTAACTTTGTATCTTTTGGCATCAATATTATGAATATGTGCATCACTACGGTCGAGAGCCAACAAACTATTTTCGTTGGGTGTATGACCATTGAAGGTTTTATTCATCTAAATAGAACAACAATTATTCTCTGATTTTAAATGAATAACCATATTGCAATAAACATGATCAAATCATATTCATGCTCAACGCAAATGCCAAATAACATTTATTTAGGTTTAACACTAATCCCGAAAGTATAGGGAGTGTGTGATGATGATCATATCAATCTTGGAACTACTTCCAACACTCATCGTCACTTCCCCTTCAACTAGTCTTTGTTTATTCGTAACTCTGTTTGAGTTACTAATCTTAGCAACCTAACAAGTATCAAATACTCGGGGCTACTATAAACACTAGTAAAGCACACATCAATAACCTGTATATCAAATATACCCTTGTTCACTTTGCCATCCTTCTTATCCACCAAATATTCAGGGCATTTCCGCTCAAAGGACCATTTCCTTTGCGATGTAAGCACTCGGTTTCAGTGCTTTGGTCCAGCTTTGGTCTTCTTCACGGGAGTGACAACTTGTTTGCCATTCTACTTGAAGTTTCTCTTTCTTTCCCTTTGCCCTTTTCTTGAAACTAGTGGTCTTGTCAATCATCAACACTTGATGCTCTTTCTTGATTTCTACCTTCGTTGATTTCAACATCACGAAGAGCTCGGAAATCGTTTTCGTCATCCCCTGCATACTATAGTTCATCTCGAAGTTCTACTAACTTAGTGATGGTGACTAGAGAATTCTGTAAATCACTATCTTATCTGGAAGATTAACTCCCACTTGATTCAAGCGATTGAAGTATCCAGACAATCTGAGCACATGCTCACTAGTTGAGCGATTCTCCTCCATCTTTTAGCTATAGAACTTGTTGGAGACTTCATATCTCTCAACTCGGGTATTTGCTTGAAATATTAACTTCAATTCCTGGAACATCTCATATGGTCCATGATGTTCAAAACATCTTTGAAGTACCGATTCTAAACCATGAAGCATGGTGCACAAAACTATAAAGTAGTCATCATATTGAGCTAGGCAAACGTTCATAACGTCTGCATCTGCTCCTGCAATAGGTCTGTCACCTAGCGGTGCATTAAGGACATAATTCTTCTGTGCAGCAATGAGGATAAACCTCAGATCGCGGATCCAATCCGCATCATTGCTACTAACATTTTTCAACACAATTTTCTCTAGGAACATATCAAAATAAACATATGAAAGCAACAACACAAGCTATTGATCTTACAACATAATTTGCAAAATACTACCAGGACTAAGTTCATGATAAATTTAAGTTCAATTAATCATATTACTTAAGAACTCCCACTTAGACAGACATCTCTCTAGTCATCTAAGTGATCACGTGATCCAAATCAACTAAACCATAACCGATCATCACATGAGATGGAGTAGTTTTCAATGGTGAACATCACTATGTTGATCATATCTACTATATGATTCACGCTCGACCTTTCGGTCTCCGTGCTCGTCAAGTTTAACCTGAGTATTCCGCATGTGCAAAACTGGCTTGCACCCGTTGTAGATGGATGTAGAGCTTATCACACCCGATCATCACGTGGTGTCTGGGCACGACGAACTTTGGCAACGGTGCATACTCAGGGAGAACACTTCTTGATAATTAGTGATAGATCATCTTAAAATGCTACCATTAATCAAAGCAAGAATAAGATGTATAATAGATAAACATCATATGCAATCAAAATATGTGACATGATATGGCCATGATCATCTTGCGCCTTTGATCTCCATCTCCAAAGTACTGTCATGATCTCTATCATCATCGGCACGACACCATGATCTTCATCATCTTGATCTATATCAATGTGTCATCACATGGTTGTCTCACCAACTATTGCTCTTGCAACTATTGCTATCGTATAGCGATAAAGTAAAGCAATTATTTGGCACTTGCATCTTATGCAACAAAGAGACATCCATAGGGCTTCTGCCAGTTGCCGATAACTTCAACAAAACATGATCATCTCATACAACAACTTATATCTTATCATGTCTTGACCATATCACATCACAACATGCCCTGCAAAAACAAGTTAGACATCCTCTACTTTGTTGTTGCAAATTTTACGTGGCTGCTACGGGCTGAGCAAGAACCGTTCTTACCTACGCATCAAAACCATAACGATAGTTCGTCAAGTTAGTGCTGTTTTAACCTTCACAAGGACCGGGCGTAGCCACACTCTGTTCAACTAAAGTTGGAGAAACTAACACCCGCCAGCCACCTGTGTGCAAAGCACGTCGGTAGAACCAGTCTCGCGTAAGCGTACGCGTAATGTCGATCCGGGCCGCTTCATCCAACAATACCGCCGAACCAAAGTATGACATGCTGGTAAGCAGTATGACTTGTATCGCCCACAACTCACTTGTGTTCTACTCGTGCATATAACATCAACGCATAAAACCTGGCTTTGATACCACTGTTGGGGAACATAGTAATTTCAAAAAAAATCCTACGCACACGCAAGATCATGGTGATGGTATAGCAACGAGAGGGGAGAGTGTATGTCCACGTACCCTCGTAGACCATAAGCGGAAGCGTTAGTACAACGCGGTTGATGTAGTCATACGTCTTCACGATCCGACCGATCCAAGCACTGAACGTACGGGGCCTCCGAGTTCAGCGCACATTCAGCTCGATGACGATCTCCGGCCTCCGATCCAGCCGAGCTCCGGAGATGAGTTCCGTCAGCACGACGGCGTGGTGACGATGATGGTGTTCTACCGGCGCAGGGCTTCGCCTAAACTCCGCGACGATATGACCGAGGTGGAATATGGTGGAGGGGGGCACCGCACACGGCTAAGGAACGATCCGTAGATCAACTTGTGTGTCTATGGGGTGCCCCCGCCCCGTATATAAAGGAGCAAGGGGGAGGCCAGCCGGCCCTTGGCGCGCCAAGGAGGAGGAATTCTCCTCCTAGTAGGAGTAGGACTCCTCCTTTCCTACTCCTACTAGGAGGGAAAGGAAGGGGGAGAGAGGGGAAGGAAAGGGGCGCCGCCTCCTAGTCCATTCGGACCAGAGGGAGAGGCGCGCGCCCACCATGGGCGCCTCTCTCTTCCACCAAGGCCCATGTGGCCCATTAACTCTCCGGGGTTCCGTAACCCCGCACTCGGTTTTCTCCAAAATCACCGAAACACTTCCGTGTCCGAATATAGTCGTCCAATATATCAATCTTTATGTCTCGACCATTTGAGACTCCTCGTCATGTCCGTGATCACATCCGGACTCGAACAAACTTCGTACATCAAAACTTATAAACTCATAATAAAACTGTCATCGTAACGTTAAGCGTGCGGACCCTACGGGTTCGAGAACTATGTAGACATGACCTAGAACCATTCTCGGTCAATAACCAATAGCGGGACCTGGATGCCCATATTGGTTCCTACATATTATACGAAGATCTTTATCGGTCAAACCGCATAACAACATACGTTGTTCCCTTTGTCATCGGTATGTTACTTGCCCGAGATTTGATCGTCGGTATCCAATAACTAGTTCAATCTCATTACCGGCAAGTCTCTTTACTCGTTACGTAATGCATCATTCCGTAACTAACTCATTAGCTACATTGCTTGCAAGGCTTATAGTGATGTGCATTACCGAGAGGGCCCAGATACCTCTCCGACAATCGAAGTGACAAAACCTAATCTCGAAATCGCCAACCCAACATGTACCTTTGGAGACACCTGTAGTACTCCTTTATAATCACCCGATTCGTTGTGACGTTTGGTAGCACCAAAGAGTTCCTCCGTAAACGGGAGTTGCATAATCTCATAGTTACAGGAACATGTATAAGTCACGAAGAAAGCAATAGCAACATACTAAACGATCAAGTGCTAAGCTAACGGAATGGGTCAAGTCAATCACATCATTCTCCTAATGATATGATCCCGTTAATCAAATGACAACTCATGTCTATGGCTAGAAACTTAACCATCTTTGATTCACGAGCTAGTCAAGTAGAGGCATACTAGTGACACTATGTTTGTCTATGTATTCACACATGTATTATGTTTCCGGTTAATACAATTCTAGCATGAATAATAAACATTTATCATGAAATAAAGATATAAATAATAACTTTATTATTGCCTCTAGGGCATATTTCCTTCAATCCCCGCCACCAACAACGCCTCTTGTACAGAACCGGCGACCAAGGGAGGCGCGGCCTGACCAGGCTGGCCCGCACGCCGAACAGGGAAGGAGGGGAGGCGCCAGATCGTGCGTACCAACCGCCGCCAGAAGCCGCCGCCAGCCGCCAACGACCACCGGGATCCCGCCCCATACGCGGCCAGGACGCCAGATCCACCGCCGACGCGGCTGCTCCCTAAGCCCGCCGTGCCTTGTCAAAGGAGCCGCCTTTCCAGATCCGGGACTCCCCACGCAGGCAGGGCAGCCGAGGCCCCACCCCCACCATTCTTGGCGCCCCGGGCTTACCCGGTGGCTGCCTCAGGCGGCGGCGAGGAGGTGGGGCAAGGTGAGGAGGGGACCGCGGCGGCACGGCTAGGGTTCCCCCGCCGAGTATACTCCCTGAAGTCTCCCATCCCCACGACCAGTTGTCATTGAAAGTCCAGGAGTGGAGTTTGTACGGAGGAGATACATATATGCAGCGCAATTGACGTCTGTCACACTACACAGGCTCTACAGATATATATGCAACATGAGTTTGGATGGAGGAGTCTATCCTTCCTATTCGTGAGGAGACAAGATCACGCATATATAGATGGCGGACCGGCCCAAATTTCGGCCGGTCCGCACACGCACGTTGGATCAAAACGCCCTCTGTCGTTAGATTTCCTCGTCTGTTTGACCTGAACCTTTGACCTGAAACGTACGCAAACAAAACAAAAAAAAGACCGCACAGTTCGCCGGACGAACGTGCCGCTCGCGCTCGTCCACCACCGGCACCCGCCGGCGCTCGCCTTCGACTAGCCGTGCCGCCTGCACACGCCCAAAACCACGCTCCGTGTTGGATCTATAACGCTAGACAAATCGTCTAAGAGTGTACGTCGTACGTGCAAAGCTAGCGTGCAAGCAAGCAGGCAAGCAGCTTAATCGATCTATAGTAGCACATGCACGATGAGCTAGCTTCAACTGGATTCGCGTCGGGAAACTCTAGGTGGAAGCTCTTGTAAAAAGACTTGGGCTAGCTACAACAAAATCACGCGATGGTTGAAGCTTTTTTGCACGCCGGTTGTAGCTTCTGGGCTAGTCGGTGGTAGCTTTTTTGTCAACCTGTTGCAGCTTTCGTGCTCGACGGTTGTAGCTTTTTCTCGTCACCGGTGGTAGCTTCCATGCTCGCTGGTCACAACTTTTTTCATGTCGGGTTGTAGCTATGAACTGCACGGTAGCATCTTCACCATCGCTGGTTGTAGCATTGGTCTTCGCCAGTTGCAGCACCCGCCGACGCCAATTGCAGCTTCCGTGGAAACGTGAGCCTTTATGAAGCTTTTTTTCATTGTCTGTCTTTGGTTGAAGCTTTTTTCATCTACGGTTGAAGCTTTTTCTATCAATGGTTGTAACTTTTTCTGTTGCACATTGTCCGGTTGAAGCTTTTTTCATCTATGGTCGCACCTTTTTTCACTGCATAGTGCCTGATTGAAGCTTTTTCATATACGGTTGAACCTTTTTCTGCCAATGGTTGCAGCACTGGCCGTCTTCAGCCATAGCCAATTGATGTTTTTTCATGGACGGTTGTTGCTTTCTCACGTGCCGGTTTCAGCTTTCCGGTTGCATAGATCTGGTTGCAGCACACACGCAGCAAAAAGCAACGCCGATTTCAGCAAAAATTGCCACCTATTCCAGCAAAAGATCTGTCCAATTGTAGCATCGGCAGGGGAACAGTTTGAGGTGCGTGAGAAAGGAGATGCTTGCAGCCTAACGAGAGAGGAAAGAAGCAACGAGGCAATATAGGAAGAAGGAAGCAGAAAAATAAAGATTTATGTAGCAGAAAAATAACGAGAGATGTAGCAAATTTAGTCAACGATTGTAGCAAAATCCAACAACAGTTGCAACAAAAATTGTCCTCGTTGTCGTCCCATGTTGCATCTCTCGCATTAATTTATGTAGCAAATTTTTCTCATCGATTGTAATGATAGTTGCAACAAAAATTGTTGTCCTCGACGTCACGTCCAAGCTCCACCATGAGGCGATGCAGCAAAAATTGTCACTGGTTCCAGCACGCCACGACGTTGGTCCAACAAACAATCACCACAGTCGCAACACGCAGCACCCCCACCAGCCCTCGAGCTCGCAGCGCCATGATGATGTGGGCATGGCCATGGTTGCCACGGTCACGACATAGCCGACAAACGGATGCAGCTTCATCGGGTTGTGGTGGCAGCTCTTTCCCCGACCCACGTCGAAACTTCAGCAAGCAGTTGGTGAAAGATAAAGCTTTGAAGATGACCTAGGTGCGCTCCTTGTTTTTTTTTGAGCAACCAGTGCGCTCCTCATGTGAAGAAGATACGAGGAAGGCTGAACGAGCGGCCGTACGTGCTGGGCCACGGGCACGTGATGGGCCAAGAAAGGGAAAGCTAGCGATGCAAACGTGGATCAGGAGATGTTGAGCCGTGGATGACTACACGATCGAGAGCGGTGCGTGCGCGACCGGCCGAAGCTTCGGCCGGTCCGCCGGTACCCAACGTTTCCCTATATAGATGTACTCGGGCCCCACATGGGGATAACAATCTATCCTTAATGCATCTCCAACGGGGACCAATGAAGCTGCTCCATCCGCGACCGATGAGGGAGCTGGTCAGCCAACCGTGTTTTCTAACTGTACATCCCTGCTCTGTTTCTAGGACCGCAACACTCAAAATAATTACAGAAAATAGCAAAATTCATTTATGAATAGAGAAAAATAGGCTTTTGGTCACTCAAGTTTACAAAAAGTAGAAATTCGGCCCCTCAAATTCTTTTGGGCTATACTTAGTCCCTCGTGTTACCAAATCGGACACGATTGTTTGAAAACCAGACGTAAAATGGTTTCCTCACATATGTGGCTTGGTATTTGACCCAGTTGATACATGGCGGTCACTACTAGGAAAAACCTTATCAGTAGCATGGGTTTTTTTTGCATGCCAGTAGTATGGATGCCCGCGCTACTGCTACGGCGCTACAGCTAAATTTTAGCAGTAGCGCGTTTTCTACCCCGCGCTACAGATATTTTAAGTATTAGTAGTGCTGCTTTCTCCTCCCATGCTACTAATATCATATGTACTAGTAGCGCTACATTTCCACCCCACGCTACAGCTAACTAATTAGAAATTAAAAAAGAAAAATTCAAATGCAGTATTCATGAATGGAAATTCATATGCATTTGCCTCACCAACAATGATTAGTAGTAGCATCAACATACCCTCTAATTCAGCATAGGAGTTGCAAGCAAGGGAAAATTACCACCAACACTAGTTAATAATCATCATAGTCATTACCACCAACATTGTTTAATCATCATATGTAGCTTGTCATAGTGTAGCACATCATCATCTTGAAACTCATTCTAGCTAGCTAATCACTCCTTCTGCTCTCTCTCAGGTAAAATAGCATAGAACATGTGTAGCACTCTTGCTTCGTCATATTGGAGCATGCAGATAAACATGTCTCCTAATTGTGGGTTGCGCTTCTGATTGCTGCCCCCTAGTACTTCTGTGCTGCGATCCTTCACAATTTTGCTTCAGTCTTTGACTATTAGGGCATCTCCAGCCGCGCCCCCAACAGGCCCTCCCAGCGATTTACCACGCGGCGCTTAAAAGGCCCTAGTCCCGCCTGAAGCCTGTTTTTACGGCTCGGGCCAAAACTGGTGCCAGCGGACCCAGGCGAACCGGTGCCTGGGGGCGCTTGAGCCGCAGCAGCGAAAAAGCGCGTGGGCCCGCATTGGAGGCGACCGAGGCCTTTTCCCGCCGTTTGTTGCCGCTTTTCTCACTTCTCTCCCTTCGCCGCCTTCCTCCGCCATTCTCCCCTTTCTCCCGCCAACCCGCTTCGCCTTCCGCCGCCATGCCGCCGAAGAAGTACTCTATGCCGCGCGCGGCGGCGACCGCGACCGGCGTCGTGACCCAACCGAAGCAGAGGAAGCCGAGGGCGCCGCCATCAAAGCCACCGGGCCTGTCGAACACCGAGTGGAGGGTGGAAGTTCAGCGGCGAGAAGCAGTCACCACCGACAGGCGGAACAGGGCGATAGCCAAGAAGGCCCGCGACAACGCGGCGCGCGCGGCGGCGTCTTCCTCGTCTGTCGAGGCGGGGATGAATCCTGCCGTCGTCAGCCACGCCCACCAGTACGCGCCCTGGGGACATCAAGGCGCCGGATCTCCATGGGGTTCATCGTCGCCCGGCTACGCCGACGGCGACGCGCACGGCGGGTTCAACCCAAACGTGACCTTCCCCATGGTCACCCGCGACGCGCGACGCCTCGCCCGCGCCGCGGCGTGCGATACCCACCATACAACTACTCGCCGCCCCCCGCCTACGCGACCACACCGACACCCCATCTCTACCGTGGGCCGCTACCCTTCTCGCACGCCGACTCCGCCAACACCTGGGACCAACCCCGCCGAGTGAATGACCCCCCGAGGTGGCGGCGTTCTGTTTTTTGTAACACCAGACTATGCCCGATCGCCGGACTTGCGGCGTATTTTGAGAGCGGGAACGACCAAGTTTGAATTTACCGCGTCCAGGGGCCGGTGCGTGGGTGCGTGACTGGGAGCTAGCTCGCCCCCAGGGGCCGAGCTAGCACCGGCATGGCCCCACACTACTAGGGAAAAGGCTAGCAGCAGCGCGGGTTTTCAGGCTAGCAGCAGCGCGGGTGGCCGCGCTACTAATAAGGCGTTACAGCTAACTCATAGTAGTAGCGCGGCCCCGACCAGCGCTACTACTGTTGAACGATATCAGCAGCGCTTTTTAGGAACGCGCTACTATTAACTAGCTGTAGTGATTTCTTCATCCCACGCTACTGCTATACCTTTCATCATTTTCCCTTTCAGTTCTCCTTTCAGATGCTAGAAACTAGGTACTATCTTTTATCAAATTCATAAACCATTACTAGATGCGGTAGTACTCGCCGTTCAAATTACTCGTCGTGGTTTTAGTTCAAACCACGACGAGTAATTTGAAACGAAAAGTACTAAGATAACAATTTCATGCATAGCCAACATGCATCCTCAAGCAATACATGGTCATATCGACGGCCATCATCATATGTAGTTCTAGATGATATCGACGACGATCATCATATGTAGTTCTAGATGATATAGCCACACACACATATGTAGTTCTAGATGATATCAAGACAATCATCATCCTCAAGCACAGGCGGTTGGTGTTCTGATAGTAATTAGGATGGCCTGTCCAACACGAAGATTCTTGCCATCGAGGAATTTCTTCCATCCAACCGAGCTTAAGTGTGTGCGACCGTCCGTATCCACGCCGTAAGTACAGGTTGTGACGGAGCCCCTTGCGAGAAGGCGTAGTCCAGTGAGCCTTCTTCATCGGGCTCGATACCATAACTCACAGATATGCTCTTTGCCAATTTCTGAATAAGAAAAACATATCAATTAATAAGCATGTGATCGAACTCTACACTAAAACATATATATCATCGACTAGATTCCACACAACATATACCATATCATTGGACTGTACACTAAGTAATTCACACTATTAATTTGCATTTGTAAGTATAACATACCATATCATGTCGATCAACCATGGTATTTGTCAAGCGGGTCACGAATGGCACCCGACAAAGTCAAGACGCGTGGCGGAATTATGTCCCACAGGTTGGACACCTCCTCCTCACTCAGCCTTGTTCTTTGAGCTACGATGGCTTCATGAAGTGGGTTCTCATCATCTTCATCGAGTGGGTCCTCATTATCTTCATCATCTTCATCATCTTCGTCATCTTCATCATCTTCCACCAGGTTGAGATAAATGACAGCTAGCTTGGGTCTTTCTGCTCGGAAGTTGAAGCTGATCAACTCACCACCAGTAAGATGCATGCGAGCGACGAAACGGGCCCATCCATCTCTTCCAATCTGCGACATATTGCGTCCTTTCTCGACCTCCATAGTGTACGGCCCCCAGAGCCTCAAATGTCACAGTGTCTCCTGTCAGCTTGTTGAATTTCAACCTCACATTGCATGGGACGATCTGTGTAAACTAAGCAAAATGACACAATGCAGTAAACTAAGCAAAATGACACAATGCAGTAATTTCATCTAATTTCTTACCGCCGCATGACGAAAACTCGGCCGGAAGTAGATGCCGAACAGCTTGCCAGTTGCAAGGCTGCTGGCGCATCTTGACTTGCACAGTTGACATAGTGGTGGTGGTGGTGGCGCCATTCTTCCTAAAGCAATATGAGCAAAGGATTACTAAATCAACTAAATCAAAATGTTCCTAAGTCAACTAAATGAATTAGCCTACTAAATCAACTAAATCAAAATGTTCTAAGTCAACTAAATCAACTAACCTACTAAGTCAACTAAATCAAAATATTCTAAGGCAACTAAATCAACTAGCTAGCCTACTAAATCAACTAAATCAAAATGTTCTAAGTCAACTAAATTAACTAAATGAATTAGCCTACTAAATCAACTAAATCAAAATGTTCTAAGTCAACTAAATCAACTAACCTACTAAGTCAACTAAATCAAAATATTCTAAGGCAACTAAATCAACTAGCTAGCCTACTAAATCAACTAAATCAAAATGTTCTAAGTCCACTAAATTAACTAAATGAATTAGCCTACTAAATCAACTAAATCAAAATGTTCTAAGTCAATTAAATCAACTAACCTACTAAGTCAACTAAATCAAAATATTTTAAGGCAACTAAATCAACTAGCTAGCCTACTAAATCAACTAAATCAAAATGTTCTAAGTCAACTAAATCAACTAGCCTACTAAGTCAACTAAGTTATATCAACTAAATCAAAATGTTGCATATGAGCAGGAGGGAGAAGGAGGGCAACTCGAGGAGGGAGAAGAGAGTAGGATGGAGGAGGAAGGCGGAGCTGGAGGCGGCAGCGGCGCCAGTTGAGGAAGGACGGAGGAGGAAGGCGGAGCAAGGAGGGGCCGGCCAGCGGCGAGTGGAGAGGAGGACGGAGGAGGAGGCGGTGTCGAGTCCAGCAAGGAGGAGGAGGTGGCGGCGGCATGCACGGAGGAGGCGGCGACGGGCGCAGGCGCAGACGCTGGAGAGGAGAGGCGACGGTCGGGGCGCGACACAGAATTTGTGGCTGTGTGTGAGTGGATCCGAAGGAGGAGATCGAGGAGATGGATGGCTTAGCATGGCGCTCTTGAAGAAAACACGCCATCGCTAAGCTATCTAGCAACAGCGCTTTTGCAATAAAGCGCTCTCGCTATATGTCGACATGCAAAAATACACATTGATCATCAACGATCTTTTTGTGTACAATCTGATTCGACAATATGAGTCCTCACCGGTTTAGGAACAGGTGAAGACTCATATTGCAGCCACAAATTCTACACATAAAGTTCAATGAAGATCAAGTGCTTGTCAAAGTGTGAGAAGTAACATATTTAAGGTGGTACAAACTCTCTTCACGGAGCGAGGTGGGACTAAATTTTTGTAGGAAACTTAGCAGTAGCGCTTGTATGGGAAATGCGCTGCTACTACGCTATGTAGCAGTAGCGCGTGTCGTGTTAACGCGTTGCTGCTATAACTAGCCTCGCGGCGGCCTCGTAGGAATTATAGCAGCAGCGCGTCTTTGGGTGGATGCGCTACTGCTATATTTGTATCAGCAGCGAGTTTCCGCGGACCGCGCTACTGCTAGTTAGCAGCAGCGAGTTATTTTGGAACGCGCTGCTGATAAGATTCTGTGTATAGGCTTTTCCCTAGTAGTCCCAGGATGCCGAATTTAGTCGCCCTGGGGGGCCGAACGGCTGGAGATGCCCTTAAGACTTGCTCACTTCGAGAAATCCTAAATGCACTCATGTGCAATGAAGGATGTCTTGGCCGTAAGCTAACCATTTTCATGCGACCTTTGGCCTCGATCCAATGAGGCACAACTATAGTCGGGAGTCCCTGTCACTACTAGGGAAAACCCTAGTAGTAGTGCTTGAAATATGCATAGCAGTAGTGCTGGGTCCAGCGCTACTGCTATCGCGCTACAGCTAAACCCTAGTAGTAGCGTTGGTATGGGCAACGCTACTGGTAAGTACTGTTAGCAGTAGCGCTTCTCGGACCAGCGCTACTGATAACTATCTATAGCGCTTATTCAGATGACGTTGCTGCTAAGCCAGTGCTACTGGTAAGTATTTTCCAGCGCTACTGCTAATATTCCTGCTTTCATAGATTTGCACCCTCTACGTATTTGTGATGTATTTATACATGCTCTATACAATAGTTTCATCACATCATACTAAACATACACTATTCTCACATATCATAGACATACAGTAGTCTCTTCATACCATCATCATCATCATCATTCAACACAAATATCATCACATCCCGAAAATAGCGATACACAAGTGTGATCATGTCATGTCTCGAATAAGTGCAACTGCATGGTCATGGCACACACACAAGTTTTATCATCTCTATCTAAACCATGATGTAAAAGAGAAGAGCGATCAGCATGAGCAAGAGCGCGACTATGTAGTACCGGCGGTCCCGCCCCTGCTCATGCTGGAGTGTCCACCTCAAGTAACTACTTTCCAGTGCACCTAGGCCCCGGGTACCTATGCACCTGGGCCCGAGCTGCTGGCCAGTGGTTGTAGACTTCTAGAACCCTCCCAACGTACATGGCGTAGTAGTCCTTCACCATCTCTGATCTATGTACCTGCATCGTGAGTTGATGAATTGAACGATAATATGCAACATAATGTACTTAAGAAAACAAAGGGGCATAATTAGCAAAATAAAAGTAAGCAATAGTAAATATAAATGACGAAGTTCCTCATACCCAAACTAATTAACTAGAGTGATCTACGCTAGTTCAGGACCACGGTTTAGTTACATCACGTAGTTTCGTCGTGCATAATTTCAAAGTTTTACCATAGAAAGACAGTAGTAGTGATAAGGCACGCTAGTTCAGGACCACGGTTTAGTTACATCACATTGTCATTGACAATCAGTCCTCCATGTCGGGGTTCCAATCTTCATAGTCAGGGAGGAAGCACCCGAGCTTCGTGAAAGGCTTCAGGTCCAGACGCTGAGCGACTAGCAGTGCTCGGACATCAACCCGCGTGATTGGCACATGGTAGAACATCCCCGTTGGTTCGAGGACTTGCTTCATGATCACTTGGGCAAGTTCACATTGTACGTGATAAAACTCAGCTCAAATTCGATGATCCGGTGTCTTTCCTATGCTTGTGGCCGAGCTGACAATCTCAGCATCTTCGGTAGTAGCTGACATGCGAAGGCGTTGATTATCCCATCTATACTCCATCAGGTGATGCATGTGAAGGAAATATGCCCCATAGGCAATAATAAAGTTATTATTTATTTCCTTATTTCATGATAAATGTCTTTTATTCATGCTAGAATTGTATTAAATGGAAACTTAATTAGTACATGTGTGAATACATAGACAAAACATAGTGTCCCTAGTATGCCTCTACTTGACAAGCTCGTTAATCAAAGATGGTTATGTTTCCTAACCATAGACATGTGTTGTCATTTGATGAATGGGATTGATGTCTACTACACAACCTTCTTCTTGTAGACATTGTTAAGCCTGCAAGTGCACAGGTTTGTAGGACAGTAGCAAGTTTCCCTCAAGTGGATGACGTAAGGTTTATCAGTCCGTGGAAGGAGTAGGATGAAGATGGTCTCTCTCAAGCAACCCTGCAACCAAATAACAAAGAGTCTCTTGTGTCCCCAACACACCCAATACAATGGTAAATTGTATAGGTGCACTAGTTCAGCGAAGAGATGGTGATACAAGTGCAATATGGATGGAAGATATAGGTTTTTGTAATCTGAAAATATAAAAACAGCAAGTTAACTAGTGATAAAAGTGAGCGTAAATGGTATTGCAATGCTAGGAAACAAGGCATATGGTTCATACTTTCACTAGTGCAAGTTCTCTCAATAGTAATAACATAGATAGATCATATAAAAATCCCTCAACATGCAACAAAGAGTCACTCCAAAGCCACCAATAGCGGACAACAAACGAAGAGATTATGGTAGGGTACGAAACCACCTCAAACTTATTCTTTCGGATCAATCTATTCAAGAGTTCGTACTAGAATAACACCTTAAGACACAAATCAACCAAAACCCTAATGTCACCTAGATACTCCATTGTCACCTCAAGTATCCGTGGGCATGATTATATGATATGCATCACACAATCTCATATTCATCTATTCAACCAACAGAAAGTACTTCAAAGAGTGCCCCAAAGTCTCTACCGGAGAGTCAAGACGAAAACATGTGCCAACCCCTATGCATAGGTTCATGGGCGGAACCCGCAAGTTGATCACCAAAACATACATCAAGTGGATCACGTGATATCCCATTGTCACCATAGATAAACACGACAAGATATACATCAAGTGTTCTCAAATCATTAAAGACTCAATCCGATAAGATAACTTCAAGAGGAAAACTTAATTCATCACAAGAGAGTAGAGGGGGAGAAACAACATAAGATCCAACTATAATAGCAAAGCTCGCGATACATCAAGATCGTGCCATAGAGAGAACACGAGAGAGAGAGAGATCAAATACATAGCTACTGGTACATACCCTCAGCCCCGAGGGTGAACTACTCCCTCCTCGTCATGGATAGCGCCGGGATGATGAAGAAGGCCACCGAGGAGGGATCCCCCCTCCGGCAGGGTGCCGGAACGGGCTCCCGAGAGGTTTTTGGTGGCTACAGAGGCTTGTGGTGGCGGAACTCCCGATCTATCTTCTTCTTCGATGTTTTTAGGGTACGTGGACTTATATAGGTGAAAGAAGTCGGTCGGGGGAGGCTCGAGGGGCCCACGAGACAAGGGGGCGTGCCCAGGGGGCACTACTAGAAAAAGGGCTATAGATAGGATTGACACTAATGGCGCACCAGACAAGTGGTGCGCCATTAGTATATACTAATGGTGCACCACCTTCTGATACGCCATTAGTGTTGAAACTACTAATGGCGCACCTGGCCCAAGGTGCGCCATTAGTATCAATTTTTTTTGAACTAGTGCGCCTGTCCAAACATACTAATGGCGCATCCAGGCGAAGTGCGCCACTAACGTTGTTTTTTTATTATATTTTTATTCCTATTTTTTCAAAACTACTAATGGCGCACTTTTCCACCGTGCGCCATTACTAGTTTAAACTAGTAATGGCGCACTGTGTAGCAGTGCGCCATTAGTATGTTTTTTTTTTGCAAAACTACTAATGGCGCACCACCAGAAGGTGCGCCATTAGTAACCTGGATTACTAATGTCGCATTTATGGTTGGTGCACCATTAGTAAGGGGGCAGCAACAAGATATTTTGGACAGCCTCTCCTACTCACACTCACTTTCTCCCCACTTCATTCTCTCCACCGCCGCCTCCTTGTCTCGGGTGCCTCCTCTTTTTCACCTCATTTCCACCATATATTCATTCAAATTAAGTGGTTAAATTACCTTGTTTTGATAGGTAAGTAAGGGGGGAAGCTATATTTATGTTGTTCTCCCTACAACAATGTGCACATGCACTTTTTATGGCCTAGCTAGATCTATGTATGTTCGTGGTGTTGCATATGTTTGTGATGTTGCATATGTGTTTGTGTTTGGAGGTGTACCGGTATTTGAAATGCGATAGTTTCCAATATTTTGCCGGAATGTTGATTCATTTCCGTTTCGGCAAGAATTTTGGCATTAAGCATTCTTTTTGGTCCTATTTTGTGGGAAAGTCATGCCAAATTTTTTCTTGGTTCTAAAATATCGTTTTGCTCTACCCCGCAGGCGACCATGGTCCGCACGATGACCGAATGCATCGTGAATAGGTTTTTGAGGTCCGCGAAGGCCGAGATGCTTCAAAAGAACGAGACGGAGATAAGATGTCCGTGTCGAAGATGCAAGTGAAGAGCCTTATTGCGGACCCGGATTCTGGCAGGTGGGACCACCTTCTCTTGCGTGGTTTCATGGATGGCTATCGGTGGCAAGGTGATGAAGATGACTACTGAAGTCGTCCATGGGGGCGGGCAAGAAATGAGGAAGGGCAGCAAGACAACCACCGCGGCTCGGGCGGGCGAGAAGACGAAGAATCCCGGAGATGATCACGACGGTGATGTTGTACATACGATCATCATGTAGAAGATGCAGGACATGATGATGAGGAAGATGCCGAGCGCACGACGGACATGATCATGAAGATGATGATGCGGCGGAGCGCATTTACGCTGGACCATCGAAGGGCTGGGTGCAGGACCCTCATATTCAAGAGCTGCTTCTCAAGCGCACGGATAACGCAAGAGCTGCCGCCGAGAGAAAGCCAAGATGGATCAACTTGAGTTAGACGCGGTTACTCCATTGTATGAAGGATGCATGCCCGAGGATACCGCTTTGAAAGTAACGCTCATGGCTCGAGATGAAGGTAAAACACAAAATGACCGACGCATGCTTCGACGAGAACATGTCATTCGCACGAACGCCTTCCCAAGGGGAACAAGTGCCCGACCAGTTTGGAGGAGGCGAAGAAAATTGTGTGTCCTCTGGATTTACCACACGTGAAATACCATGTGTGCATGAACAATTGCATCATTTATCAGGACGAGCACGCGGAGTCTACCATATGTCCGGTGTGCGGCGTCACTCGATACAAGAAGAGGAAGAAAGATCCTCGAAAAGTGGTGTGGTACTTTCCGATCACTCCTCGTATGCAGCGGTATTTCGTGGACCCTAAGGTAGCAAAGCTCCTGCGTTGGCACGCGGATAGGGAGGAGAAGAAGCGAGAAGATGACGCAAATGATCCGGAGATAGATAAAAAAGACAAGATGCTGAGTCACCCTAAGGATGCGAGCCAGTGGCAAGCGTTGAACTTCGAATACCCAGAATTTGGGAACGATCCAAGGAACATCGTGCTGGGCGCGAGCACCGATGGAGTCAATCTGTTTGGCAGCCAGAGAAGCACACATAGCACCTGGCCTGTGTTTGTGTGGATGTACAACCTTCCCACATGGTTGTTTATGAAGAGGAAGTACATTCACATGAGTATGCTAATTGAAGGGCCGAAACAATCAGGGAACGACATTAATCTGTATCTGGGGCTGCTGAAAGAGGAGCTTGACACGCTGTGGAAAACGCCAGCCAATATGTGGGACGCCGCAGAGAAAGAATATTTCCCTATGAGAGTCGCACTGCTCACGACGGTGCACGACTATCTCGGTTACGGATATCTCGCGGATGCGTAAGGTGCATGGATGACACAACGTATCGCCAGCTAGATAGAGATCCCGGGTCTTCGAAAACCATGTTCATGGGACATCGAAGGTGGCTTCGCAACGATGACCCGTGGAGGAAACGCAAGGATCTGTTCGATGGTGAAACCAAACCCCGAAAACGCCCGTGTACGTGTAGCGGCGAGGAAATAGACAAGCTGTTGAAAAATTGGAAAGACTGCCCACTGCCGGGAAAGAAGCAAAAGGCGCCAGAGCCGGGAAAGAAGAGAAAGGTGCCAGAGCCGCTGCTGAATGTATGGAAAACGAGGTCTGCTTTCTGGGACTTGCCGTACTGGAAGATCCACCGTGTGCCTCACAGCCTTGATGTCATGCATATCACGAAGAACGTGTACGAGAGTCTGCTTGGTACCCTGCTCAACATGCCAGAGAGGACCAAAGATGGGCCGAAAGCAATGGCAGACTTGAAATCAATGGGCATCAGGCAGGAGCTTCACGCTAATGATGATGATGATGATGATGATGATGATGATGATGATGATGAGGCGAAGCAGGACACAGAAAGTCGTTGTAAAGGCAAAAAGGCCAAGAAGACCGGAAATGACTACCCTCCCGCGTGCTTCACTCTAAGTCAGGAGGAGATCGAGCAGTTTTTCACCTGCCTCCTAGGAGTAAAACTTCCTTACGGTTACGCAGGGAAGATAAGCAGATACCTAGACCCAGCGAAGCAGAAGTTCAGTGGGATGAAGTCTCACGACTGTCACGTGCTGATGACATAGATACTTCCAGTTGCAATCCGTGGGATCATGGACGCGCATGTCCGTGAAACGCTATTTGGCCTATGCAACTTTTTCGACGTCATCTCTCGGAAGTCGATTGGCGTGAGGCAACTCAGAAGGCTACAGGAAGAGATCGTTGTGATACTATGCGAGCTTGAGATGTACTTCCCGCCCGCATTCTTCGACGTTATGGTGCATCTGCTGGTCCATATAGTGGAGGATATCATCCAACTCGGGCCGATGTTCCTGCACAGCATGATGCCGTTCGAAAGGATGAATGGTGTCATCAAAGGATACGTTCGCAACATGTCACGTCCAGAGGGAAGTATAGCCAGGGGCTTTCTGACCGAAGAGTGCATCTCCTACTGCACGAATTATCTAGGCATCGAGAACCCCGTTGGTCTGCCCGTCAACAGGCACCTCGGCAGGCTCGCTGGATGGGGTCACCGTGAGGGTCGCCGCGAAATGCATGTCGACTTAGAGGGTCGACTCGCCGACTTTGAAAGAGCAAACCTAGTCGCGCTACAACACATAGACGTGGTCGATCCTTGGGTGGTAGAGCACAAAACCTTTATTAAGAAGATGTACAATGACCGAGGCCAACAGAGGACGGACGGAGATATAATCAAAGAGCACAACTCATGTTTCACGCGTTGGTTCAAGCAGAAGCTTCTGTCGTACCCTTTACATGAGGATTCTTCCGCGGAAGAACAACTCATATTCGCCTTGTCACAGGGCGCCGAGCACAATCTGATGACATATGAGGCGTACGATATCAACGGCTACACATTCTACACCGAGGCCAAGGACATGAAGAGCGATGGTTATCAGAACTCCGGGGTAACGATGGAATCCTACACCGGTAATGACAAGGACAGATACTACGGAAGGATCGAGGAGATCTGGGAACTGAGCTACGCTGGAGAGAAGGTCCAGATGTTCCGTGTCAGATGGGCGAAGAGCGTCCTAAAAGAAGACCGGTATTTCACCACCATGGTTATACCCGAAGCCAAATCAAGACCATGGTATAAACGTCACCGCGAAAAATGAGCCATGGGTACTGGCTTCCCAAGTTGACCAATGCTTCTTCATTACCAACCCGTCAAAGCCCAGTCGTGTTGTCGTGAGGAGAGGCAAAAGGAAGATCATCGGAATGGATGGAGTAGCCAATGAGCAAGACTTCGACAAGTACGGCGACCCGAGGATCGAACATGACGACGATGATGAAGTAGCAGCATACACCACAAGAAGAAGCAGGACCACCCTACCTAAAGGACGTCCGTTCCATAGAAGAACTCCATTTGTGAAAAAGAAGGGCAAGAAGATTGTGAACAGATAGCTAGCTAAGATCGATTATATTTAAATCGTAGCCTTAATTTCTCGATTGTATTTCATGGGCACTTTTTGAACTATCATGAATATTTTTAAATTTCATGGACACTCGATCTTGATCCCCCTCCATCTCGATCGCTATCCCACCTCGCCAGACCCGGTCCCCCTCGCCGCCGAGCACCCCCCGGTCCACCAGCCGCCGCCGTCGACCCCCCGCACCCTCGATTCTCCTACTCAACCGCCGTCGCCGACCCGCACCCTCCCTACTCAACCGCCGCCGATTTCCGCCCTCCACTACTCAACCGCCGCCACGACCCCCGCACCCCAGCACCTCCCCCGCTCCACCGGCATTACTGTTTGATGATATTTTTAAAAAAATTATTACTGTCTTATAAAAAAATATTACTGTTATGATTTAAACAAGTTTGAACATATTTAAACACAAATAAGTATCAAACAGCATTTTAAATGCATAAAAAATTTGTGGAGCCTGGGAATCGAACCCAGGACCTCCTGGTGTGAGAACTGGCTGCTGACCAGTCGAGCTAGTAAAGGGAGCTTGATGTGGATCAGGTCAGGTGGAAGATAACCTGTTGGCTCAAGCAGAAATAAAAAAAATACTAATGGCGCACCAGGGCGAGGTGCGCCATTAGTATGGATGTACTTATGGCGCACCGAGGTGTGGTGCGCCATTAGTATTGTGCCGCCCTCGATCTCCTTCCCCTCGACGCTACCCCTCTCCGGCCCAAACCTATCCCCTCTCTCTCCCTTGCCCTCGCCCTCGATCCCCTTCCCCTCGATGCTGCCCCGCCGCCGCCCCGACGCCGCCTCGACGCCTCGACGCCCGCCCCGCTCCTCCTCCGGCACCTCCCGCCGAGCCCAAGCCCAAGGCCGCTCCGCCTCCACCTCCTCCGCCTCCGCCGTCGGATGAGGGAGCATAGCGTGGGCCTGTCACGGCAGCTCTCGCTCTGGGGCTCACCGCACTGTCGCCGCCAGCGCCTTCAGCGACCTCATCGTCCACAGCAAAGGAGCCCCTCCACCGCCCGCAGCCAAGGAGTCGAGTCGACCGCCGCCGAGGAGCCGCCTTGCCAACCGCCAGCGTGGAGTCGACCGTTGCCGAACAACCCCGCCGTACTTCCTCAAGATCTAGGGCGCTGTAGGTAAGATTCAGGGCGCTGTAGGGAACATATTTTTAACTGAATTTTCATGTTTTCTCAGTCTGAATCTACATGATGTTTTATTGTTTAAGCCTGTGCTAGCTTGTGATTTACCGTGCAGTAAACCGTAGCGAATCATCTTTAGCTAGCTGTGGTGTTTTGAACGTAGTATGTCTAATTTGAATCTTGCTTAACGCAACTGAACCTTACTACTAGACTAGAGCTTAACACTGTTCTAGCTCCTTCAGTTGACCTACACCTGACCTGACTATTCAGATTGGGATTTCAACTGACCCAAACTACACCTATCTGACATAGACACAGAGGACGACTCTGCCAATTTGTCTGCAAATTCTTCAGTTTGCGCCAACCGGTGGACGGAGGCTAGAGATGGGCCAGCTGTCTGTCTTTGCCAGTAGATAAGAGTTGAACCTCAGTTCATGCACAAGAGTCTCAGCTAATAGTAGGAATCAAATTAAAAAAAGAGGGAAGTACACAAGAGTCTCAGCTAACAGTAGTTATCAAATTAAAATTCTAACCGACACTGTGACATGAATAGAACGAACCAAGAAGCAGAGAACTGTAATAATAAGGCTCGAAGCAGAGACTGCTAGCAGTAGTACGTGTAAATGGATTTGGTTGTAATAGAAATGACATTTTCTCTACTCAAACTCATTATATTGGAATTATTTGAAGATGTGTGGTGTTAGCCTATCGGTAATAATTATGTGTTAGTGTGAGTTTATTCTTCCTGTGAGCATTCTAATTTTATTTCTCTGGATTCAAGCAATGGGTTTGGACTTGCAAGATTCAGTTCACAAGTACTTGTGGGCTTTGGCTTTTAGCCTAATGAGGTCTCTTACTTGTGACAGTTCAGTTGTCAGTGTAATATGTTAGAAACTGCTACTATGTCTCTAGAAGAATCATCACTCTTTACACATTTATTAGAAACCCGTTTATTTCATCTGGTGAGACTTGTCTGTCTTCAGGCTCAGCTGCCGCAGGGCTGTTAGACATGAGCAGCCGCCAATTAATTCTGCTCCTGGTGTTCCCCACTTGCAGTTAATAAGAAAGTATTTTGGTTTTGCAAGATTCTGTGTTTTACTACTAGCACAATTATGCATTTTCTTGTGTCTGCTCAGAACACGAATGACCTTCCTTTAATTGGCACACCCTCTGTTCCTCTTCATCACATGAATGATACTGCTTGGAGATGCATATATTGTTTCACCTCTTCACATGCCAATGTATTTTCCATGTTGTGATGGAGGCCTTTTTTGCCTTCTCCACCCGAGAGGCCCTTGAGTTTGCTGGAATGTCGATTAACTTCCGCTCCAAAGAAATTGGTACTCCATATGTCTTATTTTCAGCAAAGGTCATGCTGAAATTTTCCGTGAATTTTAGCATGACTTTGCTAAAAATAGGACATATGGGGTACTTGTGACTAATGATGAAAGCTTAGGCTTTTAGGGTGCCTCGGCGTCGAAAAACCCTCAATGATAAAAGCTTAGCTTTTAGGATGCCTCGGTGTCGACAAACCCTAAACAATAACCAACTTTTTGACCAAACTTTGTTCCTATTTAGAGAGAAACATGGCCAACAACGATGAGGCCGGGGGTTCGGGCGGCAAGGCATTCAGGGAGCTGTCCCAGGAGATGGAGGACCAACCTCAGTTGTATGAGGACGCCGCCTTCCCCACCGATCCTAAGACCACTGATGGTACCGCCGAGGATGACCCCACTGATGCCACCACTGATGGTGCCGCCGAGGATGCCACCACTGATGATGGCGGCGCACGCACAGATGGCAGCCAACCGAAGAGGCAACGGAAGGACCGGCGCCCGATCGTGCTCCTCACCCTCAAGGAGGAAGTTACTGAAGTGGACTCCAACGGGAATCCAACGGCGCCCGAACGAATAGTCAAGGGGTACTCGCTTCAGCTCGGGTGCATTCTCCGGAGCACCGTCTTGATCAACATCGAGAACCTGAGGCATCCTGACCGAGGGAAGTTGCGCAACCTCCTCTTCACGAAGCTGCACGAACGATACAAGTTCCCCGCTAAATTTGCAAACACAAGCCTCAAAGGGAATAAAGTGAACAATGCTGTCCTCACGAAGATGAGCAAGGCCCTGTCTACTTGGAAAAGCAATGTGAAGAGAATGATCGAGAAAGATGAGAGTTATGAGAAGATCAAGGAAAAATCCTTCGATCACCGAAGATGACTACAACGACTTCAAGATCAATTGCTCGAGCACCGCAAACTCCCAATCAAGTTAGTGGGGGAAAGAAATGCGGGAGCTGAACATAGGGGAACACACACTCGGTCCGGCGGTTCTGAGTGGCGGAGCCTATATGGGACAAGGAGGAGGCGGATCGTGCCGAGCAAGGCCTACCCCCCCTCTTCGATAAATACGGTGACAAGCAGACCAGGAACTTTGTCAGGGCCCGGTACAAGAAGGACCCGAAAACAAAGGAGCTTACCACGGATCCGAAGACCAGGAAGCTTGAGCTTGTTCTGGTAAGGAATACACCCCCGCGTAATTAGCTCCATATGGTTGCATTCTAATTAATGAAGCCAAATTTCTAAATGGTTCACAATCCTTCCGCAGGCGACTGAAAGCAGTAGCGCGGGGTCGACTAAGAGCAACCCTTGGGACACCACTCTAAATAGGGCGTTCAATGTAATGAAGAACAAGGATAAGCTCAGTAAGCCGACGTCAGTTGGTCGTGTGGCCGGCAAAGGCTTGTCGACAAAATGGGGGTCATACTATACCGCTGGTGTGCGGAAGGAGAAAAAGACCAGCTCGGAAAGCCAGGCACGCGAGGTTCAAGAACTCAAGGCACAGGTGGCGCGGATTCCGGAGATTGTCCAAGAGCAAGTGGAACAACGACTCGGAGCGACGATCACAGCCATTGTGCCTACCTTGATCTCGGGGTTGCGTCGTGGATTGCGGGCGCCAACAGGCCGCCCGATTCCTAGCTTCACGGCCAGAACTCGCGAGAATGCGATGGCGGGCCATTGGTGCCTCGGCGGGCGGCATTGGTGTCTCCGACGCCGATGCACGGAGCTTAATGCACCAGGTGTACGCCCGCGGCACCTCTGCAGCAAGCGGCCCTCCGTCAATCGCACGCGCCGCCGTTGGCGGTGCCTCGACATTAGCCGAGCTCGACGCCATCATCACGGTAACTAATTAAGCCTCTCTCGCCGAGGACTTCATCTCATTGCCTTTGATCGGGCATCCCGGCGCCCTACATGTTTTCGCGGGCGCCGCCGATGTTCCGTGCACTCTCCGCGCTTCGTGAACAACGAGTTGGTCGATGTCGCCAAGGGCAAAATCGTTCAACCGGCAACCCTTGTTCCACGGTACCCGGATGCCACCCAACTTGTTTAGGGTTCAACTGGTTCGGTGCTGCCGAGCTGCGACGAGTTGTTACCTCCGATTCGACCCGTCGGGGCGACGATGATGATGTGATGACCTCAACACTGCTGAGCTGGCTCTGCTTTGGCGAAGAGCGGATTCGTTTGGGGCGGGGACACCACCCCAAAGACAACACCGCCGCCCGATCGTGCGGCGCCAAGTCGGCCCCATGGCAAGACCGCCGCAACGGTGCGGACATCCCTATGCCATGGATCCAAACATGCATATGACACAGATCGACGACGACGCGGCGGCGGCGGCGGCGATACATTTGGCAACGTCGATCAGTACTTTGCCGATCATGGGTATGATGGCGACTTCATGGGGCCTCCTTCTCAAGAACCCAACCCAACAAAAGACGTGTGCGATCTAGCTGGTACCACGGAGAAGCCAAGTTGCAACAGGCGCCGTCTGGCGTTCAGCTCTCAGGAGACGCCTCCAGCTGCCGACTTCACCGAGCCTCAGATAGGCGAGGTGCAAAATATTATCAGCCCCAACACACTCAAGAAGGCGGTCTGTGATCAGAACTCGGTCCCATTACAGGAGAAGAAGAAGGCACGCAAAAGAAAGACTAAGAAGGGTGCGAGCCAGCCGGCACCGAGTACGATCCGTGCTCAGGACGGATCACCTTCACCTAAGGATATCTCGAGGAGGGTGCATGTGGCGGGTAGGACGATGCTACCGACAAATATGCTCAATGCTGCAACCGGTGCTATGCGGAGTCTGCATGACAGTGTTCTTTCTTTGGAGAAGCGGCGTCTCAGAGAGAAGGATGTGGCATACCCGGTTTTCGCGGCCAAGGTGCCAGAGGGCAAGGGCTTTGTGGATAACTCCATCGGGCGTACGATCGTCCTGCGGTTTGATGACATCCACGCTATGTTGAACCTTTATCCGCTGCACTACACCTTCGTTCGGCTATTTTCGCTGAGTATGGAGATGCAGATCATTCGCGACAAGACCCCGGACATCGTGATAGTCGACCCCTTCTCTATCAAATAACCATGCAAAAAATTTCATGGTTGAAGACTAAAATAGTGTGACAACTTCATTAAAACAACACATGTGTCGTGGCTTGCTGCACAACACTAGAGAACTTTGGGTGATCCTCTTATTTTGTTTGGTGAGGGGTGAAGAGACGAACGAACCCCACCGACGTGTCACAATGATTTTTCCCAGGTTTGGGCCGCTATGAAGTCTAAAACCCTATGTCCTGGATATTAGGGCCCCACTGCTCCTTCTGTCGAAGGACTTCCTTAAAGTTATCAGTGCACACCCCAAGGTAATGTTCTCTCACTTCATGGATGTTTAATGGCGTCCAAGTCTTGTACCTTAGGCTCCTATTAGCTTCCCCATAAAAACATGAGAGTCGCCACTGCTCTCTTCTCGGTTTTGAAATGACTGAGTCAATATGATACCGCAAAAAAATATGGTAGTGACACATGAGACATTGGATGTTTGTGAAGTAGTAGAACCCATGATTGAGACAAGAGAACCACATGCCAGACATTGGCACTTTATGATGATGGAGAAGTTGTTACATTATGATTCTATTCATAGCACGAAGAAATTCATGAAGGAGAGTTCCAACCACCTCTTTGAGCACACATTTTAGTCAAAAACTTCATATGTGACATTTAGAGCAGCCAACAGAACAAATCACCCTCCAAATGGCCTAGAGCTCAGGATCAATCACATGTTGTTTGGAAAAGCGCCTCTAGAGGGTTTTGCAAAGATTAATGTTGACAGTGCGGAGTCTAGCAATGGTGACCATTGAGTGGTGGGAGTCATGCGCCACACCAATCAGGGCAAGTTCCTCAGCTCGTCCTCGATCACATTCAAGAACATCACCTATCCGACAGTTCTGGAAGCCCCAGCGTGTCGAGAAGCTTTGGCCTTGGCTGATGATTTATGTTGCGCAAGGTATTCATCGTGTCAAACTGTTTGGAAGCAATAAAAGACATCCAAGATAGGGCAGGAGGCCACTACAATGCTATTGTTCTAGAGATTTCCCAACGTATTGATGATTTTGAGGTGTGCCAATATACTCATGAAGGTGGCAGCCACAACTCTGAAGCTGTTAGGTTAGCAAAACACTCTCTGTCATTAGGTTTCAACCGTCATGCCTCGCTGAGAACGCCACATGGTCATGTAACTACCACTTAATATCCCTAAATGAAGATGCATGATCCCACAAATTGTTTCGGCCTATCAACATTAGCTCTTCTTCACCTCCTCCCTCTGTTCCCACGGACGGACCCCAACCTGTCGCGCCACGAAGTAGGCCGGATTACAACTTCACTGCCGAGTCTTCGAACCTACACGCGCTGCCTTCTTTGCAAGACAACTCGACTCTCAGTTGTCCTCTCACGGCGGTTCCTGCATCCATCCATTCAGACGCCGCCGCCCCTCCTTCCCTCGCGTCACAGACATCCCCTCTGTCGAGGTAGCACCATGACCGCCGGTGTTAGTTCAATATCGATGCTTCGATCTAGTGCCTTGCTAGTCTGTCATGTGGCCTCGTTCCTCTATATTGCCTCGGTAACTAATACACCGTGTCTGGGATGGTTCAAACCAGCGATTCAAATATATGAAATATATTTATTTCACAATATATATGTATATGTGAACTATTTTTCAATAATATATGCTAAAAGTATGTTAAATAAATAAATCTTGATTTTTTAGGGTAAAAATGCTGCACTTTATTGATTAACGATCAAGTTTACAGGAGTTATAATGGTGCCATACAGGTTAATAAGCCACAAATGGTGACCCTCTGACAAGTGCAAAGCATGTTTAGGTAAATGATCCGCCTAGATATTAGAGGACCGACTCTCATGAGAAAAAGAGCAAGACTCCAACTCTTCCTTAATTTGTTTTGTCTCCTTGATGACTGGCGACCGCACTATAAGGTCCAGACGCGCGCCTGTCGATTTCAGTCACTTCCAATTTATAGTCGGATGCTACCACCAGTCTTTGTAACAGAAGATTTTTGGCTAGGGACAATGCTTCTCGACACGCTAGGGCTTTTTTTTGCGAGAGTCACGCTAGGGCTTCGAGTGTAGCCGGGTCTGTCATCCCGGGGGAGAACTAGTGTTGAAGCTCCCAAGTATTGTACAGACTCCAGAGTGATCACAACATATACCCCACTAATGGCAGCCAAATCTTATTCGGCGCCTTAGGGCCTGTTCTGATGTCCTCTAGCTCCATGCTTCAAAAACTTCTCAGATGAATTTGTCCCGAACGGATTTAGCCCGAGAAGCTGGAAACGAGAAGCTGAGCGATCCCATAGTGCAAAAATGAGTAGCAAGGCCGGCCCAGCTCCACCGAATCATGAAGCGTGGAGTTCGCTAAAATTACAGCGAGCTGCCACCGCCAAGTATACCGCTTCGCTCCTCCCCCTCGAAAAGAAACAAAACCGAGCGAATCGTTACATGAATCTCTCGCTCGAACCTCCTGCTTCGTCATACACTGCACTAACCACCATGCCACCACGCCTAATGTGATTACAAGCATCTTTCTCATTCTTTTCTTCCATGTGCTTTTCTTTTTTCATTTTTCATTTTTCCATTTTTTCATTCCTTTTTCTTTTTTCTTTCTTTCTGGTTCAATGCAAAATCAATGAACTTTATATCTTAAATTTGTGAACTTTTTCTCAAATTTGATGAACTTTTTTCAAACTCGACGATTTTTTTTGAAACTCGATGAAATTTTTTCAAACTAGATTAATTTTTTTCTCTACTTTGTTCAAACTCGATGAACTGTTTCGAAGCTCGATAAACTTTTTTCAAACTCGATGAACTTTTTTCAAATTTGTGAACTTTTTTTTATCAAAAGTGATGAACTTTTTCAAATCCGTGAACTTTTTTGAAAATCCAGTGAACTTTTTTCAAATTTGTAAACCTTTTTTATCAAAACCGATTTTAACTTTTTTTCAAATCCGTGATTTTTTTTTATCAAAATCACTGAACTTTCTTCAAATCAGGGGGAACTTTTTCAAATCCGTAAACTTTTCTAAAAAATCCAGTGAACTTTTTCTGATAATTTGTGAACATTTCTTTGAAATCCGCGACCTCTTGTAAAAAGCGATGAACTGATTTAAAATTCTGAATTTCTTGTACTGGGGCTTAAACGCGGGTAAAATAGATCTGTTTTCCTGCTGCAGTGGTTGAAGCGCCAAGTCTGTAATCAATGGCATGTGGGTTCGAATCCCTTGTGCTACATATTTTTCTAGCAGTTTTATTTTTGAGCGTTTTTTGTGCATCTGGCGCGATCGTTGCTGGGCCCGCCCACTACCGCGCTCCTTCGAGCGCCCGCTAGCGGCAGAGATGGCGCCGAAGAGGAGCACTCCTACCTAATGGCACCCATCTGCTCGTGCTTGCCGAATAAGAAGTTTGTGGAGGCATTGGGCTGGCCCGTATAGCCAGGCGTGTCGGCCGCCTTTGCTAACTACTGGGCTTAATTCAGGCCTCTCACAAGGGATAATTAGCCCAATAGCACCATACGGCAGCCCTTCCCTTCCAGCCCTCTTCGACCGAGAGTTCCTATGTGCCGCGCGTGTGCGTCAAAAGGAGGCTGGTTCGCTGAAGGCTGGGGCGTCATGGCCGGCCCATTTGGAGTAACGAGCTCGTGACAGGTAAAAAAATTCACACAAGTCATGAGACCGAGAGGGGGAATCGAACTCGTGAGCTTCCTTTGCTTCGGCGGGGCGGCCGCGGCGGGATACGTCGCGGCGCGCGGCATCACGTACTTCTTCGGCGGCATGGCGGGCGGAACGACAGGGTGGAGGCGGGGTTTGGCGGGAGGAATGGAGAAGAGAGGGGGGAGCGGGAGGAAACGGCGGGAAAAAGTCTTCCAACCACCGCTTTTCGCTTCCGCCGGCGCGCCCAGGCGACACCCGGTCGTTTGGGTTCGGGGTGGGATCACCGGCTCTGAATTTCGCCCAAACCGGCGCTAAACGAGATCCTGGGGGCGCGACTGGGCCGATTTTCGGTCACCGACGCTAAAAATTCGCCCGGGGGGGGGGGGGCGCTGTTGAAGCGGTGGAGATGCTCTAACTCTCGAGAACGAGTAACGCTAACCAACCAAGCTGTCGACTTCTACTGATAGATTCACGGCGCGAGCATTTAAGTATGGAAATTCTTTTGGGGAAAAAAATAAAAAAGTACACATTAATAATATTGTAATATCCATTGAACATTTCGTAAATATACGTTGGACATTTTCTTATTATACTATGAACATTTTAAATAATACACGATGAACTTTTGGTGTTATGTGATAAATATTTGTGAAAGCAAGTATGAATATGTGCATCGAACAATTTCTGAAAATACGCATTGAACATTTTGTAATAAATGTTGAAAAAATTTCAAAGATACATTGAAATTGGTGTGATATACATTGAAATTTCAAAAACACAGTGAACATTTATATTCATTGAACAATTTCTAATATACGATGAACATTTTTATTAATGAGTGAAGTTTTTGTAAATATACTGTGAAAATTTCTTTAATATATGCTGAATATTTTTTAACACGCAATGATCTTTGTATAAATACAGGAAAAAAGAAACAAAAAATGAAAAAGGAAAAACAGAAAAGAAAAATACAGAAACAGAAGGAAAAAAAACAGAACAAAAGAAAAAACACGAATCGACTGTGGGCCAGCCCAAAGTGGTGCGTGGGAGATCGCACTTCAGCGAAGCGATGCCCTTTTGATGCTCACGAGCGTCAAATAGGAATCGCCTCTTCGACCTGGGCACAGGTGTTCCTCCACCAGCTCGGGAATCCCCTTCCACTCGCCACCGCCACCGCCGGCGAGCCACGGACCTTCTCCACGCCCCCATCCCCTCGCCAAGACAGGAAGATTCGCGCGCAGGAGGGTCTCCTCTGATAGCGGTCGCCGCCACCCCCTCCAGGTGCCACCCCTGCCCGATGCTCATCCCACATCGACGCCGCGATCCGCCCTGTTCTGTCCTGTAGATCCGTTCCTCTTGACTGGTTTGGATCTTTTCTAGGATAGATTGGCATTGAAGCTACCCTGATTGCCTGATTCTGCCAAACATTCTTTGGGGAAGTAGAACTAAAATTGGTGACGCAGTTGACTTAGATGTCGCTCTGAATCCCACTTCACCCTACAACCAATCTTTGTTGGTGTAAATTAGGTTGGAGCTTGTAAAGATGCCGTTGATGTCAATCTAATTCTGTTCCCTGATTCTGCAAATCTACTCTGGACGCCCTGACTTTGTAGCTTAGGTGCGTGTACCCTGGTCTGACAGATACTGCTTATAGAACAATTAAACTTTGATGCCTGTGTGGTTGGTTTACATGTCATCCACGATTTGCACTCAGTTATCTATCTAGTCCATCCCGCGTCGTTAATTTTATTTGCCTGCCCAGTCCGGTAATCTGCTGCCTTCCCCAAATAGTACCGTTTATTCTGACAGATTGCTAGCTCTGATGTGCCATGTGATGTAATGTAACACATTTGCATTATCCGTGCGGTGGGTTCATGTTCCCCTAAACTCCGGCACATGTTGGATTCTTTTTTTCCGTTTTAATGGTCCCAATCTGACTCAAGGTGTAGACAGTTGGTACTTGTGTTCACAATGGCCAGACCACTGGCCATTGTGATTTGGGCATTTTGCTCTTAGTCCATTTAGTTTTGGTCCTTTTACCATGAAGCCGCATGATCCTCCACCCCTCCTCCCCCTGTTTTCTCTCTGCTGCTGGCTAAATGGTATCACCCGCTGCCACTGTAGGACACCATTGTTTACATGATATATGTGTCAGATTGTTTGTTAATCTTTCAGTAACATTACTATTCGAAATGACTTGGTTGTTCTGTTTGCCAAACAGGTAATATTCTACTGCCCCGAGCACATTGAAAGATGGTTAATGCAATCAAGGGGCTGTTCATCTCCTGGTAAGCTCATCAATCCCAACAGGATCCATCCACCGTTTTGTTCATTCGACCATCACTCTGCAGCTTTAGTTGATCCGCTGGTTTATCTTTTTTTGTTTCCCAGTGATATACCGATGGCTCAGTTCATTGTCAATATGAATGCGTCAATGCCCGCATCGGAGAAGTTCATCATGCACATTCTTGACCCCACACACATGTTTATCCAGCCTAATATGGGAGATTACATCAAAAGTAAGATGGCGGAGTTCAGAGACCAGAACAGCTACGAGAAGCCGACATGAAGGGCCACCATCCATTACCGCGGTGCCAGCTTCAAGAAACTCCATCAAGAGATACCTATGTTGATTATCGCTATGTAGAGTGGTTATATGCTGAGACTGAACATTATGTTTCACTCTCTCGTGATGTTCTGGAATGACAGTTCTGTCGTATCACAGAGTTTTGTGTCTTATGTATCCTCGGAGTGAGCCTTTAGCTGATAATATTTTTGGTGATGTTGATCTTGATACCGTGTGCTTAATAAAGTACCACTTCTTATGTATTATTACCCTTGTCAAGATGTTCGGTAAGCTAATTACTGGAGCTCTGGATAGAGCCAAGTAGAAGCTTTACTAACATTGTTTTCCAAAGTCAAAACATTGCTTCCCATGAAGATATATTTGTGTTACAATTCGTAAAATCAAGTCTACAGTTGGTTCAGCTGCCAACAAGAAAATTACCTTTACTATTTTGCTTGGATCTGGCTTGTTTTGACTTTTGTATGGTTTGCAAAAGAGAAATGAGCACATGGCACAGTATGATGAAGTTGATGCCCCTCTTTTACTCCAAGCAGCAAGTGTGGCCACCAGGAGGTAACATTCCCTCACATCTTTATAGAAAGGTACATCCTTTTTTCTCAAAGTAGTGAACAGATACAGAAACAATTGTACTCCTTTATCATGTTCAGATAGCTGAGAACAAGAAGCATTGAGTGAGGGCGCTTCATGTCCCTCTCGTGGAGTCCCAAACGTCCAGCAGTGAACTTCGGATGGGAAGAGATATTTAGTCTGGGGGCGCTTCATGTCTGCCGGCGCTGAGAGCCTCCGAATCCTTTTTATAAGAGAGGGCACCGTAGTTTTCTGGATTAATAATAAATAAAAGGATCACGTAGTATATATGGGGACATGTTACATGGTATGGTAATGGTACAGGAAGTTCAATTGTACATAGCATCGTCTTGGATGAGGCGTGAGCGTGACTCACAATTGCCTATTTCGACGACCTGCAATCCACATAGACAATGTGTTGTGTAATTTATTATGATCCTGCCCCTTGTCATGAAAAATCTCTCCATTTCTGGCAATAATTTATCTACCTTCAATTCTGATACAAATGTGATGGGCCATTTTTATATACAGAATTCTGATACAAAGGTTAACATTTTTATATACAGAATTTATAACCCCTCAATCATCATGGCTGACGGGACGCAACATGCGAGTGTCTCGTTTGTTTGATTGTTTGCATGTAGCTAGTGATACATAGTGAGTAGGGATGCTTACCGGTAGGCTTTGTCTGATGACGATATGAGGTGTTTGTGCCGCTTAAACATCGGCGGCGTTTTTGTTCTTGTTTTCTATTTATTCTGAATTACAGAGAGGAAATCGGTCCCCTGGCCTGACTTTGCGCCATGGCGATCCAAAAAATTCGTGTCAATCCAATGAACAGATCAGGGAGGAGTAATACTCACTCCAGGTAGTTAAACCTGCGGGCTAAACCGGCTAACAAACTAGTTTAACTGCTAACTGGCGTAACTGAAGAAAAACGACACCTACACTGAACTTACGAACTAATTAAATCCCGCAAGGTTTATTTCTAACATGAGGCATGTTGTGTACGACATAAATTGTTTGGTAAGCTGTATAGAAGTCAAAATGGGTCCGGACAGCTCGGTCCTGACGATGCGGGCTGTTTCGGGGTCGGCAAAGGAGATGACCTTAGTTGCTTATATTCATGGCCGGAGCATCATATGGAATATCCTGGCTGAGTTTAGCACTGGCAGTAGTTGGGGCCTTGCACCAAAGCAAATCGCCCAATTAAATAGTAGTTGCTTTGCTAATGGCCCTAGTAAGGGGATCAGTGTCCCTCGGTTCTTGCAGTGTCTACTGCAGGTACAAACCCAAAAGGAACCCAACAAATTATGGCTACTAGAAATCATCGTTAGGCATCTTGATTGAGTGTGTGACCCAACCGCACAAACACTTCCTCGTTGCCTGATTGTAGCAGGATAGAATCTTTTAATTTCTATCCATCTTCGACTCCTAGTTTACACCCTCATATCTCGTGCATTCAGATACATTTGCCGCCTACTGCTATATTTAGAAGCAAGCAGAGGATCGTGCACACATCACATAGGTTTCACAGAAAAGTCATACAACTCATAGGTTTGAATTTGGGAACCAACCAAGTTAAAAACTGTGCATATGAGAGCAAATTTACGGCTATTTCGAATGTGGTGTCTCCTGTTTCTCCTCGCTGCACGAGCATATGTATCCTTGAGCAGTTCGATGGAAATGTTTACTACACAAACTCTGTTTGTTTTTCTGTGTTTTCAGATCGTAGACAGTGACCCTGCCGGGCTATTTATTATGGAATGTGGGCAAATTTGTATCTCTGAACAAATCTGTAGGTTTTATTACGATATTAGATGCATGTTACCTCTGCCTGTGTGACTGTCCATGATGTGCCTCGCACGCAACATCTCTCATTTAAGTCGATCGGTCATGCAGTGCGATGTTTGTACCAGTCATGTGCACATTGTAAGTGCTACACCTCAAATTATAATTAATCCTTCTAACAACTTCACATTTAAGTCACCTGGATCTAAATAAACAAAAGATGACACCTAACTGTAAATTTGAATGCATACCAAGAGCGTGACTCTCTCTCTCTCTCTCTCACACACACACATCCTCTGTGCCAACTTTTCCTGTGAAGGTAGCTAGGTAAAGCAGTTTTAACATGCTCCTTCGTACCCCTCTTTCCACATGATCTGAGCCGTTGATCGCACTAATTAGTGGTCTGATTAACTCTCACCTTCACGTTAAAAATAATCGGTCCACATCTCAAGTACTAGTAGAGTTTCACTTGCTTGCCATGACCCAATGAGATGACAAAAGGTTGTTTGCCACACAAAAAAAAGATGACAACATGCAGAGCACTGACTAAAAAGTAGTGTGCAGTGGAATAGTGCACATAAATGACAAACATCCGACCTTATGGTCAAGTCGTCCGCCTATCTTTCTGATCTCATTCGTTTTCCGATCGCATAAAAAGTCATGAGATCAAAAAAGAAATGTGGATCTCCGTTCACCTTCACTACTGGGTCGCCATGCCAAAGAGAGAACTGGGCGGGCCAGGTAAAGGGAGAACCAAAAAAGTAGAAATTCTCAGCCATACTACCAGTTTCGGTAGGCACTAATCAGTGCACATTGCATCCTTTGTTCATCAACTATTCGAGTGTTATAACCAATAACCTGTAGGGAAATTTGTATCGACTGGTAAATGAGAATTTTGGAAGGAAAATAAAATGACATGTGCGGCTATGCCTGTGCAGTTGTCGGTTGCCGGTGCTAAACCTGTTACTGGGTCGCTGTGCAACGCGACATGCTTGTGAGAGGACAAATCCTTCAGGCGGTGGGCTTGGACCGGTCATGTAAATGGGTGGGATGCGACGCTTGTGTGGACTGCAGGTGATGGGCTGAGCTAGGATCCAAAGCATAGACAAAAAAAAAAGTGTGAACAACCTTGGCGGGGCATGGCCGCCTGTATGGTGAAGATGGTCCACCAAAGCATGATATAAAATAAATGTTCACCATATAAAAAGTTCAACATGTAATAAAAATGTTTATTGATAAGGCATGTCACCGGTCCACCAAAGCATGATTTAGTATACACGTAGAGCAGTTAATATGAAGCATCTTTTAAGGGAGAGTTAACATGAAACCTGGTTAGATGGCTAAGCTGGATTTCATCAAGCCACCCGTATGGTGAAGGTGGTGCCAGCCACTGCAATCCACGATTGCCTAAGGCTCGAACTTAGGCTGGCTTGTATATTGTGTCAGTCTAGCAAATTAATTTGTGCATACAAACTTCTCACAGTATGTGATGGGGATTGTAACCCTATTTTGCATGAATTTTTTTGCAAGTTAGTGTTCTTCTTCGATCGACTTCATATGTGTAGTAGTACTAGTAATTATTAAACTAATAAATATGTACTCCCTCTGATCCAAAACAAGTGTCGTGGTCTTGTTTCAAATTTTAACTAAAACCACGACTCTTATTTTGGATCGGCGGGAGTAATAATTATGTTCAACCAGTTTCAGTAACTTCATGTGAGAGGGAAATAAAGAAAATAAAAATCATAAACTAGATTAGCAGGCAGATATAAGTCATGAATGGGATAAGGTACAAGCAGAGTTTTTTTCCTCGGCTGAGATTTTCAGAAACCGGACTTTCCGGCAGCCGGCGGAAAATTCAAATATCGCTCAAAAATTTTGAATTATTTGAATTTATATGGCTAATGTATGTCAAATAGCGCTCGTATGCCATTCTAAGCAGAAAATAACTCGTAGTACGATGGTATGAGTCGCTAAATTTTTCAAGTTCATAAAAAATAGGAAAATAGTGTAGCCCGAAGCGGGAAGGGTGGCTCGAACCCGAAGACAGGCTGGCCACTTGGACAGGAACATCGCTGAGTGAAACCCATGCGCAAACACTTTATATTGAGGTACAAAATATTTTGATTCAAAATATGTTCGAAAATTTTGGACAAAAATTCCGAGATTTTCCCGAAACAGGTTTTCTTGGTCACTAGCGAAAATAAATCGGAATCGAAAAAAAAAAGCTTGGGTACAAGAAGAAATTGCTGCACAGGTCTCTGGATTACATCCAGCAAGTGTTGCAAGCTGATCCTGCTGAGGATAGTGATCAGGCTGAACTCAGACTGGAACAGCTTCGGCATTCCCCAGCCGAGAACGATGTGGTGCCGGGTAGTCTATTGCTGTGCAATGCAGCCCATGGCTTCCATACGACATCTGGGCACTGCGTGCCCGGAACGGGCAAGACATCCCATGCTTTCAGCATAGTATGGTGAAGAGAGCTGGCCGAGTAAATTCCCTGAAGCCTCTTATCCCCATGACCCCTTGTGAGCTACGTTTTGTTTATAGTTCTGGAAAAAACAATCTACGTTTTTCTTTGGACGATTGCCTAAAGAAAAGGGAACTCCTATGTGACGCTCTCTGCGTCAAGTTGCTGCGGCTTCGCACAGGAGCGTCCCCGACTGGGCCGGCCCATGAAGATGACGATCGACATGAACGAACATTGCTCAAAAAATACTGCGATACGAGGATTCGAACACAGGATCAAGCGATATAGATGATGTGTTCCTACCAGCTCACCTCGCACACTTATGTGCTCATAACTTAGCATCAAATATAAAGAACTAGAGACGCTTTGCAGATCCGAATTACTTTAGAAATTTCAAAAGTAGTTTATTTTTTCAAAAAAATGGAATGTTCTGGCAAACACAAACACTTTCCAAATTTGGAACAATTTTCCGAAAAACTATGACATTTTCGAAAAATAAGGGAGATTTTTTGAAATAATGAACAGTTTTGAGATTGTCATTCTTTCTGAAAACACAAACAAATTAAAAAAACGTGAAAAAATTTCATAATTCCAAACATATTTCATAAACAGGAAGAAACGGTGAACAAATTTTGAAATCTGGAACTTTTTTCTAAAATGCGAACAATTTTTGAAAGTTCTGAACATTTTGAGAAAACTCAAACATTTTTTCAACACACAAACGAATTTTGGAGACGAGAATATATTTTTTTGGAACGGAAACATTTTCTAAACTACCCAAAAAACTGAACAGGAACAATTTTTCAAATATCAAAACAAAATTTGGAAACACAAACAACTTTTGAGTTTCCCAAATATTCTTGAAATTTGTGACATTTCTTTAAAGCACAAACATTTTCTAAATCTTAAGAACAAATTTTGAAACAGAGAACAAATTTAGAAGCACGAACAATTTTTTAAAGCACGAACAATTTTTGAATGTTGAGAACAAACTTTGATATGGAGAACAAATTTGGAAGCTCGAGCAATTTTTGAAAGCACGAACAATTTTTGAATCTTGAGAACAAATTTTGAAATGGAGAACAAATTTGGAAGCACGAACAATTTTTGAATGTTGAGAACAAATTATGAAATGGAGAACAATTTTTTTAAGCGCTAACAATTTTTGAATGTTGAGAATAAATTTTGAAATGGAGAAAAAATTTAGAAGCGCACTTACAAAATTTAGAAGCCAGAACAAATTTTGAATGTTGAGAACAAATTTTTAAATTTCGAACATTTTTTGAAGAGAAGGGAACAAAATTTGCAATTCTTTGAACAGTTTTTTTAATAGAATGGAACAAAATTTGGCAACCTGAGCATGTTTTGGAGAGTTGAACATTTTTGAATTTTTAAAGTACAAATATTTAGATAGAAAGAAGAATGAAAAGGGAAAAAAGGAAACAGCTACCAAAAAAAGAGTAAAAGAAAAGAAAAACGAAAAATAAAACATAAAGAAAATAATGAAAAGCTGAAGAAAACCATAAAATAAACAACAGGAAAAAAAGAAAAAAGAAAAAAACCAGATCTGGACCGGTTGGGAACCTTCTAGAAGTTTCCCAAAACCGGGATCAGTGTAATGCGCAATGGGCCGGCCCATTGAAACGCTCGCGTCGCGCTGCCTGTGCGTTTGCACGACAACTTGACGCAATGAGCGTCCAATAGGGTTTTCTTAAAGAAAAAGGCTTTGTTCGTGAGGAGCTACGTCTTGAAGCGGATTTGGATGGGCCGGGAAGGTATATTTATGCAGGGGCGCTTGCGCCCATTGTCCTCTCGTTGGTGTACAGCTTACTGGCCATGACAAATGATAGTTGTGCAAAAGTTAGGTAAGAAAAAGAAAAAAGGATGGACAAATAATATTTTGAAAGAGCACTTTTTTTGGTAGATCGTGCCAAATTAGTAGTTCACTACAAGTATTAATTGACGTTAAGCAACTGTAGGGAGAGTGCAACAAGTACTCTAATGTGAACTATTACAAGAGTTTAAAAACTCAGTCACTTTTAACTATTTCTATTCCATAGATCATAAAAGATCACAAAAAAAATCACAACAAGGTATTTCAATAAACGGACATATATCAGGATGGAATTTCTTCCCCACGCATAAGATTTGAGGGCACTGTTGTAAGATCCAAATGAGCAGTGGCGGACCTAGAGTATCCGTCCTGGGGGCCAGTGTTCAAAAGTAATGAAAATTTACACTATATATGGTATAATTTGATCTAAATAAGGTCATTATCTCGATTATTAATCTTAAAAATGTATTAACTTGTCAGGTATTTACTGCTACATATATAGTAAATTCATTTTGCAATTTTGGAGGAGGGGTTGCCATGGCACCTATGGCACCCCCACTAGATCCACCCCTACAAATGAGGCGATACATAGGCCGTGTAAAAAAATAAAACCTGTGTTGACAAAAAAAGTCATGATTGAGCTGTTTTTGACAAAACATTTTGTTACAAATAATTTATTATTTTAGTAGAACTTTATGGTGGATTTAACATGGAATTTAATATGTGTCTCCTTGGTGACGGTGGTGTCAACAAACTAAATTGCCGGTTGTCTAGTCTAGAGCTTTAGGTCGGCATGTATTTATGTCGATCTGGCAACCGGATTTGTAGAAAAATCTCAGAACAAGAAAGAAGTTAGCATTCATATGTGTAGTATCCCCGCCAAAAAAATATGTCGAGTTGTAATCGTATTTCTCAGACTTCTGATGAAATAATTATGTTCAACGTGCTGGTAATTAATGAAGATGCAGGAAACAATTCAAGAAAAATACAAATCAATAGCCTGAAACTAAGATGATGTTAAGCTGGAGTATTTATTGACACCACTTTCAAGATCATGCAACAGCGTGGCATGTACATGTCAATAGGAGAGACAGTTTACAAAACAAGCATGCCGATGCAAGAGACGACCAGGTCCATGGAAAAATTGATTCACAAGTGTGTAGATTGCTGCCATGAGTTGTGCAAATTGGCATTCACAGAGGGCACCAAGTGTTGCAAGTTCATCCTCTGAAGCTAGTTGCTTGGGAAGAGGACGACGGAGCCACAACCCACCAAGGCACCGTCCCTGTACCTTCGGTAGATGTAAGGTGTAAACGCTTCGTTGGGAGATCCTCGTGTGTCGTGTCTGGCCAGACCATCAGCCGTCGACCTAAGTGCGTTGCTGTGCAATCCATCCAACGGGTTCCAGGCGGCATCTGGGCTAGGGAAGACAGTGAATGGTTTCTACACAGACTGATAGACAGACCGGACATGGTAAAGTCCCTGAAGCCTCCCATCCCCATGACCAGTTGTCAGCTATACGTTTTGGAGTAGCACGAGACATGTGTGATCCATCTTCCTTCAGGGAGAGCCTCTCCGTCCTTTTTATAGGCGAGGTGATCGTTGCTTCACAGATTAAGGATCACGTGGTCGGCTTAAATGGAGTACCTATACATGTTGCACTGTACGAATGCAACAATATGCCCGAGCTTGGGTATTGGGGATGCCCATAACAATACAAATTGGAGCAAAAATGACTATCCTAGAAAATTCTTATCATGAATTTTGTTCATCGATGGGATGATGGAGTGTACAAATTCTGAAGAGCATTATAATGTACAGATATATCTGAAAGTAGAATTCTAAAGAGCTCAAGGAAATGCCAAATAGAATTCTAAAGAGCTCAAGGAAATGCCAAACTCAGTAACATCATAGTCTTGCGTACGTACTGGCGGCAACCTAAATTTGTATTTGCTGGTGTGGAAACTAACGGCATCTTCAATGCCGTGCATCCAAACAAACACACTAAAATTCTGTGAACACATCCGAACGTGTACATGGATAGTGATTAGGGAGGCTGTCATCCAACATGGTGTAACAAATATTTACCCTTTGTCCAATGGATGCCGGATAGGGAAGGGGGTTAAAAAGAAAGTGGGTTTGTAGTGGGATCCAAGGCATGTCCATAGTGTATTCAAAATCCCCCCATCCACTATGGATCTTTGCTTCGCTCGCGGTTGCCCCCCGCCCCCGCAAAACCCTAACCGCCGCAGCCGCACCCCTCCTTCCCCTCCGCCGCTGCCAGAGGTGTGCGCCGGCGTGCGCTCGACACTGATGAAGGTGGCGGCGGGGGATCCGGCGGCTCCACTCAATGTGGAGGCCCTCGGCATCTGGGGCGGCGGCCCCGAGCGGAGAGCGCCGGGGTGGCCCTGGCGGCGGTCAATTCTTGCCGGAGCTGGTGAGGCGCCTCTCTCAGTCTCAAGGGGGACTAGGAGGCGTCAGTCCCCGGTCGCTGGTGTTCAGCCTTTCCTGCGCGGTTGCCTCCACTAGATCCAATCCATCCTCTCCGCCCCGATATGCTCCTTCCATTGCCGGATCCGGGTCCCAGTGGCTTAGGCTGTTCTTCCCGGGCGCTGACAGCGTGGATCTCGTCGAGCGAGGTTGGATCTGGGGGAAATCCCTGGCCGGCGCAGCCACACCTTAGGCGATGTCCTGGGCGCCGTTCCCTTCCTTGGAGGCTGTGGTGTGGAATCTTCTCCCCCTCCTTTCGTCCCCTGCTAGGTGAAAACCTAGGTCCCCTGATTCGGGCGGCGACGACACATTCGTGTCGTGTTCCTTCTTGGAGGCGCAGTCCGGAGATCGCTGGGGTGGCGAGAGAGTCGGTTTGTGGGTGTGATGGTGGCGGATGGCAGCTTGGCTCTGCGCTTCAATGCGTTTTCTTCAGTGGCTCATTGATGTTAACCTTGTTTGCTGCGACTGCGGGCGACGGCTCTTGCCCTTCGGTGTGGCTTAACCGCGGACGATGACGGTGCTCAGAGTGATGTGCTCTGAGCTTGCAGGTCTGCTCCTAGTTCCTTCTCCATACGCAGCATGGAAGTCTTCCATCTGGGTTCTAGGGTGAACCGAACTGGCGGCTGCCGGTGCGGCATCCTCTGAGCCAGGATGAAAGGGCAGGGGCCCTTTGCAGCGGCAATTCCAGAGGAGGTTCGGTCCATTACTGTCTTCGAGTTTGGCTACGATCACGAAGCTTGTGCGGTGGTGCATCCTCTCAAGTCAGTAGTTAGTCCTGTTGGTGTAGGTCGTCCTGTAGGGTGATGGCTGCAGCATGGCGTTCATGTGCTTGCTATTGCTGCTGCCTTTGAGTGTATTTCGCTTTGCTCCTTGTATTAGCAGCTTGTTTCTATTTGCTTTTCCTTATAAGTTGGTGATCTTGTAATCCTGACCGGTTGATGGCTTTGTTAATTCAAAGTCGGGCTCTCCTTGAGCCTTCGTTCTAAAAAAAACTACTACATTTGGTATCGATTCGTGGGATTTCGGACATTTGTCCGTGTCAATGGACGTTTGATGTACCCATTGGATGACGAAAAGTTTTCGAGCCTGACATTAAGCATCGATTTGACGGATCCGTTGGAAATTCCATAAATGTAACCGAGCACGGCGACTTACAGCCGCTTTATTTTACAACACAAAGAAATGCAGGTAATGATTCTTCTGTTTTTCTAGCTGATCGTCATTTTTTTTCACATTTCTTTCTGCATGTGAGAATTTAATAATAATTTTTAATTAATTTCAAAACTAGTAGCGAATAGCAATATTTCTTTTATTTAATAGAGGAGCAAGCGTTGACCTCTGTATTGAGCGATGCATCAACTTTGTAGGTATGATTTTTATTTTTAGAAAAGGAGGATGACCCCCGGCCTCTGCATCTGGGCGATGCATACGGCCACTTTATTAATTATTCTCATAAGACCTTACAAAGACATATAACAGCAAGACTAAAGCCACTTTCTCAGCAACAACTGTCGCTACACCTATCCAATCGATGAAGGGGCGCTGATAGTCTGGGCCTAATACCAAACAGACACCGCAGCCAAACCTAAACATCTAAGACCTGAGGTCCCAACCAGACGCCTTTGCGGGTATGGGGTACCTACCAGTCCGGCGCACTCTCAACCAGACGCCGCGGGTATGAGGCCGCCGCAGCCACCGCCACCAAACCATCTTCGAGCTGTACTATTGCATCTACCTTGCACGGTCTAGCTACCGCCGACGCCACCACGATGCCGACAGCTCCACCGCTCTGCGCCGTCCATCCCGACGCGGACACTCGAAGATCTGTCGTGCGTAGCACCCGCCGACTAGGCATGACTCAGCGTAGCACCTGCCGGCCAGCATGACTTGACATCTCTTACCGATGCATCTCACGCGTTAGAACGCCGCCTCCTGCCAACCTCCACACCATTGCCGCTGCTGGAACTGACACACGAAGCCCTTCACCCATAGCAACTCCCCCGAACGCCCAAGCCTCCCAAGACGGCGCCTCCATGGAGGTTACGATGCAAAGGACGCCGCCGCCGTCCAATCCAAGACGGATTTTGGACTTTCGTCCGGGAACGGGACGGAGGTGGATAGGAGGGACCTCGACTTCGCCATCAAGATGGGTAACGACGTCAAAGCCGTCGCCGATGCCGGGCCGAGCTAGCCGACCAAAGTTTCCTCCGGTCCTCTTCCTGTACCACCAATCTCCATCTGCTTTGGATTTGGCAGCAGCCAAGACCCGAAAACTCCAGAGAGGGAAGCACCATAAGGCTCAACACCTCCGGCGTAGATCCATCCAGGCGCCGGATCAAGGAAGACCCGACCTGGTCAGCGATTTAAAGCCACCATCCTGCGCCGGCCGACGGCTATCAGGCACCGGATCCAGAAGGATCGGACCCAAGACCGACGGCGCACGCGACCACCAGATCCAGCGGCCGCACCACGCCGCGAGCACGAACCCCAACCGCCGGCGCGCAGTGCACGTCGCGGGCAGGATCCATCTGCAGCGCCGCCGCACCCCGCAAAAGTACGGCGCCTCCTCTCGAACGGCCGTCCCGCGCCAGCCCATTCGGGGGAAGGGGAAGGGAGCCCCGCCGCCGCCCCTGCCGGCCTGGCTTTGCCCGGCGGCGCTACTGGCGGCGGCGAGGATGGAGGAGATGCGGGGGAGTCCGGGCGCCGGCGGCTAGGGTTTCCCCCTGGTCGCCCACGGGAGCGACCCGAGGGGTACAACCTTCAACACGGTCAACCTTCAACTTTGTAGGTATGATGATAGTGTTCATCCAGAAAGATGGCTTTGTGTTGGTCTATGTATTTGCTTCTTAAAGTTTTATGGAATAATACAATAAAGATGGTTGTGTACATCACTCGATGTAGAGTCCGGGGGTTATCCTCATTTTAGAAAAATAAAATAAGGCTAAGCCATTTAAAGAAAAAGAACCCAGTGTTGACAAAAGACATTATGATCGTGTGGCTTTACTAAACTTTTGATAAAACTAAATTTATTAATTAGTAGAACTTGGTAGTGGATATAATATGGAATTTAATATATGTCCGTTTGGTGAAGGTCGTGTCAACGAACTCAATTGACGATAGTCTATTCTAGAACTTAGGTCGCCTCCTAGCTTGTGTCGATCTGGATTTGCAGAAAGATCTGGCAACAAGAAATAAGTTCCAATTGTTCTTTGGTTAACATTATATATCTAGCACCCCTGCAAAAAATATATCTTGGGGGTTAACATTGTTCTATAAATTTAATTTGGATTGAAATATGCCTTGGGCTTCAGCGATTTCTATTCTGTACTATTGTATGATGTTGCAATTTTGGCCTTCTAAGTGGTCCAACACCATCCTTCGACAACTCATGTCCAGTGTTTGCCTTACCGCTGCCGGAGATAATGCGTGGGTGGTCGGACTTCTGTTTCTTGTGGGTCTGCTCCTGCTGTCTCACCTTTGGCAGCCTTGGTGCCTTCATTTGGGTTCTAGGGGAACCACTCTGCCGGCTACCCCAATGAACCTGGGTGAAAAGGGTAGTAGCCCTTTGCGGTGGTGGAGACAGATCGTTGTTGCCGCTGTTTGTTCCCTTGGTGGCAGTCATCGAAGATAATACTTGTGCAGTGGTGTCCTCCTCCCACGGCCTTAGTAGTTTAGTTGGTGTAGGCGTAGCGGTGGTAGTTGGCAACGATGTACCTTTGTAAAGATGAAATATGGAACTAAGGGAGTATTTCTTAGACTTGTAAAGAATGAACCACAACTAATATGGAACTATGGGAGTATCCCCTACTAAATTTGTACTGAATGAACGACAACTAATATGGAACTAAGGGAGTATTTCTTAGACTTGTAAAGATGAAATAATTGTGTTCAACCAGTTCCAGTAAGCAACTAATATGCAAGAACTAAATCATGAAAAATACAAATCGGAAGTATTCGGATCAGATTGTTTCGCCTTTCAAGATCGTGCAAGAGAGTGGCATGCATGTGAGTAGGAGAGAAAGTTAAAAACACAAGCAAACCCAAGCAAGCCACGACAAGGTCTTGCTGCACAAGTGATAAGATTGCTGCTATCACTTGTCAAAATTGGCTTTCACACAGGGAAGCATGTGTCACAATTTGATCTATTTGGTCTAGGTTCTCCACAAGAGGATGATGGCACCGCAACTCACGAAGGCAAGGTCCCTGTACCTTTCTCAGCCGGGAGATGTAAGACGCAACACTTCGAATGGAGAGGCTCGTTGGCCAGACCATCAGCCGCCCACGTAAGTGCGTTGCCGTGCAATTCGTCCAACGGCTTCAAAAGGGTATCTGGACTAGGGAAGTGACCTAATGATTCATAGACGGACTGATAAACAGACCAGACTTGGTAAAGTCGCTGAAACCTCCCATCCCCATGACCAATTGTCAGCTATACGTTTTGGAGGAGCACGAGGCATGTGTCATCCCTCTTCCGCCAGGGAGAGCCTCTCCGTCCTTTTTATAAGCGTGGTGATTGTTGCTATCTGGATTATTAAGGATCACGTGGTCGACTTAAATGGAGAGCCTATATATGTTGCACGGTACCAGTGCAACCCAGGAGTATAAATATGCGCCCATACTTTGCTATTGGAGATGTCCACAACAATACAAAATAGAGCAAAAATCGTTGAGTAAAGAGGCAGTTTTTCAACTAAATTAATCCAAGAATAAATCACTAGCATGACATTGACAGAAATTAACGCATGCTGATATTCGATCATGGAAGTTTAATTACGCCCGAGCGCAGAATCGCTAATCGTGCGCTCCGGCTAGGTGGGCGGACTGGACGTCCGCGCGCACTGGCACCAAATTAGCCAACCAACAAACCTCCCTCCGCTTGCTCGTAAAAAGGATGTAAACCATCGTAACATCAATAATTGATTACCTACAGACCACCACGCCCAGCCAAATTAGCTGACCACATCTTCTTTTGCTTTAGACCCTCGTAACGGTTTGCAAAATACAGTAAAATGATTACCCCACTAGATTTGCCTTGCTAACTAGCCGGGTCAGTGACTTCTGTACGTGCCAATTGTTGTTCGATTTGGGTATGTGGTAGTTTAATTACGACATCGTCATTACTAATAGTATTAAATTTTAGTTTTCCCCATTTCTAGAAGTACAACGTGGCCTTACCATAGACTTATAATTGAGCCCAACTTGACGTTACCATGAATTACTAGATCTACCACTTGTAGTTACCATACATGCAAAAGTGAACACAACGTGGCGACCCTCCATTCCAGAGAAATGAATAATTACTAGAACTACTACTTTGGATTACCACATTTCATCCCTCATAGAGGTGGACACAGTAAGCAGGTTACCATCGGTTACCATCAAATTAGAAACAAATAGAAGTGTGACCGTTGTAACGTGGTTAGTGTGTTTTACTACATGTTACTCATGCTTTACGATCAAGTGGGAAGCAACTGCACCGAGCGTGCGCGCGTTGAGTTGTTTAGAGGAGCATGGAGCGCGTGTTCTGGCCGGAGCGCAGAATAAGGAATTTACGCTCAGGCTTAGTTTAGCACACCTATATATATGCACGTCCGGGTGGTGAGGCGTTGGCTGAACCCACATCCGAGACAACCCACGATCTGATGTCGCAGATCATGGCCCAGCTATTAGAAACTCTCGGTTCCTGACAGGCAAAAAAGCACAAAGGTGTGAGCTTGGCTCAATCTCGCAACGCGCGGTGCGGCGCGTTGTGACGGGCGGGGAGGAGAGGAGCGTGCAGGAATCACTTCTCTTCTCAAGCTCCAATACCATGTGGAAGTGAATCCCTTATAAGGAGGTCCAACTCCTCTACTAGCGGGGTGGGACTAAACTTCCCACAACCCCTTGTCATAACACCGACATGGGCCATTAGATATTTTTCTGACATTGATAGATGGGCCTGAAGCCCATCCCATATTTCAACAATCCCCCACCAGATCTTAAGGGACCATTGTGTCATCTATTCCAATCAATGTTTGGATATACCAGTATTTCACTGAAGACCTGTTAAGGTTGAACTTCACCTAGATCAAGTAGCTATACTCCTTCACAACAGAACAATGGACTATGCCTTGAATTGTTAGTTTGGTGTAAAGAATTTTTTCACCACATGTCTTATTAGTACTAGGCTGCCGAAGGCAGACCCCTAGGGTGGAGCATATTAGTCACACTCCCGGCCTGTTCATGAGCTTGCTAGAAATCACCCCAATCTCATAGACTATGACCAGTAGTCGGACTCATATATGTGTGTTCTTCCAAAGATCTATCTGTAGGATAACATCTTGCTTACATAAGCTTTGGAACATATTAAGACAATAGTCATCCTACCATATAGTATCTGAGAGTGTTGCATCTCCAACGGAGTGGGTTAGTAAAGTTACTCTCCTCAGTTCACCAATGGCTTGTTTTCCTAGGTCCTACTTCACGGGATCTCCGATCTCATAGGTTGGGTTATCACCATGGCAACTCATGTGGGTCTCATACCCATCTCCCTCGATGCATTATCTATCACAACACACGATAGCCCTTTAGTAAAGGGATCTGCCAGATTCTTAGCTATTTGGATATAATCCAACGCTATCACTCCAGAGTTTCGTAATTTTCTAACATATTTTAATCTCCTTCTTATGTGTTTGCTGGACTTCATGTTGTCTTTTGAACTCTTCACCTTGGGTGATAACAGTCTGATTGTCACAGTTCATAAGGATAGCCGGAACCGGCTTCTCAACCAATGGAAAGTCCTTCAAAAGATCTCGAAGCCATTCCGCTTCAACACCAGACGTGTCTAATGTTGTTAATTATGCTTTCATTGTAAATCTCGTTAAGATCGTTTGCTTGCAGGACTTGTAGGAAGCAGCACGACCTCCAAGAGTAAACATATACTCAGTTGTGACCTTCGTCTCATCATCATCAAAGATCCAATTCGCATCACTATAACCTTCAAGTACTGATGGGTATCTGATACAGTGAAGTCCATAGTTCGTAGTACCTTTCAGATAGCGCGTAACTCATTCAGTAGCAAACCAATGTACATCACCGGGTTTGGAAACAAATCGGCTCAGCTTGCTCATAGCAAACGCGACGTCAGGCCTTGTTGCGCCCACTAGGTACAGGAGTGAACCTCTCATTTTCACTTGCGCAGTTTCTCTTTGCATCAGCAATGGCCCGACCAAGATCATCAGCGGGCTCATCTGATGCCTCTTGATATCAGCTTTCCCCGTTGTAGTATAACCGTATTCAGGGATCATAGGATAGTTGTCATCATCCTCTTCTTCTTCATTGTCTTCCATCATAACCACTTGTTCTCCGTGCTTGGTCCAACAATTATAGTCGTACATGAAACCGGACTAAAGCAGGTGGTTGTGAAGGATTTTTTAGGCCAATTAATTCCTATCATTCTTACAGACACCACATGGAAAACACATAAAACCATTCCGCTTGTTTGCCTCAACAACACATAGAAAACTACACATGCCATTAATGAACTGGGGAGAGCATTGGTCATCGTACATCCACTGCCGACTGATCATCATTACACAAGATAGAAAAGACCAAATTAATACATTTCATACATAGAGTTCATACATACCTCTCATAAAACAACATACATCTATCTAGCTAAGGCATTTGAATGCAACAACAAATGTGATCAAAATTGCAACTAAGGTAATAAGTCTCTTTATTAAGGGCATATTTTCTAATCTTTCTAATCTTCAAGTGCATTGCATCCATCTTGATCTTGTGATCATTGACGACATAGGCAATATACAACTCCAATTTCATCTTCTCTTGTTCTATTCTTTTCAATTTTTCTTTCAAATAATTGTTTCATTTTTCAACTAAATTTAACTTCTCGACAAGAGGGTTGGTTGCAATTCCCGGTGCACATAACTCCTAGATAAAAATATCTATGTCAACTTGATGGACATAATTGTCATAAATACGAAATGAAACAAATAGTTATAAAAGATAATATACCACTTCCGAATCATAAAATGGATGAGGGCCGACGGGGATAGATATCAAAACCATGACACTACTAACACTACTAGGGAAAACCTTATACACAGAACTTTAGCAGTAGCGTGGGTCAAAAAAGCACACTGGTGCTAATTAGCAGTAGCGCGCCTGAGGGAGTCCTGGACTAGGGGGTGTCCGGACAGCCGGACTATCATCGTCAGCCGGACTCCAAGACTATGAAGATACAAGATTGGAGACTTCGCCCCGTGTCCGGATGGGACTTTCCTTGGTGTGGAAGGCAAGCTTGGCGATACGGATATGTAGATCTCCTACCATTGTAACCGACTCTGTGTAACCCTAGCCCTCCCCGGTGTCTATATAAATCGGAGGGTTTTAGTCCGTAGGACAACACAACCATTACAACAATCATACCATAGCACTACTAGGGAAAAGCCTATACACAGAATCTTAGCAGCAGCGCGGTTCAAAATAGAGCGCTGCTGGTAAGTAGTTGTAGCGCTCTTTACGTAAACTCGCTGCTGCTAAATATTTAGCAAGAGCGCCGCCGTAAACACGCTGCTACAAATATCGACCGCGGTGTTCCCCACCTCTAAGTAGCAAGATGGCTGTCGCAGAAACAGCGCCATCGCTAAGTGCATAGTAGTAGCGCCGTTTCCGAGATCGCTGCCGGTAAGTTTCAAATTGCCGCAATTTTTGTCCCGCTTAGCAGATGCGCCTTACGAAAGCGCTGTGTTGCTAAGTTCTTAGCAGCAGCGCGTTTCTCACCAGCGCCATCGCTAACCCCACCAACCCCCAACCCGTCCCCTCCCTCCCCTTGCTTTTTTTCCTTCCCCTACCTCCCCCTCTCCTCTCTTCCCTCCACCACATGCTCCCACTCTCACTTTTTTCCCTTCCCCTACCTCCCCTCTCCTCTCTTCCCTCCACCACATGCTCCCACTCTCACTCTTCTTCTTCTCAATACTTCTCCCCCATTACTCCCTCTCTTCTCTATCCACCTTCTCTCTCTTCATTACTCCTACATAACTACACCACCTCCATTAATGCATCTCCTTTCTCTTTTCCTTCCCCTCCACTAGTTGAAGTTGTCTCCTTCCAAATTAGGTAGCTAGGTAGATGTAGGATTTAGTTAAGGACATATTTGCCCCTAACTAGATCTATCTTTGTCAAGAAGAGCTTAATTTGTGCACTTTTGATCTCCCTACAACATCATCTTCGGCCATCAAGATAGAGGTGATGAAACTTTCATGCTTTTGCAAAATGGAAATGTGTTTATGTGTGTGTGATATGTTTGTGGAAATTGTGTGTGTGGCATGAGTTGACGCCGCCAAATTGTGCTTTTGAGTTTCCTATGTTTTGCCGAAATGTCGATTTATTTCTGTTTCGGCGAATTCCGGGCAAACCCTAGATCCATATATGTCCTATTTTTAGGGAAGGTCATGCCAAATTTTTTTATGACTTTGATGCATGCATGCATTTTTACAATCAATTTTTTTATTATTACCGTGCAGAGTTGACGATGGTCAGTGGAACGATGGTGGACAGGTGGTTGCGGTTGGCGGTGCAAGACATGAAAGAAAATAACCGGACAGAGGTTTTATGTCCGTGTCGAAAATGCAAAGGAATAGTTTGGCTCGACCCCCATGATGATGGTCGTGTCGAAACGCACCTGCTCATGACTGGTTTCATGGATGGCTATACTAGGTGGATAATTGAAGATGAGGATGACGATGTTGAGGATGCCGACGGGGCAGGAAATGATGACACGGGCAAGACGAAGAGATGATCGATAATGGCGGCGGGAAGAGGCCGGACATGGCGGCGGAGAAGGGCCGGACATGGCGGAGGAGAAGGGCCGACATGGCGGCGGAGAGAACGACATGGACTCCACGCAGCAGAGTTCGCTCGGTACTAAGTTCAATTGTGCGGGACCCTCATGTTCAAGCATTGCTTCGCAAGGAGACGAATACTTGAGAGCTGCTTCTAGAGAGGAGGCTAAGCTGGAGCAACTGGTGGTAGACTCAACACTCCATTGTATGATGGTTGCAATCTGAGGTGACCCGTTGAGTTTCACGCCCAACTCCGAAGACGAAGGCTAAAAACAAATGGACCGACACTAGCCTCGATGAGCATCTCAAGTACCTAAAGGATGTTCTTCCCGCGGGTAATCTATGTCCTACTAGTGTTGATGAGGCCAAGAAGATCATGTGCCCTCTTGATCTGCCACACGTTAGATACCATGCATGCATCAACGATTGCATAATTTATCGGAAGGAGCACGCAGAAAAAACAAGCTGTCCGTGTGCAATGCTTCTCGATACAAGAAGGCCGGAAGAAATGTCCCCGTAAAGTTGTATGGTACTTACCGATCACTCCCGCCTCCAGAGGTATTTTGTAGATCCCAAGGAAGCAAAGCTAATGCGCTGGCACGCGGAGAGGAAGAAGCCCGACGATGGAGATGATCCGGTCGAGACACGTGAAGGATGGAAGCCAAAGGAGAGCGTTGAACAGCTTCTATCGGTATTTTGAATGTGATGCAAGGAACATCGTGTTCGGCGCGCGGTACCGATGGCATGAACTGCTTGGCAACCGTAACACCAACCATAGTACATGGCCCGTGTTTGTATGGATGTACAACCTCCCCTGGTTGTGCATGAAATCAAGTACATTCACATGAGCATGCTTATTCAAGGGCCAAAACAACCAGGAAATAATATTAATTTGTATCTGGGCTACTTCAAGAGGAGTTAGACACGTTATGGAAAACACCGCCAAGACATGGGACGCCAAAGAAGGTGAGTATTTCAACATGAGAGCCGCGCTGATCACGACAAAGGCAGGACTATCTCGATTACGGATATGTGGCGTGCCAGGTGTGCCATGGATATTGCGGATGCACGCGTGCATGGATGATATAACGCCTCAGCAGCTAACGCCAAGGAAAGATGGCGGGTCTGGGAAAATCGTGTACATGGGGCATCGAAGATGGCTTGAACAGGACGACCCGTGGAGAAACCGTGGAGATCTATTCAATGGTCACGCTGAGCATCGAGGACCTCCACGTAAGCGGAGCGGTGCCAAAATCGATGAGCTGTTGAAAAACTGGAATGAGTGCCCCGCGCCGGGAAAGACGATGAGAAAGGCGCCAGAGCCGCTGCTAAAGGTATGGAAGACGAGGTCTGTGTTCTGGGACTTGGAGTACTGGCACAAACTCGATACACCTCATTGCCTAGATCAAATGCATATCTGTAAGAATGTCCTTGAGAGCTTGCTCGCAACACTGATGAACATGGCGGATAAGACCAAGGATGGGCCGAAGGCAAGAAAAGACTTGCAAGATTTGAAAATCAGGGAAGATCTGCACATGCCGCCTGTAAAATGTCAGACGAGACAGAGACGGAGACAGAGGCACGGGAGAAGAAGGGCAAGAAATTAAAGAAAGAAGATTATTGCCCCCCTCTTGCTTCACCTTAAGTCAGCTGAGATCAATCAATTCTTTAAGTGCCTTACGGAGTGAAAGTTAGTTCCGTTATCGTGGCAAGATAAGCGATATCTAGACACGGACAAGAAAAGGTTCAGCGGGATGAAGTCTCATGACTGCATGTGATGATGACGCAGATACTACCTGTTGCCCTTAGAGGGATAATGGACAAGCACGTCCGTGACACGCTTATTGGTCTCGCAACTTTTTGACGCCATCTCTCAAAAGTCGATCAGTGTGAAGCAGCTCCAAAGGCTACAGGAAGAGATCGCAGATATCGAATGAGCTTGAGATGTACTTCCCGCCGCTTCTTCGACGTGATGGTGCATCTGTGTGTCCATATTGTGGATGACATAATAGACTGGGGCCGCCATTCCTGCACAACATGATGCCGCTTGAGAGGATGAATGGGATCATCAAAGGATTCGTTTGTAACATGTGCCGTCCGGATGGAAGCATCGTCTAGGGCTATTTGGCACAAGAGTGCATCTCTTTCTGTGAGAATTTTCTATATGGAGCAGACCAGCCGCTGGTGTTAGTGTTGGTTTGCCCGCTAACAAGCACGATGGGAGGCTCAAGGAGATGGTCATCAGAACGGTCGCAGGGAACTGCACGTGGCATACTCAGATCGACACAGCGATTTTGACAGAGCAAACTTGGTAGTGCTACAACACCTAGACGAGGTAGATCCTTTCGTGGCACTGCACAAAGAAATTATCGCAAAGAGTATCGTGACCGGGGTATGCAGGACGGACGCCGGGTTACTAGAGAGCACAACTCCACTTTCCTGCATTGGTTCAAAGAGCATATTATTGCTAATCCCCCGGAGGAGGGCTCTAAGGATGGATAGCTCATATACGCCTTAGCACATGGCCCCTCGCCCAACCTCGTAACCTATCGTGCATATGATATCAACGGATACACGTTCTACACGGAGGCAAAAGATATGGACAAGTGATGATCGTAACTCGGGGGTGACGATGGAATGCATGACCGCAGCGACAACGCACAACCGAACGATTTTATGGAAGGGTCGAGGAGATCGGGAGCTTGACTACTCGACTGCACAACACGACGATGTTCCGTGTCGATGGGCTAAGAATGTCAAAAGAGAAAGCCGGATGTTCACTACCATGACTATACCCGACGCCAAGAGCGCCATCATTAACGCTATCGCAAAAAACGAGCTATGGGTACACGCTAAGCACGTGACACAATGCTTCTTCATAACTCGACCCGCAATCCCAGCCGTGTTGTCGTGAGGAGAGGCAAAAGGAACATCATTGGAATGGATGGAGTCGCCAACGAGGAAGACTATGATCAGTACGGCAACCCAATGAGGGAAGATGACGATGATGATGAAGTATACGTCAAAAGAAGAATCAATACTACATTACCTAAGAAAAATCGCACTCCATGGAAAAGGCAAAGTCACAATGAGGGGCTCAATTATTCTTCGACGAACAAGAAGGGAAAGAAGCTGACTCAAAAACGAAAACGTCAGCACTGAGGAAACGTATGTTATGGGTCCAATGATGTGTAATATATATATGTTCCTATTTTGTATACACACTTAGCCATATGATGTGTAATATATATGTTCCTATTTTGCATACATATTTAACCGTCAAATGATGCAATATATATCGCCTCCCTTCGCTCACTTGCCTCGGAAATAAAAGTGGGATAAAATAAAGGAAAAGAAAAATGAAAACTGGCAGTAGCGACGGCAGTAGTAGCGCGTTTCTTATAAACCGCTGCCGCTACGCACCATAGTAGTAGCGTGTTTCCCATAAAGTGCTGCAGCTACAGATCATAGTAGTAGCGCGTTTCGACATAACGCGCCATCGCTACGCCCACTTAACCCAAAATTCTCACTCGCCCAACTTCATCCCGCCACATTTCCCCAAATCCCCACTCTCTCCGCCCCCCCTCGCTCCGCCAAGACCCGACCTGCCCGCGCTCGCCCCGACTCACTGGGCCAGCGCTTAGCCTCAAGGCCGCCCTCGACCCGACTCGACCGCCTCGCCCCGACTCGGGCTTCGCCCCGACTCAGGCCGCCTCGACCCAGCCCCAGCTTCGCCCCGACCCGTCGGCCCTCGCCTCCCTCCTCGCCTCTGCACTCTCTGAACCCCCCTCTCTGCTAGGGTTCCTTCATGTTAATTAATTAGGTTATCTATTTAGTTATGAATTTAGCTAGGTTTCAAAATTAGCTGAATTTATATGGAAATTTGAACTGACATGTGATATGTGCATATGTCATGTTTTGGACATGTCATGTTTGGAAAATGATCCGAGTGGCCTATGTTACGCCGAAATGTTGATTCATTTCCGCTTGGTGAATTTCAGCGCCGATATGTCCATTTTTAGCAAAGGTCATGCCGAAATTTCCGTGAATAAAGGCATGATTTGTGCTACATAGTTGGCATATCGAGTCTGGCATATAGATTTCTTTTTCGTCATTTCTCATTTATTCATACTTTTAGAAATAAATGAGGCCACTTAATCATAGGAAACATGTCGAACAACGAAGAAACCGGGCCTTCACCAAGATGCGATTTAGATGGATTATGATGGTGAACAAGAGTACCTCGACTATTTGACTGCTAAGCAAGGTTTGCAGGTCGGCCTCGATGATGGTACTGACGCCGACATCGACACCAACGGCGCCGGTACCGACGGCGCCGGCACCGATGGCGGCGCCAAGACCGTGGGGAAGGTATCAAGGGAAGGTACCGGCCCCGATGCCGATACCGAAAAGAGGAAGCATAAGAAGCAGAGGATACGAAAACCTAACAAACTAGGGATTGGACGACTTGTGATCACAAAGATGGCACCGCAAGCTTGAGCCGTTAGAGCCGGAAGAACCTCGCAAGTGCTATGGGAACCAAGTAGGATGCATCCTACGGAATGCGCGAGCATCAACGATTTATGACTTAAGGAGTAAAGAACATTTGATGCAGTTGCTCCTAACGGTTGCACAAGAGATTCAAGTTCCCGACCGATGATAATATAGAACAACCGTGGATGATCCAAGATGAAAAAGATTAACAATCACGCCATGGGCATGTTCAGCAATGATTTGGCCTCCGGAAAGGGAGGGTGAAACGAGCTATTGAGGCTGATGAACCCCGCCCAAGATTCTCGGAGGAAAATTTGACACTTACGGAAGAGGAGTTCGAAAGTTCAAGGACACTTGCGCTACCTAGGCAGCCAAGGCTAAGGCTGCGAAATTCAAAAGCCTTCAGCTCCGAACACGGGAAGCATCGCCTCGAAGCCGTGGCTACCTCGGTAAAAGGCCCATATGGGATAAGGAGGACGCGAACGTGAAGCCGCTGGTCTCCCAGACCCCTTCGCGAAGTTCACCAACCCCTTGGAGCATGACTTCATTAGGGCCCGCTACAAGTGGGACAAGGAGAAAAAGGTTTTTTACACGGACAAGATCACGAGGAAATTGATTAGACTCTCGGAGAAGCAACACCGCTTGCAGCCGAAAGCCCTATTTCGATGAGGCCCAAGTGGGACACCCTCTCAACCGGCCTTGAACGAACTTAAGGGACTCCCGCTGGACCAGCGGCCGCAATATGGTCGTGTGCACGGTGCCGGAGATGGCGCCACGTGGAAGGTGTTTTACAACGACGCCCGAGGGCCAAGAAGCGAAAAAGAAGTTTAGTCAGCGGACATCGACGCAAAGGTGAAGCTTGCGGTCGAGAAAAAGCAGCCGAGGACGCCAAAAAGCAGCCGAGGACAAATATGAGTTGCTACAAAGAAAATCAATGCAGCAGAATCGCCGCAGAAATGATTTCGCTACTAACTTGGTTCCAGCTTATCATCAATCGGGCGAAGGAAAATCCGCATAAGACGGTACATGATTTCCGATGCCCGCCATCGCGAGCAACTCCATGAACAACAACACCATCGCACCATCACTTGCTCAAGCAACCGGCCTCCTCTCGCAGCCGCCTCCGCCATAGCAGCCCGCCCTCGGCCTCAAAGCGCTAGGTGGGCCTTCGCCTTTGGCTGAGCTCGACGCCGTCCACGGTAATTACATGTCGCACCAACATATATATATAGATAATATTCCATTTTTGTTGCCTTTCGTTGTTTTACACCACGTATATATGTGTTTGCAAAGCGAAAGAAACCCCATGCACCATACTCTACTTGATCAAAGGCCAGAAGGTGGACGTGGGAAAGGGGATGATAATGGACCCCTCTCAACGCACATTCCACAACCACCCGATCCCCGCTGGGCACTTCAGGGTTAGCTTGACCAGTGTGAAATCGGGGCACGAGGATTTGCCTCCTCCAAGACAAAGATGTGGGAGCGGCCGACGAGACCCCGCCGCGGATTGGACGATGCAAGGGTTGGGTGCTGCTATGGCCGAAGAATCTTATTCGTCTGGAGCCGGCCGAGAGCACACCAATAACTACCACACATCAACAAGCATGTGCGGAGACCACCACCCCACCTACGCAATTACCAGCTCCTATAGTAGTGCCGGGTGAGAGCGGCGGACGACATGATGAAGGGGGTGCAATAGTACTAGCTGATGTACCTGTAGAATAGAGAATGGATGATGAGACGGAGGTCGACCCTATGGATTACCTCAATACAAACGCGTATGACTGTGACATAGATATGATGAGTCAACCATATGACGAATCGGGCTATCAGCTTGCTAATGAGGATATGGATGATATGCCCGGGCAGGGCCGTACCATGGAATGCAAAAAGTCTCTCTTCATGAAATCCTCACAGACACGCTCAAGATGCCGCCAACACAGCTCAACTAGCCGGGCGCGAGGGTCGTCTGAAGATTTAGCCCGGGAACACTTGGGCAGGGGTTAAGGAAGGGTCTGAAGGTGTGCCCAAGAAAAGGAGAGGAAAAGATCGGGAAGGTAATCGCCTCCAAACAAGCCAGAGTACACAGCAGCAGACGATGCATTCTCAAGAGCGTGTACCGTGAAAGGTGCGAATCATGTTCCATCTCACGGGCGAGCCGATGCTACCGCCGAAACCGCTGGAGGCACTATCACGGGATCTCGTGGAGACTGCACGACCATGTGCCGCCGACCGAGAAAAGCCTACTAGCCTCAAAGGATCCGGGATATCCGACATACGCGGCTCGTGTGCCTCGAGGGAAGTGCTACGTCGACACACGGCCCGCGGAGGTGTTCTTCCCGCGTTTGACCATATCTTTGAGATGTTTCTAACAAGGCGGCTTGATTTTACTATCGTTCGCCTTTTGCGCTACATATGAGCTCCGTCGTGAAGAGTGAAGAAGTCTCGCAAATCGTGTGGCGGATCCATACTACATGCACGAGTCTTTCTTGAGTCTCGCGACTTTGAGCGTGAAACTGCTAGGGAGTACCTCCAAAACTACATGGTACGTAATAAGGACCGGAAATTGTCCTCGTGCCTTATCATCCAAAGTAAGTCAGTTCCGACAACCCTTTCGTACATTTCAATCATTCCTTCTCTCTCATATGGGGAATAATTTGAGGTGTCTTTTCCCGCAGCAACGGGCGCCCGTTTTATCGTTTCACCCGCAAGTCTCCCACGCCGTGTATTTTGACCCTTCGAGAGACTACGAGAAAAGGACTACACCCACATAATGAATATTCTAGATGATGCTCTCCAAGGCTTCAGCTATAGAGGTGGCCACATGCATATCAGAAACAAAGGAATAAGAAGATGGGTTTCACAAGATAAAACTAACTTCTCCTGCATCCATGTCCCAAAACCAAGCAAGAAGGATGGATTCTACATCGTCCATCTCATGATTCAGTTCAACACGGATCACCAAAGCTTCAGATTAACAGCAGAAATGATGATCATATCCACAAGTGGCTAGAATCTCATGGAGAAGCGAATTATAAACTTAGAGATGACTTCTTTCGCATCCAAAGTGACATTGCGACGATCATCATGAAAGAAGTCGTCGATGAGAAGGGGATGTTCCACCACGGCCCTATATCGCGAGCTGACGTCCGAACTCGCATAGGCATGCAATGTCTAGACCTCACGCCGTTCAAGCAGCTAGGGTTCGTCCTCGATGATATGGAAGGATGGAACTTCTAGTGAGTTATGATGCCGATGATGATGATATGTGTCGGTTGAACTTGTATACTTTTTGTAGCGATGAAACTTTGTGATGTCCACGGTCCCTGCCGAACTTGCGTAACCCTACTTTGTTAGTTGGAGTACGATGACCTGCGTACCTCTAGTTAATTAATTTGCGTACTGTATATGTTGCATCTAGTTGCTAACCTTCTTTTTTGGTGTTGCTCTAGTATATTTTTTTGCATATATATGATTGTACATCCTCTTCATGAACATGCATCTCTAACAGGTACCTAGTTTCTTGATGGCGAGATGGAAATGCTATGTCGTGTACAAAGGGAAGGTTCCGGGGGTGTACAACGAGTGGCATGAGTGTCAGGCGCAAGTGAATGGGTTCACGGGCGCCAGCCATAAAACTTCAAAGGCGACAAGAAGGAGAAGCTAGTTACTTGAGGTTCACGCTAGCGAGAGAGGACTCAGAATCGCCACCTCATGTATCTGCATGGTTCCGCTCTCACTCATAGTGATAGCACTTCTTGCGTATGCCTTTGTTTAGATGGATGACGTTGTTGTAGTTGCAAGTATTCGAGACTTGCATGTATTGCTATTTTCGAGATGATAACAAGATATCACTTTGTGTTGGATGATGATTATGAAGAGACTATTTGTATGTACATGCTACGATTACATTTGTGGTCTCGCAGCATTTGTATGTGTATCATGATGAAATTTCTATGTGCTAAAGATTCTTCTACAAAGCCGGTTCAAATACAAAACAAATATGCCAAAAAACTACTTAAATTAGCAGAGCGAGTGTACAAAAGTTAGCAAAGAGCGCCGCTATAGCAGATGGCGCGTCCGCCAAAGAGCGCTAAGCGCTAATAGCGATAGCGAAGCTTCGCAAACATTGTGCTGCTACACTTGTATAGCAATAGCGGGGGGGCACGCACTCATCGCTATGAGTTAGTCAGTAGCATCAGATAGTAGCGCTGGTACCAGCGCCATCGATACATGTAAAACCCGTGCTGCTGCTAGCCTTTTCCCTAGTAGTGTAGGCTAGCTTCTAGGGTTTAGCCTCCTTTATCTCGTGGTAGATCCACTCTTGTACTACCCATATCATCAATATCAGTCAAGCAGGAGTAGGGTTTTACCTCCATCGAGAGGGCCCGAACCTGGGTAAAAACATCGTGTCCCTTGTCTCCTGTTACCATCCGCCTAGACGCACAGTTCGGGACCCCCTACCCGAGATCCGCCGGTTTTGACACCGACATTGGTGCTTTCATTGAGAGTTCCTCCGTGTCGTCACCGATAGGCTTGATGGCTTCTTCAATCAACAACAACGCCGTCCAGGGTGAGACTTTTCTCCCCAGACAGATCTTCGTGCTCGGCGGCCGCGATCAAGGGCCAATTCGCTGCCATCCGGAGCAGATCGAAGCTACGCCCGCCATCAGTCAGGTTTGAAGCCTAAACTTCACGGCCGACATCCGTGGAGACTTGATCTTCGACGGATTCGAGCCACGCCCAGCGTGCAGCCATTGTCACGATGGGCATGATTTAGCTCTGCCACCGGACAGTGCCCTGGAGGCCGCACACGAGTCCGCTCTGACCCATAGTTCGGAGCAGACCGTGCAGATCGAGGACAGGTGGCTGGACACCACCTCGGGAGTCACAACTTCTACGGCGATAGAGCCGAATACTGACCTTGTCCCTTATAAAGCTCATGACTCCGAGGCGCCGGACTCCTTGCCGGACTCCGAACCTCCTGCGCCCCTGCCAATCGAATGCGATTGGGCGCCGATCATGGAGTTCACCGCCGCGGACATCTTTCAGCACTCACCCTTTGGCGACATCCTAAATTCGCTAAAGCATCTCTCGCTATCCGGAGAGCCCTGGCCGGACTACGGCCAGGATGGTTGGGACGCGGACGACGAAGAAATTCAAAGCCCACCCACCACCCACTTTGTAGCCACTGTCGATGATCTAACCGACATGCTAGACTACGACTCCGAAGACATCGACAGTATGGACGACGATGCCGGAGATGATCAAGAACCAGCGCCTACAGGGCACTGGAAGACCACCTCGTCATACGACATATACATGGTGGACACCCCAAAAGATGGGGACGGCGAAGAAGCAGCGGAGGAAGATTCCTTAAAGAAACAGCCCAAGCGCTGACGTCAGCGGCGCCGCTCTAAATCCCACCATAGCAAGAATGGAGATTCCAGCACAGGAGATAATAACACCCCAAAAAGTGCCGAAGACAACCCCCTCCAGCAAGATTCAGCGCAGGAGGACGCAGAAGCCAGCCCTCACGAGAGAGCGGCAGACGAAGAGGTCGAGGATGATAATTACATACCTCCCTCCGGAGACGAGGCAAGCCTCGACGACGATGAATTCGTCATGCCTGAGGATCCCGTCGAACAAGAGCATTTCAAACACAGGCTAATGGCCGCAGCAAATAGCCTAAAGAAAAAGCAGCAACAGCTTCAAGCTGATCAAGACCTGCTGGCCGACAGATGGACCGAGGTCCTCGCGGCCGAAGAGTATGAACTCGAACGCCCCTCCAAAAGCTACCCAAAACGCAAGTTGCTCCCCCGACTAGAGGAGGAAGCATACAAACCTTCATCACTAGCGCACAATACGACAGACCGAGCACCTCGTGGCCGCGACAGAGAGGCATCTAGGCCCTCCACCAGACCGCACTCGCACCGCCAAAAAGTACGGGTTACGGGGAACGCGCGGACTTGCGGGATATATTGGAGGACAAGGCAAGACAATCCAGATCTATCTATGGATCACGTGGGCGCCCCACGACCCACGACAAATACCGTCACACCGGATACAGCAACTCCGGCCGGGCCGAACACAGCAGACAACGCTCTCTTGAGCTACGTCGTGATATTGCCCAATATAGAAGCGCCGCACACCCACTATGCTTCACAGACGAAGTAATGGATCATCAAATCCCTGAAGGGTTTAAACCCGTGAACATTGAATCCTACGATGGCACAACAGACCCCGCGGTTTGGATCGAAGATTATCTCCTTCATATCCATATGGCCCGCGGCGACGATCTCGACGCCATCAAGTATCTCCCACTCAAGCATAAATGACCAGCTCGGCATTGGCTTAACAGCTTTCCCGCAGAGTCAATTGGGTGTTGGGAGGACCTGGAAGCCGCATTCCTCGACAACTTCCAGGGCACATATGTGCGACCACCAGATGCCGATGACCTAAGCCACATAATTCAGCAGCCAGACGAATCGGCCAGACAGTTCTGGACACGGTTCTTAACAAAGAAAAATCAAATTGTCGACTGTCCGGATGCAGAGGCCCTCGCAGCCTTCAAACATAACATGCGCGACGAGTGGCTGGCCCGGCACCTAGGACAGGAAAAGCCGAAATCCATGGCAGCCCTCACATCACTCATGACCCGCTTCTGTGCGGGAGAGGATAGCTGGCCAGCTCGCAGCAACAACCTCAGTAAAAATGCTGGCAGTCCGGATACTAAGGACCACAATGGCAGGTCGCGTCGAAACAAAAACAAACGCCGCGTTAACGGCGATACCAATGAGGATGCGGCAGTCAACGCCGGATTCAGAGGCTCTAAACCCGGTCAGCAGAAGAAGCCATTCAAAAGAACTACTCCGGGTCCGTCCAATTTGGACCGAATACTCAACCGCTCTTGCCAGATACATGGCACCCCCGAAAAGCCAGCTAATCACACCAACAGAGATTGTTGGGTTTTCAAGCAGGCAGCAAGTTAATTGCCGAAAACAATGACAAGGGGCTGCACAGCGATGACGAGGAAGAGACCCGACCGCCAAACAGTAGAGGACGGAAGGGCTTCCCCCCACAAGTGCGGACGGTAAACATGATATACGCAACCCATATACCCAAGAGGGAGCGGAAGCGTGCACTTAGGGACGTATATGCGATGGAGCCAGTCGCCCCGAAGTTCAATCCATGGTCCTCTTGCCCGATCACTTTCGATCGAAGAGACCACCCGACCAGTATCCGCCATGGCGGATTCGCCGCATTGGTTTTAGACCCAATCGTCGATGAATTTCACCTCACGAGAGTCCTGATGGACGGCGGCAGAGCTGAACCCGCTTTATCAGATATAAAGGCGCAAGATGGGCATAGACCCTCAAGGATTAAACCTACAAAGACGACCTTCAAAGGCGCCATACCGGTGTTGAGGCCAATTGTACAGCTCACCACACCGAAGTGGTCTTCGGATCCCGGATAATTTCGAAGCGAGGAGTTAATCTTGACATAGTCCCGCTCATGCAGGCTATCACGCTCTGCTCGGACGAACCGTGTTCGCAAAGTTCAACGCGGTGCCGCATTATGCATACCTCAAGCTCAAGATTACAGGCCCTCGTGGAGTCATCACAGTCAACGGAAATACGGAACGCTCCCTCCGAACGGAGGAACACACAGCGGCTCTCGCGGCAGAAGTACAGAGCAGCCTTTTAAGGCAATTTTCGAGTCCATCCGTTAAAGAACCGGACACGGCCAAACGCGCCCAGAGCAACATCAATCAAAACCACCTGGCACGTTCCGAGCACGGGTAGCAATGCGGCCACAACCCCAGCCCTCGCATGATTGCAAGACCAGCTCTCCGCGTACATCATTACGCTCTGGAGATACCATGGGCATAGGGGGAGGGGCACGACCACAACAGGCCCAGAGTGCGGCCCAACCACACCAGGGGCTCCCAAGTGTGTCGCTCTTTTCATTTTTATTTTCCTTCTTTTTATACACAGGACTCCGTTCACCAGAGGCCCTGTCTGGCGGCGAACCTGCCGAACTCACGATGCAACAGCCAGGGAGGGACCAAGGCTGCGGCGAACACTCAGGTGGTCTCCATTATGAGCATTACATTTGTTAAATACACCAGTCCGCAGCCCACCCCTGGAAGGGGACATGCTTAATTAGTCCAATCCCTTGCTTACCGCACTATTTGTATCGCTCTGCACTCATAGCAGAATTCCTTGGATAAACAATGCATTACTTTTTGCCTATAATTGCATTACCTTTTTTACATATATGTTCATTAATGACATCTTGCTCCCGTATATTTTGGTACGGCCGAATACACCAGGGGCTTATGTTCCCCGCATTATGGTGTGATAAGTCTGAACACTTTCACAAGTGCGGCACTTTAACTTATAGCATTATATGCATCGGCTCAATCATGTCTTGGGTCAATAGTTGGGTTTGCCCGCTCCCATGTTTTGGTACCTTACGCCCGCTCTGTCGGCTAAGGTAGCACTGGGAGAACCACTGCGATTGCGCCCCGGTTGAGCTGGGCGAGCGCCTCAGTGGAGAAAGCTAAAACTGACTGTCATGATAAGGCGAGAAACTGGTTGCTGTTTGAGAGGTCTTTTCGAGTCCCTAAAGACTTATGCTGCTTCGAGCGAAGAACCGGATAATGTCTGGCCAAGGCGTGGATAGCGCCCCGAACTCGGTATTCCGAATACAAGGGGCTTCGCCGAAATTTAAAATTATAGAATTCTATGGCTAAGTGTGAGTGTTCAAGCATTATAAGTCCGGTTGCCTTGTTCGTTGTGTTGAGCGCCTCCCTAGATCGACCCAAAAATGGGAACAAGAGTGCTCAAGTTTATCCCGAACACCCCAGCACTCGTGGCATGGGGGCTGAAGCCGACGACTTGCCATCTCTCAGATTTAATAAACGGCCGCACAGAAGGTAATATTTTAAATCAATAAGCATTGCTTAGCGCATATGAACAAAGTTTTCAGCGCACAGGATAACACATTGCGAGTTTACTCAATAATTACATCTCTGGGGCACTCATCCGCAATCTTGCGGGCACCCTTCAGGACAGTCTTATAGTACATCTCGGGCGTCGATACTCCTTGCCGCTGGCGGCGCGTCGCTGATAAGCCTCTCCGCATCCAGCTTGCCCTAATGCACCTTTATGCGCGGGCAAGGCCCGACGGCACCTTCAATACAAAGCGGAGCGCTTGATGACCTCCACCTGGGGCACGATCCACCAGCCGCCGCCGACGAGGCCGAAGTAGCTCCTGTGCATGGCCTCTCGTGCCACAACCGGACTATGAGGCCCTTCATGGCCTGCTCGGCTACCTTGTGGAGCTCGACCAGCTGCTTCACCGGTCGCTAGGGGCACTGGATGTTCGGCCTCAGCGTCTCGAGACCGAAGACCTTCGTCAGACCCGACTCAATGCCACATCGATCTAGCATGTAACACCTCATATCACTTTGCGGCCTCACGCACGGTATCCCCACGGTGTCGCCTTACCTTTGCCGGGACCGCTTATGCCTTTTGGCACACGATATGATAGTGTCGCTAGCATCCATATGATAAGGAGCCCGGCTGGCATGGCTAGTCGTAAACCCAAAGTGGCACAAACTTACAGGACAGCATCCATGACCCAGATTGAACGTGTCGGTCATCAGGAAAGTGAATCCAGTGCTATAGCACTGGGCTAGCAGACTCGTGAACTGGGCTGAAGCGGCTAACAGACCCCGGTATTCATCGCATGACTTTTCCCGAAGGATGCACACAGAACGAAGAAGGACACATGCCGCCAGCCTAAGTGTTCGGGAGCAGTAGCAAGCTACCATGGCTCGTGGAAACACTAGGAGACATTTCCCGGTAAGAGAGGCTACTAAAGATAAACAACTAGATAGTTAGATCCCACACATACCAAGCATTTCAATAACATACACACAATATGCTCGATATGTGCAAATACAACATGGCATCACAACATGACTCTACGACTCAAGTATTTATTCATTAGGCTCCGAGGAGCGAGATATTACAAACATGGGTCTCATGACCCAACACTCAGAGCATACAAGTCAAAGCACATGCGGAAGCTTAACATGTCTGAGTACAGACAACTACAAATGAAAAAGGCTGAGAAGCCTGACTAACTACCAGATCCTGCCGAGGGCACAAGATCGTAGCTGAGGTAACAAGCTAAACGTCGAAGTCCATGCAAAACAACTAGTGAGACGGAAGTCTCTGCAAAAACATAAAATAGGCAAACGTGAGTACAAATGTACCCAGCAAGACTTACATCAGAACTAACTACATATGCATCATTATCAACAAAGGGGATGGTGGAGTTTAACTGCAGCAAGCCAGCTTTGACTCGGTGGCTAACCTGAACTACGATTGCAAGTAACTCTTTTGAGGTGGCGCACACGAGTCCACATATTCACCATATCAATACACCACTATGGATCCGCTCCCGTCTCCCTACGAGAACGCCATCCATAGCACTCACACTTATCTTGCGCATTTTAGAGTATCCACTTTCACTTGTCTATGAACTATGCAAGGGGTCCAAGTTTCCATATCCGAGGAATCCGCTATTCAATAGATAATGATAACCCTGCAGGGGTGTACTTCTTCACACACGCTCGCCACTTATCGCCTCAGACACGCCATGTACCTCGGCAATCTTCAAGCGGAAGCCGGCGAGGAGTCGGCCACGACCGACTAACCACACAAGTCTCTAGTCCAGGTTTATCGCCTATTCGGGTTCCAACCGCAAGGAGATCCGCCGGGTGTCCTCACGGCCCCAAATGATGTGTGCAGGGTTCCCAAGTCCACCATCCGGTGCCACTTGGTACACCGGCCATCAGGTTAGTCTGTCCCAAGCCCACTTGTACCGGTGCCACTTGGTAGACTACTAACACTACCTACAAACACCAGAAACTAGTTGCAACTCCTGGACAGAGATCAAGTTGATTAATAAGTCGAGAGGGGCACTTAAGCATTCCAATGCGTGGTAGTAACTGTTCATGGATCACAAACACAGAACTCAGTTCCTGAGGACAGCTGCAATGAGACAACCCACCATGTGCTCCTACATGGCCTCTCACCGCTACCTTTACCAAATCGTGTTCACACACCTAGCTCACACACAGTAGGACATGTTCACACACCTCTGATTCATCCCCGATGAATCAGACCTGACTCAACTCTAAGCAGTAGCAGGCATGACAAACAAACATGAATGAGTAGGCACAACAGGGCTCAAACAACTCCTACTCATGCTAGTGGGTTTCATCTATTTACTGTGGCAATGACAGGTCATGCAGAGGATAAAGGGGTTCAACTACCGCAGCAAATAACAGATATGTCGTTGTTGTCCTAATGCAGTAAAAGAGAGCAGGAGCGAGAGAGTGGGATTGTATCGGAATGAACAAGGGGGTTTTGCTTGCCTGGCACTTCTGAAGATAGTATAATTCTTCATCGGTGTCATCGAACTCATCGTCGAAGCCACATCTATCGAAAGGGGGCAATTACCGGCAACTGAGAAAGAAACACAATCAATGCAATGCACAATATGATGCATGCTCATGACATGGCAAAATGAGTGTGTTGGGCTAATGCAACTAAAAACAGAAAGGTTTGAGCTTATTTGATCCAAAGATTCAAATTCAAACTCAAACTATGAATTTATAAAGTGCATTATCATGTTTTGATATGAACAGCAAGGTTAAGTTCCTTAAACATGCATGAAACCAACACAGATGGATAGATCGGATTTTTCTGATCATTTTTCATATATAACTTGTTTCATTTGGAGTTACGGTTGAATTTCTATGGATTTTAGAAGTTTTGGCTATTTTCTGGAATTTTCAGAATAAGATTAAATCCAGAAAATACTTTATTGCGTCAGCATTGCGTCGCCGCGACGTTAGCAGTCAACGGAGATGGTCCAGGTCAATCCTGACCTGTGGGTCCCGTGTGTCAGTGATCAGACTAACTAACCTAATTAAAATTAGCCCAACTAACTTGGTTAGCCGGGCGGGGCCCGCACGTCAGTGACCTAGGGGGGTCAAATCCCTGGTCAACCGGAGCTAATCTACCGGCGTCTAGCCGCCGGCAACGACCAGACGCGGCGGAGGCTCGGGATCGCTCCTCCGGCGACCAAAAGCAAGGCGGAGGCATCTACGTGGAGCTGGCAAACGCGCGCATCCAACGGGGCAAGTGGGAGCAGCTGGGGTGGCCGGAGCTCGCCGGAAAAGAGCTTGTTGCGGCGGCCGGCGTGCGGGTGTGCTCGGGGTCGGCGTTATACTGCACGGCAGGGGCCACGAAGGGGTGCTACGGGCACCTGGGGATGCACTGAGCGCTATGGCGTGGTTGGTTGCGGCTCTAGGTATCGGTGGCCACGGCGGCGGCATGGCCGGCGGAGCCAAGCTCCTGGCCACGACGGCAATGGCGTTAGCGGAAGCAAAAGGGCCAGAGGAGAGGGGAGGGTCGACGCGGAAGCTCACAACGGTCGCAGTGAAGCCAACGGCGATCTCGGAGATGGTCCGACGTGGGCGGAACGGCGATGGCAATCTCGGGTGGCCGGTGATGAAGAAGGCGGCGATGACGGCTCCACGGGGCGTTTCGCGCCTCATAGCTTGACGGGAGGTAGCAGGTGATGTGACGGAGCTTGCAAGCACAATGGGCGGCTGAGGGGACGGCGGGGAGCGCGTGGGCAGCGATCGGCGGGGACGGCGACGTTCGGTTTTCGGGAGAGAGAGCGGCAGAGGCGGGAATGAGCACGGGGGAGAGTGCGAGGCGGTCGGGGAGGTTGCGTGGCGCACTTGGCGCCCTCCAGCAGCGCCAAGGCAAGAAGGAGGTGGCGAAGCCGCCGCTGCAGCCGCCACGCCTCTCCTCTGCCTACTGGCTGATGGAAGAAGACGGGCATGCCCCTGGTGAGCTGGGCCGCACAGTAGTGGGCCTCTGGGCTGTAGGTAAGCGCCAGGTACTAACTCTCTCTCTCTCTCTTTTCCTGTTTTTCTTTTTCTATTTTCTGTAATTGTGTTTGGCTTTATTAAAAATGCCAGGGCATTTCCAAAAATCATGAAACTAATCATGACTACTGTTTGGAATATATCCAGCAGTAAAAAATTTAGTTTATGATTATTTGAGCATTTAAAATATTTTATAGTATTTAAATGCCCAAATGAAAATACCATATGATTTAATTCAGAGCCCAAATATGACATGGAAAAATGTGCAACACCTCTGGTTAATGTTTCTAGCATTTTCCAGAAATGATGAACATTTTAGAAAGCCATTTGGAAATCACTGAAAATATTTTAGTTGAACCTAGTGAATTCCTTTGATGCTAGGGTTTAGGCAATCCCCATTTCAAGTTTCAAATAAATTTTAGACATGATGCATGGGTGCTGATGCAACTAATTGCAAACAAACTCTGGGGCTGTGACAACTCACCCCCACTAAACAAGAATCTCGTCCCGAGATTCAAGACGTGAGGTAAGAAGACAAGGGGACACTAAACCAGCTCAAACTTCACGATCCAATTGTCCTTCTCGAAGATGCTGATTCAGTGCTCCAATTGATCTTGACGTCTTTGCTTTTGAGATCTTCATCCAACACGAGGGCAGAGACACTCTACAAGGATGGATCATCTTAATGATCACAAGATCAACTCACGGTATGAGATGTAGAACATCTCTTGAGCTGAGAGGAAAAACACACATCATGAAGGACGGAAGAAACAATTTGATGAGATTTCAAAGTAGCGAGGAAAATAATTGCCATGATACCACAACGAGACATCCTGGAGGAGGGTGATTCGTAGATTATTACCTTAAGTGGCAAAAGAATTATCTTTGATTCAGAGATCATTGAAACTCTTTATACCAGCCTAAGGCAAATCACAATCGATCATTTGAAGGAGTCTGAAAGAATGACATTCTCGGGCCAGAATGGATGATGTGGACTACCTTGTTGAAGACAACGCAATGGATGACTTTTGCTTATCACCGGAAATGGATGGGACTCATGGTAGGTCCACTTTTGAAGATGATCCTGGACAGCAACTGCTGAGAAGGACAGCCCATGGAGAATTGGCACGATGGGGTGCAAGCTGGGAGCAACATGCAAATGTTGGAAATGTTCCAACCATCATATTTGCCTGAGATTCAGATCAGGTTGGTAACATGATATTTCAGACAACATGTCTGAAAAGGAAAGGTTGCAACACAAATCGATGAGATGACGTTGCAAGATTCTCAGGAAATGAACTACGATAGCAAGCTCCAAAACATGAGCTGGTTCTGCTACAAACCTGTGAACACGCTATCCAAGACAAGCATGACCACGTGGTAGTCTTATAAATAAACACTACCGAGTTCAGGTGGGAAACCATCATTGCGGATAACGAAGTCCTTGATTAAGCCCGGGTTAGTTCTTAAAAAGGAACTTCTTCTCCTTGAACAAATCAATCAGTGGCTTGGTGTGCTAGGGACACATATAGAATGAAGGTTGCGAGTCTCCAAAACACAGAATACCTCGCACATATGCATGACCGATTTGGGATGATTCCAGAGGAGGCAAAACAAACTTTCTCTAATTCATGGCGGCAACTTGCATCAAATGCACATGAATTAAAGGAAGTCACTTCTTTCATCCGAACATATGCTTCATGAACGGAACACGAAGATAATGCTTATAAAGTTTCCAATACTAGCTGGATGTTCAACATGAATCATGGGGGAGACAAAATGCTGCTGATGGGCTCAACAGCAACTCATCTAGGTTTCCATATAAGTGGAATACCACAATTATGTGAACAAGGTGATAGCATTGGTCAGAACCCAAGAATATAATGGTGTAAGCTCGAGGAAACAACCAGGAGTAAGACAACATTACGAGTATTGTTGGTTCTGATTTGATTTGACGATAGCCCACACTCAAATCAAAGTTTTGATAAGACAATAGGTCCAACAACTGATCACAGGGACCAATCAATGAACATATCATCTTTCTTCAACATACATACAAGATATCCCTTAAAATGAACTAAGTCAGACAAGATTTTATCTTCCAACTCTCCAAGTTGTTGTCCAGCTTAACCAACTAGCTCAGGGGTATCCAGCAGAGATTCTTGGAGAAAGGGTGGTTTCGAAAACCAACTTGATCACGAACTCAACACAGCGGTCAGGTGACAACCTGGTAATACTTCCGAGAAGATATTCGGAAAATCACGAACCACCGAGATGTTACTAAGCTCGAGAACAATCTTGCTTCTCAAGGCAAGACGACATGATCATAAGAGCAAGGGATTCAATCCTAACTCAAGGATCGAAGAGTGCACCAGAAATATGAACTAGGTAGCACAATCAATCTTAGGATGATGATTTAATAACCATCACACTAAGAAAGAGTGTTGTCCATTAACTGCCAAGCAACGGGGTTGCTAGGGGTATTGATTTCACACATCATAATTCACTTATCGGTATTCCGGTTACAATAACACGGAGACCGAAGAATGAACGATGATGGCGAGAAGTATCACTGCAACAAGAATTCATAGGATGGTGTGCAATTCCTATGACTTTCTTGACATAAAGAGGGTAATACTCCAGGGTAGAATAGAACAAAAGCTGGATTGGCATTTTGATCTGCGGAATACAACTGCTTTGACCCAATCCTAGAAATTGATGAGGTACTGGAGTTTGTTTCTCCTAGTCATTCTGGAATAGAATGGCTGGATGGACCACAAGAGTAATAAGCATCGGTGAACAAATGCACGCATATTCTTGACTATCAATTGATAGACAAGGTCACAAGACAACTAAAGAGGGACAACCCAAAAGAACATATGATTTTCTGAGTTGTGGATGCATGGACTAGCATATCGAAAAAGTTCAACATATTTCTTCCAGATAACCCTTGCAGAAGGTAGAACTGGCAGATTCAGAATATAAAATGGAGAACTCATCAAGAGCACTCTGATTGTGATCTTTCGATCAGCGAGGAACTTCTGCCATAAGCAGTTCATGGTATTTGGAAGAAGGAAATACCACGGACATCGAGGACTAATGCAAAGGTTACTAATAACCTAAAGGAATGAGCAAACACAATCAACATGAGGTGAGTAGGGTGGATCTCGGGTTCAAAACCCAAGGAGTAGAATACCTACTACTAAGTGGCGTCACGGGATGCTTTCGAGAATAAAGGCCAGAATCATCACACTGGGAACACAAATAATGGCTAGCTTACTAGGTGGTACTCTAAGACACCTAGAGTCGTAATAATAATTCCAACATATATGTCGAGGCAATAGAATACCTCAACTCAGCAATTAGTGTGATTAACCTGGCCCAAAGGAACATAAACACCAGAGGGAAAGGATTTGCAAGTGCATCAGATTGTTTAGAAACCTGGGATAACTCGGACAGCATAACGGCTGTAAATGCTCGAAAAAGATTTAAGACATCCTGCAAATGGTGGCATAACCACTCGATCATCATAATATCAAGGTTCTGAGATCAACTATGAATACACGAAGATAGTAGAAATTGAACTGAGGCTTAAGTCCAACAATTCTATAAATATACGGATTAGTAACACATGATCCTGATAGAAAGAAGAGAAGGCCTAGTTCCTTAACCCCGTAGGAAAGATAAGATGACTCAGATCAGAAGGCATGAGGTAAAGGAGTAAAAAGAGCCTTACGTTCCATCCCACAATCAATTCCCTTATATAACTAAAGAATTTCTAGACTCAACTTCGACCAGTTTGGCTTGGTAATCCTATACAGGCAGTCAGGCTCTGATACCAAAGCTGTCAGGACCCCGACTCAATGCCACATCGATCTAGCATGTAACACCTCATATCACTTTGCGGCCTCACGCACGGTATCCCCACGGGTGTCGCCTTACCTTTGCCCGGGACCGTTTATGCCTTTTGGCACACGATATGATAGTGTCGCTAGCATCCATATGATAAGGAGCCCGGCCGACATGGCTAGTCGTAAACCCAAAGTGGCACAAACTTACAGGACAGCATCCATGACCCAAAGATCGAACGTGTCGGTCATCACGAGTGAATCCAGGCTGTAGCATGGCAGGACTCCGTGAACCGAGCTGAAGCGGCTAACAGACTCCAAGATTCATCGCGGACTTTTCCTCGAAGGGACGTACACGAGAACGAAGAAGGACACATGTCGGCCAGCCTAAGTGTTCGGAGCGAGAGCGAGCTACCATGGCTCGGTGGAAACACTAGGAGACATTTCCCGGTAAGAGAGGCTACTAAAGATAAACAACTAGATAGTCAGATCCCACACATACCAAGCATTTCAATAACATACACACAATATGCTCGATATGTGCAAATACAACATGGCATCACAACATGACTATACGACTCAAGTATTTATTCATTAGGCTCCGAGGAGCGAGATATTACAAACATGGGTCTCATGACCCAACACTCAGAGCATACAAGTCAAAGCACATGCGGAAGCTTAACATGTCTGAGTACAGACAACTACAAATGAAAAAGGCTGAGAAGCCTGACTAACTACCAGATCCTGCCGAGGGCACAAGATCGTAGCTGAGGTAACAAGCTAAACGTCGAAGTCCATGCGAAACAACTAGTGAGACGGAAGTCTCTGCAAAAACATAAAATAGGCAAACGTGAGTACAAATGTACCCAGCAAGACTTACATCAGAACTAACTACATATGCATCATTATCAACAAAGGGGATGGTGGAGTTTAACTGCAGCAAGCCAGCTTTGACTCGGTGGCTAACCTGAACTACGACTGCAAGTAACTCTTTTGAGGTGGCGCACACGAGTCCACATATTCACCATATCAATACACCACTACGGATCCGCTCCCGTCTCCCTACGAGAACGCCATCAATAGCACTCACACTTATCTTGCGCATTTTAGAGTATCCACTTTCACTTGTCTATGAACTATGCAAGGGGTCCAAGTTTCCATATCCGAGGAATCCGCTATTCAATAGATAATGATAACCTGCAGGGTATACTTCTTCACACACGCTCGCCACTTATCGCCTCAGACACGCCATGTACCTCGGCAACCTTCAAGCGAAGCCGGGCGAGGAGTCGGCCACGACCGACTAACCACACAAGTCTCTAGTCCAGGTTTATCGCCTATTCGGGTTCCATCCGCAAGGAGATCCGGCCGGGGTGTCGCTCACGGCCCCAAACGATGTGTGCAGGGTTCCCAAGTCCACCATCCGGGTGCCACTTGGTACACCGAGCCACTGTGCCTAGTCTGTCCCAAGCCCACTTGTACCGAGTGCCACTTGGTAGACTACTAACACTACCTACAAACACCAGAAACTAGTTGCAACTCCTGGACAGAGATCAAATTGATTGATAAGTCGAGAGGGGCACTTAAGCATTCCAATGTGTGGTAGTAACGGTTCATGGATCACAAACACAGAACTCAGTTCCTGAGGACGGCTGCAATAAGACAACCCACCATGTACTCCTACATGGCCTCTCACCGCTACCTTTACCAAATCGTGTTCACACACCTAGCTCACACACAGTAGGACATGTTCACACACTTCTGATTCATCCCCGATGAATCAGACCTGACTCAACTCTAAGCAGTAGCAGGCATGACAAACAAACATGAATGAGTAGGCACAATAGGGCTCAAACAACTCCTACTCATGCTAGTGGGTTTCATCTATTTACTGTGGCAATGACAGGTCATGCAGAGGATAAAGGGGTTCAACTACCGCAGCAAATAACAGATATGTCGTTATTGTCCTAATGCAGTAAAAGAGAGCAGGAGCGAGAGAGTGGGATTGTATCGGAATGAACAAGGGGGTTTTGCTTGCCTGGCACTTCTGAAGATAGTATAATTCTTCATCGGTGTCATCAAACTCATCGTCGAAGCCACGTCCATCGGAAGGGGCAATTACAAAGAATCGAGAAAGAAACACAATCAATGCAATGCACAATATGATGCACGCTCATGACATGGCAAAATGAGTGTGTTGGGCTAATGCAACTAAAAACAGAAAGGTTTGAGCTTATTTGATCCAAAGATTCAAATTCAAACTCAAACTATGAATTTATAAAGTGCATTATCATGTTTTGATATGACCAGCAAGGTTAAGTTGCTTAAACATACATGAAACCAGTGCAGATGGATAGATTGGATTTTTCTGATCATTTTTCATGTATAACTTGTTTCATTTGGAGTTACGGTTGAATTTCTATGGATTTTAGAAGTTTTGGCAATTTTCTGGAATTTTCAGAATAAGATTAAATCCAGAAAATACTTTATTGCGTCAGCATTGCGTCGCCGTGACGTTAGTAGTCAACGGAGACGGTCCAGGTCAATCCTGACCTGTGGGTCCCGCGTGTCAGTGATCAGACTAACTAACCTAATTAAAATTAACCCTAACTAACTTGGTTAGCCGGGCGGGGCCCGCACGTCAGTGACCCAGGGGGGTCAAATCCCTGGTCAACCGGGGCTAATCTACCGGCGTCTAGCCGCCGGCAACGACCAGACGCGGCGAAGGCTCGGGATCGCTCCTCCGGCGACCAAAAGCAAGGCGCAGGCATCTACGCGGAGCTAGCAAACGCGCGCATCCAACGGGGCAAGTGGGAGCAGCTGGGGTGGCCGGAGCTCGCCGGAAAAGAGCTTGTGGCGGTGGCCGGCGTGCGGGTGTGATCGGGGTCGGCGTTATACTGCACGGCAGGGGCCACGGAGGGGTGCTACGGGCACCTGGTGATGCACTGAGCGCTATGGCGCGGTCGGTTGCGGCTCTAGGTGTCGGTGGCCACGGCAGCGGCATGGCCGGCGGAGCCAAGCTACTGGCCGCGGCGACAATGGCGTTAGCGGAAGCAAAAGGGCCAGAGGAGAGGGGGGGTCGACGTGGAAGCTCACAACGGTCGCAGTGAAGCCAACGGCGATCTCGGAGATGGCCGACGTGGGCGGAACGGCGATGGCAATCTCGGGTGGCCGGCGATGAAGAAGGCGGCGATGACGGCTCCACGGGGCGTTTCGCGCCTCATAGCTTGACGGGGAGGTAGCAGGCGATGTGGCGGAGCTCGCAATCACAACGGGCGGTTGAGGGGACGGCGGGGAGCGCGTGGGCAGCGATCGGCGGGGACGGCGACGTTCGGTTTTCGGGAGAGAGAGCGGCAGAGGCGGGAATGAGCACGGGGGAGAGTGCGAGGCGGTCGGGAGGTTGCGTGGCGCACTTGGCGCCCTCCAGCAGCAGCGGCGGCAAGCAGGAGGTGGCCGGTCAAGACGCCGCACGCCGCCACGCCTCCTCTACCCATCGGCTGAAGGAAGAAGACGGGCATGCCCCTGGTGAGCTGGGCCGCACAGTAGTGGGCCTCTGGGCTGTAGGTAAGCGCCAGGTACTAACTCTCTCTCTCTCTCTTTTCCTATTTTTCTTTTTCTATTTTTTGTAATTGTGTTTGGCTTTATTAAAATTGCCAGGGCATTTCCAAAAATCATGAAACTAATCATGACTACTGTTTGGAAAGCAGTAAAAATTTAGTTTATGATTATTTGAGCATTTAAAATATTTTATAGTATTTAAATGCCCAAATGAAAATACCATATGATTTAATTCAGAGCCCAAATATGACATGGAAAAATGTGCAACACCTCTGGTTAATGTTTCTAGCATTTTCCAGAAATGATGAAAAAATTTTAAAGCCATTTGGAAATCACTGAAAATATTTTAGTTGAACCTAGTGAATTCCTTTGATGCTAGGGTTTAGGCAATCCCCATTTCAAGTTTAAAATAAATTTTAGACATGATGCATGGGTGCTGATGCAACTAATTGCAAACAAACTCTGGGGCTGTGACACCTTCTCCGTTGAGCTCCCCTCCTCGCCGCGGTAGAATGCGGCGGCATCAGACACGCTGCGGGGCAGATCTACAAACGCCCCTGGAGAGCTCCGAATTCGGGTAAGTAACAGGTAATTTACATTAACATGCCTGCTTTGCATGAAAAATGCCTTACCCGCCGCTATTTTCTTCACATCCTCAACCTCCTTGAGGGCCTTACGGGCCTCGGCCTTAGCGGCTTTGGCACTTTCAAGAGCTGAGGCAAGCTCAGACTCTCGAGTCTTCGAGTTGCGCTCCAAACTCTCATGCTTTTCCATGAGAGCCTAGAGCTCTTGCCGCACCTCCGCCACCCGCGCCTCCTGCTTCTCTCGCTCCGCTGCTTCATGTCAAGATTGCATTCGACGCAGACACGGCCTCCTTCAGGTCGCCACCTCGCTCGCGGGCCCCCGCAGCACCACGTTATCCTCGTTATTTCCATTGCAACCAAAATCCTTTTCTGTAAGGTACAAATTTTAAAGTGGTGTTACTCACCTTCTTTGTCCTCGAGCTGCTTCTTGGCAAGGCCGAGCTCTTGCTCGGACCGCTCGAGGTCCTGCTTCAAAGCACCGACCTTCGCAGTCAGTGCGGTAGAGGTCAGCAGTGCAGCCTGCAAACCCATATTGACATAATTTTTAGCACTCCTGCGTATGTCTTTTTTAGATCCTCAATCCGGTTTTTCTTTCCGAACACCAAACCGAGCATCAGGGGCTACTGTCTATGCGGTATTACATTACATATTTTCAGCTTCTTACCTCAAAGCCTGTTAGAAGGCTACTGCAGGCTAGCGGGCTGAACCTTATGAATCACCGCACTCATGATAGTGCTGTGTTCTTCCTCGATGGAAGCGCCTTTGAGCACCTCCAACAAGCTGCCCGGCGCCTCCGGTTGGACGTAGGCCGCCGGCGTCACGGTCTTGCCCTTCTTGCGAAGGGCGCTGCGGACTCGGAACCACTCGCGGGTTCCGGCATGGAGTCCGGCGCAAAGTCCGGGAGGCTGCCTTGTGGCGCCTCCGGAGCCTCCTCCTGATGGGTCCCTTCCTGGGATCCCACCTCGGCGTCCTCAGCGTCACGAGGGGTGGAGGCAGTCGGGATGGAATCCACATCCGACGGAGCCAACGACCCGCTCGATGAAGTGGGGAGATCATCATCGGCCGGACTACAGGTAGTGTTCGGCATTAGAAGGACACTATGTGACACAAAAGAGAAATTATAAATCATTCAGGAATCCGGATACTTACGCTCTTGCCGGAGGCCTGGCCCTTGGGGGCCACTCTTCATCGCCAACGTTGGTTTTGGCGGAGCTGTCCGGGGGAATAGTCCTTCCCCTCTTGGACCCTTCGGCCTCCCCCGTTGGGGAAGCCTTCCTCTTCCTCTCTCCCACCTCTGGGAGAGAGTCCTCTTTCTCCTCCTCGTCTTCGGGGGAGGAGTCTGCCTCGGAGCAATCGGACGATGAGTCCGATATCACCTGGCGCCGGGAACTTCTCCGAGCTCCCGTGGCCTTCTTCTTGGCCTTCTTCTCCGGCACCACATAGAGTGCCGGGACTAGCAGCCCCGTTAAACGGGCGTCCGCTGTGTCTTCGGGAAGGGGAGTCGGACAGTCTACCTGTCCGGACGTCCTCTGCCAGTCCTGTCAAAGGCATTGGGAGTTTTAGATCCCACATAGAGTTAAACTATGAAAGAAAATAAATGTCCCATAGAGGATAACAAAGCTTACCTTGCCGGTTGGGCGCTTGGTGCTGAATCCGCGGTCTTCCGTCGCGGATGCGGGGGCTTCTCCGCCCTTGAACAGCACCCTCCAGGAGGCTTCGTACGTCGTGTCGAAGAGCCCGCTCAAGGCCTGGTGCTGTGCCGGATCGAACTCCCACAAATTAAAGGCCCACAGTTGGCAGGGGAGAATCCGGCGGACGAACATGACCTGGATCACATTGACAAGCCTAAGCTTCCTGTTCACCAAGGTCTGGAGACAGGACTGGAGTCCTGTCAGCTCCTCCGAAGCAAGCCCTTCTCTTTCCAGGAGGTGAGCTGCATCAGGATACCAGATCTAAACTCGGGGGCCGCCGCCCATTTTGGGTCACGCGGCTCGGTGATGTAGAACCACACCGATTGCCACCCCTTGACGGACTCCACGAAGGCCCCTTCGAGCCAGATGACGTTGGGCATCTTGCCCAACATGGCGCCTCCGCACTCCGCTTGTACGCCCTTCACTACCTTCGGCTTGACGTTGAAGGTCTTGAGCCACAAGCCAAAGTGGAGCTGGATGCAGAGGAAGGCCTCGCACACGACGATAAACGCCGAGATGTTGAGGATGAAGTTTGGCGCCAGATCGTGGAAATCCAGGCCGTAATAGTACATGAGCCCCCGGACAAAGGATGTAATGGGAAGCCAAGTCCGCGGAGGAAGTGGGGAAGGAATACGACCCTCTCATTGGGCCTGGGGGTGGGGATGAGCTGCCCCTTGTCAGGCAGCCGGTGCGCGATGTCGCCGGACAGGTATCCGGCGCCGCGCAGCTTTTTGATGTGCTCCTCCATAACGGAGGAAGCCAACCACTTGCCTCCCGGTCCGGACATGACTGGAGAAGGTCGAGGCGAGATGTGCGGGCTTGGGCGCTGGAGCTCGAGTGCGCGGAGATGGATAAGCAAAGGAGGAAGAAGGCGTAGGTAAAAAGGTGGATCCTTATCCCCTTATATATGGGCGGACGAAGACCATGCATCCCCACCGGCCTGGTAAAACTCACTTATCTCCCAAGCGCCACCATCGATGGCGCGGTTGGGTTACCCACGTCCGTATTGATTAGAATCCCGGAATAAGGGGAACACGATCTCTGCTTCGACAAAACGTGCCAAGGAAACCGCTTCGCTAAACGCGCTGAGGTGGTATAATAAAAAACGATTCAAGTAAAGGCTTCGTAGTGGCTTGACGTCATGCCGCGAAATACGTCAGCAGATTGATCTTGTGTACATATTATTCTCTCTACGGTGGAATGTGGAAATTATTTTGCAGAGCCGGACACTATCCTGGTGTTCACAATCTTCTATGAATTATTCGGAGGAGGAACCCGCCTTGCAATGCCGAACAATATGCGCGCCGGACTCATCGTCATTGAAGCCTGGTTCAGGGGCTACTGAATGAGTCCTGGATTAGGGGGTGGCCGGACAGCCGGACTATCATCGTCAGCCAGACTCCAAGACTATGAAGATACAAGATTGAAGACTTCTCCCCGTGTCCGGATGGGACTTTCCTTGGCGTGGAAGGCAAGATTGGCGATACGGATATGCAGATCTCCTACCATTGTAACCGACTCTGTGTAACCCTAGCCCTCCCCGATGTCTATATAAACCGGAGGGTTTTAGTCCGTAGGACAACACAACCATTACAACAATCATAGCATAGGCTAGCTTCTAGGGTTTAGCCTCCTTGATCTCGTGGTAGATCCACTCTTGTACTACCCATATCATCAATATCAATCAAGCAGGAGTAGGGTTTTACCTCCATCGAGAGGGCCCGAACCTGGGTAAAAACATCGTGTCCCTTGTCTCCTATTACCATCCGCCTAGACGCACAGTTCGGGACCCCATACCCGAGATCCGCCGGTTTTGACACCGACAACTACTAACACTACTAGGGAAAACCTTATACACAGAACTTTAGCAGTAGCGTGGGTCAAAAAAGCACGCTGGTGCTAATTAGCAGTAGCGCGCCTGAGGAAACCGCGCTGCAGATAAAGAACTAGCATTAGCGTCTCTTGCTGTAAACACGTTACTATTAAAATTGCCACGGCTTAGCCGATAGGCTACACATAGTAGTAGCGATCTATGACGAACCGCGCTACCGCTACTTTATTTGTAGCAGCGCGTTTTAATATAAACTCGCTACTGCTAAAGGTTATAAAATTAAATGGAAAGAAAATGGAAAGGTAATTGAAAATGAAAGAAATAGAATAAGGTGAAAGGAAAAAAATAAAATGTGAAGAAAACTAAATGAAAAGGGGGGGGGAAGAGAAAGGAGTAGCAGTAGCGTGTATCACAGAACGCGCTGTAGCTAAGATAGCAGCAGCGCTTTTCCTGGAACGCGCTACTGCTACTTTTGACTTAACCACGGGGTTCGTCCTTCCCCACGCGGCCACTTCTCCCCCAAATCCAACTCTCTCCACTCTCGCCGCCACCGTCGCCCGTCGGCCGCCGCCGTCGCCCCTCGGCCACCGCGCGCTCTCCACACCCTCTACGCCGCCCCGACCCCAGATTCAACGCTGCCCCCGCCCCCGACCTCAACGCCGCCGCCGACGCCGCCCGACCCGACCTCGACGCGGCCGCCATCCGCCACCCCGAGCCCCGACCCGACCTCAACGCCGCCTGCCCCTCCTCGTCAGCAGCACCCGAGGTGAGCACGCCTGCCCTCCCTCTCCCTATCTCTGCCTAGGGTTTCTTTATATTTTAGTTGCATCAAATTAGTTAGGGTTCATGTAAGAGTGGAAACAAATCGGATGCGGATGCGGCTCAAATGAGTTAGGGTTCATGTAAGGGTGAAAACGAATCAAATTTCTAAGATGAATCATAAAACGAGTAAAATTTGACCACTTATTTCACTTTATAGTTGGATAATTGAAATATCCGCTACCACTTTCCACCCCTATAGGTTCATCAAATTAGATGGTAATTAGGGCAGTAGTTCCTAGGTACTAATTAGTTAGTAAGAACTAGGTACTAATTAGGTACTAGAATATTTTTATTTATAGTAAGTTTATTTTTCGTAAGAACTAGTTGAATTAATAGAACTAGTTAGTAAGAACTTGTTTCTATTTTTTAGTTAAAGCAATTTTTCCGCCTCGACGTGGGCGATGACTATCCCGCATCCTCGCTGCCGAGTCGGCGGAGGACGACACCTGCTGACCAGATCAGCCATGTTGGGACCCGGCTCCGCCGGGTGGTACTGGAGGCGCTACCACCGGGGCGGGTTGGTGAGGAGCCAGCCTGTCGTTGACCAACCTTCTTTGGTGGCGGTCGCGTGGCCGATGATTTATCAAGAGGCTCGAGGACTCCGTGGAGGTGGTGCATCACCGAGTCAGTGAGGAGGACGCGCACGTCCGTTGCTACTTGTTTGCGTTGGAGCACAGTGCCGTTCTCCAATACCGGCAGGTTCTCCGGGATCTCACCGAGCTATGATCCCGTGATGGTTCCTTCTCTGTGGTGTCCACCGCCGCGCCGATACCCGTCGTGTGCTAGGGTTTTAGTTGTATTAGTGATGTTATATGTATGACACTATTCGTGATGTATTAGTGATAATATTCGACGATGTACAGACGCATGAGATGATTTACTTTTGCTTATTGAATGCATGCTAATTTGAGTCCTATAAGATAGTTTGAAATGTATATCTTGTGTTGCTAAATATCCAAGTGGCCGGTCATGTTTGCAGGTTACACCTCCGAGTGGCCTATGTTTTGCCGGAGGGTTGATTCATTTCCGCTCCGGCAAATTTCAGGCGCTCGATATGTCCTATTTTAGCAAAGGTCATGCCGGATTTTTCCGTAAATTTTGGCATGACTTGTGCCAGAATATGTAGGAAATATCGAGTGCCCCGGATTTGTGTGTTGAGTATCTTGGTAGTTGTCTTCGATCGATTTTCAATTAACGTTTTAACTATGAACATAGGAAATGTCCGACGACGAAAAGGATTTCGGTATTTGCAAATCTGCGAAGACGAAGCGCCGCTGTCTGTGCGGAATCTTCCTAGATGATGATAGGCGCTCAAAGATCAAGCTGGATGAGAACTTCGAAGTGGATACAGTAAGTCACAACGACAAGTCTTTCTTCGTAATTAAGCATGACATCTGCTTCATTTGCTTCAACTTATATTTTTTTTACTATTATACTAGCGTATCCCATGCCATGCAAGAGTTTTTGTATTAGATAAGATAGGTTTCAGTCATAGTACGGAGGAAAAGAAAGTTTACTTGAAGACCGAGCATGGTTATATTTTCCATGCAAAATTATACAATTCAGACGACTACACCTATTTTGGATGCAAAACATGGCGAGCACTATGCAAGACTTATGCATTTGATCCTGATATGGTTATCACCTTTGATATTCGTCCGAAGATGATATTTAAGGTAATACCGATATCCGGGTTGATGTGCGACGCCCAGCTTATATCATTATGTAAGTTTCTCAACCATATTTATGTCTTTGATATTGTTTATTCAAAATAGTTGACAACTAATTTGTATTGTCACTTATTTCAAAGTGCAAGCAAACATGTCCAAGCTTGGTAGACAGGACCGTATACTGTCCTGGGGCTGAACTCAACCGCGAGGAGCTCAGTCATTATGTTTCATGGCTTGAGGATCTTGATACTGTTAAGACAAATTTTCTTCCTGCATTTAGAAATGTTAGTACTGAAATGTGCGACCAATAGTGTTCATAATGAACTACGGTCACATCTATTTAGGCAGGATGGTAAGATTTTTACTATTGTCCTCAGTGCATCTTTTCCATACATTATTTTTGAAGCTAAACTTCATTGCTAAGTATGTTACCATACGATGTTCTTCAACAGGGACTCCCGATGAATTTGTGCCTTATGGGATCGAGATTAAAGGTACCATGAGTATTATCAGCTTACGGCCAAGATATCCTACAGATTACTTTAGTGCATTCAAAATTAGCGACGGATGCTTAATAGTGCAAGACTGGACCAAATATGTGATGGGGAAGCGCAGAGAAGTACTAGGGGGCAGCAAACAGATGTGCTACCCACGATTAGGAGACAGGTTCATCTGCATGCTCCAGCTTGATCAAGGAGGAGAGCTATACATGTTTTATGTTATTTTACCTAAGAGAGAGCAGCAGGAGTGATTAGCTAGATAGAAATGAGTTTGAGGATGATGATGTGCTACACTATTACTATGATGATAAAATAGCTAGTGTTGGTGGTAATGACTATGATGATTATTATTAGCTAGTGTTAGTGGTGATTAAATAAATACTGTTGGTGGTAATGACTATGATGATGATTAAATAGCTTGTGCTGGCGGATTAGATTCAAGTGGAGGCAACATGTGGTGCACATCGAAAGTACTACTAGTCCAAACTAGATCAAGTTTGGATTAGTAGTATACTTTTGACATGCACCACATATTGCCTCCACTTGAACCTAATCCATCTTCATTTGACACACTGTTATGGACATAATGATGTAAACCTCATAACTGGTATTGTACCAATATTTGTACGATGGCGCATAAATACACTAAAAATAAAAAAATAAAAAAATACTAGTAGCGATCGACAGAAAACACGCTGCAAGTAGTTACCTTAGCAGTAGCGTGGTACTGAACAAACGCTGCAGCTATTTGTCCTAGCAGATGGCGCAAAGCGGCACGCGTTACTGCTAAGCAATAGCTGTAGCGCCTTATTAGTAGCGCGCCTACCTGCGCTACTAGTCAGCACAAAACCAGCGCTACTGCTAGGGTTTTCCCTAGTAGTGTAATGTCTACTACACAACTTTATTCTTATAAACACGTGTTGGGCCTCCAAGCGCAGAGTTTTGTAGGACAGTAGCAATTTTCCCTCAAGTGGATGACCTAAGGTTTATCAATCCATGAGAGGTGTAGGATGAAGATGGTCTCTCTCAAACGACCCTGCAACCAAATACAAGAAATCTCTTGTGTCCCCAACACACCAAATACAATGGCAAATTGTATAGGTGCACTAGTTCAGTGAAGAGATGGTGATAAAAGTGTAATATGGATGATAGAAATACATTTTTATAATCTTAATAAATATAACCAGCAAGGTAGCAAATAGTAAACGGGAACAAAAACAGTGTTGCAATGCTTAAAAATGAGGCCTAGGGTCCGTACATTCATTAGTGCAACCTCTCAACAATGCTAACATAGTTGGGTCATATTATTTGAAGGAAATATGCCCTAGAGGCAATAATAAAGTTATTATTTATTTCCTCATATCATGATAAATGTTTATTATTCATGCTAGAATTGTATTACCCGGAAACATAATACATGTGTGAATACATAGACAAACATAGTGATACTAGTATGCCTCTACTTGACTAGCTCATTGATCAAAGATGGCTAAGTTTCCTAACCATGGATATGAGTTATCATTTTATCACTGGGAGCACATCATTCGAAGAATGATGTGATTGACTTGACCCATTCCGTTATATTAGCACTCGATTGTTTAGTATGTTGCTCTTACTTTCTTCATGACTTATACATGTTCCTATGACTATGAGATTATGCAACTCCCGTTTACCGGAGGAACACTTTGTGTACTACCAAACAACGTAACTGGGTGATTATAAAGGTGCTCTACAGGTGTCTCTGAAGGTACTTGTTGGGTTGGCGTATTTCGAGATTAGGATTTGTCACTCCAATTTTCGGAGAGGTATCTCTGGGCCCACTCGGTAATGCACATCACTTAAAGCCTTGCAAGCATTGCAACTAATGAGTTAGTTGCGGGATGATGTATTATGGAATGAGTAAAGACACTTGCCAGTAATGAGATTGAACTAGGTATTGAGATACCGACGATCGAATCTCGGGCAAGTAACATATCGATGACAAAGGGAACAACGTATGTTGTTATGCGGTGTGACCGATAAAGATCTTCGTACAATATGTGGGAGCCAATATGGGCATCTAGGTCCCGCTATTGGTTATTAACCTGAGACGTGTATCGGTCATGTCTACATAGTTCTCGAACCCGTAGGGTCCGCACGCTTAACGTTTTGTTGATGATATAGTATTATATGAGTTGTGTATGTTGGTGACCGAATGTTGTTCGGAGTTCCGGATGAGACCATGGACATGACGAGGAACTCCGGAATGGTCCGGAGATAAAGTTTAATATATGGGATAATAGTGTTTGATATCCGGAAGGGTTCCGGAATTCACCGGAAGGGGTTCCGGATGTTTCCCGAAATGTTTGGGTACGAGAACACGTTATTTGGGCCAGACGGGAAAGCCCAAGAGGCTTTTGGAAAGTGCAAAAGGAAGTTTTGCGGAGACCAGAGGCTAGACTCCAGGAACCCTGGCGTCTAGGGGGTAGACGCCGGGAACCCCGGCGTCTAGCCCCGAGTCCGTAGGACTCTTGCCTTTCGGCAAAACCGACTTTGAGGAGGCTTTTACTCCAAGTTTCGACCCCAGGGCTCAACATATAAATAGAGGGGCAGGGCTAGCACCAAAGACACATCAAGAAACACCAAGCCATGTGCCGACAACCCCGTTCCCTCTAGTTTATCCGCCTTCATGTTTCCGTAGCGCCTAGGCAAAGCCCTGCGGAGATTGTTCTTCACCAACACCGTCACCACGCCGTCGTGCTGCCGGAACTAATCTACTACTTCGCTCGTCTTGCTAGATCGAGTAGTCGAGGACGTCATCGTGCTGAACTTGTGCAGAACTCGGAGGTGCCATGCGTTCGGTACTTGGATCGGTCGGATCGTGAAGACGTACGACTACATCAACTGCGTTGATAAACGCTTCCGCTTAGCGATCTTCAAGGGTATGAAGATACACTCCCCCTCTCGTTGCTATGCATCACCATGATCTTGCATGTGCGTAGGATTTTTTTTGAAAATTACTACGTTCCCCAACATTATTATCCCTGAAAGTACAATAAAGAATCACTCCCGAGTTCCTATTAGCGAAGAACAAAAGATAGGAATTGTTTGTAGGTCACGAATCCACCTCAAAGCTATTCTTTCCGTTCGAGCTATTCAAGAGTTCATACTAAAATAACACAAAGCTATTTTTTCATTCGATCTATCCAAGAGTTCATACTAGAATAACACCAAAGCAAATTCATATTCACAATACTCAATCCACAGAAAGAACTATAAAGAAACCCCAACGTTTCCATCGGAGAAAAATGTGCATCAACCCCTATGCATAGATTACCCCAATATCACCGCGGGAATCCGCGAGTTGAATGCCATAACACATATCAAGTGAATCAATAGGATACCTCATTGTCACCTCAAGTATTCATATTGCAAGACATATATCATGTGTTCTCATCTTTGAATATTCAATCCTACTTGACACAACTTTGAAAGGTAAAGATTCAATTCATCATAACAAGAGTATAGAGGGGAGAAACATCATATGATCCGACTATATTAACAAAGCCCATGATATAGATCACAAGAGAGAGAGAGAGAGAGAGAGAGAGAGAGAGAGAGATCAAACACATAGCTACTGGTACAAACCCTCAGCCCCGAGGGTGGACTACTCCCTCCTCATCGAGCTGGCCGCCGGGATGATGAAGATGGCCACCAGCGATGATTCCCCCCTCCGGCAGGGTGCCGAAACAAGGTCTAGATTGGTTTTAGCGGATATAGAGACCTTGCGTCAGCGTAACTTCTGATCTACATAGTGGGATCACTACTACCTAGAGATGACACTCTTCCAAACCCACTTTCATCATTGTAATCATCATAAATAGGAGGCATGCTATCATCATAATAAATTTTCTTATCGAAAGTAGAAGGAATCAAAGGATCATATTCATTATCCAAAGCATCCCCAAGCTTGGGACAAGCATTATTTTCAGCAAATAAATCTTCAAACATTTCATACTCATCACACATAGCATCCCCAAGCTTGTGGTTTTGCATATCATCATAATCATTCTTATCAATAGCATGAATGGCACCAATAGTATAGCAAACATTATTATCATATTCTTCCAAGCAAGTGCCAATTTTTTTAATATCATAAGAGATATCATTGCCTTCCCACTCATAATCATTGCAACAAGTAGTAGGCATCACAAAATCATCCTCAATATCATCATCCTCCATCAACATATTTGATTCACTTTCATGAGGCACAATGGTGATAGGAGCAATATTACTTGGGAGAGTTACCTTTTTACCTCTACTTTTTCTTCTTTTCTTTTTCTTCTTCACCACCTCACGTGTGGGTTTAATCATTTTTTCCGAGCATCTTGTTGAAGAAATTGATTGGATAGGAAGCTCCTCCTCATTACCTGATTCATCATAAACACTAGGAGGGTATTGGGAAATATTTTCCCTTTCATTAGTACTCTCTTCATGCTCTATTTGTTTTCTTGTTTTTAGATAGTTGGGAATATAAGGATTCTCAATGCAATTTACCCCACAAAACATATAAATTTCCTCTAAATCAAAATCAAGAACTCTCTCAAGGGCAAATTCTGGAATATCCTTAGTTATACGTTTCATTTCTTCATAGCCCAAAAGTAAACTAAGTTCATTATGACGTGCAAGGGAAATCAAGTCATCACAATTTTTGGACATGATTCGATCATGAAACAATTTGCTTTGGGTATTTAAATGACCACTTTCATTGCAAAGTTCACAAGGATGGAAAATTTAAATTTTTAGCACAAACATCAAGCCTCTCTTGCAACCATTTAGTTTCTAAATACTTATGCCTCTTGCAAAATCTATCTTCCCCATTTGGTGTGTACTTGCAAACTCTATGCACTCCACAAAAGTTGACATGCTTATAGGAGACATTTTCATCATGACTAGTGCAATCATCATTAGTACCATGGATATTCAAAGAGTCATACTAACAACATTGCAATCATGCTCATCATTCATGCCAATCATTTTATTAAATCGTTATTCTATAAATTGAGCACAACTTTCCGATCCATCATTTTCAAGATATTATAAAGATGATCGATAATATGATGCAACCTCAATTCCTTTTTCCTGTAATTTTCTTTTATAAACCAAACTAGTGATAAAACAAGAAACTAAAAGATTCAATTGCAAGATCTAAAGATATACCTTCAAGCACTCATCTCCCCGGCAACGGCGCCAGAAAAGATCTTTGTTGCCGGAGTGTGAGTGCCGGTTTCCTTACCTCCCCCGGCAACGACGCCAGAAAAGAGCTTGATGTCTACTACACAAATTTATTCTTGTAGACACGTGTTGGGCCTCCAAGCGCAGAGTTTTGTAGGACAGTAGCAATTTTCCCTCAAGTGGATGACCTAAGATTTATCTATCCGTGAGCGGTGTAGGATGAAGATGGTCTCTCTCAAACGACTCTGCAACCAAATACAAGAAATCTCTTGTGTCCCCAACAAACCCAATACAATGGAAAATTGTATAGGTGCACTAGTTCGGCGAAGAGATGGTGATAAAAGTGTAATATGGATGGTAGAAATATATTTTTATAATCTGAATAAATAAAAACAGCAAGGTAGCAAATAGTAATGGGCACAAAAACGGTGTTGCAATGCTTAAAAATGAGGCCTAGGGTCCGTACTTTCGCTAGTGCAACCTCTCAACAATGCTACCATAGTTGGGTCATATGATTATCCCTCAAGGTGCAATAAAGAATCGCTCCCGCGTTGCTATTAGCGAAGAACAAAATATAGGAATTGTTTGTATGTCACGAAACCACCTCAAAGCTATTGTTTCCGTTTGATCTATTCAATAGTTCGTACTAAAGTAACACAAAGCTATTTTTCCGTTCGATCTATCCTAGAGTTCGTACTAGAATAACACCAAAGCAAATTCATATTCATGATACTCAATCCACACAAAGAACTATAAAGAGACCCCAAAGTTTCAGTCGGAGAAAAACGTGCATCAACCCCTATGCATAGAATACCCCAATATCACCGCGGGAATCCGCGAGTTGAATGCCATAACACATATCAAGTGAATCAATAGGGTACCTCATTGTCACATCAAGTATTCATATTGCAAGACATATATCATGTGTTCTCGTCTCTGAATATTCAATCCGACGAGACAAAACTTTGAAGGGTAAAGATTCAATTCATTTAACAAGATTATAGAGGGGAGAAACATCATATGATCCGACTATATTAACAAAGCCCATGATATAGATCAAGAGAGAGAGAGAGAGAGATCAAACACATAGCTACTGGTACAAACCCTCAGCCCCGAGGGTGGACTACTCCCTCCTCATCGTGGTCGCCGCCGGGAGGATGAAGATGGCCAGCGGGGATGATCCTCCGGCTGTGGTGCTTGAACGGGTCTAGATTGGTTTTCATGATATAGAGACCTTGCGCGGTGGAACTTCGATCTAGGTTAACCCGAAGGGTTTCGAATATTTGGAAATTTATAGTGCAAAGAGGGGTGCGGAGGCCACGGGTGGGCAAAACCCACTGGCGCGCCAGGCCCTGGCGTGCCACTCGGTGGGTTGTGCCTCGGGCACCCCCAGTGCAGCTCAGGCCCATTGGGTTCCTTCTGGTCCAGAAAAAGTCTCCAAAAAGTTACGCGGTGTTTGGACTCTGTTTGATATTGATTTCCTATAATGTAAAAAACAAGCAAAAATCAGTAACTGGCACTGGGCACTGGGTCAATAGGTTAGTCCCAAAAAATGATATAAAGTTGCTATAAAATGATTGTAAAACATCCAAGAATGATAATATAATGGCATTAATACTTCATAAATTATAGATACGTTGGAGACGCATCAACTACATATAACAAACAATCATACAAGTAATAAAATTATACGAGTGCCGGAAAGTTGCTCTTTCATAACAAGATTCGGCAAACCAGCATTGATGTCAAATGACTCCGCACTAGTGGCGGCTGGAATCGGCGTACAAATAAAATCATAATAAACCCATGGCTGAAACAATTTTTCGTCGACTCCCCCAGGGTTTCTGGAATATTTCGGTATTTATAGAGCGAAGAGGCGGTGCGGGGGGTCAACGAGGAGGGCACAACCCCACAGGGCGCGCCTTGGGGCCTGGGCACGCCCTGGTGGGTTGTGCCCACCTCGGGCCTCCTCTTTGATACTTCTTTGGCCCATCCTGTGTCTTATGGCTCAGAAAAATTCTTCAAAAAGTTTCGCTGCATTTGGACTCCATTCGGTATTCATTTTCTACGAAGTAAAAAAAACAAGCAGAAACAGCAACTGGCACGGGGCACTATGTTAATGATATAAAGTTGCTATAAAATGATTGTAAAACATCTAAAAATGATAATATAACAGCATGGAACAATCAAAAATTATAGATACGTTGGAGACGTATCCGTATACCATACCTACACATATGCAAAGTAAGAAGTTAATTTGAGCTCAAATTCCATATAAATCAAATAAAATTCCACATAATTACTCTCAAACTAAAACTCACAAATGACTATACGTATAGAGTATGAAACGAGCTAAACTAGCATTGTGAGATGAAAGGACAAAGTTGCTAACCTTTTAGAACTCTTGGATAGATGGAGTGCCTCAAATAGGTACAAATCGTGGCAAAAGTGGAGGCGGAGCTCGAGCTAGGGGGAGGAAACAGAGAGGAGGGAAAGGAGAAAGCTTGGACTCGAGTTGGACAAAGGAGTTTATATAGGGATGTCTTTAATACCGGTTGGTGATGCAAACCGGCACTAAAGGTCCACCTTTAGTCCCGGTTGATGATACACACCGGGACTAAAGGGGCTCGCAGGGGCCCAGCCGTCCAGCCTAACGCCAGCCTATCGCCACCCCTTTAGTCCCGGTTGGTATCACCAACCGGGACTAGAGATCCCTACTGAGCCGGGACTGACGGTGGTCGTACCTCCGTACGCTCCTAGCCGTTGGAACTGGGACTAATGATCACATTAGTCCCAGGCCCAAACCTGGCCGGGACTAATGCTCCGGACCAAAGGCATGTTTTCTACTAGTGACCACACTCCAACACTATGTCGCCCGATGGTGCCCGGTCCTACTGCTTCTCCACGTGCCCTAGAGTGACCACCACGACACATGCCGGCAAGCCATGTCCTCGCGCCACCACCTCAGGGACAGGTCAAGATTTGTTCCACCACACATTGCATCCATGCACTACATCTACCCTGTGATTGCATCTTCGTGGCAAGAGCCCGTGCAGCTAATGTTGTAGGAGGAGGCGTCGAGATCGATCGTCGTTAGAGGCAGAAGACACGGAGCTGCCACTGTAGTAGACGCCAGTGGTGACAGGGGCGAGGAGAGCTGAAGAGAGGCAGGAGGAAGGGCACTGCAACTAGAAGCGTCCTGGGCATATCAACCCTCCGGCTTAATTAGATGGGCACCGCTAGGCGCCGGCGCACCGGCCAAAACTTTCGGCCGGTCCAGCCATAGCCGCTCGATGCGAGCCGCGCGGCGGTTGGATCTGGAGCCAAAAAAATAAAAAATCGCCCCAGCTTCTTCTTCCTCGGGCCCCGTGGCGCATCTCCGGCGAGATCCCATGCGGCTCGCAGCACGTTGCATCTCCGGCGAGATCCCCCGCGGCTCGCAGCACCGCGCAGCTCTAGCAAAAGCCCCCGTGGCGCATCTCCGGCAAGGCCCAGCTCCAGCAAGGCCCCCGCGGCGCATCTTCGGCGAGGCCCAGCTCCAAGAACGCCCACAAGGCGCATCTCCGCGAGCCCCCCGCAGCTCGCGGAGCCTCACGTCGCCGGCCGCAGCACCCGTTGTAGATCTCGTGTTCTTCCTCGTCCTTAATTTGCCGGTCGCAGCAAAAAATTTCACCGGTCGTAGCAAAAATTCTTGACGGTTCCAGCAAAAATTAATAAAATGTTGGTAGCAAAATTAGAAAAAATCAACGACGCTCCAACAAACCAAAACCTGATGGTAGCAAAAATTGAAGCTTGTTCCAGCAAATCGAAACGCTAGTGGTAGCAAAAATAAAAAATCGAGCGCTGGTTCCAGAAAAATCAAAGAAATCGGTGGTACCAAAAATTGACACTGGTTGCAGCAAACCACAAAATGGTTGTAGCAACAATAACTTGTGGTCCAGCTAGGGGCTTCTCCAGTAGTAGCAAAAAATGCAGAAGGTTGTAGCAAAAATTGTACAAGGTTGTAGCAAAACACACAAGCGCAGAGTCTCGACAATCTCATGAAAAAGGATGTAACAAACGACAGTGGCGGTAGTAGCAAAAAACCAAAACTGTTGTAGCAAAAAAGTGGTACAAAATGATTCCAGCAAAAAGACATGGCAGCAAAATTTGGTTAGTTCCAGCAAAAAACAAAGACGGTGGTAACAAATTAGTACACTGGTTCCAGCAAAACAAACATGGAAGCAAATTTGGAGTTGTAGTAACATGCCTCGAGCTCGTAAGCCATGGCCGCCCTGGCCTGTGCGCTCGCAAGCCATGGCCCCCTGTCATAGTAGCGCCGGTGCTCAGCCCCGTCGCATTCGGCCATGGCGAAGGGCACGGCCATGGCGATGGCATCCCTTGCAGCAGCAACAACTCCCGCGGCGCCGCGCTTCGTGGGGGAGGGCGCCCCGTGCAGCAACTCTACAGCAATGGCGTCTGGGAAAAAGTAGCTAGGCAAAAGCAGCGGCGTGGGAAGCCCAGCGAAGAAAAGGAAGGAGATGTGGTGTGTGTGGACAGCAGCCACGTTGAAAAGAATAAGGAAGCAGAGCGGTGTGCGGGCCCTCGCGGGATGACGTGTCCCTCCTGCTTCAGCGCTACGCGCGGGGTGAGCGAGTGGACCGGCCGAAGTTTCGACCGGTGCCCCGGCTCTAAACGTTTCCCTAATTAAATTGGGTGGTTTAATCTTATCCTAGTGATACATGCTTAGCTAGGATTTTGTTTGGCGGACTTTCCCGGACTGTATGACAGGTATGATTCATGTTTTACGAAGTCCTTATAGATCTCGATTTTGTAAGATGACTACCTTAGCAAATTCTTACCATTGGTTTACTTACAACTGAGGGACCTAACGTGTGTACGACAATGCTCTGGCTAAAAACTCTGCCAACTTGGGAGGGCCCTGAAGGTGTCGTGATGGGGATCCACGTGCCGGCTGCCGGCTTGGGAATGAGACTAGGGACGAACGGGCTTCTTGCACATGGACTGGTGTCTGGGAGGATGAGGCACAGGGTACACGTCGGATCACCATCCAGCGGCCCAGATTGAAAGATGGCATGCAATGATAGGTGGGCTGGAGGTTGTGGCTTGTGGCGGTCTCGAGGAGGGACAAGGGTGGTTGTTCACTGAAGTTTAGGGAGTTTTACCCCTAATTACTAGGGTTTCCCCTGAATGGATTGAGCCACATGCCATTTTTTTAAGAGAAACTGGGTGTTTTATTCCTTAGGTAATAGCATTACAATTGACTGGCAAGAGCTCCTATACAGGGAGGACCTCTTTGAAGCCAAACAGCAGTACACGACTCATTACAACTATAATTAGCCAGACATCTACTACCCTTTTCTGAAACATGTAAAGCTTTTGGGAAAGAAACTCCCGACCTACCATCAGAGACTTGATTTCCATAACTGACCATGTAAGAGATTCACCAGATAAGATGGGTAGGGCCTCCGAGGAATCAGAGTGCACATTTACTGGAAGCTCCGTATATATGCTGACAAGCTAGGGCCATACCTTGCATAAGAGCGTGTATGTCCGCTTTGGGTGCATCATTACAACTAAAAATGACTCGGTAGGCCACAAAAAGCACAGCCCATCAATATTGCATTAGATCATACCTGGAGCTGCTGAACCGTCAAGATTTGAAAACGAGCCAACGATTGGTAGGGTCAAATGTCCCATCGGAGGTCATGGCCAAGGTTCAGGTGACACAACTTCTGTGGAGCACGCAATAGAATAAACAAAGTTCAGAGGCATATTCCCTTTTATAATCTCCTCGGTACTGAAGTTCCTAGCATGTGATAATGATCTCAAATAACTATCGAGGAAATCCACACTAGTGTCCACCAGTGGTGTATCCTTGCCATGCAGCATATCAGATGTCAAGTGCCAAATGCGCCAAATTAAAATGATCACCATACCACGTACCTGGTCAGAGCAGTTTGCAAGCACATGTAGTGGCCACTCCTGGCCAGTATCTATAAGCTGCCCATTGGAAGTGGTCATATGGTTCCCATTGTGTCCCATAAATTCCTAGCATAGTCGCAAGTAACCAACGCATGGAATGATCCCTCCTTTACCATACACATATCATGCATGTATTCCGACTACTTATATGGCAATATGTTTAGCATTCGTTAGTCGCAAGTGCACCTGCCGCTGCCTTCCATGCAGACACACGCACCGGCCAAGTGTAGTTCTATATCGAACGTTCTCCCCAGGCTTGTTACTTGACGTGCCGGAAGCCACGCGTTCGGCATGCTCGGCCGTCTCTAATTATTATGCGCTTTTTATAGCAAAATTTCCAGATTTCTCTGGTGCCTAGGCAATGATGTCTTGCCTATTTCTTGGTGAAGTTCTAATATTTAGAATGTGTTTTATGTCCATCGTCCAGAAATGCTCCTGTGGACGTTGCATGTGCCACCCACGCACCAGTATTGTTAAGGAAATCGAACACCCTGTTCAGTCTACAGTTCCTTTTCGGTGTAACTAGACTAAAACCATCGCCCTGTGGGATCCACATGTCCCTCCATGCACGGATTGATAAGCCATCTCCAACTCTTCATATAACTCTTTCACAAGCTCTTGTCCAAAGGTGATACCCTTCAAACAGCAGAAGAATTTGCAGGGAACATGGTGTCCACGACCATTTGGGTAATACATGGCTTTTAGCAAATGGGCACATAAACTAGACGGATCATCAGTTTACCTCCACGCCTGTTTGGGCACAATGCTTGGTTCAAGGCTCACATATCCCTGAAGCCCATTCATCCTTTGGACTTAGGCAATGTCATCTTGTCCCATTTTAACCATGCCATTTTCTTCTTTCCTTTTTCCACTCCCCATCAATATTGTCTCATCAGTCTGGTTAGTTAATCACGCACCGATGACTATAACCAAAAAACACTGATTACATAGGTTGGTATAGCCTGTGCAAGATTTGATCAATATATCCTTGTTACCTGATAACATGTATTGCTCACTCCAATCAACTAATCACTTCCTCATACTTGAATACAAAGTCTCAAACCTACCCTTGTGCATTAATTCTTCCGTTCGGAACTGGTAGCCCGAGATACTTTGGCTCAAAAACTTCCTTCGAGATATTAAGAATAGTACGAACCTCTTCTGATACAAGATGAGGGTAATTGCTAGAAAAAAGGATGGAACACTTTGAAGGGTTTATAAGTTGGCCCGTTGCCTCAGCATAAGTGCACAAAAAACCTTTGATAATGCTCGCTTGCTGTCCATAAGCACAAAAGAATAATAACAAATCATCCGCGAATAGCAAGTGAGAAATAACTAGTGCCCTTCTGCATATCTGGACACCCTCTAAACCTTGGTAAATTGTGGTTTTACTGATCAGAGTAGATAAAGTGTCGGCCACAAATAAAAAAGAAATGGAGAAAGTGGATCACCTTGGTGAAGACATCTGGTAGGTGTGAAGGACTCCAGAAGCTTCCCAGTAAACTTCACTGAATATTTTACTGAAGTAACACAAGCCATAATGCGGGAAATCCAAATCGGAGAAAAAACCCACTTCAGTAATGCCTTCTTTAGAAAAACCCAATCCATACAATGATAAGCTTTAGAAAGGTCAAGCTTGTAAGCACAACACATGTGTGTATTACCCTTCAGGGATTGGATAGTCAATACATTCAAAAACAATGATTAAAGAAATGGTAAAATCATGAGTTATAAGACGCCCTAGAATAAAGGCGCTTTGATTCTCCGAGATAGGTTCCATAAGAAGAGGCCTAAGCCTATTGACCATGCATTTCGATACAATTTTATAAAGGGCCATTTGCATTTCTGTCCCTAAGTCGAACCACCTACTCAGATATGCCCCTAATTCAAAAGCCTGCTCAAAAATGTCCCTCCGCCGTTAGGTGCCCTTACAAAAATGCCCTTCCGTTCCGTTTCCGTCTAGTCAAAGGGGTTTGACCGTCTATGGGGCGTTTGTTGGACATTTTTACCCCTGAAAAAAATTAAAGAGAAGAAAGTGACTGCCTACCTTTTGGCCCAAGTGCAATGTGCACTTTCGGCCCATGTGCATACCGCCAGGCCCACCCATCTCCCCCAGTCGTCGTCTTCGTCAGCTCATCGACTGCACGCGCCGGCGCGCGCCACCGGCGCCCGCTGTTCGACAGCTGCCGCCGTAGTAGCTCGAGTAGGGCTACTTAGCGACGCCGGCAAGCCCTTGGACAACCCTAGCTAACTTTCCCTCCCTTCCCCCGCTTGCTCTCCTCCCCTCAGCCGCATCCCAGGACGGCCGTCGTCGTGACCGTCGCCATTGCCGCGGCCATTGTCCTCACAGACAGCTGAAAAGCTATCCAGGAGACACGCACGCCTCGACTTCGTCTACTCCTAGGAGCAGCTCGAGCAGGACCTCGCAAACATGACCGGATCAACCGTCTTCCTCGTCCGCGACCGCTGGAGCACCGTCGTAAATTCGCCGCCCATGTCCTGCTAAACCACAAATCAATGTCTCGGTCGTGTTCGTGGTGCCCCTAAGATGTCGCCCAGCCCCCTAAACCACTGGATCCATGGCTGCCTTCTCGAGTCCGTCGAGCACCGCCGTTGGCCGCCGCCTAGCTCGTCGCTGCGGTCGCGAGAGAGGGAGGGAGAGGAAGGGAGGGAGGGAGAGGGAGAATGGAATGGAGGGAGTGCTGCCGCGCGTGGGGAGCTGGTGCCAACGGCGCACAATCCGGCCTGTCGGCGCTCGCCGGAGGTGAGGCAGAGAGGTCGTGAGGTAGGGGAGAGAGGTGGGAGGGATTTTTTATTTATCTATTTTGTTTGGGGCCCACATGTAAGTGTGTGATAGAGAGGGTGAGAGGGAGAGTTTTTCCTTTTTATTTTTTTCTAATTGGGTCCCACATGTAAGTGGCACATGGAGGCAAGGGCAAAATGTCCAACAAACGCCCCGTAGACGGTCAAACCCCTTTGACCGGACGGAAACGGAACGGAAGGGCATTTCTGTAAGGGCACCTAATGGCGGAGGGACATTTTTGAGCAGGCTTTTGAATTAGGGGCAAATGTGAGGAGTGGGTTCGAGTTAGGGACACAGATGTAAAAGACCCTTTTATAAACCACGTTGCAAAGACTTATAGGTCGGAAATCCTTAAGTTAATTGGGATGGGGAACTTTCAGAATTAACACGATAGCTAGATCATTCACTCCATATGGCATTTCCGGTAACAAAGAACTCCAGTACAACAGCACACCCCAATTACGCTGATAAAAACACGCTGGAACACCATCCGTAACTGGGGCCTTTGGTGGTCCTATCTGAAAAAGTGAACCCGAATCCTCCTCTGAATAAGGAGCACAAGGAATAGCATTCATCTCCTCTGAAACTTTTGGAACAACTAGTAATTTGCCCGTGCATTGCTACGGAATTAAATAGATGTATATGAATATATTACAAAAAATTCATTGCATTTTGTGAAATCCCTACCACATACTCGTTGGGTTCTATTTCTCTTAATTTATTTATCTCCTCTTCCTCTAGCCCCTCCGTCACTTCCTCCAACTTTGATGAATCTCATCCATGGATGTTTAGAGCTGAAGAATGGTGACACATTAAGTGACAACGTTGCTGGGTTTCACTTTTTAGATGCCACTTTCTTTGAACCCCTAAACACAAACACATATTATTTCTAGCCTCGGTTTCTTTTCCTCCCTAGCATTTTCCACCTTAGCCTTTTAGACACCTAATTTGTTTTGTCCCCCTTTACCACGGTGACAATTTGAATTCATATGGTTAAAAACATAAAAATCACATATGCTCTTAAATGCAATGGCAAAAAGTAATCTGGTGAGCTCTCTCTAAATCAAAAAGTCCAAGACAAAACTGGACGCCGTGTACATGTACTGTAGATCAGTAGTGTAGTTACTTAAAACTTGGACAATATTCTTGATAATTTTTGCAACAAGAAGTTGAGGGCCACTATGGACTAATTCTGTATAGTATATAATGTTACAGATATGACTGTGATCTTGTGAAAATAAAGTGAATAGTTTCAATAGTCAACATGCTGTAAAGTATCCTCTTAAGTTGAGGCCCTACCGCTGCTATGAGGCAAATTAGTAAATTTACACGCTTGATTGCAAATGGAACAACGGCACATACTTTGTGGTGCTTAAATAAGCTAGGGTGATGTAGTGTCAATTAAAGAGTGCAAGGTGATTATTTTCTAACAATATAGGATGAAAGCACAAGACATTTTGAGATCCTTGGATTCACACGGAACATAACAAAAGTAACACACAGATCAATCAAATACTATATCTTTAAACAAAACAAAACCAGTAATTAGTTTTCGACCATACATTGTACATTACAGCGACAAACATTAGTTCCAAAATGACACCCAATTCAACAGATATGTAGCAGCTTAATGAGCCATGTTACAATAATCAAGAACCAAAATAGACACTTCTTTCCATCTATGCATTCTTGCTGGCAAGAGTCACAGCTCAAGTCTTCTTTCTCCTAAGTGCATTTCTTGCTTCTTTGTCTTAGATTGGATCTTTCAGTACTACAGAGGAACAATGCAAGCACAAAACATTCGAGCAAGAATATCTTAAAGTGCGTCATCTACCGTGCTTGGTTCAAAAGGTCTAGACAAAAGGCTCCAACATCATGCCATACTACTAAAGCTTGCTCCTGATCCATGAGTGTTTTACTAAGATCGTTGTTGATCCTGCAAAAGTATTTATACTTAAATTTGGCATAAATGTGTTCCTTGCATTACCTCTGATCCATCTGACGCCAGCTGCAATAGAGCAGTGCTATCCAGACGACATTATTTGGACGATTTGCAGCCGACGATTGAATCCAGCCGTGCAATCTTGTTCGCGGCAGAGCAACGGCCGGTGGATTCTTTAATCGTGCACAGATCGTCCAAAAGTTTATCGTGTGTGAAGCAGTTTCGCTGCAATATTTGGACCAAAGTACCCCTTGCTAAAAACAGTAGTATGCAGATCGTGCTCTACTTGAAGACAAAACGATGATTAATATATATAAATGATGCTATGGATACATGATACAATTAGATTATCTATAACGAATAAACCAGCACCATCCTTACCAACTTCATGCTTTACTCTCAGCATGGTAACTACAACGATGGTACACACCTCAACACTTATCGGCCAAGTGGTTTGATTATTGTCACTAACTAATTTCTGAACTTATCTGTATACTAACTGTTTGAAGTAAGCACTAAAAAGTACATGCTGCTCATGTTCAGGGAGATGACGTACTTTAGAGAACCCATACATAACAGACAAAGTTTCAGGAAGCTGGCGGCAGCAAGACACATTAGAGGGAGGCCGTGAGCAGGGGAGGTAAGAAGGCTTGGTTGCCTTGCTGCCGGTACGTGGAGCTCGGCGAGGAGGAAGGAGAGGTCGTGTGCGGCGGGGCTCCTACATCAGAGTCTCGTGTGAGGAAGCAGGAGAGTCCTCGCGGGACTCAAAGGCGGATAAGCGCCCGGCGCGAGTTGCCGATCGTCGGAGGAGAAGGGGTAGGGTTGGAGGAGAAGGTGGTGGGCGGCGGGTCTACTGCATCGGAGGAGAAGGCATGAGAGGAGTCGCAGACTCGGCGGAAGGACGGCACCAGCGGCGTACTTGCCGATGTCGGCGTCGTAGGAGACGAGGTAGGGGGAGGAGGAGACGACGGGGAGGTGCGTGTGGCGGTGGCCGGTGAGGTTCCTATGGCAAAGAGGAGGGACGGAGCGCCAGCGGCTGCGGCCACTGCCAGTGCCTTTGTATGCTTCCAAATTTTTCTAGAAAGATCGACTTTGGCTGATTGGATAAGGTGGGACTGGATGTAGTTGGACAAAGGGACTGAGGGGGGGTTTCTTTGCAAATGTGAAGTGGGGTTGGCTCCTATGCGTTGGATGCAGATCAAACGGCCGAAAACGATAGATGGCAGGCACACCATCACCACCAACTCAGATTTTTATAGGAGTAGAGATACACTCCAGGATCACTTTCGGGCTTAGCGTAGGATCCTTGGTATACACTTTACTGAAGTACGAGCTTGACATCAGCTCCAAGTCCGAAATGCTATCAAACCACGATCCATCATCTGTTATTTTCTTAACCTCTATATGATTTCTCCGCGCTCTCAAAACCGCATGACGATGCAAATAACTCCATTTTCTTTCACCCTCATTTAGCCAAGTAATACATGACCGTTGCAGCCAAAGCATCTCCTCACAGTACAACATCTCATCAAGCTCATTCACTTTCTGTTTTATCAAAGACCGATCTGCGTTTCCAAGCTGAAGGTCGGCTAGCAGTTCTCCCCAGAGCACTTCTATATCGCACATGACGTTGCCAAATTTCTCCTTGCTCCACGCTCGAAATTTCTCATCATATTCTTGAGTGAATCTGAACCGACCAAATATTTCATGCTGGTCTATTTCTTTCCCATGCCTTAGCAACCACGCCTTGCAACGATGGCTCCCTCTCCCACATAATTTCATAGCGGGGAAAACTACTCGTGTTGGGTTTGTCATCCACCGGAGCAAGCTGTAGTACGATCGGGCAATGATCCGAACAAAAGGTCGCCCGATGCACTACCCTTGACCTTGGAAACATGTCTCGCCAAAGCTCATCCGCGCATTCTCTATCCAGACGCACATAACTATCTCCATGCTGTCTATTATCATATGTATATGGCATACCTGCGAACCCCAAGTCCTCCAACTCGCACACCGTCAGACAATCGCGAAACGCCACCATGTGACTTTCTGCTCGCTGCATTCTTGATAAATGTTCATGTTCCCAGAGTGCTTCGTTGAAGTCACCACAAACTAACCACGGGTCGGCTGAGACATCATGTAGCCTCGACAAATGCTGCCAAATCAGGTGCCTATTCTTGACCCTGGGTTCTCCATAAACGAAAGATTGCATGCCCACTTGAGCCAGTAGTCCCTTCTACCACAACCACATCACTATACCGCGTGCAAGAATCCAGGACAGAGACTTGAAGAGACTCGTCCCAGAATAAGTCTGGGCCGCAGCTACGGCCATCACTGCAGACGCCATGAGATCCTTTCAATACTAACCGCCACTTCGGTTTCTCCATTTTATCAAAAGCTTGCCTTGTTTCACTGAGAAAAATATGTTGTGGGGACTTGGCTTTCGTGATGGCCAAAACCTCTCGAACTGTCCAGCGGTGCCCCCCCCCCCCCTCCTGCCACAGCAGTTCCAAAATAAGAGATTCATTGTTCAGCGGTGCTCCTCGGGGGAGCCCGCCGAACCATGCATATCACAATCCTTATGCTTCTCTTTTTTAGCCATCTTGCTGCTCGAACTAGATGTAGGAGAAGCATCCAAATCCTTACCAGAACCATCAGTAATGGCCAGTACCATCGAGCCTGTTCCAATTGGTGCCACCTCAATGTCAACGCCCAAGGATAGACGCTTACGTACACTTTTCTCCCCTTGTGAATCCTCTCCACTCTTCGATTGTCCCAAGTCCACGTCTGTGCATGTGTGTTTCTGTGGATTTGAAGCTTCATTTTTTAGGTCTTCATCACCAACATTAGCAATGGATACAGACCCTCCTGGAATGTCACCCTGACCAGCCTCTTTAGCGACAGATTCAGCCTCAGTTTCAATTCGAAGTTTAGCGTATAGCCAGTCTCCGTACTTCATTCATATCTTTCGCCAAGTGGATCCCCATACCACATTCTTTCATGCCATGTCTGATCTTGCTGCAAACCTTGAAAAAGCGAGCCAGTTTTTCATATCTGACCGTGAAAACTTGCCTAGCCTTCCCTATGATGATACTTCCGAATTTAGTTAAGGGCTCCCTCACATCGTGCTGAACCCTGACTGTATTGTAATCACCACGGGAATGACCGTTTAGTCTAATCTCCAACACCTTCCCTTCCTTCTTGATAAATTTCTCCAGGGTTGTTTTCTCACAATAGCCATCAGGGAGCTTATGTATCTGCAACCATTTATAGGCAGGGGGCTATTTGGGGAGTTTGGTCTAACTTTTACAAAGGCTTTGGTGGGCTTTGGGTTGGGGAAGAGATGGAATATAGGTAGCCTACTTAGCAAGTTCTTATTGCAATTCGTTTATTATTTAACCGGCTATTATCCCTTGTCGAATTAAGTAAAAACATCGCTAGTTAAACCGAGAGATATTGTTGCTCTAGGGGATGGTGACCACGCATCAACTCACAAGGAGATGGCCCACGCCTTCCCCAGTAGAGAGGCCGAAGACACAGTCATTGTGACGCGGGAGGCCATGTTTGGCCATAGAATCCGCCATCATGTAAAGATTGTTGAGGGACGGCCTTCTAAAGACTTCCTAGAGCTTTACAGCCCTTACATTCCAAACAATAGCGCTAGGGAAGATGTGGATCCAATTATTGTAAGACTGGTAAGCTGAACTGGCTTAGTACACTTCATGAGGTCTCCCATCCTGACGACCAGTTGTCATCGAAAGTACAGGGGTTGAGTTTGTATGGAGGAGAGATACATACACTAGTAGAAAACCACCCATTAGTCCCGGTTCGTAAGGGCCTTTAGTCCCGGTTCAAGAACCGGGACTAATGGTTCGTTACTAATGCCACCACCCATTAGTCCCGGTTCAAACACGAACCGGGACCAATGTGGCTCCACGTGGCCCTGTGCACCGAGCCCAGTCAGAGGGTCTTTGGTCTCGGTTGGTGGCTCCAACCGGGACCGAAAGTCATTTTTTTTAGAAAGTGGCTGCTTTAGGGGTTTTGGGGTTTATTTTTAGGTTGTTATTATAGCTAGCTAATAGGGAGAAGTGTCCTCTCTTATCTTCGTCCTTGGTTTATCAACGCTGCTGCTATATGTTCATTGCACCCGCAGATATGACATGGCTCATGCATGCTTTGCATCATACATCATCATATATATGTATATAATAAAGTCCTACTAATCATGCATCATCATACTACTTCTACTCGTTATTAATAATAAGTCATACGATCATCATCCTCATATATAGTCATCGAACCCAACCCTACATAATTGTTCTTAGCACATGATCATCAGTACCAGGTATAGGACCTAAACACCCTTAAGGTAAAATAGCATAAAACAATATAGACCCTGACTCTCCATTATGAAGAATGGCGATCATCCTGTCTCCAATTCTTGCCTTTCGCTGCTTATTGCTTCCAAGAAGCTCCTTACGACTGTCCATACATTTTTTCCATTCTTTGATTGTTATGTCTCCACTTCTTTTAGAAACCCGGTATGGACAGTTGAGATTCGTAGGACGACCTGGTAGTATGTTCAAAACATGAAGGCTACCACGCGTATACATCAGATGAGGCACACACTCATTCGGGATTATCTGTTGAAAAACATAGTAATAACTTCGTAGTTAGCAATGATGTACTAGTTTTAGAAGTGTGCAAAAAGATGCACGGATGTTGTAATAGTAAAAAATAATCTTACCAAGGTATCTCCATGGTAGTTACCATAGTTCAACACGTGCACTAGTGGCACGTATTGACCATAATGTTGAGGAGTTTGATTGTAGATATTGTAATTCTCAAGATCTCTACAAAATCCGACCAGATGTCGTTTCTCCTGATAAGTTAATTCGCAGCCTTCGGTGTAGTACGTTCTGTCTACCATCTTCCGCACATTATTTGAAGAATGAAAATAAGCTGTCAATGGAGATAAGTTGTCAACTATATATTTTCAAATAAACAATATAAATTACTTACTAACTATGTTTAGCTCACATGAGGGAAGAACTGGAGGTGTATGCACAAAGACCAAAATCGTAGGTCTCTCTTGCTCGATTGTAGGATCACCAAGATCCATGGTGACAATCATACCCTCATCAAGACCATACATCTTGCAAAATGCATCCCAAATTTTGCAACCAAAATGGGTTACACTCTGAGCATTGTACAACTTTACTTGAAAATCCACATCATGTTCGGTACTTAGTACAATTTTTTTGGTTTCGAAATTTTCATGGTCTTCAAAATCCATCCTCTCCAAGACATAGCGTCTTGCAAAGCATGGGATAAGCTAGTCGAATTGGAAAAGATGAAAAATACACGTTAAAATAGTTGAAGTCGTGCTTAATTACGAAAAAACTATTGTCATCGCTATGCATCAGTATGAACAACGCAAGTCTCCTCGAGCTTAATGCTGAAGCGCCGATCTTCCTCCAGCTCAATGAATCAGTCGCACATACCTCGGTCATCGTGGCACCAGTCGCACTCCCCCGGGCGATTTTCGTCGTCAGATGAGTACGACATTTCTGGCCTACGTTCATAATTCAAATATTAAACTAGATCATTATTATAAATCACGGGTTGACTATCGATGATCGATGTACGTACGGGTTGAATATTATACCAAATTGTCTAGCACACGGGAATGAAGAAGAACTTATCCAATATGAGCATTCAATAAGCAAAACCAAATCACAAAATAAAGTATAGTATTCAAATTAGCATGCATTCAATAATTATAAGCAAAAGTACATCATCTCTTGGTGTACGTACATCATCGAATATTATCACTAACAAAACTAGAACCGTAGCGCCCGACGGGTATCGACGCGGGCGGTGAACATCCAAAGATAAGGAACCATCACAGGATCATAGCTCCAGTGAGATCCCTGAAGAACCTGCCAGGTATTGTCGAACCTCCCCTCCAATGCAACCATGTAGCGACGGACGTGCTCGTCCTCCTCGCTGACACGATGACGTACCACCTCCGCGGTGTCCAGATGCCTCACCACCGTCACTGGCCCACGCGACCGCCACCAAACAAGGATCGGGTCAACAACGGGCTGCCTCCTCACCAACCTACGTCCCCCGAAAGGTAGCACCTCCCAATACCAACCCGGCGGAGCCCAGTCCCGAACATGACCCTGATCAAGCAGGCCTCCATCGCCGACTCGACGACAACGAGGATGCGGGATAGGCATCGCCGACGTCGACGCGGGAATTACTTCTATATATAGTTAAATAAAAGTAGTCTTATTAATTAAATCTATCTAGTTCAACTACTAAACACTTACTATAAATAAATAAGTAGTACTTACTAAAAACAAACTACTTCATATATAAACTACTTCTTCTTTTTTTCCTTTTTCTAAATTACTACACATCTAATCCTACATAAAGATCTAAATTACTTCTTCTAAATTACAGAAAAAAAATCTAACATAATATAATACATATCTAAATTACTACACATCTAATCCTACATAAAGATCTAAATTACACAATATGAACAAATTTTACCGAAAAAATATAACATAAAAAACTAACATAAAAAATCTTTTTACAGAAAAAAAATCTAACATAATATAATACATATCTAAATTACTACACATCTAATCCTACATAAAGATCTAAATTACACAATTTGAACAAATTTTACAGAAAAAATCTAACATAAAAAACTAACATAATATAATACATATCTAAATTACTACACATCTAATCCTACATAAAGATCTAAATTACACAATATGAACAAATTTTACAGAAAAAAATCTAACATAAAAAATCTTTTTACAGAAAAAAAATCTAACATAATTTGAACAAATTAATTACACAATCTACATTAACTACATATCTAAATTACACAATCTAATCTAACAAAAAAATCTATGAACTACAAAAAAATCTAAAAACAAATCTAACAAAAATTAAAAAAAGAGGCTCACTGCCGGCGACGGCGACGGCGAGGTGCGGCGCGGGGCGGCGACGGCGGCCGAGGCGGCACGGGCCGGGCGGTTGCAGCGCTGGGCGGGCGGGCGGCGACGGCGGCGGGCGGCTGGGCGGCACGGGCGGCGACGGCGAGGCGCGGGCGGGCGGGCGCGGGCGGCGACGAAGGCTGGGCGGGCGGGCGGCGACGGCGTGGGCGGGCGGGCGAGGCGACGACGGCGTCGGGACGGGGCGGCGTCGGCGTCGGGGAGGAGTAGAGGCCGGAGAGATCGAAAAAGATGCTAAGTGCTGTATATATAGCAACCGCATTGGTCCCGGTTCGTGGCACAAATCGGGACCAATGCCTCCTTTAGTCCCGGTTGACGCCCCCAACCGGGACCAAAGGCCTCTTTTCAGCAGCCCAAAGGGCGGGAAACAAAGACCTTTGGTCCCGGTTGGTGGCTCCAACCGGGACAAAAGAGGGGCATTGGTCCCGGTTGGAGCCACGAACCGGGACCAAAGAGGTGCATTGGTACCGGTTGGCGCCACCAACCGGGACCAATGGACCCGTCTAACTATTTTTTTGTCTCTGCAGCTGTTTTTTTGTTGATTCTTCCAGCAGCTTTCGTTTTAGTCCCACCTCGCCAAGCGAGAGGCACTCGCAGCTGTTTATAAGCCCTGAGTGCAGATACAATGACGAAGAGGCTCAATGCTCCTCAAGACGTTGGTTGGCTTGAGCCTTGCGGATACTGAGACCGCATGAGCTATGTGCAGTGCAGTTGACACTATCCCGAAAGGCTTGAAGCAGATTAACGAGCATTGCGACTCTTTTTTATTTTTAATGACTTATTACAACTCGAAAAAAAAAAAAAAAAATAAATGTAGCAGAAAAGAAACAAATATATAAAAAACCACTCAGAAATAAATAGAAGAAAAAATATAACAGAAAAGAAAAAATATATAGAAAACTACTCAGAAATGAATTGAAGCAAAAAATAGTTGTGATTAACTGTACTAAAAAAGGAGCATATATGCTTATTTTTAATGGCTTATTACAACACAGAAATAAAAAGAAAAAAAATATAGCAGAAAAAGAAAAAAAAACTATATAAAAAACTACTCAGAAATGAATAGAAGCCAAAAATAGTTGTGATTAACTAAACTAAAAAAGGAGCATATATGCTTATTTTTAATGGCTTATTACAACTCAGAAATAAAAAGAAAAAATAATATAGCAGAAAAAAATACTATATGAAAAACTACTCAGAAATAAATAGAAGCAAAAAATAGTTGTGATTAACTGTACTAAAAAAGGAGCATATATGCTTATTTTTAATGGCTTATTACAACTCAGAAATAAAAAGGAAAAAAATAAATATAGCAGAAAAAGAAAAAAAACTACTCAAAAATGAGCACAGATGCGCTTATAGAGGAAATTCAACTTAAATTCATAACGAATTTCAAGAAAAATCCGTATGAATTTATGCTAAATTACCTATATAAGCGCATCTATTTTCATTATCGGAGGAGCTCAATAAAGTAGAGAGGGAGGGGCTTATAAACCAGTCCCGTTCCCCTTCGGTTGGCGAGGTGGGACTAAACTCTGGTCGCAACGGGTACCAACCATTTAGTCCCGGTTGACGGATCGAACAGGGACTAATGGGCAGCCTTTGGTCCCGGTTCAAGCCACCAACCGGGACAAATGGGTTTGGGCCAGGAGCGAGGACCATTGGTCCCGGTTCGTCCCACCAACCGGGACCAATAGGTCCAGATGAACCGGGACCAATGGCCCACGTGGCCCGGCCGGCCCCCGGGGCTCACGAACCGGGTCCGATGCCTCCATTGGTCCCGGTTCTGGATTGAACCGGGACTAATGGGCTGGACCGGCCTGGACCATTGGCCCCTTTTCTACTAGTGATATGCAGGGAGCTTGACGTCTTTGACACTACATAGGCTCTTCCTATAAATGCAACAGGCCGGAGTTTGGATCTAGGAGTCTGTATCCTTCATATTCGCGAGGAGATAGACCACGTGGTTGGATTAATTGTAGAGCATGTATATGTACAGGGGCACCACATGAGAACTCTGAAAAGCATTGGAGACAGACAATCTCTTTGCTACATGCGCTTCTCGTCTGCTTAAATTATGTGCGGCGTGCGCTGTGCTGTTTAGCGATACATACCCGGTACCATTTAACGTTTTCCCGCGAAGTTAATATGTGCAGTATACACTCGCAAAAACTATGTGTAGCATACATATTATTGGAAATTTCATATGATATTTTTGAATAGGTCTTTCCAAAAAGAGAGCTGAGACGAGAGAGTGCCTAGCGGGCTCCCCCGCTCCCTAGGGTTCCCCGCCGCCGCCGCCCGGCTCCCATGGAGCCGCGCCGCCGGGCCGGAGCCCGCCGCCCGCCGGCGGCCGGAGCCCGCCGCCAGCCCCTCCCCTCCCGTTCCCTTCTCCTCCCCCTTCCTCGCCTCTGACCCCGCGCCGCCTCCCCGAGCGAGGCGGCGGGGCTCCTCCCAGCGCCTCAGCGCCTCACAAGATCCTCCCCGCCGCCCGTCGGCTGCGCCGCCGCCCTTGGCAGCGATGTCGGGCGGCGGTGGCTTGCTCTCTCAGCAGTCCTCCTCCCTGCTCGGCGGTGATGGCCGACGGCGGTGCGCTTCGGCCGGTGGCGGTCCGGCGTCCTGGTGTGGAGGCCAACAGTGCTCGCCTTGGTGGTGCTGCCTCTTGGCGGCGGGGTGGTCCGGTGGTGCTGGCCGGCCGGGGGTCGTCCCCGGTCCAGATCTGGGCCCGTAGGGTTCCTTCTGGGTCCTTGCGGGTCGGTTCCGGTGCAACCGCGACGCTCTCTGTATGAGGAGGCTGGGGAGCGGCTTAAACTGGGTCAGCGACGCCGGCGGCGTACCAGCTGCTGCGCGGAGGCGGGAGCTATCCGGGATTTTGAGGGCCCGGCCGGGCCTGTGGGGCCACGGGCCCGGTAGGCTCCTGCCATGGCGTCCGGTCGGCAACCGTCGTGGACGGTGGAGGTAGGGCTCTCCCGTATGCCGATGGTGCTGTTGCCCTAGTCCCGGTTCCTCTTCTCCGTTGTGCAGACCATCTTCGCGGTGCTGTGGTGAGACAGCGTGGGAAGCTTCGTGTTCGTGTTGGCGCAGGGTGGTGGTCGGTCTGGTGGCGAGCTCCAGAATGCCTGAGGGAGAGGCTGGGATCGGGAGAAATCTTTGTTGGCTTGGCCGACACCTACGCAGTGGCGCCTGAGGGTGCCGCCGGACCTTCTTGGAGGGCGTCGGGGCTACCCTTCCTCTCTCTCGCCGTACCGGGAAACCCTTGGCAGCAGCGTCGTCATCGTCGCGTCCCTTCTTGGAGGTGTTGTTGGGTACAGGCACTTCAGAGTCTCGGAACTTGGTGGGTGATCTCCGGTGGGCGCAGCGGTCACGAGGCTTCGTTGCTTTTTGTCGATCCGCCGTTATCGGCATTTGTTTCTTTTCTCTTTCTTTTCTTTTTGGACGTGTTTGTGCTGCTTCCGCCCCAGCCCCTATCGTCGGTTGTATCGGTTGGTTGCTTTGTAATACAAAGCGGGGGGAAACCCTTTTTCGTAAATAGGTCTTTCAGGTAGTACCAGGAATCATGAATGTTTGAGTAATTCTAGTATGAACCTGCAGGATTTCATAAAAGAAACTCTTTCTACCAAAGTTTTCTCTCTTTCACTTCTTGTAAAAATATTATGGCACATCTAATTTTTTTTTAATCTTCATTAAACAAAATGCTCACAATGTATTGACCCCCTTGGTCAAGCTTTGGTGGCACGGGCATTGTCCAAGTACGTACCACACGTACACTCACTATGGTCTGAGTCATGTAGCATCCCAATATTTACAGCGGGCCAATCTAACTGCTTGGTTTATAGGCTCCATCTCCATGCTTTCTAAAGCAGTGATTCATGGTGTGTTTGGTTGCCAGTATGAGCCGGCAGCTAGGGATTTTAACCGAGAGATTAGACGCGATGCTCCACGGAGTCACTGCGATGAGTGCTTGGTTGTTTGTACGTCGCGATATATGATTATAGATAGGATTTTTTTATTGTGGGAAATTATAGCTACGATGATATTTCAGCAGCTTTATCTAGGGACACATAAGTGTTAATTTGCTTGTTTGTATGTAGTGATACATTTTTTTTGATCCAAAGGAGGGAAAGACTCGAGGGCTCTATATGGAGTGATGCACAAAGACATATATTATTAACTATAGATAATGCCGAACAAATTGGCTTACAAAGTGGAAAAGGAAAAAAAATTGGACTTCCACATAGAACATGTCTCGCGACAACATCTCCAAATTGTACCACCAAAGCGACACTAACTTATTAGTAGAGAAAGAGGGTAACACTCCAAGACAGTACCTGCAAGAAGGTATCACCGCTCACACGTCGATGTTGGCTGGCCCAACCAAATTTCAAGCCTGGGGCTATCACCTTGAAGAACTTTGGACTGACATGCTCGACAAGGTAATGACTCGCGGTCATAACACTTCCCTAATCAAGCCAGAAGGCAAGACAATTGTTTTTCAGCCGGAGAGAATAGATTTGCGATGTTTATCGCCGTAGCCATCGTTTACCACTCTACCAAACGAGAAGTTGGTAGGGAAGCATCATCATGTCACTTCCGACCACTGCAACACCACCATCTCACCGATGGTCGCCGTGTGTTCCACAACAATGGGTAGCAGTCATTGCTGCCAAATACGCTGCCATGGTGAAATTTGCCGATGACAGCTCCCAACGAGACCGAGCCAATGTACAGTGCATCGTGCTAGATTCTCCTAATCTGCAAAACTCATTGCTGCTGAGCTACACCAGCTCGCACCCGCCACTGCATTAGATTCACAAACATAACTGTTGCATGTGTTAGCAACCACAACAACGAGACGCCCGCCACTAGTGCTAAGGTTTTACTTGAGGATCCTAGGATGGGACGCACACCGAGGTACAACCACCACTGAGCATGCACGGTCGGCATCATAGACACAATGGCCCACAATGTCGTCTGATGGCACCTGTCCCGGCTGCTCCTCTCCACCGCGTCCGAGTGACCACCTCTCGCACATCGACAAGCCATGCCCTCGCGCCGCCACACACTGCCTCCACCCTCTAACCCTAGCAGTACGACCATGCCTCAGCGGGAAAATCCCGCGCACCACATGTTCCAGGAGTTGAGATTGAGATCGATCACAGTGAGAGGAAAGAAGTACAGGGAGCCACTACCATATTAGACATCGGTCGAAGTAGAGGCGAGGAGGGGACATGCACATAGATGGAGAGGTGGGTGGCTGGGGGCAAGAAGAGGTAAGGAGATGCGGGAGGTTGAGCCATCGCCGCAAGGAGCGCCGTGGGAAAATTAACCCTTCGATCGGCTTATTAGACCTGGCGGTTCCATCCTTTTTTCGTCATACAAGCTTTGTTTGGATGTTGTTTGGCCAGCTTTCTAGGGACATATGACAGGTATGAGTCATGTTGTATACCTAATGAATTTTTGGTGAAAAGTATGTAAGTTGACTTTGGCTATCTCTTTTCTAGAGAGTTGTTGATACAAACAAATAGTAGAGCCGAATCGGTGTATTATTTTGCAAAGTCTAATGTTTTATTCATACATGTAAGTATTATTAGCATGGCATTTCGTTGTTGTTTAACATTTCCGTATTTAGGCTGTATATCTATAATAAATTTATGCTTTAAGCTTGTATGCACCTAAAAATATTTAAAAAAAAGTGCAATTGGAATCCAACTCATACTATATCAAAAGAGGTATTCATCCAGATTATAAAAGCATAAGGGAGATTGAAGTACAAATGACTATCTACGAAAACTCTTATCACGAGATCAGTTATACATGGGACTAGAATATAATGCAGCGAGGTGGGTAGTTGCTCAGATTCACGTGCTAACTCCTACTCTGCAGGTCTTTAAAGGCAACATTTTTTCCCTCTCCACATCCATTGATCCCAGAAATTTGCAGGGGCACACACATGCAGGGAACACACCTGCGCAAACTCATGCTGCCATCCATCTGCGCCGTGATCCATGCACATGTTTGAACACAAAATGGTTGAAAAATGAATGGAAATTGTTGGCTCTCTGAATACGAAGTAGTACATGTTTATTCTGTATAAATACGTGTCTATCTGTCTGTATCTTACACCTCCTGTTCTGTTATGAAGCCTGTTCCATGACTTCCGACCACTGTTCATCTTCTTCTTTCTTCGCCCCTGCCATGTTTTTGATGTTTTTTCAGCTCTCTATTCTCCTGTTCTTTTATCTTCCTTTCTCTTCTGCCGAATTCTATTGTTTATGTCATCTCCACTCATCCGTTTGTCTTGTTCGATGTTTTGTTTGTTTCATACATCGCTCTTCCCATGCAAAATTGCTATTGTTCCCTTTCCAACTTTTCTTGTTATCTTTCCTAAAATATGGATCCGTCTATTCTTCAATATTTGCATGCGTGTACTATCAAATATGATTTGTGAAAATACTTCCATGCTATAGTTGTGATTTTTCCCTAGCCGATATGATTTCAATTTTGCTCTTCAAAGTGCACTGATTTTTGTACTTTATTTTGTTTTCGTTGCTAACATGTGTTCTCCTGTTATACCAAATTTCAGTCTAAGACACTGACGCTTTTCTTCACGAAACCTATTGTGCGCATTCAATTTTGGCTTTTCTTCACGAAACCTATTGTGCGCATTCAATTTTGGTCTTTGGAACTTGTGCCTATTCTGCTGGATCATTTGCTGCAAATTTAACACTACACACAAGCAACAAGTCGGATTCAACTTAGCCAACTTTAATATTTGTGGTGAGCAGACCGTAGAAGCCCCAATCTTCTTTCTCGCTCATCTTTCCCCATCATCTTCGTCCTTTCTAGTCCCATCCTCCATAAGTGCTACGCTAAGATTTTTATCGGACGTTGCTGTGAAGGCTTCCCGGATGTCGACGGTGAGACTCGTGGACGAGGATGACACCGTCATCGTGTAGTTGTGGTGGACGTTACCCCAGTAAGGCGAGAGCCACGGAAAAAAAGCCAGTTTATCCCAATGCAGTTCATGTGGAGGTAAATGACTCATTAATCTTGTCTAAACCAGTCCAACTACTTTTTTTTTCTGAATCATCTATTGGGATTTTTGTAGTGCCTATTTGCAGCGACCATAGAGAATTGTGCCACAAAAACAACATTGTGAAGAACAAGTGCTTCTCTCTCTTTTTGAGACATGACTGCAAAGAAAGAACGGCAAATTTCAACAAAATGTTTAATTTCTGACTTAATTGTTAGTTCTTACTACTTTCTAAGATCACTTATCGACTGAACAAAATGTAGATCTAACAGTCTTTCAATCGCCTTTGTTTATTTCATAATCTTTCCAAAAAAATTAGTTACCAGACATGTTCTTTTAATATATCCTCATTCCATACAAATTCAAACGTAGAAATTCGTACCAATATTTTACCTACTGTTTTATCACGGCCTATGGATACATAATTTTGTTTAACTTCCAATTTTTATATACATGTCTATGTATCTGCAATTTTCAGATTATGTCGCATGACACTTCTTACATTTTAATTTAAGCCTACGCATCGTTCTCTGAAATATAGTCTATAAAATAAAATAATGTCAGCAACATACAATCTTCTTTTCCTAAAACTTGCCGGCATTACAAGATCTGCTAAAGTATATATTTCTTTTTTTCTTGAGATTGATGCCATCAATACGAAAGAAAAAACTTATCTCACTGGCAACGACTAGAGACAACTCTTATATGTGTACCATCTCTATCATGGATTTAATCAGGAGATCCACATCAATTTATTTCGCAACCTAGTCGGCTCCTTAGGTGTCCAGTTCCCGACTTGTCCTAGTTTTCATCCATGTATGTACCAGACTTCCATGAAATTTTCTCTTGTTAAGTTGCATATTTTCATAATGTTATCTCCAGATAATACTTGTACTTGTACAGCATTATTTTGTCCTCCCCTTCCAGTTTGAAATTAATATCTAACTGACATTTCTCACATATTTGTCATAGCTTATTTCAAAATGTATCCAACACAGAAAGAAATTGTGAAGAACATTAATATCTAACTGACATTTCTCACATATTTGTCATAGACATGGGTTGTGTAATTAAATTTATTAAGTGTATTGAGAACCCTCGAAGCAAATACAGTCTTCACAATCCTGATCATGCATACATTCCACTATTGCACTCTTTGACGAAGTCTAACATCCACATAAAATATCTTGTAATACTTCTATTCAGTATCATTTTCCAAAACAATACCTTACACTACATATAGACGTCACGTGGAGGCACACGGCTCGGTAGGGTGGCGCCGATAATCTCCGGCAAAGAGCGGCGCAAATACGAGGGACGACGCGTTATTCTGGCGCTGGGAGGCTACGACGTCTTGGAGGCGGCAACTAGGGGCAGCGCCAGTGCACTCCGGCACCAAGCGGCATGGATCGACCATGACGCGCTCATGACAGCCATCAGAGGGGCGGCACGCAGATCTGGCACTAGAATTTCGTAGGCCTGCGCGGGGTCGCACTGTCGGGTAGCTTGGAGGTGGCATCTAGGGGTGGTGCCAGTGCTCTCCGGCACCGGCGGGCGCGGATCGCCCATGGCGCGCTCGCGGCGACCATGAGAGAGACGGGGCACGGATCTGGCACTGGAATGTCGCGGTCCTGAGCTGGGTTGCACCGTCGGCGGCTTGGCACTGCCTTACAGGGGTGGCACTATGTGCGCGCGCTGGGCAGGCTGTGGGCGGGAGAGGCCTCTAGGAGCATGAATCTAGCACCTGGAGTTTTCGCGTTGGTGTGTTGTAGCTCAGGCGGTGCCGCTCGGAGGCCCGGGCGCGTGGTGAGGTCGCTTCATCACAGTGGTGGCTGATCTACCATCTCCGGCTGGTGTGCTCCGACTGTTTCCATAAACCGTGGTGGTCTATGGCGGGCGGCGTTCACTCGTGCCTTGATAGCAAGGTGCTTGTTTCAACGTGGTGGCTCGTGCTGCGTCTGGTGATCCTGCTCCCAGTAAATCATCGATAGATCTACCCATTTGTGTGTAGGGGGAGGGCCGCTATTGGCGTTCACGAGGTGCAGGTGCCTACGGAAGCTCTGAGGTGTTTGGTGGTGGTGGTGGCAGTGGTTGGTGGGCCCTCATGTTGGAGGCTAGCCACCTATGTTCTCCACATGGTGCGGTTGGCTACGGCGGATCTCGGTGCCTCTTCATCGACAAGCAGCTTTGATGGTGGTGGTGGTTGGTGGGCTTTACAACGCCAATGCGGGATGATGTGTGGCCGAGGTGGTGTGGGGGCTTGGGCGAAAACCCTCTCTCGGGCTTGGGCTATCACTAGTGATGGCGACGCATCAATGGTTGCGGTAGTCGGCTGTTCTCCAGCATGCCCACGGGATTGCCTCGGTTAGTTTGTTGTTGTGAAGTCGAAGTTGCGGCGACGAGGCCCTCTGGTGTACGATGGCTGGTTGCAGTTGGCCCGTTCGTTGATCTTCCATGGCGCGAACCGTGCCTGGTTTTATCCTATGGAGTTCTCCGCCAGTGTTGGAGCTGCGTTACCTGGTCGCAGGAGGCTTAGTTCAGGCGTGAATCTTCATGCAGCTCCATGCACCCCCTATAGTGTGGGTTGATGGATCGACGATCGACTACGGCGAAGTCGGAGTCGTGCTCACCGTTTATGGATGGCGATGATGCCGCTAGGCGAGGAGTGATGATGATGGCGCATGCGTGCGATCTCTGTGAGACCCTCTTTGGAGTAGTGTGAGTGGGGTACTCTTTGTGTGCCCCTCAAAGTTTCTGGTGGTTTCCGTCCAGTTTTTCATAACCATAATTAACCGGATAATTTTGTTTTGCATGGTTTTTCCCTAATTAACTAACTGAACAACTATTTCCTTCTTAATGAATGCTAGAATCCTGTCATTTAAAAAAAACACCAAAGTTCTACAGCCAATGCCAAAGCCCAAGAGGATATATCGGCTCAACGCTCAAGTAGTTCATGATGACTATGTAATGTGAGTGTTTTTTTCGAATTGAGGGTCATGCCCCCAGTTTTATTTCATATATGAAAGGAAACCAATAAAGTGTGACCTGAGTGGTGTGTAGTGGTTGTTGTAACTTGATTTTTTTTCTTGCCAGGTTGTGGTCAATGGAACCTGTCAAATTACCAAACTCGGTACTCGGAAGCAAACCAAGAAGGGATACAAATTCCCTTGGCCTCCCTTCCCTTATCTGTGATTTCTGAGTTCTTTTAGATCAGTAGTGAAACAATCATCACCAAAGATTCACCCATCTAATAACTTAAGCTCAACCAAAAGCTATGAATCTCTTGGACCCCAATAAATCCCGAATGTTCGTATTTTAAGCATGTCATCCCGAATGGTTTTTCATGGCATCTTTACTAGACGCGAGGTGGCAACTTTAGTTGTCATAACATGGCAACTTTGTGTTATTTCTTTTTTTGTTAGAAAATTACCATGTTTTGCCATTCTTGTGTGAACTAAAGTTGTCATAAAAACGTTCGGATTGCTATGCTTAAAATCCGAACGTTCGGGATTTATCATTTTCGCAGAAGATTTGTGTGCCTTGTGTCATAACTAAAAGAGATTGGATGCATCAACTGTCCTCGTCTGACCATCTATATCCTCAAACAAGTGATATCTTCCAACTGTGTGCAATGATTTTCACACTGCTCGTGCAGACAAGTTGTGTGCGATGTGGAGCGCCGTCGCAAATGACTGACTTTTGTGAATCGTGTGTACGATACTGCGAGTGCTCAATTTTAACTAGGCGCGTTTGATACTGTTGATCATGGGCCCCATGGTCTCATCGCACAGTCTCTCGCTGATAGGTGTGACTGGGAGCTTAATATCGCAGATTTGCACTAGTGTCAATTGCAATGTATTTTAGATTCTCAAGATAAAATAATTATGTTCAATCAGTTTCAGTAACTAATTAAGATACGAGACATAAATCAAACAAAATGAAATTAATTGGCCAGAACTAAATGATTGTAAGCTCGAATAGTCAGTTCAGATATGGTAAGAAGTTTGTTTCTCGTTTCAAGATCATGCAAGACGGTGGCATGTGCATGTTAATAGGAGAGAGAGTTTACAAGACCAGCAGGTAGATACAACATGCAAGTCACGACCAGGAAAAGGTTCGAGTGGAAATTGCTGTACCAGCTTGTCAAGATGTGCCATCAATTGTGTGACTTCAGAGAGGGTCCCGAGTATTGCTAGCTCATTGTACCGAGATTGTAGCTCTAGGGGACGGTTACCGCGAAGCAAATCACAAGGCGGTGGCCGGTGTCTTCCCCAGCAGAGTGTCTGAAGACGCCGCTGCGCATCAAAGACCACAGTTTCTAAACGGCATCAGCACTAAGGAAAACAAACATCGAGCCCAAGAAAGACCGGTAAACAGAACTGGCCGAGTAAAATTCTCGAGGCCTCCCATCCCCACGACCAGTTTTCGTCGTGCTCGTCCTGGAGTGAGGTCTGGAATGGATGGAGGAGATACATATATGCAGGGAGCTTGACGTCTGCGACACTACTACATAGGCTCTTCAGGCTCTTCCTATATATATGCAATAGGACGTTTTTTGGATGGAGAAGTCTCTATCCTTCTCATTCGCGAGGAGATAAGACCACATGGCCGGATTAAATGGAGAGCCAGTATATGGTACCGGTGCATCACATGGGTATTAACATTCCATCCTTAGGCTGCTGGGGATGTCTATCACAATTCTGAAAAGAACTGGAGACGGAGCATCTGCTTTCATGAGGTGTGCTTCTCGTGTGCTTAAACTCTGTGTGGTGTGTTGTGCTGTACTTAAACCGCAACGGTGCTAGCTAACGTTTTCCCGCAGCGTTAACATGTGTAGTATACATATGACTGAAAATTTCATCGGATATTTTGATGAATAGGTCCTTCGTGTAGTAGGATAGGAGGAATCGTGAAATTTTGAGTAACTCTAGCATGAACCTGCAGGATCACATAGAAAATCTCTGGTTCTGCCATGATGTGATGTGAAAAGGCTATTTACAAAAAATCAGAACGTATTGACCCCTTGGTCAAGCTACGGTGGCACAGGCTCCATCCAAGTACCACGTGCGTACACTCACTATGGTCTGAGTCACGTAGCATCCCAGTATTTACGGCGGGCCAATCCAACTTCCTAGTTTATGGTCTCATCTTCATGCTTTCAAAAGCAGCGGTTCATGCAGGGGCGGAGCTGTATGGAGGTTCCATCAGGGTCGAATTCTTTTTGCAGCAGCGATTAGCTTCCTTTTTTTTAGACAAAGCAGCGATTAGCTTCTACAATACGGAAATGCATCAGGGAGCAGAAGACTTTTCTTCAGGGAACCAAGTTCGGAGGCTTTTCAACGGGTAGCCTGGAGCCTGTAGGTCTTTTAGGCCAGGAGGCCGGGCACTGAGCCTTTTGGACATCAGGCCCATAGAAGCAAATTGCTGCCGGATCTGTTCATGGTGTGTTTGGTTGCCACTATATTGTCCTGGCCCCCTATTTGACGCTCTTTGCCCCAAATTGGCGAAATCATTAATTAAGGAATACTCTTTGCGGAGATCACTCCAACTTCCCAGGTTGCGACAAGTGGCGCGCAGATGTGCGCCACTTGTCGCAACCTGAGAGTTTCCATTTTTTCGTAGATCCGTTTATTCAAAATGTTTTATTTCTTAAACCGTGCGTTCAAATCTCGAACCAGTTTCGCCATTGGATTCCTCGCGTCGAGATCTTCAAAACTAGATCCCATGTTGCTAGATTTTGACGAACTTTTTTTTCACGAAAAAACCGGACGAAAAAACCGAACCGGGAATACGGTTTTTTTTCCTTTCCGAAAGAGGCACGCTCGTGCCTCTGACAAAATCACAATGTGCCTCTCGCGGAAGCAACGTGCGTCTCGCGAAAGAAAAAAAACAGAAAACATGTTTTTTTTTCTTTCCGAAAGAGGCACGCCCGTGCCTCTTGCGGAAGCAAAATCGTGCCTCTCGCGAAAGAAACAAAATAGAAAATGCGTTTTTTTCCTTTCCGAAAGAGGCACGCCCGTGCCTCTCGCGAAAGCACAACCGTGCCTCTCGCAGAAGCAAAACCGTGCCTCTCGCGAAAGAAAAAAACAAAAACGCGTTTTTTTCTTTCCGAAAGAGACACGCCCATGCCTCTCGCGAAAGCAGAACTGTGCCTCTCGCGGAAGCAAAACCATGCCTCTCGCGAATGAAAAAAAATAGAAAACACATTTTTTTCCGTTTCCAATAGGCACGGCCGTGCCTCTCGCGAAAGCACAACCGTGCCTCTCGCGAAAACAAAACCGTGACTCTCGCAAAAAATTGCATTTTTTGTGCAAAAAAAAAATCGAAATTTTTTTTGATCGAAAAGCTAGGGAAGACCGGTAGAAAACCAAAACGTTTAAACAGCCGAAAACGCGTGCATAAAAATAAGAAAAACAAAATCCGGAGGGAGTGCCCAGAGCGCGACACATGGTGAATGGCTGTGAGCGCGCCAAGTGGCGCTGATCGTTGCGAGGCTTCCGAAGGAGCGCTCGTAATTAGTTGCTCCCCCAAATTGGTGGCAACACGCGCAGGAGACAAGCCTGACTGGGCCGGAGGGGGGCAGCGATTCGAGGATTCAAAATGGCGACCAATTGCTTGCGATCGCGTGCTCATAGCCACTCCACTGTAGTAGTATTGTTTGCAGTATAGCGGCCAATAACTAAAAGAACTAAACCGGACTGGGCTACTGTAGCAAACCGGAACCAGACCCAAATTAGTTGATGTAGTGAACGTAAGAGTACATTTTTTTAAAATGTAAAAACAGGGAATTTTTTTAGTTACTAACCAAATTTTCAGACGCAGGAACATAATTTGGAATGTGTGAACAAAAAATTGAAAAGCTATTTTTTTCAAGAACATGAACCATTTTTTTAATTTCTAGACAAATTACGAAACCGCAAACATTTTTTAAATTGGTGAGCAAACTTGAAACAACAAACACTTCTTCGATTTGTGAACAATTTTTAAAAGATATGGAACATTCATGAAATTCCTAACAAAAGATTTAAAACTACAAACATTTTTTAAATTCTTGACCTTTTCCTGAAATGCAAACATTTTTTGAATTTCTGCAGAAAAAAATTGAAACCGTGAACATGTTTTAAGTTCCTGGACATATTTTGATCCATGAACATGTGAATTCTTTTTTAAAAAGTAATATTTTTTGGAATGACAAAAAACTTTGGATTTTTTTTACCAAAATTTGAAAACAAAAACATTTTTTGAAGTTCATGTACTTTTTTGAGACTTATTTTTCTGAATTTATGAACTAATTTTAAAAGGTGGAACATTTTTGAAAATTTGAATAAAAATATTAAAAAGAAAATTCAACTTGAAAAAGGAAAAAATAAAATGAAGAAGCAGAAAAAAACAAATAGATAAACGAAAAAAACAAAAGCGGAAAACCAGAAAAAGAAAAAAAACAGTTTGGGAACCATGTAGCAGGTTCCCATAACATGTCAGGAACCTGCGAATCAACCTTTGGTTGAGTTGGTTAGGTGGACAGTGGTATCCCCAACCCACTAGGGTTCAAATCCTGGTGCTCGCATTATTCCTGCATTTATTTCAGGATTTCCGGCGATGCGTTTTTAGTGGGAGGAGACGTTCCCGTCGACGGCGAGGCGCCTACGGTGACTTCGTAAATCTCAAGATGATATGCCGGCTCAGTCTCTCGGAGGTGCTCATAGGGGTAGGGTGTGCGTGTGTGTGTTTATAGAGATGAGTGTATGCGCGAGTATATGAACGCTTGTGTCTGTACTGATGCTCAAACAAAACATGTCAGGAACCTTTCAGAAGGTTCACAAAACCGGTGCTCCTTGTACGCTCAGAGGGCCGGCCCATTCTATCGATAGGGTGTGCGATCAATCTACAGCAAACTGCGCACATAGGATTTTCCATGATTGTCATCCAAACTAATTGTATTGCTACCAATGCAGGCCTTACCTACTCCTCAATGGACCGATCTGTATAAGGTTATTTGTTGATTGAGATTAACTGGCTCTTAGAAAAGATAATGAGTTTGTTTTTTTTTTCGAGAAAACTTTCAATCTTTTAGTCATCAATTACAATTAATATCATTAGAAATAATAGAAACTACATTCAGATCAGTAGACCACCTAGCGACGACTACAAGCCCTGAAGCGAGCCGAAGACAGGCCGCTGTCATCGCCTTCCCTTTCTGGAGCCGGCCAAAACTTGTTGTAGCAGACAGTCGAAAAGTCGTCGTGCAGAGGACCTATAGGACCAGCGCACTAGAACATCAATCGCCGTCATTGAAGAGAAATATAGATCGGAAGGATCCGACCTGTAGACACACCAACACACATGAATAAAGACCGAATCCATGTGGATCAACCGAAGACAAACGCCAATTGAATCCCGCGAGATCCGCCGGAGACAAACCTCTACATGCCCTTTGATGATGCTAGAAGCACCACCAGGGCGGGGGCTATGCAGGGAGAATCTTCTCCATCTTCAGAGAGCCGGCGTCGCCTCATCTCTCGGAGCAAGACACAAACTCTAAGAAAGCTCAAAAAAGCATAAAAACGAAGCCCTAACGCTAGCAAGGACTGAGATCCACCATGCCTCAATGGCCCTAAGGCCACAGGAGATGAGCCAGACCGGCACCAGCGCCAACACGGGGCAGGAGGAACCCTAGCCGTGGCTGGGTACGAGGGTTCTTGCCCTAGCGGCTGGGGATCATGAGTTTGTTCCTACTCCATCCCTCCATATATATAGGGTCTAATACGTTTTTCCATACTGTCTTTGACTATTGATAAGCTTAATAGTATATGAGATGTATAATGTGAAAATTATATCATTGGAAACTCCTTTCACGTACAAATTTAATGATATGCTTTGTGTAACTTGCTCTAACATGTGGTCAACTTAGGCTCGAGAAATGCATTAGACCCTATTATATGGATAGAGAGAGTATGAAGATTGAGCGTAATCAAAATAGGGCTGCCCCCTGTCTGGCTAATTATGGTAGAACTGGAGATAGCACTGCCTTCTAGTTGCGTCAGAATCCAAATTGTATTTCAGAGCTAATTTTAGTTGATTGTAACACTATTTTCTTAGAATAAAACTCACGTATTCCCTGCCAACAAAAGGTGTGGCATGAGCCTGCACAGCTGCACCTAGAGATTATAGCGGAGTTTGGCCCAAAAGAGTTAACGCGATTCTCCACTGGTTCACTCAGGCAAGGTTTGGTTGTTTGTATGTAGCGTTTTAGGATTTATTCGTGGGAAATTATGGCTAAGATGTTGTTTGGAAGCTTTATCTAGAGGTGTATAAGTGTTAATTTGGTTCTTTGTATTGTAGTTGTACGTGCCTTTTTTCTAAAAGAGGGAAAGACCCTTCGCCTCCGTATCTAGTGATCTATAGACATATATATTACTAATTATTGATAATACTGAACAAATTGGCTTACAGCGTGGGAAAAAGATTGGGCCATCCGCATATGGCATGTCCCGCGACAATATTCTCGTGTCGTACCACCAATGCGAGTACGACGTATTAGCAGACAAAGAGCTTAATGCTCCAAGACAATGCCTTTAAGAAGGAACCGCCTCACGCGCTGACGTTGGCTGATCCAACCAGATGTCAAACAAAGGGTTGTCACCCAGAAGAAGATGTTGAACCAACACGTTCAACAAAGTAATGACGTCTGGACACCAAGGCTGCCCTAATCTGGCGAGAAGGCAAGACCATGGCTTTTTCACCTGGAGAGAATGACTTCAAGATGTCTAAACCGCTGAGTTGCCAATGGTTGTCGTGCTGGCCACGACAACGCTTAGCAATCGTTACGATCAAATGAGCCACCTCAATGAAGTTCGCCGGCAGTAGCTCCCAAGGAGATTGAGGCAACGCCAAGTGCATCATGCCAGATTCTCTTGATCTAGCAAACATCATTGTTGATAAGTGATACGTCCATTTTGCATCATGCTTTTATATCAATATTTATTGCATTATGCGTTGTTGTTACACATTATATCTCAATACTTATGACTATTCTCTCTTATGTTACAAGGTTTACCATGAAGAGGGGGAATGCCGGCAGCTGGAATTCTGGCTGGAAAAGGAGCAAATATTGGAAACCTATTCTGCACTGCTCCAAAAATCCTGAAACTCCACGAAACATCTTTTTGGAATTAATAAGAATTATTGGGCGAAGGAAATACACCAAAGGGCCCACACCTCACCCAGGAGAGTGGGGGGCGCGCCCCCCTGTCTCCTGGACCCCCTGGTGGCCCCCCGGTGTCCATCTTCTGCTATATTAGAGCTTTTATCCTGGAAAAAATCGTGGGCAAGCTTACGGGACGAAACTCCGCCGCCACGAGGCGGAACCTTGGCGGAACCAATCTAGGGCTCTGGCGGAGCTGTTCTGTCGGGGACACTTCCCTCCGTGAGGGGGAAATCATCACCAACGTCATCACCAACGATCCTCTCATCAGGAGAGGGTCAATCTCCATCAACATCTTCACCAGCACCATCTCCTCTCAAAACCCTAGTTCATCTCTTGTATCCAATCTTGTATCAAAACCACAAATTGGTACCTATGGGTTGCTAGTAGTGTTGATTACTCCTTGTAGTTGATGCTAATTGGTTTACTTGGTGGAAGATCATATGTTCAGATCCTTTATGCATATTATTACCCCTCTTATTATGAACATGAATATGCTTTGTGAGTAGTTATGTTTGTTCCTGAGGACATGGGTGAAGTCTTGCTATTAGTAGTCATGTGAATTTGGTATTCGTTCGATATTTTGATGAGAAGTATGTTGTCTTTTCCTCTAGTGGTGTTATGGAACGTCGACTACATGACACTTCACCATTATTTGGTCCTAGAGGAAGGCATAGGGAAGTAATAAGGAGATGATGGGTTGCTAGAGTGATAGAAGCTTAAACCCTAGTTTATGCGTTGCTTTGTTAGGGGCTGATTTGGATCCATATGTTTAATGTTGTGGTTAGGTTTACCTTAATACTTCTTTCGTAGTTGCTGACGCTTGCAATAGGGGTTAATCATAAGTGGGATGCTTGTCCAAGTAAGGGCAGTACCCAAGCACCGGTCCAACCACATATGAAATTATCAAAATACCGAACGCGAATCATATGAACATGATGAAAACTAGCTTGACGTTAATTCCCATGTGTCCTCGGGAGCTCCTTTCTCATTATTAGAAATTGTCCAGGCTTATCCTTTACTACATAAAGGATTGGGCCATCTTGCTGCACTTTATTTACTTTATTTACTTGTTACTCGTTACTATTTATCTTATCACAAAACTATCTATCACCTACAATTTCAGTGCTTGCAGAGAAAACCTTACCGAAAACCGCTTATCATTTCCTTCTGCTCGTTGTTGGGTTCGACACTCTTACTTATCGAAAGGACTACGATTGATCCCCTACACTTGTGGGTCATCAAGACTCTTTTCTAGCGCCGTTGCCGGGGAGTGTAGCGATTTTGGTGAGTGGAACTTGGTAAGGAAACATTTATATAGTGTGCTGAAATTTTCTGTTACTTGTCACTATGAAAACTAATCCTTTGAGGGGCTTGTTCGGGGTATCTTCACCCCGACCAGAAGAGCAAAGAGTTGCTCCTCAACCTACTGAATTTTATGAAAATATTTACTTTGAGACTCCTTCGGGTATGATAGAGAAACTGCTAGCTAATCCATTTGCAGGAGATGGATCATTGCACCCCGATTTACACCTTATCTTTGTGGATGAAGTTTGTGGATTATTTAAGCTTGCAGGTATTCCCGATGATGTTGTCAGAAGGAAGGTCTTCCATTTATCTTTGAAGGGAGATGCATTGACATGGTATAGGCTATGTGATGATACGAGATCTTGGAATTATAAGCGATTGAAGTTGAAATTTCATCAGAAGTTCTATCCTATGCATCTTGTTCATCGTGATCGTAATTACATATATAATTTCTGGCCTCGCGAAGGAGAAAGCATCGCTCAAGCTTGGGGGAGGCTTAATGTTATATTCATGCCCCAATCATGAGCTCTCTCGGGAAATGATTATTCAGAACTTTTATGCTCGGCTTTCTCTTGATAATCGCAACCTGCTCGATACTTCCTGTGCTGGTTCTTATATGATGAGGACTATTGATTTCAAATGGGACTTATTGGAAAGAATTAAATGCAACTCTGAAGATTGGGGTTCCGACGATGGTAAGGAGTCAGGTATGACACCTAAGTTCGATTGTGTTAAATCTTTTATGGATACCAATGCTTTTCGTGGATTTAGCACTAAGTATGGACTTGACTCTGAGATAGTAGCTTCTTTCCGTGAATCTTTTGCTACTCATGTTTACCTCCCTAAAGAGAAGTGGTTTAAATATAATCCTCCTGTTGAAGTGAAAGTAGTTGCACCTATTACAGTTGAAGAAAAGACTGTCACCTATAGTGATCCTATTGTTCCTACTACTTATGTTGAGAAACTTCCTTTTCCTGTTAGGATAAAGGATCATGCTAAAGCTTCGACTGTTGTTCGTAAGAGTAATACTAGGACTTATACACCTCTTGAGCAAATCAATGTTGAATCTAGTATTGCTATGGTTAAAGATCTCTTGGATGATGATTTAGATGGGCATGTTATTTATTTCTGTGGTGAGACTGCTAATTTTGCTAGACCAGACACTAAGATACATAGACCTGTCGTAGGCATGCCTGTTATTTCTGTTAAATAGGAGATCATTGTTATCATGGCTTATGTGATATGGGTGCAAGTGCTAGTGCGATACCCTATGATCCATATAAAGAAATTATGCACGACATTGCACCCCTTGAATTAGAAGGCATTGCTGTTACTATTAAGCTTGCTAATAGGGATACCATTAAACCTATTGGGATTGTTAGAGATGTTGAAGTCTTGTGTGGGAAGGTTAAATACCCTGCTGATTTTCTTGTTCTTGGTTCCCCACAAGATGATTATCCCATTATTTTTGGTAGACCATTCTTGAATACAGCTAGTGCTAACATTGATTGTGAAAAAGATACTGTCACCATTGGCATACATGGTATGTCTCATGAGTTTAATTTTGCTATGTTTCGTAGACAACCTCGTGATAGGGAACCACCTAGTAAGGATGAAATTATTGGTCTTGCTTCCATTGTCGTGCCTCCTACTGATCCGTTAGAACAATATTTGCTAGACCATGAAGATGATATGTTTATGAAGGAAAGAAGGGAAATAGATGAAGTGTTCCTTAAACAGGAACCTATGCTAAAACATAACCTTCCCGTTGAAATTCTTGGCGATCCCCCTCCACCCCAAGGGTGATCACGTGTTTGAACTCAAACCATTACCTGATAATCTTAAGTATGCTTATCTTGATGAAAAAGAAATATATCCTGTTATTATTAGTGCTAACCTTTCAGAGCAAGAAGAAGAAAGATTATTGAAAACTCTAAAGAAGCACATTATACTCTGGATGATCTCAAGGGCATTAGTACCACATTATGCCAACACGAAATTACAGTGGAAAAGGATGCCAAACCCGTTAGAGATCCTCAAAGATGACTAAATCCCAAGATGAAAGAAGTGGTAAGAAAGGAGATACTAAAGCTCCTTAAGGCAGGTATTATTTATCCCGTTGCTGATAGTGAATGGGTAAGCCCTGTTCATTGCGTTCCTAAAAAGGGAGGTATTACCGTTGTTCCTAATGATAAAGATGAATTGATCCCACAAAGAATTATTACAGGTTATAGGATGGTAATTGATTTCCGTAAGTTAAATAAAGGTACTAAGAAAGATCATTACCCGTTACCTTTTATTGATCAAATGCTAGAAAGACTATCCAAACACACACATTTTTGCTTTCTAGATGGTTATTCTGGCTTCTCTCAAATACCTGTGTCAGCAAAGGATCAATCTAAAACTACTTTTACTTGCCCTTTTGGTACTTTTGCTTATAAACGTATGCCTTTTGGTTTATGTAATGCACCTACTACCTTTCAAAAATGCATGATGGCTATATTCTCTGATTTTTGTGAAAAGATTTGTGAGGTATTCATGGATGACTTCTCCATTTATGGATCCTCTTTTGATGATTGTTTGAGCAACCTTGATCGAGTTTTGCAGAGATGCGAAGACACTAGTCTCATCCTGAATTGGGAAAAGTGTCACTTTATGGTTAATGAAGGCATTGTCTTGGGGCACAAGATCTCCGAGAGAGGTATTGAAGTTGATAAAGCCAAAGTTGATGCTATTGAAAAGATTCCATGTCCCAAGGACATAAAAGGTATAAGAAGTTTCCTTGGTCATGCCGGTTTTTATAGGAGGTTCATTACGGACTTTTCTAACATCTCTAGGCCTCTGACTAATTTATTTCAAAAAGATATTCCTTTTGTCTTTGATGATGATTGTGTAGAAGCATTTGAAATACTTAAGAAAGCTTTGATCACTGCACCTATTGTTCAACCACCTGATTGGAATTTACCTTTTGAAATTATGTGTGATGCTAGTGATTATGCTGTAGGTGTTGTTCTAGGGCAAAGAGTCGATAAGAAATTGAATGTTATCCAGTATGCTAGTAAGACTCTTGATACTACCCAGAGAAATTATGCTACTACTGAAAAAGAGTTCTTAGCAGTTGTGTTTGCATGTGATAAGTTTAAACCTTATTTTGTTGATTCCAAAGTTACTATTCACACCAATCATGCTGCTATTAAATATCTGATGGAAAAGAAAGATGCTAAGCCTAGACTCATTGGATGGGTTCTCTTGCTCCAAGAATTTGACTTGCATATTATTGATAGAAAGGGAGCTGAGAACCCCGTTGCAGACAACTTGTCTAGGTTAGAGAATGTTCTGGATGACCCACTGCCTATTGATGATAGTTTTCCTGATGAACAATTAGCGGTCATTAATGCTTCTCGTACTGCTCCTTGGTATGCTAATTATGCTAATTACATTGTTGCTAAATTTATACCGCCTAGTTTCACATACCAGCAAAAGAAAAGGTTCTTTTATGATTTAAGACATTACTTCTAGGATGACCCACACCTTTATAAAGAAGGAGCAGACGGTGTTATTAGACGTTGTGTGCCTGAGCATGAACAGGAATAGATCCTACGCAAGTGTCACTCTGAATCCTATGAAGGACACCACGCTGGAGATAGAACTGCACACAAGGTATTACAATCTGGTTTTTATTGGCCTACTCCCTTCAAAGATGCTCGTAAGTTTGTCTTATCTTGTGATGAATGCCAAAGAGTAGGTAACATTAGTAGACGTCAAGAAATGCCTATGAATTACTCTCTTGTTATTGAACCGTTTGATGTTTGGAGCTTTGATTATATGGGACCTTTTCCTTCCTCTAATGGTTATACACATATTTTAGTTGTTGTTGATTATGTTACTAAGTGGGTAGAAGCTATTCCAACTAGTAGTGCTGATCATAACACTTCTATTAAAATGCTTAAGGAAGTTATTTTTCCGAGGTTTGGAGTCCCTAGATATCTTATGACTGATGGTGGTTCACACTTTATTCATGGTGCTTTCTGTAAGATGCTTGCTAAGTATGATGTCAATCATAGAATCGCATCTCCTTATCATCCCCAGTCTAGTGGTCAAGTAGAGTTGAGCAATATAGAGCTCAAATTAATTTTGCAAAAGACTGTGAATAGATCTAGAAAGAATTGGTCCAAAAAACTTGATGATGCATTATGGGCCTATAGAACTGCATACACAAATCCTATGGGTATGTCTCCATATAAGATGGTTTATGGAAAAGCGTGTCATTTACCTCTTGAACTTGAACATAAGGCATATTGGGCTATTAAAGAGCTCAATTATGACTTCAAACTTGCCAGTGAGAAGAGGTTGTTTGATATTAGCTCACTTGATGAATGGAGAACCCAAGCATATGAGAATGCCAAGCTATTCAAAGAAAAAGTCAAACGCTGGCATGATAAGAGGATACAAAAGCGTGAGTTTAATATAGGAGATTATGTGTTATTATTCAACTCTCGTTTAAGATTTTTTGCAGGAAAACTTCTCTCTAAATGGGAAGGTCCTTACGTTATCGAGGAGGTCTATCGCTCTGGTGCCATAAAAGTCAACAACTTCGAAGGCACAAGTCCAAGGGTGTTAAACGGTCAAAGAATTAAACATTATATTTCAGGTAATCCTATCAATGTTGAAACTAATATTATTGAAACCGTAACCCCTGAGGAAGACATAAGGGACACTTTCCAGAACGTTCCAGACTCCGAAAAGGAATAGGTATGTGGTACGGTAAGTAAACCGACTCCAAAACAACTCCAATGGCAATTTTTATCAGTTTTGGAATATTTAAAAATTTTAGGAAGAAAGAAGTAGTCCGAAAGGGACACGAGGACCCCACGAGAGTGGAGGGCGCCCCCCCTACTGGGCGTGCCCCCTATCTTGTGGACACCTCGTGTGCCTCCCGGACTCCATTTTCTTGCACATTACGTATTTTGGTCGGTAAAAATTCATTATATATACTCCCGAAGGTTTTGACCACCGTATCACGCAAATATCCCCTGTTTTTGTTTCGAGCTGTTCCTGTTGCAGTTTAAAATTAAGATGTCTTCTCAGGAGTCAATTGGGGAGAGTCGGGTGTCTCACCCAACACCAGGTCAAGGAGAAAATAGCGATGCCTAGCACTTTGGACCATCAACGGAGGATGAGATGGAGGCTGATTTGAAAAGGATGGATGCCATGGAGGACGATCAAGAAGTTACCTCTCGTCTCCAAGCAGAATTCACTATGGGGGAACTACCTAGCCTGGCTATCCCTACTTCGGTCACCCCTTCCAACTTTAGATTTCTTCCTTATGGAAATATGAAAAAGAGTTTTACTTGTTCTCCAGAAGCTATGCAGCATCCTTGGGTAAACGGAGCTTTGGTCGTTATGGGCAAGCTCCATAAAGAAATTATGGACCTCAAACAACAAGTCAATAAGCTCGAGGAGGAGAACCGTATCCTGAAGGGCATCATCGCCAAGAAGATCATAACACCAACCGTGAAGTAGGAGAAATAATCACATGGGTATGGGCACTCCCCTTGGCAACTGCCAAGCTTGGGGGAGGTGCCCTGGTATCATATCACCATCACACTCCTATCTTTACCATTTTATTTAGTTTGATCCTATTAGTAGTATCTTGATCTAGTAGATTGAAGTCTTGATATCAAGTAGTTTTGAGTTTTGCTTTGTGATCTCTTTTTGTAATCGAGTCCGTGAGCTATCTATAATAAAGATTAGTGTTGAGTCAAGGGCTTTGCTATGTTGCTATGATCTTGAGGAAGTAGAAAGAATAAAAGAGTTCATATTGATCTTATGGATAGTGATAACTTCACACATAGAAAGTATGAGCCATAAAAATTGTTGAGAGATGATGAATGTAGTTTTGGTCATCGTTGCAATTAATAGGAAGTGATAAGGAAAGAGGGGTTCACTTACAAATATATTATCTTGGACACCTTTTTATAATTGGGAGCACTCATTAGGTATGACATGCTAAAAGAGTTGACATTGGACAAGGAAGACAATGTAATGGTTTATGTTTTCGCATATCTCAATTAAAGTATATTTTCATTGACCTTCCAAACATGTTGAGCTTGCCTTTCCCCCTCATGCTAGCCAAATTCCTTGCACCAAGTAGAGATACTACTTGTGCTTCCAAATATCCTTAAACGCAGTTTTGCCATGAGAGTCCACCATACATACCTATGGATTGAGTAAGATCCTTCAAGTAAGTTGTCATGTTGCAAGCAATAAAAATTGCTACCTAAATATGTATGACTTACTAGTGCAGAGAAAATAAGTTTTGTACGATCTTGTTGTGGAAGTAATAAAAGCGACGGACTGCATAATAAAGGTCCACATACAAGGGGCAATATGAAGTGACATTCTTTTGCATTAAGATTTTGTGCATCAACCCTAAACGCACATGACAACCTCTACTTCCCTCTGCGAAGGGCCTATCTTTTACTTTATGTTTTTACTTTATGCTTGAGTCAAGGTGATCCTCACCTTTCCCTTTTTCATTTTATCCTTTAGCAAGCTCCTCGTGTTTGAAAGATGATGATATATATATCCAATTGGACGTTAGTTAGCATGGGCTATTATTGTTGACATCACCTAAAGGTGAATACGTTGGGAGGCAATACAATAAGCCCCTATCTTTCTCAGTGTCCGGCTGAAACTCCATAACCACAAGTATTGCGTGAGTGTTAGCAATTATAGAAGACTACAAGATAGTTGAGTATGTGAACTTGCTGAAAGCTCTATTGTTTACTCTTTCTGATGTTATGATAAATTGCAATTGCTTCAATGATTGAGATTATAGTTTGTTAGTTCCCAATGAAGTTTTTGAACCATACTTGACATTGTGAATTGATTGTCACTTGAGCATAGGAAATCATATGATAAAATCTATATATGTTGCTGTTATAAGAATGATTATTGATGCCCTCATGTCCGTATTTTATTTTTATCGACACCTCTATCTCTAAACATGTGGACATATTTTTCAATATTGGCTTCCGCTTGAGGACAAGCGAGGTCTAAGCTTGGGGGAGTTGATACGTCCATTTTGCATCATGCTTTTATATCAATATTTATTGCATTATGGGCTGTTATTGTTGGGGAACGTAGTAATTTCAAAAAATTTCCTACGCACACGCAAGATCATGGTGATGCATAGCAACGAGAGGGGGGAGTGTTGTCTACGTACCCTCGTAGACCCGGCGAAGCGATCACAACGTAGAGGAAGTAGTCGACGTTCTCCTCGCGATCCAACCGATCCGGCGCCGTTACTCCGGCGCCCCGAGTTCTTGACACACGTACAGCTCGATGGCGTCCCTCGTACTCGATCCAGCCGAGTGTCGAGGAGAGTTCCACAAGCATGACGGCGTGGTACGATCTTGATGTTCTACCGGCGCAGGGCTTCGCCTAAGCTTCGCGACGATATGACCGAGGTGGAATATGGTGGAGGGGGGCACCGCACACGGCTAAGGAACGATCCGTAGATCAAACTTGTGTGTCTATGGGGTGTCCCCTGCCCCCGTATATAAAGGAGCAAGGGGGAGGGGGCTGGCCGGCCAAGAGGAGGCGCGCCAGGAGTCCTACTCCTCTGGGGTAGGATTCCCCCCAATCCTAGTTGGAATAGGATTCACCGGAGGGAAAGAGAGAGGGGCGGCCCACCTTTCCTAGTCCTAGTAGGACTAGGGAAAGGGGAGGCGCGCCACCTAGGGCTGGCCCTTTCTCCTTTCCACCAAGGCCCACTATGGCCCATGTAGTTCCCGGGGGGTTCCGGTAACCTCCCGGTACTCCGGTAAATTCCCGATTTCACCCGGAACCATTCCGAACTCCAAATATAGGCTTCCAATATATCAATCTTTATGTCTCGACCATTTCGAGACTCCTCGTCATGTCCGTGATCACATCCGGGACTCCGAACTTCTTCGGTACATCAAAATACATAAACTCATAATAACTGTCATCGAAACCTTAAGCGTGCGGACCCTACGGTTCGAGAACAATGTAGACATGACCGAGACACGTCTCCGGTCAATAACCAACAGCTGGACCTGGATGCCCATATTGGTTCCTACATATTCTACGAAGATCTTTATCGGTCAGACCGCATAACAACATACGTTGTTCCCTTTGTCATCGGTATGTTACTTGCCCGAGATTCGATCGTCGGTATCCAATACCTAGTTCAATCTCGTTACGGCAAGTCTCTTTACTCGTTCCGTAATACATCATCTCACAGCTAAGTCATTAGTTGTAATGCTTGCAAGGCTTCAGTGATGTGTATTACCGAGGGGCCCAGAGATACCTCTCCGACAATCGGAGTGACAAAACCTAATCTCGAAATCGCCAACCCAACATCTGCCTTTGGAGACACCTGTAGTACTCCTTTATAATCACCCGATTCGTTGTGACGTTTGGTAGCACCAAAGTGTTCCTCCGTAAACGGAGTTGCATAATCTCATAGTTACGAGGAACATGTATAAGTCATGGATAAAAGTAGTAGCAACATACTAAACGATCGAGTGCTAAGCTAATGGAATGGGTCATGTCAATCAGATCATTCTACTAATGATGTGACCTTGTTAATCAAATAACAACTCTTTGTTCATGGTTAGGAAACATAACCATCTTTGATTAACAAGCTAGTCTAGTAGAGGCATACTAGTGACACTCTGTTTGTCTATGTATTCACACATGTATTATGTTTCCGGTTAATACAATTCTAGCATGAATAATAAACATTTATCATGATATGAGGAAATATATAATAACTTTATTATTGCCTCTAGGGCATATTTCCTTCAGTCTCCCACTTGCACTAGAGTCAATAATCTAGATCACATCGATAGTTCACATCATCATGTGATTAACACCCATAGTTCACATCGCCATGTGACCAATACCCGAAGGGTTTACTAGATTCAGTAATCTAGTTCACATCGCTATGTGATTAATACCCAAAGAGTACTAAAGTGTGATCATGTTTTGCTTGTGAGAGAGTCTTAGTCAACGGGTCTTTTACATTCATATCCGTTATGTATTTTGCAATTTTTCTATGTCTATAATGCTCTGCACGAAGCTACTCTAGCTAATTGCTCCCACTTTCAATATCTATCTAGATCGAGACTTAGAGTCATCCAGATCAGTGTCAAAACTTGCATCGACGTAACCCTTTACGACAAACCTTTTGTCACTTCCATAATCGAGAAACATATCCTTATTCCACTAAGGATAATTTTGACCGCTGTCTAGTGATCTACTCCTAGATCACTATTGTACTCCCTTGCCAAACTCGGTGTAGGGTATACAATAGATCTGGTACACAGCATGGCATACTTTATAGAACCTATGGCCAAGGCATAGGGAATGACTTTCATTCTCTTTCTATCTTCTGCCGTGGTCGGGTTTTGAGTCTTACTCATTTTCACACCTTGTAACACAGGCAAGAATTCTTTCTTTGACTGTTCCATTTTGAACTACTTCAAAATCTTGTCAAGGTATGTACTCATTGAAAAAACTTATCAAGCATCTTGATCTATCTCTATAGATCTTGATGCTCAATATGTAAGCAGCTTCACCGAGGTCTTTCTTTGAAAAACTTCTTTCAAACACTCCTTTATGCTTTGCAGAATAATTCTACATTATTTCCGATCTACAATATGTCATTCACATATACTCATCAGAAATGTTGTAGTGCTCCCACTCACTTTCTAGTAAATACAGGCTTCACCATAAGTCTGTATAAAACTATATGCTTTGATCAACTCATCAAAGCGTATATTCCAACTCCGAGATGCTTGCACCAGTCCATAGATGGATCGCTGGAGCTTGCACACTTTGTTAGCTCCCTTTGGATCGAAAAAACCTTCTGGTTGCATCATATACAACTCTTCCTCCGAAAACCATTCAGAATGCAGTTTTTACATCCATTTGCCAAATTTCATAAATTGTGGCAATTGCTAACATGATTCGGACAGACTTAAGCATCGCTACAGTTGAGAAAATCTCATTGTAGTCAACATCTTGAACTTTGTCAAAAACCTTTTTCGACAAGTCTAGCTTTGTAGATAGTAACACTACTATCAGCGTCCGTCTTCCTCTTGAAGATCCATTTATTTTCTATGGCTTGCCGATCATCGGGCAACTCCACCAAAGTCCACACTTTGTTCTCATACATGGATCTCATCTCAGATTTCATGGCCTCAAGCCATTTTGCGGAATCTGGGCTCACCATCGCTTCCTCATAGTTTGTAGGTTCATCATGGTCTAGTTACATGACTTCCAGAACAGGATTACCGTACCACTCTGGTGCGGATCTCACTCTGGTTTACCTACGAGATTCGGTAGTAACTTGATCTGAAGTTACATGATCATCATCATTAGCTTCCTCACTAATTGGTGTAGTAGTCACAGAACAAATTTCTGTGATGAACTACTTTCAATAAGGAGAAGGTACAATTACCTCATCAAGTTCTACTTTCCTCCCACTCACTTCTTTCGAGAGAAACTCCTTCTCTAGAAAGGATCCATTTTCAGCAACGAAATTCTTGCTTTAGGATCTGTGATAGAAGGTGTACCCAATAGTTTCCTTTGGGTATTCTATGAAGACGCACTTCTCGATTTGGGTTTGAGCTTATCAGGATGAAACTTTTTCACATAAGCATCGCAGCCCCAAACTTTAAGAAACGACAACTTTGGTTTCTTGCTAAACCACGGTTCATATAGTGTCGTCTCAACGGATTTAGATGGTGCCCTATTTAACGTGAATGCAGCTGTCTCTAATGCATGATCCCAAAACGATATTGGTAAATCGGTAAGAAACATCATAGATTGTACTATATCCAATAAAGTACGGTTATGACGTTCGGACACATCATTATGATGTGGTGTTCCAGGTGGCATGAATTTGTGAAACTATTCCACATTGTTTTAATTGAAGACCAAACTCAGAACTCAAATATTCATCTCCACGATCAGATCGCAGAAACTTTATTTTCTTGTCACGATGATTTTCCACTTCACTCTGAAAATCTTTGAACATTTCAACTATTTCAGACTTATGTTTCATCAAGTAGATATACCCATATCTGCTCAAATCATCTTGTGAAGGTCAGAAAATAACGATACTTGCCACGAGCATCAACACTCATTGGATCGCATACATCGGTATGTATTATTTCCAATAAGTCAGTTGCTCGCTCCACTGTTCCGGAGAACGGAGTCTTAGTCATCTTGCCCATGAGGCATGGTTCGCAAGCATCAAGTGATTCATAATCAAGTGATTCCAAAATCCCATCAGCATGGAGTTTCTTCATGCGCTTTACACCAATATGACATAAACGGCAGTGCCACAAATAAGTTGCACTATCATTATTAACTTTGCATCTTTTTGGTTTCAATATTATGAATATGTGTATCACTATGATCGAGATCCAATGAACCATTTTCATTGGGTGTGTACCCATATAAGGTTTTATTCATGTAAACAGAACAACAGTTTATTCTCTTACTTAAATGAATAACCGTATTGCAATAAACATGATCAAATCATATTCATGCTCAACGCAAACACCAAATAACATTTATTTAGGTTCAACACTAATCCCGAAAGTATAGGGAGTGTGCGATGATGATCATATCAATCTTGAAACTACTTTCAACACACATCGTCGCTTCACCCTTAACTAGTTTCTGTTTATTCTGCAACTCCTGTTTCGAGTTACTACTCTTAGCAACTGAACCAGTACCAAATACCGAGGGGTTGCTATAAACACTAGTAAAGTACACATCAATAACATGTATATCAAATATACCTTTGTTTACTTTGCCATCCTTCTTATCCACCAAATATTCAGGGCATTTCCGCTTCCGTGACCATTTCCTTTGCCGTGTAAGCACTTAGTTTCAGGCTTTGGTCCAGCTTGGAGCTTCTTCGCGGGAGTGACAACTTGCTTGTCTTTCCACTTGAAGTTCCCTTTCTTTCCCTTTGCCCTTTTCTTGAAACTAGTGGTCTTGTCAATCATCAACACTTGATGCTCTTTCTTGATTTCTACATTCGTCGATTTCAACATCACGAAGAACTCGGGAATCATTTTCATCATCCCTTGCATACTATAGTTCATCACGAAGTTCTACTAACTTGGTGATGGTGACTAGAGAATTCTGTCAATCACTATCTTATCTGGAAGATTAACTCCCACTTGATTCAAGTGATTGTAGTACCCGGACAATCTGAGTACATGCTCACTAGTTGAGCGATTCTCCTCCATCTTTTAGCTATAGAACTTGTTGGAGACTTCATATCTCTCAACTCGGGTATTTGCTTGAAATATTAACTTCAATTCCTGGAACATCTCATATGGTCCATGATGTTCAAAACATCTTTGAAGTCCCGATTCTAAGCCATAAAGCATGGTGCACAAAACTATCAAGTAGTCATCATATTGAGCTAGCGAAACGTTCATAACGTCTGCATCTGCTCCTGCAATAGGTCTGTCACCTAGCGGTGCATTAAGGACATAATTCTTCTGTGCAGCAATGAGGATAAACCTCAGATCGCGGATCAAATCCGCATCATTGCTACTAACATTTTCAACACAATTTTCTCTAGGAACATATCAAAATAAACATATGAAAGCAATAATGCAAGCTATTGATCTTACAACATAATTTGCAAAATACTACCAGGACTAAGTTCATGATAAATTAAGTTCAATTAATCATATTACTTAAGAACTCCCACTTAGACAGACATCTCTCCAGTCATCTAAGTGATCACGTGATCCAAATCAACTAAACCATAACCGATCATCACGTGAAATGGAGTAGTTTTCAATGGTGAACATCTTATGTTGATCATATCTACTATATGATTCACGCTCGACCTTTCGGTCTCCGTGTTCCGAGGCCATATCTGCATATGCTAGGCTCGTCAAGTATAACCTGAGTATTCTGCGTGTGCAAAACTGGCTTGCACCCGTTGTAGATGGACGTAGAGCTTATCACACCCGATCATCACGTGGTGTCTGGGCACGACGAACTTTGGCAACGGTGCATACTCAGGGAGAACACTTCTTGATAATTATTAGTGAGAGATCATCTTAAAATGCTACCGTCAATCAAAGCAAGATAAGATGCATAAAAGATAAACATCACATGCAAATCAATATAAGTGATATGATATGGTCATCATCGTCTTGTGCTTCGTGATCTCCATCTCCGCAGCACCACCATGATCACCATCGTCACCGGCGCGACACCTTGATCTCCATCGTAGCATCGTTGTCGTCTCGCCAATCTTATGCTTCTACGACTATCGCTACCGCTTAGTGATAAAGTAAAGCATTACAGGGCGATTGCATTGCATACAATAAAGCGACAACCATATGGCTCTAGCCAGTTGTCGATAACTTCGGTTACAAAACATGATCATCTCATACAATAAAATATAGCATCACGTCTTGACCATATCACATCACAACATGCCCTGCAAAAACAAGTTAGACGTCCTCTACTTTGTTGTTGCAAATTTTACGTGGCTGCTACGGGCTTAAGCAAGAACCAGTCTCACCTACGCATCAAAACCACAACGATATTTCGTCAAATAGACTCCGTTTTAACCTTCTCAAGGACCGGGCGTAGCCACACTCGGTTCAACTAAAGTGAGAGAGACAGACACCCACCAGTCACCTTTAAGCAATGAGTGCTCGTGGCGGTGAAACCAGTCTCGCGTAAGCGTACGCGTAATGTCGGTCCGGGCCGCTTCATCTCACAATACCGCTGAACCAAAGTATGACATGCTGGTAGGTAGTATGACTTGTATCGCCCACAACTCACTTGTGTTCTACTCGTGCAAAACATCAAACCATAAAAACCTAGGCTCTGATACCACTGTTGGGGAACGTAGTAATTTCAAAAAAATTCCTACGCACACGCAAGATCATGGTGATGCATAGCAACGAGAGGGGGAGTGTTGTCTACGCACTCGTGAGACCGGCGAAGCGATCACAACGTAGAGGAAGTAGTCGTCGTTCTCCTCGCGATCCGACCGATCCCGCGCCGTTACTCGGCGCCCCGAGTTCTTGACACACGTACAGCTCGATGGCGTCCCTCGTACTCGATCCAGCCGAGTGTGTCGAGGAGAGTTCCACAAGACGACGGCGTGGTGGACGATCTTGATGTTCTATCGGCGCAGGGCTTCGCCTAAGCTTCGACGATATGACCGAGGTGGAATATGGTGGAGGCGGCACCGCTGCGGCTAAGGAACGATCCGTAGATCAAACTTGTGTGTCTATGGGGTGCCCCCTGCCCCCGTATATAAAGGAGCAAGGGGGAGGGGGCTGGCCGGCCAAGAGGAGGCGCGCCAGGGAGTCCTACTCCCTCTGGGAGTAGGATTCCCCCTCCAATCCTAGTTGGAATAGGATTCACCGGAGGGGGAAAGAGAGAGAGGGGGCCGGCCCACCTTTCCTAGTCCTAGTAGGACTAGGGAAAGGGGGGGAGGCGCGCAGCCACCTAGGGCTGGCCCTTTCTCCTTTCCACCAAGGCCCACTATGGCCCATGTAGTTCCCGGGGGGTTCCGGTAACCTCCCGGTACTCCGGTAAATTCCCGATTTCACCCGGAACCATTCCGAACTCCAAATATAGGCTTCCAATATATCAATCTTTATGTCTCGACCATTTCGAGACTCCTCGTCATGTCCGTGATCACATCCGGACTCGAACTTCTTCGGTACATCAAAATACATAAACTCATAATAACCGCCATCGAAACCTTAAGCGTGCGGACCCTACGGTTCGAGAACAATGTAGACATGACCGAGACACGTCTCCGGTCAATAACCAACAGCGGACCTGGATGCCCATATTGGTTCCTACATATTCTACGAAGATCTTTATCGGTCGACCGCATAACAACATACGTTGTTCCTTTGTCATCGGTATGTTACTTGCCCGAGATTCGATCGTCGGTATCCAATACCTAGTTCAATCTCGTTACCGCAAGTCTCTTTACTCGTTCCGTAATACATCATCTCACAGCTAACTCATTAGTTGTAATGCTTGCAAGGCTTCATGATGTGTATTACCGAGAGGGCCCAGAGATACCTCTCCGACAATCGGAGTGACAAAACCTAATCTCAAATCGCCAACCCAACATCTGCCTTTGGAGACACCAGTAGTACTCCTTTATAATCACCCAGTTAGGTTGTGACGTTTGGTAGCACCCAAAGTGTTCCTCCGTAAACGGAGTTGCATAATCTCATAGTTACAGGAACATGTATAAGTCATGGATAAAAGCAGTAGCAACATACTAAACGATCGAGTGCTAAGCTAATGGAATGGGTCATGTCAATCAGATCATTCTACTAATGATGTGACCTTGTTAATCAAATAACAACTCTTTGTTCATGGTTAGGAAACATAACCATCTTTGATTAACAAGCTAGTCTAGTAGAGGCATACAAGTGACACTCTGTTTGTCTATGTATTCACACATGTATTATGTTTCCGGTTAATACAATTCTAGCATGAATAATAAACATTTATCATGATATGAGGAAATATATAATAACTTTATTATTGCCTCTAGGGCATATTTCCTTCAGTTATTACACATTATATCTCAATACTTGTGGTTATTCTCTCTTATTTTACAAGGTTTACCATGAAGAGGGGGAATGCCGGCAGCTGGAATTCTGGCTGGAAAAGGAGCAAACATTGGAAACATATTCTGCACTACTCCAAAAATACTGAAACTCCACGAAACATCTTTTTGAAATTAATGAGAATTATTGGGCGAAAGAAATACACCAGGGGACCCACACCTCAGCCAGGAGAGTGGGGGCGCCCCCCCCCTACTGGGCGCCCCCCTGTCTCCTGGACCCCCTGGTGGGCCCCCGGTGTCCATCTTCTGCTATATTAGAGCTTTTACCCTGGAAAAAATCATGGGCAAGCTTACGGGACGAAACTCCGCCGCCACGAGGCGGAACCTGGGCGGAACCAATCTAGGGCTTTGGCGGAGCTGTTCTGCCGGGGACACTTCGCTCCGAGAGGGGGAAATCATCACCAACGTCATCACCAACGATCCTCTCATTGGGAGGGGGTCAATCTCCATCAACATCTTCACCAGCACCATCTCCTCTCAAAACCCTAGTTCATCTGTTGTATCCAATCTTGTATCAAAACCACAAATTGGTACCTGTGGGTTGCTAGTAGTGTTGATTACTCCTTGTAGCTGATGCTAATTGGTTTACTTGGTGGAAGATCGTATGTTCAGATCCTTTATGCATATTATTACCCCTCTGATTATGAACATGAATATGCTTTGTGAGTAGTTACGTTTGTTCCTGAGGACATGGGTGAAGTCTTGCTATTAGTAGTCATGTGAATTTGGTATTCGTTCGATATTTTGATGAGAAGTATGTTGTCTTTTCCTCTAGTGGTGTTATGGAACGTCGACTACATGACACTTCACCATTATTTGGTCCTAGAGGAAGGCATAGGGAAGTAATAAGGAGATGATGGGTTGCTAGAGTGACAGAAGCTTAAACCCTAGTTTATGCGTTGCTTTGTTAGGGGCTGATTTGGATCCATATGTTTAATGCTGTGGTTAGGTTTACCTTAATACTTCTTTTGTAGTTGCTGGCGCTTGCAATAGGGGTTAATCATAAGTGGGATGCTTGTCCAAGTAAGGGCAGTACCCAAGCACCGGTCCACCCACATATCAAATTATCAAAGTACCGAACGCGAATCATATGAACGTGATGAAAACTAGCTTGACGATAATTCCCATGTGTCCTCGGGAGCTCCTTTCTCATTATTAGAAATTGTCCAGGCTTATCCTTTGCTACATAAAGGATTGGGCCATCTTGCTGCACTTTATTTACTTTATTTACTTGTTACTCGTTACTATTTATCTTATCACAAAACTATCTATCACCTACAATTTCAGTGCTTGCAGAGAAAACCTTACCGAAAACCGCTTATCATTTCCTTCTGCTCCTCGTTGGGTTCGACACTCTTACTTATCGAAAGGACTATGATTGAGCCCCTACACTTGTGGGTCATCAATAAGCTGCAACACCTCACACCCGCCGCCACATCCGATTCATACACAAAATGTTGGATCCACATGCGCTAGCAACCACAACAGTGAGATGCCCTCCACAATGTTCAGTATTCACCCAATGATCCTAGGATGGGCTGCACGCCGAGGTAGAACCACCATTGCGATGAGCGCCGTCGTTAGTGTCACCCCAATGCCCGCACGTCTGCCACCAGACGCCACCATTGTGTCGCTCGAGGGCGCCCATCCTGACAGGTTCTCGTGCCGCCACCTTCGGGACGGGTCCGGATCCATTCCACCACCACACCATGTATTGCATCCGTGCACTAACTTTAGCCACATGACAACACCTTTGTGGCAAGAACTTGCACAACTCTTGTTGTAGGAGGCCTCGTCGAGATCGATCGCAGTGAGAGGCAGAGGATAGGGATCCGCCACCATAGTAGACACCGGCGGCAGAAGGGGAGAAGTGGTAAAGAGAGGCTGGAGGTAGATCCACCGCCGCTAGAAACATCGTGGGAAAATCCACCCTCCAGCTTAATTAGAGTGAGCGGGTTCATTCTGTCCTAGTGATAGAAGCTTAGCACTGAAGGTCTGTCAGCTTTAGTTGCTCATGACGAGGAGAATGGGCACCTGCAGGGAGTCCAGGTTCGTCGTGACTCTCCATTTTATTTTTCTCACTTATTATTTGTTGATGACTCATTGATACTTATGAGGGCAGATTCTGCCAATGCTACTACTCTAAAGAGAATTCTGGATGACTTATTGTGCTGCTTCTAGGCAGCTGGTTAGTGCCACCAAGTCCTTTATCTATTTCAGTCCTAATACTCATGTTGATGAGAAGGTGAAAGTTTGCCTGATCCTTGATATTATGACTGAATCCTTGTCTGATAAATATCTGGGTCTTCCATCAATGATCGGTGTTGATCGGGTGGATTGCTTTAAGCATCTTATTGAAAGAATATAGAAGCTAGTGAATGGGCGAAAAGAAAGAACATTATCTTATGGCAGTAAGAAGGCCCTAACTAAAGCAGTGGCTCAAGCCATCCCGACATATGCAATGGGTGTATTCAAATTTCCAAAAAAATCTCTAAGGGAATCACTGATATTATATCGCATTTTTGGTGGGGTGATGATGAAGAAAAGCGGAAATTACATTGGTTTGCATGGTGGAAGATGTGCGTCCCTAAGGTATGGGGCCATATGGGTTTCCGTGATATCCAAAGTTTCAATCTTGTAATGCTTGCTAAACAATGTTGACGGCTCATTGATAATTATGATTCGCTATGTATATAAGTTCTAAGATCAAACTACTATCCTTCTGGTGACTTGTTAAACTGTGAGCTAAAAAAGGGATCCTCCTATGCATGGCAAAGCATTTGGTCGTGTATCCAGACTTTTCAAAAGGGCTAAATATGGAGAGTCGTAAACGGATTGAAAATAAATATTTGGGAGGACTGTTGGATACCAAAGAATATCTCCTAGAAGATTATCACAGCTCGCGGTAATTGTGTTCTCACTATAGTTAATGAGCTCATAAGTTCAGTCATGGGTCAATGGGATGAAGCATTGATCCGTGATAATTTCTGTCATATTGATGCTGAGAGAATTATGCAAATTCCAATGTTTCAACATGATACTAAGGATTTTATTGCTTCGTACCTCACAAAATCGGGCATATTCAGTGTCACTCAGCATACTATAGGCAGTGGGAGGAATGCTACGAATCTAATAATGCGAACACAGTTGGTATTCGAGGTTCCTCACCTCATCCCAGTATGGAAAAAGCTATGGAATTTGAAAGGACCGGGAAAGATGAAATTTTTTCTATGCAGATGTCTGCATGATGCAATTCCCTGCCGTTGCATGCTAGCTAATATGAACATATCACAGTCCACTCAGTGCCCAATTTGCTCACGATTGGCAGGAGATATAGCACATCTCTTATTTAAATGTGATAGAGCACAGGAGATTTGGAGGGGGCTCGGACTGCATGAAATAATGGCCAAAGTGGCAATATTGGATCGATCAGGCGCTAAAATTATTGAGATATTCCTGTGTGGTCCAGATCACAACACTAAATATATGGACCAGGTGGCCTTGCCTGAATTGATTAAGGTGTCATCATGGTATTTGTGGTGGCAGAGGAGAAGCATAACTCAGCAGGAACCAGAGCAATCTCCAACACGAATGAGCCAGGCAATTCAAGCTTTGTCTTTGAACTTCGTTCGGGCTGCATGTAAACCAACGACGAAGCCGTGTCTTAATCACAGGAAAAAACCACTATTGAATCAGCTAGCCTTGAATGCCGACGCAGCGTTTTCAGAGGATACTAACTCAGGGGCGTGCGGCGCAATTATCCGGGACAGCGGGGGCTTATTTGTTGCAACATCTACAACAAAAATTGAACATGTCGCGGATATGTTATCGGCCGAAACTGCAGCTCTGGCTGGAGGCCTAAAATTGGCTAATACAGTTGGAGCAACACCTTGCTGGTACAAACGGATAGTCTGATCTTAGTGGAGGCTCTCTAACAAAACTCTGGGCAATCGGTGGTGGCAGCCCCAATTCTTGAAGAATGTTGTTTACAGTTAGTTAATTTCGGAAATGTCGTTATTGAGCATTGTAACCGCAAATCAAATATGGTGGCTCATGTGCTAGCTCAGAATGGAAGTGTTGATCCACCAAACTTGTGGTTGGACTCACCTTCAGGTTTTGTTTCTGAATTTTTAGTGAACGATGTAAGCATTATTTAATTGTAATAAAGCTAGCCATGATGGCCTTTTCCTCAAAAATAAAATCTTAGCTACCTAATGAATTTTTCATCAGTAGTATGAAAGTTGACTTTTGCTATCACTTTTCTAGAGAGGTGTTGATACAAAAAAAAGGCAGAGCAAAATGGACGTATTGTTTGCAATGTCTAATGTTTAATTCATACATGTACGTACTATTCGCATATTAGATAATTAAATCTCCGCTTGGAGATTGCATGCACCTCGAAATATTCAAAAAATTGCTATTTGAATCAAACTCGTACTATATCAAAAGGGATATTCATCCGGAATATACAATACACAAAGAAGATTGAACTGCAAATGAATATCTATGAGAACTCTTATCATGAGATCAGTTTATTTATACATCGGACTACAATATAATGCGGTCAGGTGGGTACCACTTTTTTTTAGCGGAGGGTTGGTGGTATCTTAGATTCACAAGCTAACTCCTACTCCACACGTCTTTAAAAGGTAACCCCTTTTCATCTCCACATCCATCGATCCCACGCAGGTCCGCACCAATTAAAAAACCACACTGGTGGAAAAAAGGCCTTTGGTCGCGGTTCGCAACTGCCATTAGTCGCGGCTGCGCAACCGCGACCAAATAAGCGCGACTAAAGACCCCCCCCTTTAGTCGCGCCTCTTCACGAATCATGATTAAAGGCTTTAGTCCCGGTTCTCGTGGCTAACTGGGACTAAAGGCCTCCTCCATGAGTTTAAATTTTTTACTTAATTTTTTTTGCGAATTTTTTCTTTTTTTTATTTTCAAATTTCTGAATTATTTTAACCTCTAATCTCTAATCACCACCCTCATCACTGCTCAATTTCTCCTCTAATCTCTAATCACCCTCATAATTCCAAATCATCTAACTTCCGAACGGTCACCCATCCTCCCACTCCCCACTGAGCACGCTTAACTTCCGGGTTCTATTCTCCCTCGCTTCCAAGTCTCGCACTTGTTGTTTTCCGACAATAGTAGGATGTCAATTCTATTAACCCTCGGTATTTAGCTTGAGCATGAAGTGACACATTTCACTGTTTGAGTTTGAAACTATTGTTTTAAAAACAATAATTATTTAGTAACACTAATATTTCGGAATAATTAGTTTGACCATTTTTGACCACAGTTTGACCAGATTTGACCAAAATTTAAAAAACTGAAATAATTATTTAGTAACACTAATATTCTAGAATAATTAGTTTGACCATTGTTTGACCACAGTTTGACCACAATTTGAAATTTTTGAATTTTTTGCCTCTCGAACTTAAAAGCCCGTATCTTTTTTTTCTGTTAGGTTTTGGGGATTCTAAAATGTTTAACGGGTTCCCTGTTAAATTCGGATGTAACTTTTCGAGTAGATGATTTTTCATATAAAAACTTTTTCATCCGAGTTCGTATGCAAAAGTTATGCCAATTTTAAGAATTTCGGAGATTTTGCAAATAAAGTCGAAATTCATATTTGTTAATTTTCCCAACAACTAGACCACATATCACATGGAAAACTTATTTTATTTTATTTTTTTGACATTTGCATAATTTTCTTTTGTTTTTTCTAAAACTGAAAAGGCGATTAGAGGTTAAAATAATTCAGAAATTTGAAAATAAAAAAAAAAAGAAAAAATTCGCAAAAAAAATTCGTAAAAAAATTTAAACATGCGGAGGAGGCCTTTAGTCCCTAGTTAGCCACGAGAACCGGACTAAAGCCTTTAGTCATGATTCAGAAGAGGCGCGACTAAAGGGGGGGGTCTTTAGTCGCGCATAGTTAGTCGCGGTTGCACAGCCGCGACTAAAGGCCTTTGCGAACCGCGACTAAAGGCCTTTTTTCTACCAGTGGATGTATGAGCAGCTCCAACAAGCAAATCAATAGCTCACTTGTAGGGCATAGCAGAAACACACACAAAGAAAAATAGGCCCCACCAGAATCTAGAAAAGTGACAAAAAAACACGATTCCATCTCCTAGTCGATCCAGCCGAGCAAGAACAAAAATACAAAGAGAATAATATATTCTTTGATGTCAGGCCTCTACCAACAAGACCACAAGCAAGCAAATGGCTGGAGTACTGAGAAGAGAAGAAGAAAGGGGATTGACCTGCAGAACAGTGGCCGACGCAGCATGACAAATCGACCAGAAGCACCAGCACCCGCAGCTGATCAACCTGCAAGGAAAAAAGAGCAAATCATGGATGAGCTCCAGGCAACCACAACTGGGACGGTCAGGAAAAGAACACATACAGATCGAGGGATTTTTTTTTAGAAAAGGAGGATGTACCCCGGTCTCTGCGTTTGGACGATGCATGCAGCTATATAATTAATTCTTCACAAAGACTATACAAGATGATACATCAATAAGCCTGAAGCCACCATCTTAGCAACAACGTTGCTACTCCTATCCCCTTGATGAAGGTGTGCCGAATGTCCGGGCCTAATGCCAAACGGACATCGCACTAACCCCTAACATCTAAAGTTGGGTGTCCCCTCCAAGCCACTACCTGGATTGGGTCCCACACAAGTCAGGCACACTCCTAGTGAGCACCACACACTATAAGGGCCGTCACCTCCATCATCCCTCGGTCCATCCTCAAAGCAAAAAAAAGATCGAGAGACGCAGCAACAGATACGACGATGGAGATGTCGCGCTCCGCCTGAATCTCCTCCTTTGCTCTGGCCATTGATGCGCCCACTGCGGTGGAGTAGGAGGGCACAGGAGCCGACGGCGTGCCTTGAGCCTGGTCAATCAGGATGGTCTGAGAACCGGCAGCGGGTGGCAGCTCGGTCATCTGCACACAAAATATCAAATTCATGGCAGCACAACAAACAACAGCAGGAGTAGCAAGGCAAAAACCAACAATAGCAGAAATTGTAGGCCATGAGAAGCAATGGCCGGCCACAAGCAAGACGTGCACAACGGCGGCAATCAACAGCAGTAGCAACATGACACACAGATAAAATAGCAGCAAGAGCCGGCCACAGTCAGGACGCACGCAAGAGCTGTCCACAAGCGCGAGTGGGGCCACTGACGGCAAGAGAAAGCAGAGTTAAACATGATTGTTTGCCATGATTTTCCCCTTGGGCCTTGCCATGAATATATACTGGACAATACTTGATCATCAAGATTACATCGAGATGTACGGGATACCATTAGGATCAATGTACGATTACGATAACAATGGCTATCCTTAATTACATGATTCTCTAGGGTTTACATTGATTAACAAGTAGCACTGCCATTAGCTCTGCCAGAAAAATGCTATTACTTCCATCAAAGATAGGAGGATACCTTAGAGAACAACAAAGCATTACATAGAACTAAGGCGCATATATGTGAAACGTTTGTACTAAAGCCAAATTGCAGTTACTTTTTCTAATGATTGTTTGACTGCAGATATATGTTGATTTTATATACAAGCAGTATGGTATGCAGAAATAGATATACACAGCAATATCCCAGATGTAGAGTACTGGAATTCTATAATAATCAGGTATTATACCCCAGAACTAAAATTTCCAAAAAACTATAACCAAATTTGGTTTGGATTTGTGCATAAATCATGGTGCCCTGGCTCCATGGAGCACCAATTCAATGTCCAATATATACTGTATCAGTAGCGTTCTCCCTTACTGTTTGAAAACAACAGATTTAAGTTATGATGGAGACGTAGTTATGAAATGAGCAGCAAGGAGAGTATCCAAGAATCAAATGGAGCATATGAATTACCTGGGTGCTCATTGAAACAAATTGTGCAGAGATTATGAAGAAATGTTTCAAGGCATTGCTCTTGGTCATAGCTGATCAACCGTTGAACAACATCCTACATATAGAATCTCTCCAACAACCCGAGTATCCACAGGAGCCATCGCACTACCAGACTTGAGTATGGTTATCCTGCCATCAAAACTAAATGGTTCTACAGGAACACAACACTATAGAACACTTAAATGACAAAAATGGGCACTGCCAAACTTCTAGAGAGTATACTACTTATACTTGGTAAATCTATAATGCATTTCTTTGGATTGACAAATAATATCACAATCGAACCAATTTTTCTGCTGGTTAGTCTATTTCAGATTGTAAGCACATAATTGGTAAATCTATAATGCATTTCTTTGGATGAAAATAACCTATACTTTGATCCTAAGGGTACAACAGGAATTACTTCTAGATAACTGATGCAAAGTATCAGTAGTTAGTGATATTTATACACATGGTCTGCTTATTCCCGTTCTTTTTCATTCATACATAGTGAAATTTCAGCTACAAAGTACAACAGATCCCGAGAAGAAGAAAAATGCCACGAAACTGCATGAACCATCTTAACTAATATAGATATAAGCCAAAAAATAATAGATATACTGACATTGTATAACTTAGCAGGTCACACAATATTCAGAAGGATAAATATATAGCCAGAGACAAGGCAAAGCACCACTGAAAAAACACCATTACAGTATCACAACTAAAAACAAGAGGAAAATGAAATGCTCATGAAAGGAAAAGTTTTTTACCAGACCTAATTGATGGTCTGCAACATGAGTTCCAAGTGGATCTGTGAGGGATACATGGATTGCATCAACCAAGCCATCCTTTAAGACAGCAAATAGAATATATCATGGAAGAAAACCAGAGGCATCAAATCACATAGAAGACATGGCATCAGCTTTCAGTCCACAAGGAGATCGAGATTGAGACGGAGACGGACTTGTAGGGCATTGGCAGCCATGACGGCAGGGTGTGTGCAGTGGTGCTTCTTTCACCTAGGGGAAGCGAGCAGAGGGCTGGAGGCAGCCACGCGAGGAGAGGACAGCGTCATCTTCGCAGATTACTCGGCCTCCCCTTCCATCTCTACGATTGGTGTTCCACCCATAGTTTTCACTTTCGAAACCAACTTTTTTTCGCTCACCCTCAAAAGCACCGAAATTTCGGAAATTTCGTAAATTTCGAAAACCATTTCGAGCAAATTAACGAAATTTTTAGTTAAATTTGAATAAATTCGAACACAAAGTATTGAATAAGTAACTTTTAGCACTAAATTTTCACCGAACTTGTCTATCCGAATGGTGCGATCACTACATCGGTCTTTGTAGATCCGGGTTGAATCCGGTCACATAATTTTTTTGTCAAATTTTCCTATAGCAGGAATAATGAAGTAGTAAAAAAATGTGCGCCTTGATTCGAATGAGGCCCTAGAGCGTGTAATAACACCAGCCTACCACCTGCTAAGCATATGAATACAACTATGTTAGATTCCAGCTCTCTCTTATATGTTTAATTTTAAAATACCGAAATAATTTGAACGAAACGTAAATGTTTCGAGGACCCTCGAAATGAGCGAAATTTCGAGAAATTTCGGAAATTTCGTCGAAAGTGAAAACTATGGTTCCACCTGCCGAGGATGGGCGACGAAGGACACCGGATCTGATACCGCCATGAGCTGCTCGACAGCGAGGGACAGATGGCTGAGTAGCTGCGGGAGCGGCGACGGGAGAGAAGAGTCACGCTCTCCTGCCGTGTGCACGCGAGAAAGGCGGGGAAGATGTCGTGGACGTGAATGGTGGGGATCCACGTAGGAGCCGACGAAGGGGGCGGTCAGCTGGGCCAAGGAGAAGGCGGCGGCTGGCTAGGTGAAGGAGACGGCGGGGGTGGTGGCCAGCGGTGGCCGGCAGCGGGGTAGGGAGGCGAACATGGGTTAGGGTTTGGAGGGAGAGAGAGAGGGAGAGAGATGGGGGGGCAGGCGAGAGGAAGAGGAGAGGGAGCGGCGCGAGTGGAAGACGAGTCAGGGTTAGGTCTTTTCCACATGAGTCATTCGTATTTTATACCTCTGTTGGTGAAATGGCGAAAATGCCCTTGGCGGGGCAGGCTAATTACAGGCGGTGGCACGAAGTTTTGACACTGTTTCGATCTACAGTGACTCGCCCTCATTCCGTGATCGGACGGCCGAGAACGTACCAAGGACCCGATCCGACGGCCAGGAGTTGCTAAACTCTGAGGAGGCTGGGGTTCTCCCGGCATGTATCTTACGCGATTCACATGTTGGTCGAACTATGCTCGCATGTTACGTTCCAGGCCACGAGACCTCTTTACACATCCATCCCCTACAAGAAATATGTCAACTTGTGACCACCACTATTGGTCACTGAATGGTCATAGTTTTTTATTTGCGACCTTTTTGTGACCAAAACCAGAAGGCCAAAAGCTGGCTGTCGTAAACTGACATTTATGACCTTTTCTATGAGAAGGTCGTAGACATTTACGATAAAAATAAGCCTACTGTCTTGTTTTGGTCACTAGCTGTCTGCCCAGGCCACGTCGGATCCGACGTGGCAATCTGAAGTGGCAAAATTGTGACCAATTCATAAGGTCGTTACTTAGAATCAGCCCGGTCCATTTCCGTGCTTTAGATGGGTTGAGCCCATTAATTCAGCCTTTTTAATATTTTCCCTGTCAATTTTTCTTCGATTTCATGGGCCAAGCCCAACATCGCAGCCTTTTTATTTTTGGGCCATGGCCATTTTGGCTGAGCAGTTCAAGTATTTCTTTTTTTAAGATGGGTCCACTATTCAGATGGGTCCCAATTGTCAGGTTCTTCTAGTAAGTGGGTCCCAATTGTCAAGGTCATTTTCTTTAAATTTCAATTTGCTAGTAAATAAATCACCAACATTCAAATGGGAACAAATAGAGAACACACGTGGTACTTCACATAATAGCCAGAATCAGTTTGATACATCATACAACAAAGATACAATAGCAGAATCATTGTGTTACATCATACAACAAAGATGGCAATCACAGTCTAGATACTCCAGGTCTCATCAACTTCGCATTCCCTAGATTCCCAGCTTCCAAATCTGCAGCACAAAATCAACGCCATGTTAATAGACCAAACTTGGTGTTACAACAGATGAATGAATAGGTTGTGTCTTCTTCAAATAAGTTCAATTTGTTGAGAATACCATTTAGAACTAGAAGCCATCCACCTACTAACAGAACTTTCATGAATATGTTCAGGTATGCTTAATAATTAACCTACATGAGCACTGCAAGTCAAATTACCATCATAATAAGTATGAAGATAAAGGAAAGCAAGAAATAGCATACTAGAAACCTAAGGAGGCAAACTAAGCAAGCAAAAACACAGCAGGTATGAATCTGCTACATCAAGCAAGGAAACAAAGAAAGGCTCCGACGAGTTTCCATCAAACCTTGTCCTGGCAGGACTAAAGAGCTCTTAAATGTTATAAAGATACGCAAAGAATTAGCTATACTACACAGCATGACTAGCATGAGCAAGCATTGACAAGACACATATTTCGTTCATGAAATGATATGAGAATCAAAATCAGTACCATCTTAGCATTAGTAGCATGTCGGTTTTTTCTGCTCCATGGCTGTCATAAACAAAACTCCCTTGAAAACCTGAAGAAGATTAAATAAGTCTGCTTTAACAACACTAAGGGAGCGCTCTGCCAGAAACTAGACAAAATTGATGTAACAACAAAGGGAGCACTCTGCCAGAAGCAACAAGAATCCCACAGGCAACAACATCAAGCAGTTCTGTTATGGAGCTCAACATGAACTGAAGTAAAACAAAAACTGAATAGTGTGAATGTGCTCTGCTATGCTTAGCTATTCGAAGAAGGAAGAAGAGGATGTATATATAGACATGAACAAGAAGCAATAATATGTTGAGCTGATTGTCTCAGGCGTAATTTATTTTGGACCAATCAAATTCAGATTAGGACAGCAGTGGCCGAATTCGAAGAGTGTGACTGTGAATGTGCAAGATACCAAGAACACAAACTACTGGGTATATATACATGCTAGGCTGGACCATATTGAACAAGCTAGATTTTGTTCCACCTTCGAGTACGGAGTAAGTAAAAGGAGACCTCATGCATACCCAACTCCAAGCCGATGCAGTGGATGGGTATGTACTTGAAGAAGATTTGGTCTGCATCATCGCCTCAGCTATGCAGAGTGTTCCTACGCTCAACCAGCAAGAAACCACTGCATGAGGACACAAATTGCGAGTTCAGGACTGGGCGCACAGCGGAAACCATCTCATTCAGCGTCTACGTGAGAATCATCCCGATGGCAGCCCACCGGTACATCTCAAAGGTAGCCGTCACTCCAAGATCCCTTCCCCCGCGACATAAACAGTGTACAGGATTCAGAAAACCACAACTAACCGTTTCATTAAGTTCAACACACGCTGAACTACAATAATAATCATCGATCGTGGCACAGCATATGCACAAATTATATATTACAAAAGAAAGTCAAGCAACTGAACTCCCTGATCCCTTCCTCCCCTGCAATGGCTAATATAGTTGTGCTTCTCTGGATTGAACAAATTTGAATATATTTTTCAAATACATGTGCTAGTATGGGGATGCTTCTCCCGAATGACTACATGTGCACAGATTTGTCAAATGAATGAGGACTCGTAGAACAATCAGAGAATGAATGAATGTGAAAGCCATAACAGTATCATTAGTACAACAAGTTGCGTTATCCTACTATCACTAGCACAACAAGCTGTAGGTTTGCATACTTCATGAACCATGTACATCATGACAGATACAATATCATCCAATGCTCGACTATGACAAAAATTGAACAATTACACCTCACGAAGGCAGGGCATAGAATCATAGAGCAAGTAGGAGGGGTAGAAGGGGAGCTGAGGATCTCACTGGAGGGGTTGCAGCCTAGGCTCAGCTTCATCACCATGGCGGCGGCTAGGGGAGGCAGCCAAGCCTACCAACGCATAGCCATCATAGGAGCACCACCACCACCACTGCCGGAACCGGAGCGGATGGAGTGAATCGCCATCACATGGGTCACCTCCACCGAAGAATCTGGCAAGGGGTGAAGTATGCATGTTTTAGTACAAAATACTGGCGTCAAGAACCAGGCAGTAGCAAGCAGAAGCTAAATTCTAGTAAATGATAATTAGTATACAAACACAGACAGACTAGACTGACTATAAGAAAATAACCTCTCCCAGAAGGGGCAAGCCACACAATACGTACTGCAGGCTTCCAATTCACGGTCCTACCTTGAGAACGGCATGATAAGATACACTACAAAGCAATTGGTAGTGTCCTGCATTGGCCGATGGTGTAGATGGCATCCGTGCAACACACAAGATATGTGATCCCTCATCCAAAAATATACGTCATAGTAATTTCCAAGTACTTGCAGCTAGAGCAAGTATGCAATGCAAACGACTGCATTACTCATGATTGCTGTCTCTGAAGACAAAGTGCTCCTACTATATACAGTACCTTAATACAACAAAAGGCTAGCACTAGAAATAACTTCTTGCTTGCTCTGGCCATGTAATATTATACTCTCGACAAGAAATACACATCACATTTTTTGCACAGAGAAAGAGACTAGTATCTCAGCACAAGTAACTGCAAACTGACAAAAATGCTCGGGAACAGAACTATCAAAGTGTTTTATTAACCTCTAGGTTAAAACAACCACATTTTTATTATCACTTCTTAGTCGGAAAATCTAGCTATCTCTCCTGTGTAAATATGTACATGTTGGATTTAATTGAAACAAATGAATTTGAACAAGCAAGCACTGCTGCACAATAATGAATGAGAACAATCAGGTACTGGCAGGGGTATATGGCGTCTTGAGATGGGCGTCGAACCAGCCGAGCTCCATCATGATGTACTGCAGCGTGATGTCCATGATGAGGATGTTCTTGGCGAAGAAGTCGTGCTCGATGGCCGTCGCGCTGGCCACCACGAAGTTGACGCCGTAGTGCTTGCTAGAGAAGAAAATAACAAGTCAGGATACATATTATACCTGTCAAAAGAAGGACCAATATCAACCAGACCCTTGAATTTTAAAGAACATGGTTTCATTTGATGGTTGTTGGAGTAGCTGCTTTGGTTTGCACTATAAGGAACCTGTAATATCAGTTTCTAACTTTCTAACAGTGGATTGGATCCCCAGGTGGTGCTGGGTGTACTAGACAAAATGCTACACCCGTGGACTCTGTCTGCTGAATATGATGAAGTTCCTCCTCTCTGTACTTTCTTTTAGTTTCCAAATGGATCAAGAAATCAATGTGGTGACTCATCTTTACGGAATGGATCCTACATAAAAAGCTACTGTTCCATGCATGGAGAGATCGGCAACCATTTAAGGAGGCCGAACGGATACAACAGTTCAGACCCATATGCCTCCTTAATGTTAGCTTCAAGATTTTCACCAAAGTGGCGACGAATAGGTTAACACTAGTAGAAAAAGGGTCATACGTGAAGCCCAATAGTGCCGGTTTGTATAAGAGCTAGCACTAATGTGTACAATAGTACCGGTTCGTGGCGGCGATCAATAGCACCGGTTCGTGGCTAACCTTTAGTACCGGTTCATGCCACGAACCGGTACTAAAGGGGATGTGTCAGCCTGCGGTTAGGGTATGGCCCCACCATCACCATTTAGTGCCGGTTCGTACCACGAACCGGTACTAATGAGGTTATGGCAAGCTATGTTTAGTCCCACCTCGCCAAAAGAGAGGGAGTAAGAGCGGTTTATAAGCCCTGAGTGCAGAGACAATGAAGAAGAGGCTCAATGCTCACGTTGCTTAGCTTCAAGCCTTTGGGAATACGGTAGATTGCACGGAGCGGCGCGGTCAGATTACACTATCCCGAAAGGCTTGAAGCAAATTAACGAGCATTGCACCTCTTTTATTTTAATAACTTATTACAACTCCGGACTTCTTCTTTTTTATTTTTAATAACTTATTACAACTCCGGACTTCTTCTGTTATGGCAAAAGGAAGGAGGAGAAGAAGAAGGAGGAGGAAGAAGAAGGAGAAGAAGAAGAATAAGAAGAGGAAGAAGAAGGAGAAGAAGAAGGAGAAGGAGAAGGAGAAGGAGAAGAAGAATAAGAAGAGGAAGAGGAAGAAGAAGAAGGAGGAGAAGGAGAAGGAGAAGAAGAATAAGAAAAGGAAGAGGAAGAAGAAGAAGAAGGAGGAGAAGGAGAAGGAGAAGGAGAAGAAGAAGGAGGATGAGGAGAAGAAGAAGAAGAAGAGGAAGAAGAAGAAGAAGAAGAATAAGAATAAGAAGAGGAAGAGGAAGAAGAAGGAGAAGAAGAAGAAGAAGAAGAGGAGAAGAAGAAGGAGGAGGAAGAAGAAGGAGAAGAAGAATAAGAAGAGGAAGAAGAAGGAGAAGAAGAAGAAGGAGCATTGCACCTCTTTTTTATTTTTAATAACTTATTACAACTCCGGACTTCTTTTTTTTTTATTTTTAATAACTTATTACAACTCCGGACTTCTTCTGTTATGGCAAAAGGAAGGAGGAGAAGAAGAAGAAGGAGGAGGAGAAGAAGAAGAAGAAGAAGAGGAAGAAGAAGACGAAGAAGAGGAGGAGGAAGAAGGAGAAGAGGAAGAAGAAGGAGAAGAAGAAGAAGAAGAAGAGGAGAAGAAGGAGGAGGAAGAAGAAGGAGAAGAAGAAGAATAAGAAGAGGAAGAAGAAGGAGGAGAAGAAGAAGGAGCATTGCACCTCTTTTTAATTTTTAATAACTTATTACAACTCCGGACTTCTTCTTTTTTATTTTTAATAACTTATTACAACTCCGGACTTCTTCTGTTATGGCAAAAGGAAGGAGGAGAAGAAGAAGAAGGAGGAGGAGAAGAAGAAGAAGAAGAAGAGGAGGAAGAAGAAGAAGAAGAGGAGGAGGAAGAAGGAGAAGAGGAAGAAGAAGGAGAAGAAGAAGAAGAAGAAGAAGAGGAGAAGAAGGAGGAGGAAGAAGAAGGAGAAGAAGAAGAATAAGAAGAGGAAGAAGAAGGAGAAGAAGAAGAAGGAGAAGGAGAAGAAGAATGAGAAGAGGAAGAGGAAGAAGAAGAAGAAGGAGGAGAAGGAGAAGGAGAAGAAGAATAAGAAGAGGAAGAGGAAGAAGAAGAAGAAGGAGGAGAAGGAGAAGGAGAAGGAGAAGAAGAAGGAGGATGAGGAGAAGAAGAAGAAGAAGAGGAAGAAGAAGAAGAATAAGAAGAGGAAGAGGAAGAAGAAGGAGAAGAAGAAGAGGAGGAGGAGTAGAAGGAGGAGGAAGAAGAAGGAGAAGAAGAAGAATAAGAAGAGGAAGATAAAAATAAAGCAGAAAAGAAATAACTATATAAAAAAATTACTCAAAAATAAATAGAAGAAAATAAATAATGCAGAAAAGAAAAAAAACCAATATAAAGCAAAAATATTCACAAAGAAACTAAATACGGCAAAAAAACTACTCAGAAATAAATAGAAGCAAAAAATAAAGCAGAAAAGAAATAACTATATAAAAAATTACTCAAAAATAAATAGAAGAAAATAAATAATGCAGAAAAGAAAAAAAACTAATATAAAGCAAAAATATTCACAAAGAAACTAAATACGACACAAAAACTACTCGTAAATAAATAGAAGAAAAAATAAAGCAGAAAATAAATAACTATATAAAAATTACTCAAAAATAAATAGAAGAAAATAAATAATGCGGAAAAGGAAAAAATTAAGAAAAATGTTGAGCGCTGCCGGTGAGCCTACCAGTCCTAGGGTGTGCAAATGCAGCCCGTAAGGGCCAGAGGCTCACCGGCAGCAACTTTAGTTAGGCCCGAAGCACGCTATTTAGAGGAGTTCGAATGGGCAGCCGCGGCTGGGTTTATAAACCAGTGCGGCTGCCCTTCGCTCGGCGAGGTGGGACTAAACATAGCGCACCGCGGGTGGCAGCGCACGGCCTTTAGTACCGGTTTGTGGCACAAACCGGTACTAAAGACCCCCTTAGTACCGGTTGGAGCCACCAACCGGTACTAAAGGCCCTCGTTTCCCGCCGCTTGGGCTGGCCAAAATTGGCCTTTAGTACCGGTTGGTGGCTCCAACCGGTACTAAAGGCTCCCCTATATATACTACACTTACGAAAAACCAGTTATCGTCGCCACTTCTCGTTCCACGAATCGCGAGAGTCTCGATCTATCTCCGCCGACAGACGCGCCACAGCGCCGCCGTCGCCGTCGCCCTCGCCGCCCCGCCGCCCGTCGTTGTAAATGCCGCCGCGCCGCCGCCGTCGTCGTCGCCGCGCCCACCCACCGTCGTCGTCGCCGCCGCCCCGCGCCGTCTCGATCGTCGCCGTCCCCGATCGCCGCCGCCCGTCTCGTCGCCGTCCCGCCGCCGCCCGCCGTCTCATCGCCGTCCCGCCCCCGCCGCCCACCTGCCGCCCACACACACACACACACACACACACGCATCCACACATACACACACACACACTACAAACACCACACACACACACACACACACACACACACACACACACACACACACACTACACGTACACTACACATGTACGTACACACATATACAAACCCTACACACACACATATATTTTTACTTATTTTCTGTTTTCTAATGTTTAGATTAATTAGAACTATATCTATAGTTAATTTATTTTTAGAATGTTAGAAATGTTATGTTAGATGAATTAGAAATATGTTAATGTTTATTTTTAGTAAATGCTTAGTTGAACTAGTTGAATTAATACGTAGAACTAGTTTTTTAGTAAATGCTTAGTTGAACTAGTTGAATTAATTAATATAATTACTAGTTTATTTTTAGTAAATGCTTAGTTGAAATAGTTGAATTAATAGATTTTTCTGTTAATAGATTTTTTTCTGTTAATAGATTTTTTGGTGATATTATTATTGAATATGCATGTTTGGTGATATTATTGTTAATAGATTTTTTTGGGTGATATTTAGATTGTGTAATTAATTTTGTTCATAGAATTTTAATGATTTTTTTGTTCATAGTATTTAGAAAAAGGAAAAAAAGAAGAAGTAGTTTATATATAGTTGAACTAGCTAGTTTATTTAATAAACTAATTTATTTTACTATATATAGAAGTAGTTTGTTTTTAGTAAGTACTACTTATTTATTTATAGTAAGTGCTTAGTAGTTGAACTAGATAGTTGACTAATAAAACTAAATTATGAACGTAGGCCGGAAATGTCGTACTCATCGGACGACGATAACCGCCCGGGGGAGTGCGACTGGTGCCACGACAACCGAGGTATCTGCGACAGGTTCATTGAGATGGACGAAGATCGGCGCTTCAGCATTAAGCTCGAGGAGACCTGCGATGTTCATACGGTACGCAACAACGACAATAGTTTTTTTCGTAATTAAGCACGACTTCAACTATTTTAACGTGTATTTTTCATCTTTCCAATTCGACTAGCTTATCCCATGCTTTGCAAGACGCTATGTCTTGGGGAGGATGGGCATTGAAGACCATGAAAATTTTGAAACCAAAAAAATTATCCTAAGTACCGAACATGGTGTGGATTTTCAAGTAAAGCTGTACAATGCTCAGAGTGTAACCCATTTTGGTTGCAAAAATTGGGATGCATTTTGCAAGATGTATGGTCTTGATGAGGGTATGCTTGTCACCATGGATCTTGGTGATCCTACAATCGAGCAAGAGACACCTACGATTTGGGTCTTTGTGGATACACCTCCAGTTCTTCCCTCATGTGAGCTAAAAATAGTTATTAAGTAATTTATATTGTTTATTTCAAAATATAATGTTGACAACTTATCTCCATTGACAGCTTATTTTCATTCTTCAAAGAATGTGCGGAAGATGGTAGACAGAACATACTACACTGAAGGCTCCGAATTAACTTATCAGGAGAAAACTCATCTGGTCGGATTTTGTACTGATCTTGAGAATTACAATATCTACAATCAAACTCCTCAACATTATGGTCAATACGTGCCACTAGTGCACGCGTTGAACTACGGTAACTACCATGGAGATACCCTGGTAAGATTATTTTTTACTATTACAACATCCGTGCATCTTTTTGCACACTTCTAAAACTAGTACATCATTGCTAACTACAAAGTTATTATTATGTTTTTCAACAGATAATCCCGAATGATTGTGTGCCTCATCTGATGTATACGCGTGGTAGCCTTCATGTTTTGAACATACTACCAGGTCGTCCTACAAATCTCAACTGTCCATTCCGGGTTTCTAAAAGAAGTGGAGACATAACAATCAAAGAATGGAAAAAATGTATGGACAGTCGTAAGGAGCTTCTTGGAAGCAATAAGCAGCGAAAGGCAAGAATTGGAGACAGGATGATCGCCATTCTTCATAATGGAGAGTCAGGGTCTATATTTTTTATGCTATTTTACCTTAAGGGTGTTTAGGTCCTACCTGATACTGATGGTCATGTGCTAAGAACAATTATGTAGGGTTGGGTTCGATGACTATATATGAGGATGATGATCGTATGACTTATTATTAATAATGAGTAGAAGTTGTATGATGATGCATGATTAGTAGGACTTGTTATTATATATATATGATGATGTAATGATGCAAAAGCATGCATGAGCATGTTATATCTGCGGGTGCAATGAACATAGCAGCAGCGTTGATAAACAAAGCATGCATAATGTATATATGATGCATAACGTGTACAATGTGTAGTATCGTAAAATACCAGCAAACGAAAAATAATTAAAATGGAAACACAAAATTAAATAAAAAAGAAATCATAAAACTAAAAACCCACCAAACCTTATAGTACCGGTTTGTGTTACCAACCGGTACTAAAGGGCTCCAGGCCCCCGGAGCTGGCTAGTGCCACGTGGTTGCCCTTTAGCACCGGTTCGTGCTGAACCGGTACTAAAGGGGGGGGGGGCTTTAGTGACCACAAATTAGTGTCGGTTGTGTAACCGGCACTATAGGTCCTTACGAACCGGTGCTAATGCCCGGTTCTGCACTAGTGTAAACTCGGTAGCTGACCATGTTGCCCGGCCATCTCAAACGGCTTTTATGCAAGGAAGGAATATACTCGATGGTGTAGTAATCCTGCATGAGACCGTCCATGAGATGCACCGAAAAAATATGAGTGGAGTAGTTTTCAAAATTGACTTTGAAAAAGCCTATGACAAGGTCAAATGGTCTTTCCTCCAACAAGCCCTAAGGACGAAAGGTTTCTCCGATAAATGGCGTCAGTGGATCCAAAATTTTGTAACTGGAGGTAGTGTGGCCGTCAAAGTTAATGATGATGTAGGCCATTACTTTCAGACAAAGAAAGGACTACGACAGGGTGACTCCATGTCCCCAATGTTATTTAACATTGTGGCTAACATGTTGGCTATTCTGATTGATCGCGCCAAGCAGGACGGCCAGATTGCAGGAGTAGTGCCACACCTTGTGGATGGTGGCCTCTCTATTCTGCAATATGCTGATGACACAATTCTCTTTATGGAACATGACATGACCAAGGCTCGAAACCTGAAACTGCTATTATCAGCGTTTGAACAGATGTCTGATCTTAAGATTAACTTCCATAAAAGTGAGTTGTTTTGCTTTGGAGAAGCCATCGAGGCGGCGACCGATTATGCTGACCTGTTTGGTTGTGCACATGGCCAATTCCCGATTAAATATCTGGGAATACCGATTCATTATCGGCGTCTAACCATTGCGGAGTGGAAGCATGTAGAAGAACGCCTAGAGAAACGTGAAGGAAATATGCCCTAGAGGCAATAATAAAGTTATTATTTATTTCCTTATTTCATGATAAATGTTTATTATTCATGCTAGAATTGTATTAACCGGAAACATGATACATGTGTGAATACATAGACAAACATATAATCACTAGCATGCCTCTACTTGACTAGCTCGTTTATCAAAGATGGTTTGTTTCCTAGCCATGGACAAAAGAGTTGTCATTTGATTAACGGGATCACATCATTAAGAGAATGATGTGATTGACATGACCCATTCCGTTAGCCTAGCACATGATCGTTTAGTATGTTGCTATTGCTTTCTTCATGACTTATACATGTTCCTGTAACTATGAGATTATGCAACTCCCATTTACCGGAGGAACACTTTTGGTGCTACCAAACGTCACAACGTAACTGGGTGATTATAAAGGAGTACTACAGGTGTCTCCAAAGGTACATGTTGGGTTGGTGTATTTCGAGATTAGGTTTTGTCACTCCGATTGTCGGAGAGGTATCTCTGGGCCCTCTCGGTAATGCACATCACTATAGGCCTTGCAAGCAATGTGACTAATGAGTTAGTTACGGAATGATGCATTACGTAACGAGTAAAGAGACTTGCCGGTAACTAGATTGAACTAGGTATTGGATACCGACGATCGAATCTCAGGCAAGTAACATACCGATGACAAAGATTCGTTTCTAGGAAGACAATAAAGGATGGGTCAAAGATTCGTTTCTGGGAAGACATCTGGTTAGGCAACGCCAGTCTCCGAGAACAATATCCAGCCTTGTACAACATTGCTCGCGATAAAAATAATACTATTGCGCAGGTGCTCAGCTCATCACCGCCGAATCTTTCATTCAGGCGGGATTTGATTGGCACCCGACTTACGTCATGGCATAATCTCTTATCTCGTTTGGATTCGATTAACCTGACACAAGGTCGGGACGTGTTTCGCTGGAACCTTACTACATCTGGGTGTTTTACAGTAGACTCTATGCACCGTGCGCTCACGCATTCCGAGGTACCGGTGAGTAATAACAAAAAATTTGGAAGGCGAAGATTCCACTTAAAGTTAAAATCTTCACGTGGTATCTTCGTAGGGGAGTTGTGCTAACCAAAGACAACCTCGCACGACGCAACTGGCAAGGAAGTAAGAATTATTGTTTTTGTACTCATGACGAGACAATCAAACATCTCTTTTTCCAATGTAAGTTTACGCGTTCTATATGGTCAATCATCCAAATAGCGTCAAATTTGTATCCGCCCACGAGTGTTGCCAATATTTTTGGTCATTGCCTGGACGGTATTTCAAATAGGTTGAAAACACTAATAAGGGTGGGAGCGTATGCCTTATTATGGTCGCTTTGGCTATGTAGAAATGATTTGGTTTTTAATAACAAAAATGTCTCTCCGCTACAGGTTATTTTCCGTTGTACGTACTTGCTTCGTACGTGGTCTACGCTACAACAAGCGAATTACCAACCATTATTCAAGGTGGTCTGTACGCGGTTGGAGCAGGTGGTTATGGAGGTTTTTGCCCAACATGGCATAGTTTCGGCCCACCATCCATTTCGACATAGGCATAGTCTCGGTCTATAGGACTACTGTCGGGGATATGCCCCGCGGCGTAAACCGGCCGGAAGGATAAACCGGCCGGACTTGGCGATTCACCGGCGACCTACACAGACCAGACGGACCAGACGGTTTACGGCTCGTTGGTAATCCGGCAGGCGGGCCAGAGGAGCAACAAGACCCGGTGGCCCAACGGGCGGTTCATGAAGGCCGGTTCAGCTATGGTGGGCCGGTTTATGAGGAAAGCATAAGGACTATTCTCCTACAAAGGAAGCAAGACTAGTACTCCACTTGTAATAGAGTAATCCTAGTCCAACTAGGACTAGTCATGTAAACCGCCCCTTCAACATATATAAGGAGGGGCAGGGCTCCCCAAAGAGGGACAAGTTACAAGCAAGAAGAAACAATCTTAGGGCTAGACACAAAGAGGAGAGCCGGTTTACGGCGTCTCCCTCATGATGATAATGAGATCTAGCCTCAAACAACATGTAGGGTTTTTACCGGATGATGTTTCCCGGGGCCCGAAGCTGTCTAAATCCCTGTCTTGGGTTGCGTCTCTCGATTCCGCTCAACCCCTCTCAAGCTACCACATAGATGCGTTGGCCTCGCGACTAAGTCCTTACACTAGGACATCTGACGTGACAATCCCGCTACTGTTCTGCTGCGATCAGCGGCTGCACCCCGGGCTGCCGTTTCGTCAACTCACCTCACCAGATTGTTGGGTCGTCTCCACTTTGAGCCGCCCTCGTGCAAGCTCACGCCCGCGGCCTTGAGTCGCCCATACCGAATAAGCCGCCGACGCCGAGGGTTTGGAGCTCTGCTCTGCTCTGCACCGCCGACGAAAGGTAATCCGTCGAATCCGAGTCGATGTGTGTTGAGCTGTCATTAGGAACAGAGGCGAGGCAAATTGTCTGTTCAAATTCCGAGATGATCAGGTGTTGCGGCAAGTTACCAGAGATTGGGCAAGTTATTACTGCTAGTACTCATCGCCTGATGGAAACGAGAGGAACGGAAACTGTCCGATCAAAGCATCAGGGAGCCGGCTACGACTCAAAAACGGATATGGCCGTGGCTGCGCTTCGAGTTGTTTGCTGAACCACCCCGCGCTAAGTCACTGGGCTCCGACGCCTCGAATTGCCCGCCGCTGAAGATGCGCCGCCTCAGGCGCCTGCAAACCTGACGCGCCAAGCCTCTCCACTTTGCGCCGGCTCAGCCCGCGCCTCCCCTTTGCAGGAGCATCAGGTTCGGCCGCCCTGGTGCGCCCCCAGCATCCGGTTTTTCCACGTGTTCCTGTGCGGCCGCGCGCTTGTAATGAACTGCCCGTGCGATCACATGCTTCAGTGCAGCCGTCTTGCTTCTAAACCGCCCAGCCTCTTTACGCCGCTGATGATGAACCGCCGTGAGTTGCCAAGACGGACAGGTTTCCTGCAACTGATTCAAGTTCGTCACCTTCCGCACACATGCACCCAGAACCATCCAGCCGATTTGCACAAAGACATCTTCGCCAGCGTCCGCATTGTTTCATTGGAAGAATTGAAGTGGCCGTCCGTTCTCCAAACGCCATCCCAGCAGGCCGAGCTGAAGGAGAGAACAGAGAGGTCCGCTGGACTCTTCAAAACCTGAAGTAAAAAGGAGGAGAAGAGGGGCCAAGGAACAGCAGCGTTGCTGCGGTTTCCAAGAAGGCTTATCACCAAAAATGAAAAGGACACAATTATCACAAAGGCCAATTTCATCCACGTACAAACATCCAAAGGAGTACTACTTGATGGTTCGGAGCAAACGTACGAGGAGATATGCGTTGGGAGGCGGAAAAGACAAATGAAGACTCATGTGGGTACTGGTGCCACATCAGACGTGCATCCATCCGATCATCTTTTTCATCTGAGATTATCCAACAATTACCAGGTGTTATTTTTCCAATGTATTTTATCATGTTAATTCATCCGACAACAGTTACTCTGGCCTATAATATTTTTATGCAGGACGGCTATTAAAAGAAAAAGGGTGGTATTATAGCGCGGAGGCACGTTCGGCTGTGCCGCGCAGCTTCACGGATCTGCCGTATCGTGGTCCGGTTTACATCAAACGCGTCGGCCGACTCGCCCGTCCGCACCGCCTTATAACACCATGGACGACTTGTCCGTCCGCCCTCGCGCCGTTCACGCGTCCACACCGCTCACAAACGCCGTGGCCGGTTTATCTGTCTGCTCCCACGGCCGATTCACCCGTGAGGGATTTCAGTTTCACCTAGTGATCATCAGCTTCATGGCGGATTATTTTCGGCCTAAACACATCAGGTGATATCCATCTAAAATATATTTTTAGCACATATTATTTTTGTCAAAAAACAGTTTATCTTTGCCTTGGTCTGCAGTATTGTTTACGCAGGACAATTGTACACTGCAAAAGCTATGGCTGTGTCATGGATGTATAAACACGCGCCACCATGATGGGGGTTACATCATATGATGTTATTTTCATTCAAGTATATATCAAAGTCCCAGCCCAATATTATCTTACTGAGCCGGCCCTTGGGGGCTACACATCATTGCTCAAATCTACATGATTATACCTACAAAGTCCTTGCTCGTTATTGCATAATGACCCGGCCCTTGGGGGCTACACTGGTTGAAGTTTTCATGAGTATAAGACAATTACAAGTCCCAGGTTGCTGCAAGCATGACAACCCGGCACTTGGGGGCTACATAATATGGACTATTCAGTTTTTACTAAGTGACTGGGATGAACAACATGGATTTCTTCTTAAGTGGCAGTATTTATATTGAAGCAAGTTTTAAGCCATCACTTTGTTCTGCTCAAGACTTGGGGGCTACAGGTATTATATTATTATCGAAGAACTATTTTCAAATTCTCTATTTTGAGCAAACCGGATTGACCCAGCGTCGCCAATCATTACGACCCTGTGTCTGCAACCCGGCGTCATCAATAATCATGAACCGGTGTTGGCAACAATCATGACCCGGAATTATCAGTTTCTATAACCCGACAATGGTGGTAATCATAAACCGGCAAGTTCTACATCTTCAAACCGGTTGAATATCAGATGAATATTTCAAGACCAATATTTCTTAAACCGGCGCTTTGGAAGCCGATTCAAGTGGATTATTCTTCACAATATTTTTTATATGAGAAACCAACGTCAGCAATTTAAAGTATGAAGCTGATTATTGACCCGGATTTTCTAGAAGGAGGAAATGACAAGGACTTAAGGACGATCAGGTGCCGGTCTACAAGAATTCTTAACCCGGAGCGCAACCTGTCCAATTTGTTCTTGTGTTGGTTTTGCAGCATAAGTTTACCATGGATGAATCCAAACTAAACTTGGGGGCTAATGTCGGGGATATGCCCCGCGGCGTAAACTGGCCGGAAAGATAAACCGGCCGGACTTGGCGATTCACCGGCAACCTACACAGACCAGACGGACCAGACGGTTTACGGCTCGTTGGTAATCCGGCAGGCGGGCCAGAGGAGCAACAAGACCCGGTGGCCCAACGGGCGGTTCATGAAGGCCGGTTCAGCTATGGTGGGCCGGTTTATGAGGAAAGCATAAGGACTATTCTCCTACAAAGGAAGCAAGACTAGGACTCCACTTGTAATAGAGTAATTGTAGGATCGGAAGTATGTCTAGAGGGGGGGTGATTAGACTACTTGACAACTTAAAAATTTAGCCTTTTGATTGGAGTAGTTTCTTAGCAAGTTCACAATGATAACCAAGTCAAGTATCACCCTACACATGCAATTCTAGAGTTGTGGCAGCGGAAAGTAAATTGCATGTATAGTAAATGAGAGATGGAGAAGAGCAAACGCAATGGAGACACGGAGATTTTTTCTCGTGGTTCCGATAGGTGGTGCTATCGTCAATCCACGTTGATGGAGACTTCAACCCACGGAGGGTAACGGCCTTGAGTCCATGGAGGCTCCACCCACGAAGGGTCCACGAAGAAGCAACCTTGTCCATGCCATCATGGCTTACGCCCACGGAGGACTAGCCTTACTCGGGGTAGATCTTCACGAAGTAAGCGATCTCCTTGCCCTTACAAACTCCTTGGTTCAACTCCACATCATGTCGGAGGCTCCCAAGCGACACCTAACCAATCTAGGAGGCACCACCCTCCAAAAGGTAATAGATGGGGTTGGTGATGATGAACTCCTTGCTCTTGTGCTTCAAATGATAATCTCCCCAACACTCAACTCTCCTCACTGATTTGGCTGTGGTGGAGGAAGGATTGAGTGGAAAGCAACTTGGAAAGACTAGAAATCAAGTTTCATATGGTGGGAGTGGAGCAACTTGATCTCAACACAAGGGTAGGTAGTTTTCTTCTCGAAATGTAAGGTGGGAGTGGTAGTTCTTTCGATGGCTCTCTCCACGAATGAAGAGAAGGTGGAGGGTATTTATAGCCTCCACACAAAATCCAACCGTTACACACATTTGAGCAATCTCGGTCGGACCGAAGTTGACAACTCGGTCGGGCCGAAAGTTCAAATCTTGTGAGCGTTGGGATTTTCAGTGGGACCGAAAATACAATCTCGGTTAGACCGATTCTTCCAAAGTCTAGGGTTTGCCAATCTCGGTGGGACCGACTTTCTCATCTCGGTGACACCGATTTGAGTCTGAAGGTTCTGAAGCTTGGCAACACCAATTTCGAATGACCGAGTTTGGAATCGGAAAATCCGAGATTCTAGGGTTTTGGCTATATGGTGAGGTGGTTCATCTCGGTGTGACTGAGTTTGGAATCGGTGGGACCGAGATTACTTATGAGTTTATGTTGGAATGAAAGATTGCTGATTGTTTGAGAGATAAATCACTAAGCACTTTAGAGCAACCAGATCATCATCATAACCTCATCCCTTTTAATAGTATTGGCTTTCCTATGGACTCAATGTGATCTTGGATCACTAAACCAAAAATGGAGTCTTGAGCTTTTGCCAATGTTTTCCTTAGCATTTTGAGGGTCCACATCATCGGTCATTGCCATACCCATATCAATGAACTTTCGAAATATTCTCAAGAAATGATTAGTTCAATGATGTATATGTTGTTATTAATTACCAAAACCACCGGGATTAGTTGCACTTTCAATCTCCCCTTTTGGTAATTGATGACAACATATAGATCAAAGCTTCGACAAATGATATAATCAATGAATAACATCGTCGCTTTGAGAAGTATGTGATAAGCAAGAGCTCCCCCTAAATTTGTGCATTATTTAAGATTTGCGTTTGAATGCAAATGCACAATCGATTAGGATCATGGGTTACTCTTCCATGTCACATACATCTTGGTGGAGCGCACAAAATGATAAGAGTGAATATCATGCACCCAATCACCAAGACATGAGTAAATGATCATACAAGATATGAATGGAATATGATAGACATTAAGCACACATTAAGCACAGTATGATCAAGCACTCATCAAGATAGACATCAAACGTAGTATCAAACACACGAAGTATCTCAAAGAACTCAAAAAGTATCTCAAGGAAAACCGCAAACGAAAGAGCAAAACGAGCACTCTCTCTCGAAGCCCTATGATCTATACAATTTCTCCCCCTTTGGCAACAAGTTACCAAAAAGTTCGAAAGGTATAGAGCTAATCGTCACTCGGGACTCTGCTGGCGGCTCCTGTCTGCGTCGATGGAGTGGAGATGGCTGCATCTGCGAAAGCTTCTGCTGAAGTCTGTGGAGCTGGAGGAGTCGATCTCGGGCTGGTCTTTGGGCCGACGGAGCTGTAGGAGGTGCTGATGTGGTAGCCCTGGGATCTGACACTGGAATAGCAGCTGATCTGGGCTTTGTGGGCACTGCAGCAGGCTGCTCATAGTCATCCTGGACCATGTCACCTTCCATCTCCTTCATAAGTTCTGCCTTCTCCCTCTTAGCTTCCTCGATATCTGCATCAAGCTTGTTGACGGTGACCTGCACTTCAGTCAGCTTGACGTCCAGAGCATGGAACTTATCCTCAACGATCCTCTCAAGGCTCTCCTGAGATTGCACTATGCTGGCCAGGCGTAGCTCAATTCTCTGAGTGGCTTCAAGAAGTTGTTCTGCAACACTCTTGGGCTTTGCTGCTGCTTCCTTCTCGGCTTTAGCTTGTTTAGCAGCTTCAGACTTAGCATGTCCTTCTACAGACGTGGGAGCATTCTCAGTCATCACAACCTCGTTGTCCTCATGTTCAGGCTGCAGTGGCAAGTGGGGTCTATCCAACAGGTAGGTGTCCGTGCCAAACTTGGCATTAATGAGCATCTGAATATGCGGAGCAAACCCACACGACCTCTTTTGGTCAGCTGCTGTCCTCTTGATAGTCTCAACTATCAGGTCCATCACCTTAAAAGGTGTCTTCTGATCTAGAATGTGCAGCATGTTGATAGAGTACCCTCTTATCATGCGGTGGTCCCGACTTAGGCATCAAAGTATGCCTCGAATGGTGTTGGTGGTTGGGAGACCTGCTCAAGGTAGTAGACTGATCCAAGCTTCCAAATCTCTACATCCTTCTCATCAACCTCATTATACATGTTCTTCATTGACTCGTGATTTTTCTTCGAATGCCATACACATCAATGTCATCTTCCTTGAAACAGGTGCATTCAGCGATGCTCTCCATTCCTCAATCAGACTGAAATCTACGCCTTCATCATCCATACAATCCTGCCATCTGGATAGAAGTGTGCGGTGGCATAGAACTGCATGATCATCTCATCGTTCCAGGCAGTCAGCTTCTGACCAACAAACTCTGCAATCCCACAAGCAGTGAAGCTTTCATGCACATGTGGGAAATAGTCTCTGTGCTCTTCACTGTCGATGTATTTCCAGTCAACGTATCTGGTGTCAGCAACTATTGGCTTCTTGTCCATGAGCACTGTCTCATAAAAGTCTTGTTGCTCTCTTGTGTGGAATCTTGGGTCAACTGCTGTTCTCCTCCTGCTGGCATATGGATCTGTTTGCCTCCATAGCCTGAGTCCTTTGTCCTTTCTCTCCTTCATATTTTCAGCTCGAGGATGAGCTTCATTATGAACTGGCAGTTTCTGTCTTAGCTTGAGCAGAACATGAGTCTCATCATCTGATTCTGCAGGTGGCACATTGTCCTTTTTCTTTTCTGAAGCAGGTATGTTCCTCACAGTCTTCTTGGGCTTGGCAGCTGGTTTGGCTTGGGCTGCCTTTGCTGGAGCTGAAGGCTTAGCTTTAGGAGGTGCTCCTGCCCTGATGGCATCACCCATCAACTTCTGCTTCTGAGGTGGCTGAGGTGCTTCCTCATCAGAATCATCATCATCATCAGCAGTCTCTTCATGAACTTTCCTCTTCCTCTTGGAAGTCTTCTTGATCTTGCTGGAGGTTTCTTCCATGCTGAGCTTCTGTGCAACAGAGGATTTCTTGACCTTACTGGTGCCTTTCTTGGTTTGTTGCCCTTGATGCTCTTTGGCAACCACCTTCCTCTTTGGTTTAGATGTTATTTCCTCATCTGCAACGAAATCTGAATCTTCCTCATCTGAGTTCCTCTTCCTCCTGGTCCTGGTGGCAGCAGCAGGCAGTCCACTTGGAGTGCTTCTCTCTCATCATCTGAAAAACTGCTTGCTTCGGACTTGTAGCTGCCTCTGGAATCTCAAGCGGCATCTCGGACCTGTTACATTGTCACTTCCTTGATACATGTCGACAACTTTGTGAATAGAGTGGGTATGGGCAGAATAGAAGAGTTATCACAAACTGCAGAGGATTTTTCAAAAAATGAGTTCAAACTTTAGATTTAGGTTTTCACAGAATATATGTCGGTCTGACCGAGTCTATCAATTCGGTGAAACCGAAACGCCTAAACAGACCACATACACCACTTTCGGTTGGACCGAAATGGGTTTCGGTCTAGCCGAGACAGTTAGGGTTTCACTAAATCTTCACTTCGGTCTTACCGATTTGCACAACTTCGGTTTCACGAAAAGTGCGGTCAATGGCCAGAGGCCAAATCGGTCGATCGAAAATGCAGAATCGGTCACACCGAGATGTGTTCGCGAAACCTAACCCTAAAATTTTCACCGAAATTTGTTCTATGATCTAAACAATTGGATAGGGAGATCTCAAACTTGGCAAGAAACATGGCAACACCTATCGTGCATAGAATCAGCGATTGGAACACGAGAGGGATGAAGCTCACCCAATGCGGTGGAGCTTCACTACGGCGGCAACGGTGCGGTGCGAAGGACCGTTGACGGCGATGGAGACCCGCGGCGAGGGCGCCTGAGCGACGGTGGAGACGATCCGTAGACCAAGGCGACGGCAGCGAAGAGTTTTGAGGGCGAAGCGTTTGAAGAAATAATCAACGCGCTCTGTCCTCGAGTATATATACCCTTCGGCTGTCGGTGGGACCGAGTTTGCAATCTCGGTGGGACCGAGATGGTTAACTGCGTGCAGTTACACACATCGATCACGCCGAAAATTGAAACTTCGGTTTCACCGAGGTGAAAACCTAGATCAATCAAGTGATCTCGGTCATCCGATTTGATATATCAGTTTGACCGAAAGTACTTAGAAGGTTTTGGAAGTTAGGCTTTTGACGGATCGGTGGCTCCGAGTGCTCCTCACTCGGTCTGTCCGAAAAAGTCTTGTTCAAAGTTTGTGATATAAGCATGAATAGAGTTTGAGACAAGAAAGCATAGATAGCTAGGGGAAAAACTTAGGCATTCTTGTCCATCCATTTGGTCAAAAAGAAAGAAAATCATAAAGACCAAAGCAACAAATGGATGTCCTTGAATGGATAAAATCATGCATCCAACATGCTCACACAATAAGATAGCAAATGAAATATGTGTCAAACATGCACAAACAAAACACTAACAGCTAGCACACAATTTGGCGATGACTAGGTCATCTATATATGAGTATATTGACTTAGGAGTCAAATGAGAACATTTGATCATAGGTCATACTCATTGTTTAAGCACAAGTGGGGTTACCACTTTTACATAAAGCATTAATGTGTTCACATCATTAGAAGACGCTTTAGCTCATTTCTTTAGAGCAAAGCTCCCCCTTGATGTGAGAACCCCTTTTTAAAGGGTCAAACTAACCTTGGGTTGTCGTTGAAGACTTCATGTAGATGTTGAAGATGTAGATGCTCAATGTTGATGAAGATCATCAAGAGTTGGGAGCAATCCTTTGGATTCGGGCACTTTCAATACCTACATGGGTTAGTCCCACAAGGAACAAACAAGAATATCCATGGACATAGATTGAAGTTCATAAAAGATGATGTCCATGAAAGCGATGATTACCTTGTCCCTTGACTTACCAACATGAGGGTTTGTGACTCCATGAACTAGTGCAAGATGTGGAAGTTGATTGCACAAGTCCTTGCCAAAATGAATATGAGTGAAGTGTGTTGGCGGAGTCACCCTCAAGAACTCTCTAGTTCTTCTTCTTCGGGATCCACATCATCTTGATGGGAATCCTTGGGGTAGTTGTTGAGCTCGTTGAAGTAGAACTTGAAGTTGCCTTGGGAACCCACTTGACCATGGCCTTGGGTGCTTCAATGAATGCATCAATCTCCTCTTGAAGCTTGTCCTTGCCTTTTAGCTTGTGGTCTTGTGGTGGAAGGTCATCTTGAGCTTGTTCCTCATTGGAAGAAGTAGGATCATACTTCTCCTCTTGAGAGACAAACTTTGGAGTGGGATATTGACCTTCTTCCCATTCAACACCCTCGGCGTTGAACTTTCGCTCAAAACCAATTCCTTGATTCTTCCGTGTCTTCCTTGTTTGCGAACAATTTCCTCAAAGCTTTTGCTTCCGCAAGACTTTTGTAGACACCTTTCTCTATAATCCCTTTCAATAGACTATTTTCTTGCTCAAGTGAAACTTGGCTTGAAACATTGTTAGTGGAATCAAGAGAATTACTAGAAGCAACAACATTTGATTTAACATGATCATTGTTACTACTAGATGAAGAATTTTTCTTATGCTTGTCATGCTTAGTTTTAATAGGTGGCAAGAAATTAGACAAGAGAAGTCGTTTGGCAAGATATGAAGAACTCTTCTTTCGAAGATTGTCATTGATAGCTTTTAGAAACTCATGCTCTTGCTCTAGATTGAGCTTCTCGAAGCGTAGCTTCTCATGAGATCTTAGGAGCTCTCTATGATCTTCTTGAGTTGTTTCATGAGCTAACTTAAGAGTGTTTAGTTCTTTAGTTAGACGCTCAATCTCCTTCATAGCATTGTCATTCGACTCATCTCGACTATAGAGACTACTAGCATGTTCATCATTACTAAGCTCACTAGATTTATCATGTAAAGCTCATCTTCACCAAGCAAGTCATCCTCATCACTATCAAAGTCAATAAATTCAGGATGTGATACCTTGGGGCCTTTTGCCATGAAGCATCTTCCAATTCCCTCATTTGGTGAATCAAATATGTCATAGGAGTTGGAGTTGGAGGATACGAGAGCAAGACCGGCAACACCTTCATCTTGACTGTATTCGGAGTTGGAGTGATAGCTTCTTTCGAATGATTGTCGGAGTCGGGCCGAAACCCATTCACCAACATGAGCTTGATGTTTTCTTCTTGTGTAGCTCTTTGATGACTTGTCTTTCCTTTCCGAATCCTTGCTTCTCCGAGAGGATCTTCGTTCATAACGATCATCTTTACTCCTTCTCTCTTTTGGCGACTCTTCTCTTGAGCTTCTTCTTCTTGGAGATTCTTCTCTTCTCTTGTGGGGAGTCGAACACTCATTTGAGTAGTGTCCGGTCTTCCACAATTGTAGCAGTTTCGATCACGACTAGAAGATCTCCTTTCATCATATGATCTAGACTTTGAGCTTCTTTCCTTGCTTCTACTCTTGTAGAATTTGTTGAAGTTCTTCACCATTAGGCTTATCTCTTCATTGGAAACTAGCTTGTCACTTGAGGATGTGGGAGCTTCAACTGCAGCTTTGTAAGCACCACTTGACTTGTTGTGAAGCTCTTCCTTATCTTTAAGTGTCATCTCATGAGCAACAATCCTTCCAATGACTTGTAGGCTTGAGATCTTTGTAATTTGGCATCATTTGGATCAAAGTGCACACGGTGTCATACTTTCCATCCAAAGCTCTGAGAATCTTCTTGATGATGAATCGGTCGGTCATTTCCTCGCTTCCTAAGCCTGCCATCTCATTGGTGATGAGAGCAAGCCTAGAATACATTTCAGCGACTCCTTCACCTTCCTTCATCTTGAACTTGTCAAGTCGACCTTGAAGAACATCTAGCTTTGATTCCTTCACGGACTCGGTACCTTCGTGCATTTCACCAAAGTATCCCAAATCTCTTTTGCATTCTCAAGGCGGCTGATCTTGTTGAACTCCTCGGGACACAAAGCATTGAAGAGAATGTCACAAGCTTGAGCATTGTTCAGTAACATCCGCAACTCATCCGCAGAGCTTCGCGATCCGAACTTTTCCTTCTTGAAGAACTCACCTTGCAAGCCAACACAAATAATGCCCCATGCGCGTGGTTATGTCCAAGAATATGCATTTTCATTTTATGCTTCCAACTAGCAAAGTTTGAACCATCAAAGTAAGGACCTCTCTGAAAATTACCTCACTAGACGCCATACTCTCCTAGGTTGTGAAACCAAGCTTATGGAGTCCAATGCAATGAAACCAATCCAATGGAGACCAACGCTCGATACCACTTGTAGGATCGGAAGTATGTCTAGAGGGGGTGATTAGACTACTTGACAACTTAAAATTTAGCCTTTTGATTGGAGTAGTTTCTTAGCAAGTTCACAATGATAACCAAGTCAAGTATCACCCTACACATGCAATTCTAGAGTTGTGGCAGCGGAAAGTAAATTGCATGTATAGTAAATGAGAGATGGAGAAGAGCAAACGCAATGGAGACACGGAGATTTTTTCTCGTGGTTCCGATAGGTGGTGCTATCGTCAATCCACGTTGATGGAGACTTCAACCCACGGAGGGTAACGGCTGCTGAGTCCACGGAGGGCTCCACCCACGAAGGGTCCACGAAGAAGCAACCTTGTCTATGCCATCATGGCTTACGCCCACGGAGGACTAGCCTTACTCGGGGTAGATCTTCACGAAGTAGGCGATCTCCTTGCCCTTACAAACTCCTTGGTTCAACTCCACATCATGTCGGAGGCTCCCAAGCGACACCTAACCAATCTAGGAGGCACCACCTCCAAAAGGTAATAGATGGGGTTGGTGATGATGAACTCCTTGCTCTTGTGCTTCAAATGATAATCTCCCCAACACTCAACTCTCCTCACTGATTTGGCTGTGGTGGAGGAAGGGATTGAGTGGAAAGCAACTTGGAAAGACTAGAAATCAAGTTTCATATGGTGGGAGTGGAGCAACTTGATCTCAACACAAGGGTAGGTAGTTTTCTTCTCAGAAATGTAAGGTGGGAGTGGTAGTTCTTTCTGATGGCTCTCTCCACGAATGAAGAGAAGGTGGAGGGGTATTTATAGCCTCCACACAAAATCCAACCGTTACACACATTTGAGCAATCTCGGTCAGACCGAAGTTGACAACTCGGTCAGGCCGAAAGTTCAAATCTTGTGAACGTTGGGATTTTCGGTGGGACCGAAAATACAATCTCGGTTAGACCGATTCTTCCAAAGTCTAGGGTTTGCCAATCTCGGTGGGACCGACTTTCTCATCTCGGTGACACCGATTTGAGTACAGAAGGTTACAGAAGCTTGGCAACACCAATTTCGGAATGACCGAGTTTGGAATCGGAAAATCCGAGATTCTAGGGTTTTGGCTATATGGCTGAGGTGGTTCATCTCGGTGTGACTGAGTTTGGAATCGGTGGGACCGAGATTACTTATGAGTTTATGTTGGAATGAAAGATTGTTGATTGTTTGAGAGATAAATCACTAAGCACTTTAGAGCAACCAGATCATCATCATAACCTCATCCCCTTTTAATAGTATTGGCTTTCCTATGGACTCAATGTGATCTTGGATCACTAAACCAAAAATGGAGTCTTGAGCTTTTGCCAATGTTTTCCTTAGCATTTTGAGGGGTCCACATCATCAGTCATTGCCATACCCATATCACTGAACTTTCTGAAATATTCTCAAGAAATGATTAGTTCAATGATGTATATGTTGTTATTAATTACCAAAACCACCTGGGGATTAGTTGCACTTTCAGTAATCCTAGTCCAACTAGCACTAGTCATGTAAACCGCCCCTTCAACATATATAAGGAGGGGCAGGGCTCCCCAAAGAGGGACAAGTTACAAGCAAGAAGAAACAATCTTAGGGCTAGACACAAAGAGGAGAGTCGGTTTACGGCGACTCCCTCATGATGATAATGAGATCTAGCCTCAAACAGCATGTAGGGTTTTTACCGGATGATGTTTCCCGGGGCCCGAAGCTGTCTAAATCCCTGTCTTGTGTTGCGTCTCTCGATTCCGCTCAACCCCTCTCAAGCTACCACATAGATGCGTTGGCCTCGCGACTAAGTCCTTACACTAGGACATCTGACGTGACAATCCCGCTCATCGTTACGCTGCGATCAGCGGCTGCACCCGGGCTGCCGTTTAGTCAACTCACCTCACCAGATTGTTGGGTCGTCTCCACTTTGAGCCGCCTCGTGCAAGCTCACGCCCGCGCCTTGAGTCGCCCATACCGAATAAGCCGCCCGACGCCGAGGGTTTGGAGCTCGCTCGCTCTGCACCGCCGACGAAAGGTAATCCGTCGAATCCGAGTCGATGTGTGTTGAGCTGTCATTAGGAACAGAGGCGAGGCAAATTGTCTGCTCAAATTCGAGATGATCAGGTGTTGCGGCAAGTTACCGAGATTGGGCAAGTTATTACTGCTAGTACTCATCGCTGATGGAAACGAGGAACGGAAACTGTCCGATCAAAGCATCAGGGAGCCGCTACGACTCAAAACGGATATGGCCGTGGCTGCGCTTGAGTTGTTTGCTGAACCACCCGCGCTAAGTCACTGGGCTCCGACGCCTCGAATTGCCCCCGCTGAAGATGCGCCGCCTCGCGCCTGCAAACCTGACGCGCCAAGCCTCTCCACTTTGCGCCGCTCAGCCCGCGCCTCCCTTTGCAGGAGCATCAGGTTCGGCCGCCTGGTGCGCCCCAGCATCCGGTTTTTCCACGTGTTCCTGTGCGGCCGCGCGCTTGTAATGAACTGCCCGTGCGATCACATGCTTCAGTGCAGCCGTCTTGCTTCTAAACCGCCCAGCCTCTTTACGCCGCTGATGATGAACCGCCGTGAGTTGCCAAGACGGACAGGTTTCCTGCAACTGATTCAAGTTCGTCACCTTCCGCACACATGCACCCAGAACCATCCAGCCGATTTGCACAAAGACATCTTCGCCAGCGTCCGCATTGTTTCATTGGAAGAATTGAAGTGGCCGTCCGTTCTCCAAACGCCATCCCAGCAGGCCGAGCTGAAGGAGAGAACAGAGAGGTCCGCTGGACTCTTCAAAACCTGAAGTAAAAAGGAGGAGAAGAGGGCCAAGGAACAGCAGCGTTGCTGCGGTTTCCAAGAAGGCTTATCACCAAAAATGAAAAGGACACAATTATCACAAAGGCCAATTTCATCCACGTACAAACATCCAAAGGAGTACTACTTGATGGTTCGGAGCAAACGTACGAGGAGATATGCGTTGGGAGGCGGAAAAGACAAATGAAGACTCATGTGGGTACTGGTGCCACATCAGACGTGCATCCATCCGATCATCTTTTTCATCTGAGATTATCCAACAATTACCAGGTGTTATTTTTCCAATGTATTTTATCATGTTAATTCATCCGACAACAGTTACTCTGGCCTATAATATTTTTATGCAGGACGGCTATTAAAAGAAAAAGGGGTGGTATTATAGCGCGGAGGCACGTTCGGCTGTGCCGCGCAGCTTCACGGATACGCGTATCGTGGTCCGGTTTACATCAAACGCGTCGGCCGACTCGCCCGTCCGCACCGCCTTATAACACCATGGACGACTTGTCCGTCCGCCCTCGCGGCCGGTTCACGCGTCCACACCGGCTCACAAACGCCGTGGCCGGTTTATCTGTCTGCTCCCACGGCCGATTCACCCGTGAGGGATTTCAGTTTCACCTAGTGATCATCAGCTTCATGGCGGATTATTTTCGGCCTAAACACATCAGGTGATATCCATCTAAAATATATTTTTAGCACATATTATTTTTGTCAAAAAACAGTTTATCTTTGCCTTGGTCTGCAGTATTGTTTACGCAGGACAATTGTACACTGCAAAAGCTATGGCTGTGTCATGGATGTATAAACACGCGCCACCATGATGGGGGTTACATCATATGATGTTATTTTCATTCAAGTATATATCAAAGTCCCAGCTCAATATTATCTTACTGAGCCGGCCCTTGGGGGCTACACATCATTGCTCAAATCTACATGATTATACCTACAAAGTCCTTGCTCATTATTGCATAATGACCCGGCCCTTGGGGGCTACACTGGTTGAAGTTTTTATGAGTATAAGACAATTACAAGTCCCAGGTTGCTGCAAGCATGACAACCCGGCACTTGGGGGCTACATAATATGGAGTATTCAGTTTTTACTAAGTGACTGGGATGAACAACATGGATTTCTTCTTAAGTGGCAGTATTTATATTGAAGCAAGTCTTAAGCCATCACTTTGTTCTGCTCAAGACTTGGGGGCTACAGGTATTATATTATTATCGAAGAACTATTTTCAAATTCTCTATTTTGAGCAAACCGGATTGACCCAGCGTCACCAATCATTACGACCCTGTGTCTGCAACCCGGCGTCATCAATAATCATGAACCGGTGTTGGCAACAATCATGACCCGGAATTATCAGTTTCTATAACCCGACAATGGTGGTAATCATAAACCGGCAAGTTCTACATCTTCAAACCGGTTGAATATCAGATGAATATTTCAAGACCAATATTTCTTAAACCGGCGCTTTGGAAGCCGATTCAAGTGGATTATTCTTCACAATATTTTTTATATGAGAAACCAACGTCAGCAATTTAAAGTATGAAGCTGATTATTGACCCGGATTTTCTAGAAGGAGGAAATGACAAGGACTTAAGGACGATCAGGTGCCGGTCTACAAGAATTCTTAACCCGGAGCGCAACCTGTCCAATTTCTTCTTGTGTTGGTTTTGCAGCATAAGTTTACCATGGATGAATCCAAACTAAACTTGGGGGCTAATGTCGGGGATATGCCCCGCGGCGTAAACCGGCCGGAAAGATAAACCGGCCGGACTTGGCGATTCACCGGCAACCTACACAGACCAGACGGACCAGACGGTTTACGGCTCGTTGGTAATCCGGCAGGCGGGCCAGAGGAGCAACAAGACCCGGTGGCCCAACGGGCGGTTCATGAAGGCCGGTTCAGCTATGGTGGGCCGGTTTATGAGGAAAGCATAAGGACTATTCTCCTACAAAGGAAGCAAGACTAGGACTCCACTTGTAATAGAGTAATCCTAGTCCAACTAGCACTAGTCATGTAAACCGCCCCTTCAACATATATAAGGAGGGGCAGGGCTCCCCAAAGAGGGACAAGTTACAAGCAAGAAGAAACAATCTTAGGGCTAGACACAAAGAGGAGAGTCGGTTTACGGCGACTCCCTCATGATGATAATGAGATCTAGCCTCAAACAGCATGTAGGGTTTTTACCGGATGATGTTTCCGGGGCCCGGCTGTCTAAATCCCTGTCTTGTGTTGCGTCTCTCGATTCCGCTCAACCCCTCTCAAGCTACCACATAGATGCGTTGGCCTCGCGACTAAGTCCTTACACTAGGACATCTGACGTGACAATTCCACGACAACTACTGTTGCCGAATTGTCGGCTTTTTTACGTTCTTTTGTCAAACTATTGGTGTTCGGCTGTGTGCATCCTAGTTATGAAGAGGCCGGGTGATACTCTTAATGTTCTATATCTCTCGATTCTACATTTGGAGTTAATAAACGCGCCCTTTATCGAAAAAAATCTCTGAACTAAGAATCGGTACAGCATGTGGATGTCTGTCTGACAGAAGAAGAAAATGCAGACTCCACTGCTCTGCTCCAGTGACTCCATCTTGCTCCTACTGAGCAGAGGATGGAGGGAGACGCTGCCAATGGCTGATGCAATCCTTTCGTTGGAGCAAGGAGTACTCCGCACTAGACTATATTACGATAAAAAAAATCTAAGACCACCCCCGCTTGAATCTTGATAGCAGCAGGAATCAAGAACCCTAGCTTCTTCTAGCTACAGACCCAACACTTACAGATCAAGCAACGATGAGTGCATCCACTCGAGCTCTGGGAAGTGATGGCGCTGGCGCCAGCTCCAGCTCCAAGCGACCTTCGCACCACCGGCAGCCGTCTGGGCAGGAGGCTACTGATCCTGATCCACGAATGCGGCGATCAAATCGAGGGAACGGCCATGGCAGCATCAAATTCTACACGGCTGCAGCGACCGAGAGGGAAAAAAGAGCAGAGGGAGCAGAGCGTGGACCTGGGCATGGTGACCGTGCAGCCATCGCTGGGCGTGCAGAAACTGCAGGCGGTCGTGACAGACCGCGTCAGCGTTGCACTGCAGCAGATCTCAGCATCACTGGCCAGACCCTGCCGCCAGCACCGCGTGCCGCTCGACGAGGCGCCAACCTCGCCGCCGCCGTCCTCGCCGGGATCGACTGTTGCGTCCTCACCGGGATCGAGCGTGGGAGGTGGCGGCGGCAAGTGAGTCGAGCGGGAGAGAGAGGAGGGGACGAGGGGCCGCAGACGGCGGCGACGCGGAGGACGGGCTTCGCCGCCGCGCAACTGGGTGGGGACGGCGGAGACGCGGGGGGATGGATCAGGGTGGGTGGAACGAGGAGTGGGTCATGGTGGGCGGTGGATCTGGCCGTGGATCGATGGGATGCCGCGAGAGGCGGTGGATCTGGCTGTGGATGGATGGGATCGACGGGTGGAGAGAGGAAGCGGAAGATGGGGAAGGTGGACTGCGCCGTCGGTGGAGGGGCGTGCGGGCGGCCATGGCGTGAGCGGACGGAGCGAGTAAGGGAAGAGAGCTAGGAAATTGGCAGCATGAGGAGTGAAAGAAAGGAGGCGGGGGGGTGGATGAAAATGTCCACGAGGAAAGAGCTAGGGTTTCGACCTATGTGGGCTTGGGAAGACCTACCATATATTTGTTGCAAAATTGGACTGAATCATTTTTATAAAATATTAGGCCATATTTAACGTACAATTGACCAAATGGTTAGGTGTCAAAAGTTTTTATCCACCTAACGTGAAAAAGACAAATTTTCGCTGATTCAGTTGGAAACGGGTTAAATTTGAACTGCAGCTGCCTCGTAGTTTGCTCTTTATTTTTTTCCAAAAATCATTTCTAGGTACATAAGTATCTATTTAATCAGAGAAACACAAAAAAATTTCCAAGATTCAACCACTAGCTAGGAACAGTCATTCCCGCCGTTTTGACCGCATTTTGAAACGGGCATAAAAAATTCAAAAAAATCAAAAAATTTGGAAACCTTCGCATTGTGTCATTATATGTGGTCAAGTTCCCAGCAAAAATAATAAACTTGTAATACGGCAATTCTTTTTAAAAATAGTTCTCAGAAATGAGCTATCATGCGTGAAGATTCATGGCTATCAAGCCAAATGATCAATTTTATGGCCACATTCATGGCATAGTTTATTCAAATGATCTCATATCGTGCACAAGGGTGAATCTTGGAATTCTAAACAATGTTTCCTAAGGGAGTTTTCATTTTCTTTGCACGGAAAATTCAATTTTTCATTTTTCGAGTGCCCGAAATGAGGTTTTTTTGTGAAGCACCTACCATACATTTGTTGCAAAATTGGACCAAATCAATTTTCTGAAATACTAGGACATATTCAATGCACAATTGACTAAATGGTTGGGTGTAAAAAGTTTTGATCCACCTCTGATGAAAAAGACAAATTCCCGCCGATTCAGTTGCAAGCGGGTCAAATTTGAACTGTAGCTGCCTTATAGTTTGCTATTTATTTTTCTAAAAATCATTTCTAGGTACATAAGTATCTATTTAATTAGAGAAACACCAAAAAAATTCCAAGATTCAACCACTAGCTAGGAACAGTCATTCCCGCCGTTTTGACCGCATTTCGAAACGGGCATAAAAAATTAAAAAAAAATCAAAAAATTGGAAACCTTCACATTGTGTCATTATATGTGGCCAAGTTCCCTACAAAAATAATAAATTTGTAATACCGCAATTCTTTTAAAAAAGTGTTCTTAGAAATGAGCTATCATGCGTGAAGATTCGTGGCTATCAAGCCAAATGATCAATCTTATGGCCACATTCATGGCATAGTTTATTCAAACAATCTCATACCATGCACAAGGGTGAATCTTGGAATTCCAAACAATGTTTCCTCAGAGAGTTTTCATTTTCTTTGCACGGAAAATTCATTTTCCATTTTTCGAGTGCCTGAAATGAGCTTTTTTGTGAAGGACCTACCATATATTTGTTGCAAACTTGTACCAAATCAATTTTCTAAAATACTAGGACATATTTAGTGCACAATTGACAAAATGGTTGGGTGTCAAAAGTTTTGATCCACCTCTGGTGAAAATGATAAATTTCTACCGATTTAGATGGAAACGGGTCAAATTTCAACTACAACTACCTCATAGTTTGCTCTTTATTTTTTCCAAAAATCATTTCTAGGTACATAAGTATCTATTTAATCAGAGAAACACCAAAAAAATTTCCAAGATTCAACCACTAGCTAGGAACGGTCATTCCCGCCGTTTTGACCGCATTTTGAAACGGGCATAAAAGATTCAAAAAAAAATCGAAAAATTAGGAAACCTTCGCATTGTGTCATTATATGTGGCCAAGTTCCCAACTAAAATAATAAACTTGTAATACTGCAATTCTTTTAAAAAAGTGTTCTTAGAAATGAGATATCATGCGTGAAGATTCATGGCTATCAAGCCAAATGATCAATTTTATGGCCACATTCATGGAATAGTTTTTTCAAATGATCTCATATTGTGCACAAGGGTGAATCTTGGAATTCGAAACAATGTTTCCTAAGGGAGTTTTCATTTTCTTTGCACAGAAAATTCATTTTCCATTTTTCGAGTGCCCGAAATGAGGTTTTTTTGTGAAGCACCTACCATATATTTGTTGCAAAATTGGACCAAATCAATTTCTAAAATACTAGGACATATTAATGCACAATTGACTAAATGGTTGGGTGTAAAAAGTTTTGATCCACCTCTGGTGAAAAAGACAAATTTCCGCCGATTTAGTTGGAAGCGGGTCAAATTTGAACTGCAGCTGCCTTGTAGTTTGCTATTTATTTTTTCTAAAAATCATTCCTATGTACATAAGTATCTATTTAATTATAGAAACGCCAAAAAAATTCCAAGATTCAACCACTAGCTAGGAACGGTCTTTCCCGCCGTTTTGACCGCATTTCGAAACGGGCATAAAAATTCAAAAAAAATCAAAATACTGGGAAACCTTCACATTGTGTCATTATATGTGGCCAAGTTCCCTACAAAAATAATAAATTTGTAATACCGCAATTCTTTTAAAAAAGTGTTCATAGAAATGAGCTATCATGCGTGAAGATTCGTGGCTATCAAGCCAAATGATCAATCTTATGGCCACATTCATGGCATAGTTTATTCAAACGATCTCATACCATGCACAAGGGTGAATCTTGGAATTCCAAACAATGTTTCCTAAGAGAGTTTTCATTTTCTTTGCACGGAAAATTCATTTTCCATTTTTCGAGTGCCTGAAATGAGCTTTTTTGTGAAGGACCTACCATATATTTGTTGCAAACTTGTACCAAATCAATTTTCTAAAATACTAGGACATATTTAATGCACAATTGACAAAATGGTTGGGTGTCAAAAGTTTTGATCCACCTCTGGTGAAAAAGATAAATTTCTACCGATTCAGCTGGAAACGGGTCAAATTTCAACTGCAACTACCTCATAGTTTGCTCTTTATTTTTTCCAAAAATAATTTCTAGGTACATAAGTATCTATTTAATCAGAGAACACCAAAAAAATCGCAAGATTCAACCACTAGCTAGGAACGGTCATTCCCGCCGTTTTGACCGCATTTTGAAACGGGCATAAAAATTCAAAAAAAATCAAAAAATTGGGAAACCTTCGCATTGTGTTATTATTTGTGGTCAAGTTCCCAGCAAAAATACTAAACTTCCAATACTGCAATTCTTTTGAAAAAGTATTCTTAGAAATGAGCTATCATGCGTGAAGATTCATGGCTATCAAGCCAAATGATCAATCTTATGGCCACATTCATGGCATAGTTTGTTCAAATGATCTCATATCATGCACAAGGGTGAATCTTGGAATTCGAAACAATGTTTCCTAAGAGAGTTTTCATTTTCTTTGCACGGAAAATTCATTTTCCATTTTCCGAGTATGTGAAATGAGTTTTTTTTGTGAAGGACCTACCATATATTTGTTGCAGAATTGTACCAAATCAATTTTCTAAAATACTTGGCCATGTTTAATGCACAATTGAAAAAATGGTTGGGTGTCAAAAGTTTTGATCCACCTCTAATGAAAAAGACAAATTTCCGCCGATTCAGTTGGAAACGGGTCAAATTTGAACTGCAACTACCTCATAGTTTGCTCTTTATTTTTTCCAAAAAACATTTATAGGTACATAAGTATCTATTTAATCAGAAATACATGGTTTGGTGGCGAGACATCGAGGTTTGGATGGTGGCCGAGGGCCCCAACTCTAGAGCGCATAAGCTCGCATGCCCGCCGCGTGGTCACCGCGTGACCGTGGTGTTGCCATGCGTTCTGGATGGCCTAGGCATGTCTAGTGGGCTGGGCACTCCCCAGGTAGGTGCTAGGAAGAAAACTACAACATAAGATTCTCATGAGGAGACCAAACTATGCTCAAACATGAATTAGCAGCCAAGTGTTTGATTAGCGGTACAGGAAATGCACATGGCCAATGGGCGTGAGTTTTGGCTGAGGATGATCATATACTAGGAAGAATGTCTTCACAAATTTAGGGAAATCAAGAATATATAAATAACAGTTCCTTCACAAAGTGCTGCTCTGAACAGAATAGGAAAATGAATATTGTTGAGTTATTTTTGAACTAGGCAAGAAAGTTTTTTGACATATTTGATGAAGATATGATCCAAACAATTTATGACAATTGTTTGGGAATTTTTGGAATAACAGAAATATAGGTTGCTTCACAACCTAGGGCAAAAACTGCCACATGGACATAACACATAGGGAAAACTGATGAGATGGCGCCTAGTCATCACAACCCACCACAATCTACAAGGCTATGACCATCTATATTGGTCGTTAACAACTAGAAATAAGGCAACGGACCAGCACTGTTTGCTTTATGACCATTTCGTATAAGGAAATTACGACCTTTCTGACCAAAATGGTCGCAATGGTTTAGGGTTTGGAGCCCCCCGAACAGCTTTTGACCAATTGGTCTGAAATGGTTATAGATTTATGACCAATTCTTCCAGGGTCACTGACAGAAGGTCACTAGTTGACATATTTCTTGTAGTGATCTTCGCTTTGGTACTCTGTTTGAGTTAAATACACTGTGGGTGCCCTGATTTGTCCGGCGCGGTCAGTTTCATTCATAAATTGAAAAATACATAAAAGTAATGAATAACTTGTCCGAGCGTTCAAATACGGTGACTCTGGACGTATACCGCCATATCCAGTGCCTGTGTGGCATGCCAGCGTGTTGTTGGCGCACATGTCAGTGGCTGCGGGCATTGTGAGCAACGCGCTGGTCTTTTTACGTTAAACCCCTGTATATTAAGTAAAAAATAGCCTAAAAGTTGTCGTGGAGGGAATTCCAACCAGGAATCTCATCGTTATCGTCTGACAGAGCAGCGGACACCCGACCATGTTTTGCTTTGTTTGTACTACCTCCATCAAAAAAGCTTTTCTTAGGATGTATCTAATACTAAAATATATGTCTAGATTTATCAGTATCTAAACAAATGTAAGACAAGCATTTTAGGATGGAGGGAGTAATTACTAGCTAGCAAGTTATATAGACGTTTCCACTTTCCATGTATCGCTCTACAGTTTTCTGTTAGTTTCCTTTTAATTTTCTAAGTTCCTAATTTTTTTAGTAAAGTTTCTGTTTGGTTTTCATGATACATAAATTTCCATATGGAAAAAAATACAATGATTATCCATATGCAATTATTGTTTATTTTATATCTTCTATTCTATTGTCATTATTGGGTACTTTTAAGAGATAAACTTAAACTTTTTCTAAAATTTATGTGGATTTCCCAAATAGGAAAATTTATACCCCGCAAAAAATAGGAAAAATTATGTATCATGGAAATTAAACAGGAACTTTAGTCGAATAACAAACATAGGAACTTGAAAAGAAATAAAAAGAAGACTGGTAAAAATGTACGTGTAATCATCAATATATCTCATCATTTATACGCAGAGCAAAGCATGGCTGGGTGGTCCGCTCCTTTATCATGCAACGAGGAGGTTCCTGGTTGAAATTTCCTCCATGTTAACTTCGAGTGTATTTGGTGTGACTCCTTTTCAGTTTTGGCTGTATGCCAGATCAGGGCCAACTAGATGGCTCCTGACCTAACGCCGCTCCCGCAGACGGCGGCGCAGCCGCCATCACCGTCGTCTTTCGGATCTGAGAGGGAGGGTTCCTCCGCTGTCGTCCTAGGACGAATGAGTGGTGGGTCATTCGGTTGGCCGAGATTGGGGTTGCGGGGGAGCATTCTTCATCGAAATTTGTCTTCCGGATGGATGACGGTCAGGGATGATGAGAATGACATCTTCGCCGGCCGATACTTGGACAAAGAAGAGAAGATCGGAGAAGGTAAGGTTTTCATTATTGACATTTTCGAGGTTCTTATCGTTTGTCAATTTGCGCAGGTGTCGGATCAGACGGATCCCATCGAGCGAGTTGATTTAACGGTAGGCTCTCCGGATGCGAAACCCAAGCCGCAATTTGTTCATAATGCTAAGGGCCCGGCGGGGATTGCGAAGGATCCACGGCAGATCGGAGGACGATGAAGAGCCAGACTCGATTGTTCAATCGACGCAGCAACATTCTTAGCCGGCGATCACGATTTCCTCACCGCAAGAGAGAGTTGAGGACAAATCTTCAGATTGTCACGTTCTGGTTCCATGCAGCACAGAGCATCGAAGACCGGCGTCCACTACGATCAAGCCTTGGAAAGGTCCAATCTCTAAGGTGAGTCTCCCTCCAATCACCTTGTCGGATTTCATTTTGCCGGAGACTTGGACGAGGGTGGATGGCAATGGGTACCTATTACCTGCGTACCCGGCGGGTAAAAACCCTATTAGGACAAAGGCATGAGTCTGAAAATACCCATGGATACATAAATAGAAAAAATTTAAAACCATCGGGTTTAGTGGGCACGGGTATGATTTAGTATAACCCATACCCGTGTACCCATGTACCCACGTATAATCTAATAAATAGGCCTAAAATATTATTTATCAACTTATTAAATGTATTTTATCATTACGTGGACATAAATGCCGCAGCTATCCCATGTCCAGAATCCCAAACGTGATCCATGTGTCTTGGTGATTGATGTCCAAAATTGCCTCGTTCCTTATATGGCTATATATCAACGTGATTGCGTGATTGACGAATTTGACATCCAAAATTACCTCGCAGGCTCGTAGCAGCCAGCGCCCAGCAGAATAGATCGATCTCATCTTCTCAGGCTCTCGGCTCTCGCTGCCGGCCGCCAGCGCCAGCGCCTCCAGCCGCTTGCTGCCTCGCGCCACCACCATGGACCCAGCAGACGATGATGATAGCTCGCACGTGGATGGGAACCGCGAGGAGTTGCAGCTCGGCGACCGCCACAGCCAGGAGTACAACACACCAACCCCGAATCCAAGACAAACCCTACGTCGTATGGTGCCTTCCGCCTTCGCGTGCCAAAAGTAGGGCTGGGCATTCGGTTTATATGGTTAATACGGTTCAGTTTGTTCGGTTTATTAAAATTTCGGTTATCGCAAAATGGAAACCGAAATGATCAGAGAAAAAGTAGCAACCGAACCATATTCCCTAAAATATTTCAGTTCGGTTTGTTCGGTTAACCGGAAAACCATTCTTCTGTGGAGAATGCACGTATTGTAGTTACATGAATAAAAAAAACAATGACTATTTGCTAGACGATGAGTACACTTGCTACTCCTACCAACGACTTGCCTATGCATGGCAATATTAACATGAATCTAGATGACTACTTGCTATCACGGAGGCAATAAACGTTGCATGATACAAAGCTAGCGGCCGACGCTGACTATTGGGGTATTATTATATTCAAGAAAAAAGTGTGCAGGGTAGTAGTATACTGAGCGCAAGCTTTTTTCCCTTTTTTTGAGAGAGACTCCGTAGAGCGCAGGCCAATGTACTGACCAGGTAATTAGCACTGTACGTAGGACGGAATTAGGATTGAATGACTCAGTTGTATAGTTCGGGTTATTCGGTGTATATACGGTTTGGTAGGATTGAAAACCGATCTGGCAACCGAACACCGAACTGTATAGGTTTCTCAACCGAAAAGTTTCACAGATTAACGGTTTTACAAATAATTCAGTTAATACGGTTCGGTTTGGTTTCGGTTTTCGGTTTTTGGTTTAGAAGTGCCCACCCCTAGCCAAAAGAGCCAACTCCCCGGCCGACTTCAAGGTCTTCCACCTCATGCTCCGGGTTCCAAGGTGCAGCACCATTGCAGCACTATGTCCAAGACGTCTGTGAAGTAGGGACGCCCTAGACTACTTAGCAATGGCCGATTTGCTACCGCAAAGCGCAAGAACAAGAGCAAGCACTAGTAGAAAACAGGGCATTTGTCCCGGTTCGTAAGGGCCTTTTGTCCCGGTTAAAGAACCGGGACTAAAAGGTCGGTACTAATGCCCTCCATCTTTAGTCCCGGTTCTTACACGAACCGGGACAAATGGGCCTCCACGTGGCCACTGCGGGCAGCCTAGGCAGGGGGGCCTTTGGTCCCGGTTGGTGACATAAATCGGGACCAAAAGGCTTCCACGCGTCAGCAGCTGGCTGGAGCTGAGGTTTGTTTTTAAAGTGGCTGGTTTAGGAGTTTTGGGGGTTAATTTAGTTTGTTATTAGCTAGCTAATAGAGAAAAGTGTCCTCTCTTATATCTTCGTGCTTGGTTTACCAACGCTACTGCTATATTCATTTCATTCGCTGATATATAATAACTCTTCATGCTTGCATCATACATCATCATATATAATAACAAGTCCTACTAATCATGCATCATCATACAACCTCTACTCATTATTAATAACAAGTCATATGATCATCATCCTCATAGTCATCGAACCCAACCCTACATAATTGTTTTTAGCACATGATCATCAGTATCAGGTAGGACCTAAACACCCTTAAGGTAAAATAGCATAAAACAATATAGATCCTGACTCTCCATTATGAAGAATGGAGATCATCCTGTCTCCAATTCTTGCGCTTCGCTTCCTTTTGCTTCCAAGAAGCTCCTTATGACTGTCCATACATTTTTTCCATTCTTTGATTGTCATGTCTCCACTTCTTTTAGAAATCCGGTATGGACAGTTGAGATTCGTAGGACGACCTGGTTGTATGTTCAAAACATCAAAGTGATCATGCGTATACATCAGATGAGGCACACAATCATTCAGGATTATCTGTTGAAAAATATAGTAATAACTTCGTAGTTAGCAATGATGTACTAGTTTTAGAAGTATGCAAAAAGATGCACAGATGTCGTAATAGTAAAAAATCTTATCAGGGTATCTTGATGGTAGTTACCGTTGTTCAACACGTGCACTAGTGGCACGTATTGACCATAATGTAGGAGTTCGATTGTAGATATTGTAATTCTCAAGATCAGTACAAAATGCGATCAGATGATTTTTCTCCTTATAAGTTAATTCGGAGCCATCGGCGTAGTGGGTTTTGTCTACCATCTTCCGCACATTCTTTAAAGAATGAAAATAAGCTGTCAATGGAAGTAAGTTGTCAACTATTTTGAAATAAACAATATAAATTACTTAATAACTATGTTTGAGAAGCTCACATGGGGGAAGAATTGGAAGTGTATCAACAAGAACCCAAATGTCCATATTGTCTTGCTCGATTGTAGGATCACCAAGATCCATGGTGACAAGCATACCCTCATCAAAACCATACATCTTGCAAAGTGCTTCCCAATTTTTGCAACCAAAATGGGTTACACTCTCAGCATTGTACAACTTTACTTCAAAATCCACACCATGATGGGTCCTTAGGTGGATTTTTTTGGTTTTCATAATTTCATGGTCTTCAAAACCCATCCTCTCCAAGACATAGCGTATTGCATAGAATGGGATAAGCTAGTCGAATTGGAAAAGATGAAAAATACACGTTAAAATAGTTGAAGTCGTGCTTAATTATGAAAAAAATATTGTCGTCATTGTGTATACCATTTCAACATCGAAGGTCTCCTCGAGCTTAATGCTGAAGCGCCGATCTTCGTCCAGCTCAAGGAACCTATCGCACATACCTCGGTCGTCGTGGCACTAGTCGCACTCCCCCTGAGCGGTTTTCGTCGTTCGAGTACGACATTTTTGGCCTATGTTCATAATTAAAATATTAAACTTGTACAATTAAATATATGTACTAAAAAACCTAAATTAGATCATTATTATTAATTACGGGTTGACTATCTGTGATGGTAGGTCCTCCTTTCATTTCCGAGTGCATTATTACACCAAATTGTCTAGCACACACGGGAATGAAGGAGAAGCTACCCCCACGACGGCGTGGATGATGGAGGGGGCTCCTAGATTTCTGCATAGTGCTCTCCAATTTTAGCATTCAAGGGAGGAGTACTTTTCCAATATGAGCATTCAATAAGCAAAACCAAATCGTAAAATAAAGTAGTATTCAAATTAGCATGCATTCAATTATAAGCAAAAGTACATCATCTCTTGTGTCCGTACATCATCGAATATTATCACTAATACTCCTCGAATACTATCATACATATAGCATCGCTAATACAGCTAGAACCGTAGCGCCCGACGGGTATCGTCGCGGGCGGTGGACATCCAAAGATAAGGAACCATCACAGGATCATAGCTCCAGTGAGATCCCTGAAAAACCTGCTAGGTATTGTCGAACCCACCCTCCAACGCAACCATGTAGCGACGGACGTGCTCGTCCTCCTCGCTGACACGGTGACGTACCACCTCCGCGGTGTCCGGAAGCCTCGGCACCGTCACTAGCCCACGCGACCGCCACCAAACAAGGATCGGGTCAACAATGGGCTGGCTCCTCACCAACCTACACCCCCCGGAAGGTAGCATCTCCCAATGCCAGCCCGGCGGAGCCAAGTCCCGAACATGGCCCTGATCAAGCAGGCCTCCACCGCCGAGTGGACGATGATGATGCGGGATAGGCACCATCGACGTCGATGCGGGAACTACTTCTATATATAGTAAAATAAAGTAGTTTTATTAAATCAACTAGTTCAACAACTAAGCACTTACTATAAATAAATAAAGTGGTACTTACTAAAAATAAACTACTTCTAAAGTAAAATAAAGTAGTTTATTAAATCAACTAGTTCAACTATATATTAAGCACTTACTATAAATAAAATAAAGTTGTACTTACTAAAAATAAACTAGTTTAACTAGTTTTATTATTTTTCTAACTAATTATATTAAACACTTTTTCTTCTTATTTTCCTTTTTCCTCTCTTCTAAATATGAACATATTCATAAATGACTTTGATCATACATAATTTTCCTATACATACACAATATGAACATATACATAAATTGACAAAAAAATTCTATGAACAAAAAATCATTAAAATTCTATGAACAAAATTAGTACAGAAAAAATCATAAAAATTCTATGTACAAAAAAAATCATAAAAAATTGACATATTCGATCTTTCCATATATATGAACATACAAACATGCATATTCAACAATAATATCACCAAAAAAAATCTATTAACAGAAAAAAAATCTAACACAATATGAAAAAAAATCTATGAACTACACATCTAACAAAAAAATCTAACAAAAAATCTATGAACTACAAAAAAATCGAACAAAATCTAACTCAATTAACTACACATCTAAATTACTGCACATCTAAAATAACTACACATCTAATTAAATTAGCAAAATGCATATAATTAAGCTCACGGGATGGCGACGGCGTGAGGGGCGCGGCGAGAGCGACGGGCAGGGGACGGCGACGGCGACAGTGCGTGAGGGGCGGCGCGACGACGGGCGACGGTGAGGTGGTGCGCGGCGACCGACGAGGCAGGGCGGGCGGCGTCATGGACACGGGCGTGGGGGCGACGGCGGTCGGGTCACAAGGACGGCGACGGCGAGGCGGAGACGGGCAGCCCGGCAGCGCCGAGGCGGGGAAGAATGAACTGAAGGAAATTTTGACGAGTACCAGTTATATAGACGACACATTGGTTCCGGTTCGTGAGACAAACTGGGACTAATGCGACCTTTAGTCCCGGTTGGTGGCACCAACCGGGACCAAAGGCCTCTTTTCAGCAGCCCAAAGGGCGGGAAGCAGAGCCCTTTGGTCCCGGTTCGTGGCACCAACCGGGACTACAGGGGGGGCATTGGTACCGGTTGGTGCCACGAACCTGTACCAAAGTTGTGCATTGGTCCCGGTTCGTGGCACCAACCGAGACCAATGTCCGGCTGCCAAAGCCGCGGTGCGGTGGGATGTTTAGTGCCACCTCGCTAGCCGAGGAGCGGCACGACTGGTTTATAAGCCCTGCCCCGCCAGCTCCGTTGAGATCCTCTCAACCGTAGCCTCTGGGCCTAATCTCACACAGCTATGCCTGTGGGCCTGCTGGGCCTTCCGCGGGCCTGAATCCTGGCCCATGTATGGGTTTCTAGTCGTATTCAGGCCTAGTAGGTGGAATTTTTTAATTTTTTTCCCAATTTTTTATTTTCTTCTTTGCTTTATTGATTTTGTTTTGTTTCTACTTACAACAAAATAATTACTATTTCTATTTTAATTATTTCAAGAAAATTCTTTTTTCTTATAATGTTTTGAACAGAATATACTTTGTTAATATTAGGTCCATAAATTTTATTTATGTTATCAAAGTTTATTTTATTTTATTTTGTTTCTACTTATATATTTTATTAAAGTTTTTTTTATTTTATTTGGTTTCTACTTACATCATCAATTTTCATCCCTTTCTGACTTCATTTGTTATTTTTATTGCATTTACTGATTATTTTGAGCTATAAGACCCTGAACTTGAAAAGCATTTCAAATGAACTCTGAAAATGTTGAAAGTTGGCATGGTATCATCATTTCATTCACATAGCATGTGCAAGAAAGCTAAGAGGGTTACGGCAAAAACTGGATGCACTTCGTGTACAAAACGGACAATCTTTTTTGAAGTATCAGCATTTCATACAGAAACCCGTCTGTTACAAAGGGATTTCATTTTTTAAAACTTATTTGAACTCCTAACTTTTTGTGTGTTCAAAATGCACCATGCAAAGCCACATCATCAATTGTCAACCCTTTCTGACTTCATTTGTTATTTTTCATGCATTTACTGATTATTTTGAGATATAAGACTCTGAAATTGAAAAGCATTTCAAATGAACTCTAAAAAGGTTGGAAGTTGGCATAGTATCATCATTTCGTCCACATAGCATGTGCAAGAAATTTGAGAGGGTTATGGCAAAAACTGGATGCACTTCATTTACAAAACGAACAATCTCTTTCGAAGTATCAGGATTTCATACGGAAACTTGTCTGTTACAACAGGCATTTCAAATGAACTATGAAAAGGTTGAAAGCTGGCATGGTATCATCATAATAGTTGTGGACAAAGTATTCACTTTTTCTTTGCTTGTGTCCTTTCCTTATTGCGCCGTAACCATGGATAATCATCATCATTTATCAGGAGGCTTGGGTCAGCCTTGTCTTTGAAGGGAGGAATTTGATGAAACTTTTCATAATCTTCGGACATGTTTGTCTTGCCCTCCACTCCCACGATGTCCCTTTTTCTTGAAAGAACTATGTGGCGCTTTGGCTCATCGTATGATGTATTCGCTTCCTTATTTTTTCTTTTTCTTGGTTTGGTAGACATGTCTTTCACATAGATAATTTGTGCCACATCATTGGCTAGGACGAACAATTCGTCAGTGTACCCAAGATTGTTCAGATCCACTGTTGTCATTCCGTACTGTGGGTCTACCTGTACCCCGCCTCCTGACAGATTGACCCAGTTGCAATTAAACAAAGGGACCTTAAAATCTACTCCGTAGTCAAGTTCCCATATGTCCACTCTGTAACCATAATATGTGTCCTTTCCCCTCTCGGTTGTTGCACCAAAGCGGACACCGCTGTTTTGGTTGGTGCTCTTTTGATCATGGGCGATCGTGTAAAATGTATTCCGATTTATCTCGTATCCTTTGCAAATCATTACAGTCGAAGATGGTCCCCTGGAGAACGAGTACAGCCCTTCACAAACAGTGTTTTTCACCTCTGAGACGTGTTTCCAACCAACTGCTGAAAGTCCTGATGTGTTCACATGTAATCCAGTCGTCACACTGCTCTGGGTGTTTCGAGCGCAGACTGTTCTTATGGTCATCGACATAAGGGGTCACCAAGGTAGAGTTCTGTAGAACTGTGTAGTGTGCTTGAGACCAAGAATATCCGTCCCTGCATATTATTGTCTCCCCTCCAAGCGTGCCTTTCCAGTCAGTCTCCCCTCATACCGCGATTTAGGGAGACCTATCTTCTTAAGGCCAGGAATGAAGTCAACACAAAACCCAATGACATCCTCTGTTTGATGGCCCATGGAGATGCTTCCTTCTGGCCTAGCGCGGTTATAGACATATTTCTTTAGGACTCCCATGAACCTCTCAAAGGGGTACATATTGTGTAGAAATACGGGGACCAGAATGACAATCTCGTCAACTAGATGAACTAGGACGTGTGTCATGATATTGAAGAAGAATGGTGGGAACACCAGCTCGAAACTGACAAGACATTGCACCACATCACTCCTTAGCCTTGGTATGATTTCTGGATCGATCACCTTCTGAGAGATTGCATTGAGGAATGCACATAGCGTCACAATGGCTAATCAGACGTTTTCCCGTAGAAGCCCCCTCAATGCAACCGGAAGAAGTTGCGTCATAATCACGTGGCAGTCATGAGACTTTAGGTTCTGAAACTTTTTCTCTGGCATATTTATTATTCCCTTTATATTCGACAAGAAGCCAGTCGGGACCTTCATACTAAGCAGGCATTCAAAGAAGTTTTCCTTCTCTTCTTTGGTAAGAGCGTAGCTGGCAGGACCTTCATACTGCTTTGGAGGCATGCCGTCTTTTTCGTGCAAACATTGCAGGTCCTCCCGTACCTTAGTTGTATATTTTGTCTTCCCATACACGCCCAAGAAGCCTAGCAGGTTCACGCAAAGGTTCTTCATCACGTGCATCACGTCGATTGAAGAGCGGACCTCTAGGTCTTTCCAGTAGGGTAGGTCCCAAAATATGGATTTCTTCTTCCACATGGGTGCGTGTCCCTCAGCGTCACTCGGAACAGCTAGTCCGCCGGGACCCTTTCCAAAGATTACGTGTAAATCATTGACCATAGCAAGTACGTGATCACCGGTACGCGTGGCGGGCTTCTTCCGGTGATCTGCATCGCCTTTGAAATGCTTGCTTTTCTTTCGACATTGATGGTTGGTCGGAAGAAATTGACGATGGCCCAGGTACACATTCTTCCTGTAGCTTCCCAGATATATACTTTTGGTGTCAGCTAAACAGTGCGTGCATGCGTGGTATCCCTTGTTTGTCTGTCCTAAAAGGTTACTGAGAGTGGGCCAATCGTTGATGGTTACAAACAGCAACGCGTGCAGGTTAAATTCCTCCTGCCTGTGCTCATCCCACACACGTACACCGTTTCCATTCCATAGCTGTAAAAGTTCATCAACTAATGGCCTTAGATATGAAGGAAATATGCCCTATAGGCAATAATAAAGTTATTATTTAATTCCTTATTTCATGATAAATGTTTATTATTCATGTTAGAATTGTATTAACCAGAAACATAATACATGTGTGAATACATAGACAAACATAGTGTCACTAGTATGCCTCTACTTGACTAGCTCGTTAATAAAAGATGGTTAAGTTTCCTAGCCATAGACATCAGTTGTCATTTGATTAACGGGATCACATCATTAGGAGAATGATGTGATTGACTTGACCCATTCCGTTAGCTTAGCACTTGATCGTTTAGTATGTTGCTATTGCTTTCTTCATGACTTATACATGTTCCTATAACTATGAGATTATGCAACTCCCATTTACCAGAGGAACACTTTGTGTGTTACCAAACGTCACAATGTAACTGGGTGATTATAAAGGAGCTCTATAGGTGTCTCCGAAGGTACATGTTGGGTATGTGTATTATGAGATTCGGATTTGTCACTCCGATTGTCGGGGAGGTATCTCTGGGCCCTCTCGGTAATGGACATCACTATAAGCCTTGCAAGCAATGTAGCTAATGTGTTAGTTACGGAATGATGCATTACATAACGAGTAAAGAGACTTGCCGATAACAAGATTGAACTAGGTATTGAGATACCGACGATCGAATCTCGGGCAAGTAACATACCGATGACAAATGGAACAACGCATGTTGTTATGCGGTTTGACCGATAAAGATCTTCGTAGAATATGTAGGAGCCAATATGAGCATCCAGGTTCCGCTATTGGTTATTGACCGGAAATGTGTTTCGGTCATGTCTACATTGTTCTCGAACTCGTAGGGTCCGCACGCTTAAGGTTTCGATGACAGTTATATTATGAGTTTATGAGTTTTGATGTACCGAAGGAGTTCAGAGTCCTGGATGAGATCGGGTACATGACGAAAGTCTTGAAATGGTCGAGCTGTAAAGATCGATATATTGGATGACTATATTCGGACTTCGGAAAGGTTCCGAGTGATTCGGGTATTTTTCGGAGTACCGGAGAGTTACGGGAATTCGGCGGGGAGTATATGGGCCTTATTGGGCTTTAGGGGAAAGAGACAGGAGAGGTTGGGCACCCCCCCAAGGCCTAGTCCAAATTGGACTAGGGGGAGGGGTTGCGCCCCCTCCTTCCTTCTCTTCTCTCTCCCCTTTCCTTGACTCCTACTACTACTTGGAAGGGGGGAATCCTACTCCCACTGGGGGTAGGACTCCCCCTTGGCGCACCTCCTCCCTAGGCCAGCCGCCTTCCCCCTTGCTCCTTTATATACGGGGGCCAGGGGGGCACCCCATAGACACAACAACAATTGATCCCTTGGATCTCTTAGCCGTGTGCGGTGCCCCCCTCCACTATAGTCCACCTCGATAATATCGTAGCGATGCTTAGGGGAAGCCCTGCGACGGTAGAACATCAAGATCATCACCACGCCGTCGTGCTGACGGAACTCTCCCTCGACACTCGGCTGGATCGGAGTTCGAGGGACGTCATCGAGCTGAACGTGTGCCAGAACTCGGAGGTACCGTAGTTTCGGTGCTTGATCGGTCGGGCCGTGAAGACGTATGACTACATCAACTGCGTTGTTCTAACGCTTCCGCTTTCGGTCTACGAGGGTATGTGGAAACACTCTCCCCTCTCGTTGCTATGCATCACCATGATCTTGCGTGTGCGTAGTAATTTTTTTGAAATTACTACGTTCCTAAACAGTGGCATCTGAGCCTGGTTTTATGCGTAGATGTCATATGCACGAATAGAACACAAGTGAGTTGTGGGCGATATAAGTCATACTGCGTACCGGCATGTCATATTTTGGTTCAGCGGCATTGTGAGATGAAGCGGCCCGGACCGACATTACGCGTACGCTTACGCGAGATTGGTTTCACTGCTACGAGCACTCGTTGCTTAAAGATGACCGGCAGGTGTCTATCTCTCTCACTTTAGTTGAACCGAGTGTGGCTACGCCCAGTCCTTGCGAAGGTTAAAACAGCACCAACTTGACAAACTATCGTTGTGGTTTTGATGCGTAGGTAAGAACGGTTCTTGCTAAGCCCATAGCAGCCACGTAAAATTTGCAACAACAAAGTAGAGGACGTCTAACTTGTTTTTGCAGGGCATGTTGTGATGTGATATGGTCAAGGCGTGATGCTATATTTTATTGTATGATATGATCATGTTTTGTAACCAAAATTATCGGCAACTAGCAGGAGCCATATGGTTGTAGCTTTATTGTATGAAATGCAAACACCCTGTAATTGCATTAATTTATCACTAAGCGGTAGCGATAGTCGTAGAAGCGATAGATGGCGTAAACGACAACGATGATACGATGGAGATCAAGGTGTCGCGCCCGTGACGATGGTGATCACGACGGTGCTTCAGAGATGGAGATCACAAGCACAAGATGATGATGGCCATATCATATCACTTATATTGATTGCATGTGACGTTTATCCTTTATGCATCTTATCTTGCTTTGATTGACGGTAGCATTTTAAGATGATCTCTCACTAATTATCAAGAAGTGTTCTTCCTGTATGCACCGTTGTGAAAGTTCTTCGTGCTGAGACACCACGTGATGATCGGGTGTGATAGGCTCTACATTCAAATACAATGGGTGCAAAACAGTTGTACACGCGGAATACTCAGGTTAAACTTGATGAGCCTAGCATATACAGATATGGCCTCGGAACATGGAGACCGAAAGGTCGAGCGTGAATCATATAGTAGATATGATCAACATAGTGATGTTCACCATTGAAAACTACTCCATCTCACGTGATGATCGTACATGGTTTAGTTGATTTGGATCACGTGATCACTTAGATGACTAGAGAGATGTCTGTCTAAGTGGGAGTTCTTAAGTAATATGATTAATTGAACTTAAATTTATCATGAACTTAGTCCTGGTAGTATTTTGCAAATTATGTTGTAGATCAATAGCTTGTGTTGTTGCTTTCATATGTTTATTTTGATATGTTCCTAGAGAAAATTGTGTTGAAAGGTGTTAGTAGCAATGATGCGGATTGGATCCGTGATCTGAGGTTTATCCTCATTTGCTGCACAGAAGAACTATGTCCTTAATGCACCGCTAGGTGACAGTCCTATTGAAGGAGCAGATGCAGACGTTATGAATGTTTGGCTAGCTCAATATGATGACTACTTGATAGTTTAGTGCACCATGCTTAACGGCTTCGAATCGGGACTTCAAAGACGTTTTGAACGTCATGGACCATATGAGATGTTCCAGGAGTTGAAGTTAATATTTCAGCAAATACCCGAGTTGATTGATATGAAGTCTCCAACACGTTCTATGGCTAAAAGATGGAGGAGAATCGCTCAACTAGTGAGCATGTGCTCAGATTGTCTAGGTACTACAATCACTTGAATCAAGTGGGAGTTAATCTTCTCGATAAAGATACTGATTGACAGAGTTCTCTAGTCACCATCACCAAGTTAGTAGAACTTTGTGATGAACTATAGTATGCAAGGGATGAAAAAAACAATTACCGAGCTCTTCGTGATGTTGAAATCGGCGAAGGTAGAAATCAAGAAAGAGCATCAAGTGTTGATGATTGACAAGACCACTAGTTTCAAGAAAAGGGCAAAGGGAAAGAAAGGGAAACTTCAAGTAGAATGGCAAATAAGTTGTCACTCCCGTGAAGAAGACCAAAGCTGGACCAAAGCCTAAAACTGAGTGCTTACACTACAAAGGAAATGGTCACTGGAAGCGGAAATGCCCTGAATATTTGGTGGATAAGAAGGATGGCAAAGTTAGTAAGGGTATATTTGATATACAGGTTATTGATGTGTGCCTTACTAGTGTTTATAGTAGCCCCTGAGTATTTGATACTTGTTCGGTTGCTAAGATTAGTAACTCGAAACAGGAGTTGCAGAATAAACAGAGACTATTTGAAGGGGAAGTGACAATAAGTGTTGGAAGTGGTTCCAAGATTGATATGATCATCATCGCACACTCCCTATACTTTCGGGATTAGTGTTAAACCTAAATAAATGTTATTTGGTGTTTGCGTTGAGCATGAATATGATTTGATCATGTTTATTGCAATATGCTTATTCATTTAAAATCAGAGAATAATTGTTGTTCTGTTTACATGAATAAAACCTTCAAATGGTCATACACCCAATGAAAATAGTTTGTTGGATCTCGATCGTAGTGATACACATATTCATAATATTGATGCCAAAAGATGCAAAGTTAATAATGATAGTGCAACTTATTTGTGGCACTGTCGCTTGGGTCATATCGGTGTAAAGTGCATGAAGAAACTCCATAAAGATGGATTTTCAAAATCACTTGGTTATTAATCATTTGATGCTTGCGAACCGTGCCTTTTGGGCAAGAGGACTAAAACTCTGTTCTCCGGAACAATGGAACGAGCTACTGACTTATTGGAAATAATACATACCGATGTATGCGATCCGATGAGTGTTAAGGCTCGCGGCATGTATTGTTATTTTCCGACCTTCAAAGATGATTTGAGCAGATATAGGTATATCTACTTGATGAAACATAAGTCTGAAACATTTGAAAAGTTCAAAGAATTTCAGAGTGAAGTGGAAAATCATCGTAACAAGAAAAATAAAGTTTCTACGATCTAATCATGGAGACGAATATTTGAGTTACGAGTTTTGTCTACATTTGGAACAATGTGAAATAGTTTCGCAACTCACGCCACCTGGAACACCACAATGTAATGGTGTGTCCGAACATCGTAATCGTACTTTACTAGATATGGTACGATCTATGATGTCTCTTATCGGTTTACCACTATCATTTTGGGGTTATGCATTAGAGACAGCTGCATTCACGTTTAAATAGGGCACCATCTAAATCCGTTGAGACGACACCGTATGAACTATGGTTTAGCAGTAAACCTAAGCTGTCGTTTCTTAAAAGTTTGGAGTTGCGATGCTTATAAGAAAAAAGTTTTCAACCTGATAAGCTTGAACACAAATCGGAGAAGTGCGTCTTCATAGAGTACCCAAAGGAAACTGTTGGGTACACCTTCTATCACAGATCCGAAGTCAAAAACATTCGTTGCTAAGAATGGATCCTTTCTAGAGAAGGAGTTTCTCTCGAAAGAAGTGAGCGGGAGGAAAGTAGAACTTGATGAGGTAATTGTACCTTCTCCCAAATTGGAAAGTTGTTCATCACAGAAATCAGTTCCAGTGATTGCTACACCGATTAGCGAGGAAGCTAATGATGATGATCATGAAACTTCAAATCAAGTTACTACAGAACCTCGTAGGTATTCCAGAGTATGGTCCGCACCAGTGTGGTACGGTAATCCTATTCTGGAAGTCATGTTACTAGACCATGATAAACCTACGAACTATGAGGAAGCGATGATGAGCCCAGATTCCGCGAAATGGTTTGAGGCCATGAAATCTAAGATGGGATCCATATATGAGAACAAAGTGTGCACTTTGATTGACTTGCTCGGTGACCAGCAAGCCATAGAAAATAAATGGATTTCAAGAGGAAGACGGACGTTGATTGTAGTGTTACTATCTACAAAGCTAGATTTGTCGAAAAAGGTTTTTGACAAAGTTCAAGATGTTGACTAGGATGAGTTTTTTTCTCACTCGTATCGATGCTTAAAGTCTGTCCGAATCATGTTAGCAATTGCCACATTTTATGAAATCTGGCAAAAGGATGTCAAAGCTGCATTCTTTAATGGATTTATTAAAGAAGAGTTGTATATGATGCAACCAGAAGGTTTTATCAATCCTAAAGGTGCTAAAGAAATTGTGCAAACTCCAGCAATCCATCTATGGACTGGTGCAAGCATCTCGGAGTTGGAATATACGCTTTGATGAGTTGATCAAAGCATATAGATTTATACAGACTTGTGGTGAAGCCTGTATTTACAATAAAGTGAGTGGGAGCACTACCGCCTTTCTGATAAATATATGTGAGTAACATATTGTTGATCAGAAATGATGTAGAATTTTTCTAGAAAGCATAAAGGAGTATTTTAAAGGAGTTCTTTAAAAAGAAAGACCTCAGTAAAGCTACTTACATATTAAGCATCAAGATCTATTGAGATAGATCAAGACGCTTGATAAGTTTTTCAATAAGTACATACCTTGTCAAGATTTTGAAATAGTTCAAAATGGAATAGTCAAAGAAAGAGTTCTTGCCTGTGTTGCAAAGGTGTGAAATTGAGTAAGACTCAAATCCCGACCACGACATAAAATAAAAAAGAAGAATGAAAGTCATTCCCTATGCCTCAGTCATAGGTTCTATAAAGTATGCTATGCTGTGAACCAGACCTATTGTATACCTTGCTCTGAGTTTGGCAAAGGAATACAATTTTGATCTAATAGTAGATCACTGGACATCGGTCAAGAGTATCCTTAGTGAGGACTAAGGAGATATTTCTCGATTATGGAGGTGATAAAAGAGTTCGTTGTAAAAGTTACATCGGTGCAAACTTTTACACTGATCCAGATGACTCTAAGTCTCAATCTGGATACATATTGAAAGTGGGAGCAATTAGCTAGAGTAGCTCCATGTAGAGCATTGAAGACATAGAATATTTGCAAAATACATACGACTCTGAATGTGACAGACCCGTTGACTATGCTTCTCTCACGATAAAAACATGATCACACCTCAGTACTCTTTGGTTGTTAATCACATAGCTATGTGAACTAGATTATTGACTCTAGTAAACCCTTTGGGTGTTGGTCACATGACGATGTGAACTATAGGTGTTAATCATATACAGATATGAATATTGGTGCTAAAACACATGGCGATGTGAACTAGATTATTGACTCTAGTGCAAGTGGGCGACTGAAGGAAATATGCCCTATAGGAAATAATAAAGTTATTATTTATTTCCTTATTTCATGATAAATGTTTATTATTCATGCTAGAATTGTATTAACCGGAAACATAATACATGTGTGAATACATAGACAAACGTAGTGTCACTAGTATGCCTCTACTTGACTAGCTCGTTAATCAAAGATGGTTAAGTTTCCTAGCGATAGACATCAGTTGTCATTTGATTAACGGGATCACATCATTAGGAGAATGATGTAATTGACTTGGCCCATTCCGTTAGCTTAGCACTTGATCGTTTAGTATGTTGCTATTGCTTTCTTCATGACTTATACATGTTCCTATAACTATGAGATTATGCAACTCCCGTTTACCAGAGGAACACTTTGTGTGCTACCAAACGTCACAACGTAACTGGGTGATTATAAAGGAGCTCTACATGTTGGGTTGGCGTATTTTGAGATTAGGATTTGTCACTCCGATTGTCGAGGAGGTATCTATGGGCCCTCTCGGTAATGCACATCACTATAAGCCTTGCAAGCAATGTAGCTAATGAGTTAGTTACGGAATGATGCATTACGTAACGAGTAAAGAGACTTGCCGGTAACGAGATTGAACTAGGTATTGAGATACCGACGATCGAATCTCGGGCAAGTAACATACCGATGACAAAGGGAACAACGTATGTTGTTACACGGTTTGACCGATAAAGATCTTCGTAGAATATGTAGGAGCCAATATGAGCATCCAGGTTTCGCTGTTGGTTATTGACCGGAAACGTGTTTCGGTCATGTCTACATTGTTCTCGAACCCGTAGGGTCCGCATGCTTAAGGTTTTGATGATAGTTATATTATGAGTTTATGAGTTTTGATGTATCGAAGGAGTTCGGAGTCCCGGATGAGATCGGGTACATGACGAGGAGTCTCGAAATGGCTGAGACATAAAGATCGATATATTAGACGACTATATTCGGACTTCGAAAAGGTTCCGAGTGATTCGGGTATTTTTTGGAGTACCGGAGAGTTACGGAAATTCGCTGGGGAGCATATGGGCCTTATTGGGATTTAGGGGAAAGAGAGAGGAGAGGTTGGGCGCCCCCCAAGGCCTAGTCCGAATTGGACTAGGGGGAGGGGCTGCGCCCCCTCCTTCCTTCTCTTCTCTCTCCCCTTTCCTTGACTCCTACTCCTACTACTTGGAAGGGGGGGAATCCTACTCCCGGTGGGGGTAGGACTCCCCCTTGGTGCACCTCCTCCCTAGGCTGGCCGCCTTCCCCCTTGCTCATTTATAAACGGGGGCCAGGGGGGCACCCCATAGACACAACAACAATTGATCCCTTGGATCTCTTAGCCGTGTGCGGTGCCCCCCTCCACTATAGTCCACCTCGATAATATCGTAGCGATGCTTAGGCGAAGCCCTGCGAGAGTAGAACATCAAGATCATCACCACGCCGTCGTGCTGAAGGAACTCTCCCTCGACACTCGGCTGGATCAGAGTTCGAGGGACGTCATCGAGATGAACGTGTGCTAGAACTCGGAGGTGCCGTAGTTTCGGTGCTTGATCGGTCGGGCCGTGAAGACGTACGACTACATCAACCGCGTTGTTCTAACGCTTCCGCTTTCGGTCTATGAGGGTACGTGGACACACTCTCCCCTCTCGTTGCTATGCATCACCATGATCTTGCGTGTGCATAGGATTTTTTTTGAAATTACTACGTTCCTCAACAAGGTACACATCAATGTCATTGTCGGGTTGCTTAGGGCCTTGGATGAGAACTGGCATCATAATGAACTTCCGCTTCATGCACATCCAAGGAGGAAGGTTATACATACATAAAGTCATGCGCCAGGTGTCGGGGAACATTGCAGAAAATAAAAATTTTCCTACGGTTTCACGAAGATCCATCTATGAGTTCATCTAAGCAACGAGTGAAAGGAGAGATGCATCTACGTACCACTTTGTAGATCGCGAGCGGAAGCGTTCAAAAGAACGGGGTAAAAGTAGTCGTTCTCGTCGTGATCCTATCACCGGAGATCCTAGCACCGAACGGATGGCACCTCCGCGTTCAACACACATACCGTCAGCGTGACGTCTCCTCCGTCTTGATCCAGCAAGGGGGAAGGAGAGGTTGATGATGATCCAGCAGCACGACGCCGTGGTGGTGGATGCAGTAGGGCTTCGCCAAGCTGCTGCGGGAGGAGGACGAGGTGTAGCAGGGGGAGGGAGGCGCCAAGACACAGGGTGCGGCTGCCCTCACCCTTGACCTCCTTTATATAGGCCCCCAGGGGGGGGGGCGGCGGCCCTGGGAGATGCAATCTCCCAAGGGGGGCGGCGGCCAGGGGGGTGGAGTGCCCCCCAAGGCAAGTGGTGCCCCCCCACCTAGGGCTTTCAACCCTAGGCGCAGGGGAGGCCCAAGGGGGGGCGCACCAGCTCACTAGGGGCTGGTTCCCCTCCCACTTCAGCCCACGGGGCCCTCCGGTATAGGTGGCCTCACCCGGTGGACCCCCGGGACCCTTCCGGTGGTCCCAGTACAATACCGGGTGACCCCGAAACTTTCCCGATGGCCGAAACAACACTTCCTATATATAATTCTTTACCTCCGGACCATTCCGGAACTCCTCGTGACGTTCAGGGTCTCATCCGGGACTCCGAACAACATTCGGTCTACTGCATACTCATATTCATACAACCCTAGCATCACCGAACCTTAAGTGTGTAGACCCTACGGGTTCAGGAGACATGCAGACATGACCGAGACGGCTCTCCGGTCAATAACCAACAGCGGGATCTGGATACCCATGTTGGCTCCCACATACTCCTCGATGATCTCATTGGATGAACCACGATGTCGAGGATTCAATCAACCACATATACAATTCCCTTTGTCAGACGGTATGTTACTTGCCCGAGATTCGATCGTCGGTATCCCAATACCTTGTTCAATCTCGTTGCCGGCAAGTCACTTTACTCATACCGTAATGCATGATCCCGTGACCAGACACTTGGTCACATTGAGCTCATTATGATGATGCACTACCGAGTGGGCCCAGTGATACCTCTCCGTTATACGGAGTGACAAATCCCAGTCTCGATCCGTGTCAACCCAATGACACTTTCGGAGATACCGTAGTGCACCTTTATAGTCACCCGATTCTGCTGTGACGTTTGGTACACCCAAAGCACTCCTACGGTATCCGGGAGTTACACGATCTCATGGTCTAAGGAAAAGATACTTGACATTGGAAAAGCTCTAGCAAAACGAACTATACGATCTTGTGCTATGCTTAGGATTGGGTCTTGTCCATCACATCATTCTCCTAATGATGTGATCCCGTTATCAACGACATCTAATGTCCATAGTCAGGAAACCATGACTATCTGTTTATCAACGAGCTAGTCAACTAGAGGCTCACTAGGGACATATTATGGTCTATGTATTCGCACGTGTATTATGATTTCCGGATAATACAATTATAGCATGAATAAAGACAATTATCATGAACAAGGAAATATAATAATAATGCTTTTATTATTGCCTCTAGGGCATATTTCCAACAGTCTCCCACTTGCACTAGAGTCAATAATCAAGTTACATTGTGATGAATCGAACACCCATAGAGTTCTGGTGTTGATCATGTTTTGCTCGTGAAAGAGGTTTAGTCAACGGATCTGCGACATTCAGATCCGTATGTACTTTGCAAATATCTATGTCTCCATCTTGAACATTTTCACGGATGGAGTTGAAGCGACGCTTGATGTGCCTGGTCTTCTTGTGAAACCTGGGCTCTTTGGCAAGGGCAATAGCTCCAGTGTTGTCACAGAAGAGTTTGATCGGCCCCGACGCATTGGGTATGACTCCTATGTCGGTGATGAACTCCTTCACCCAAATTGCTTCATGCGCTACCTCTGAGGCTGCCATGTACTCCACTTCACATGTAGATCCCGCCACAATGCTCTGCTTGCAGCTGCACCAGCTTACTGCTCCACCATTCAACATATACACGTATCCGATTTGTGACTTAGAGTCATCCAGATCTGTGTCGAAGCTAGCATCGACATAACCCTTTACGGCGAGCTCTTCGTCACCTCCATAAACGAGAAACATGTCCTTTGTCCTTTTCAGGTACTTCAGGATATTCTTGACCACTGTCCAGTGTTCCTTGCCGAGATTACTTTGGTACCTTCCTACCAAACTTACGGCAAGGTTTACATCTGGTCTGGTACACAGCATGGCATACATAATATATCCTATGGCTGAAGCATAGGGGATGACACTCATCTCTTCTTTATCTTTTGCCGTGGTCGGGCATTGAGCTGAGCTCAATCTCACACCTTGCAATACAGGCAAGAACCCTTTCTTAGACTGATCCATTTTGAACTTCTTCAAAATCTTATCAAGGTATGTGCTTTGTGAAAGACCTATGAGGCGTCTCGATCTATCCCTATAGATCTTGATGCCTAATATGTAAGCAGCTTCTCCAAGGTCCTTCATTGAAAAACACTTATTCAAGTAGGCCTTAATGCTGTCCAAAAGTTCTATATCATTTCCCATCAAAAGTATGTCATCTACATATAATATGAGAAATGCTACAGAGCTCCCACTCACTTTCTTGTAAACGCAGGCTTCTCCATAAGTCTGCATAAACCTAAACGCTTTGATCATCTCATCAGAGCGAATGTTGCAACTCCGAGATGCTTGCACCAGCCCATAAATGGATCGCTGGAGCTTGCATACTTTGTTAGCATTCTTAGGATCGACAAAACCCTCCGGATGCATCATATACAGTTCTTCCTTAAGATGCCCGTTAAGGAATGCCATTTTGACGTCCATCTGCCATATCTCATAATCATAGTATGCGGCAATTGCTAACATGATTCGGATGGACTTCAGCTTCGCTACGGGAGAGAATGTCTCATCGTAGTCAACCCCTTGAACTTGCCGATAACCCTTAGCGACAAGTCGAGCTTTATAGATGGTAATATTACCATCTGCGTCCGTCTTCTTCTTAAAGATCCATTTGTTTTCTATCGCTCGCCGATCATTGGGAAAGTCAGTCAAAGTCCATACTTTGTTTTCATACATGGATTCTATCTCGGATTGCATGGCTTCAAGCCATTTGTTGGAATCTGGGCCCGCAATCGCTTCTTCATAGTTCGAAGGTTCACCGTTGTCTAACAACATGATTTCTAGGACAGGGTTGCCATACCACTCTGGTGTGGAACATGTCCTTGTGGACCTACGAGGTTCAGTAGCAACTTGATCCGAAGTACCTTGATCATCATTGATTCCCTCTCCAGTTGGTGTAGGCATCACATGAACATTTTCCTGATCTGCACTACTTTCCGGTTCAAGAGGTAGTACTTCATCGAGTTCTACTCTCCTCCCACTTAATTCTTTTGAGAGAAACTCTTTTTCCAGGAAGGATCCGTTCTTGGCAACAAAGGTCTTGCCCTCGGATCTTAAGTAGAAGGTATACCCAATGGTTTCCTTAGGGTATCCTATGAAGACACATTTTTTCGACTTGGGTTCAAGCTTTTCAGGTTGTAGTTTCTTGACATAAGCATCGCATCCCCAAACTTTTAGAAATGACAGCTTAGGTTTCTTCCCAAACCATAATTCATACGTTGTCGTCTCAACGGATTTAGACGGTGCCCTATTTAAAGTGAATGTAGCTGTCTCTAGAGCGTACCCCCAAAATGATAGTGGTAAATCGGTAAGAGACATCATAGACCGCACCATATCCAATAGAGTGCGATTACGACGTTCGGACACACCGTTACGCTGAGGTGTTCCAGGCGGCGTGAGTTGTGAAATGATTCCACATTTCCTTAAGTGTGTGCCAAATTCGTGACTTAAATATTCTCCTCCACGATCTGATCGTAGGAACTTTATCTTTCGGTCACGTTGATTCTCTACCTCATTCTGAAATTCCTTGAACTTTTCAAAGGTCTTAGACTTGTGTTTCATCAAGTAGACATACCCATATCTACTCAAGTCATCAGTGAGAGTGAGAACATAACGATATCCTCCGTGAGCCTCAACGCTCATTGGACCGCACACATCGGTATGTATGATTTCCAATAAGTTGGTTGCTCGCTCCATTGTTCCGGAGAACGGAGTCTTGGTCATTTTTCCCATGAGGCATGGTTCGCATGTGTCAAATGATTCATAATCGAGAGACTCTAAAAGTCCATCAGCATGGAGCTTCTTCATGTGCTTGAAACCAATGTGACCAAGGCGGCAGTGCCACAAGTATGTGGGACTACCGTTATCAACTTTACATCTTTTGGTATTCACGCTATGAATATGTGTAACATTACGTTCGAGATTCATTAAGAATAAACCATTGACCATCGGGGCATGACCATAAAACATATCTCTCATATAAATAGAACAACCATTATTCTCGGATTTAAATGAGTAGCCATCTCAGATAAACGAGATCCGATACAATGTTCATGCTCAAACTTGGCACTAAATAACAATTATTGAGGTTCATAACTAATCCCGTGGGTAAATGTAGAGGTAGCGTGCCGACGGTGATCACATCGACCTTGGAACCATTCCCGACGCGCATCGTCACCTCGTCCTTCGCCAGTCTCCGCTTATTCCGTAGCTCCTGCTGTGAGTTACAAATATGAGTAACGACACCGGTATCAAATACCCAGGAGTTACTAGAAGTACTGGTAAGGTACACATCAATTACATGTATATCAAATATACCTTTAGTGTTGCCGGCCTTCTTGTCCGCTAAGTATTTGGGGTAGTTCCGCTTCCAGTGACCCTTCCCTTTGCAATAAAAGCACTCCATCTCAGGCTTGGGTCCATTCTTTGACTTCTTCCCGGCAACTGGCTTACCAGGCGCGGCAACATCTTTGCCGTCCTTCTTGAAGTTCTTCTTACCCTTGCCTTTCTTGAACTTAGTGCTCTTATTGACCATCAACACTTGATGTTCTTTCTTGATTTCAACTTCTGCTGACTTCAGCATTGAAAATACTTCAGGAATGGTCTTCACCATCCCCTGCATATTGTAGTTCAACACAAAGCTCTTGTAGCTCGGTGGGAGCGACTGAAGGATTCTGTCAATGACCGCCTCATCCGGGAGGTTGATCTCCAGCTGGGACAGGCGGTTGTGCAACCCAGACATTTTGAGTATGTGCTCACTGACAGAACTGTTTTCCTCCATCTTACAACTATAGAACTTGTCGGAGACTTCATATCTCTCGACCCGGGCATGAGCTTGAAAAACCATTTTCAGCTCCTCGAACATCTCATATGCTCTGTGTTTCTCAAAATGCTTTGGAGCCCCGGTTCTAAGCTGTAAAGCATGCCGCACTGAACGAGGGAGTAATCATCAGCACGTGACTGCCAAGAATTCATAACGTCTTGGTTCTCTGGGATGGGTGCTTCACCTAGCGGTTCATCTAGGACATATGCTTTATTGGCTGCTATGAGGATGATCCTCAGGTTCCGGACCCAGTCCGAATAGTTGCTGCCATCATCTTTCCGCTTGATTTTCTCTAGGAACACGTTGAAGTTCATGTTGACATGAGCGTTGGCCATTTGATTTACAAGACATATTTTGCAAAGATTTTAGACTAAGTTCATGATAATTAAGTTCATCTAATCAAATTATTTAATGAACTCCCACTCAGATTGACATCCCTCCAGTCATCTAAGTGTTACATGATCCGAGTCGACTAGGAAGTGTCCGATCATCACGTGAGACGGACTAGTCATCATCGGTGAACATCTCCATGTTGATCGTATCTTCCATAAGACTCATATTCGACCTTTCGGTCTCTTGTGTTCCGAGGTCATGTCTATACATGCTAGGCTCGTCAAGTTAACCCTAAGTGTTTTGCATGTGTAAATCTGTCTTACACCCGTTGTATGTGAACGTAAGGATCTATCACACCCGATCATCACGTGGTGCTTCGAAACGACAAACTTTAGCAACGGTGCACAGTTAGGGGGAACACTTTCTTGAAATTATTATAAGGGATCATCTTATTTACTACCGCCGTTCTAAGTAAACAAGATGCATAAAACATAATAAACATCACATGCAATTATATAGTAGTGACATAATATGGACAATATCATATAGCTCCTTCGATCTCCATCTTTGGGGCTCCATGATCATCTTCGTCACCGGCATGACACCATGATCTCCATCATCATGATCTCCATCATTGTGTCTTCATGAAGTTGCCACGCCAACGACTACTTCTACTTCTATGGCTAACGCGTTTAGCAATAAAGTAAAGTAATTTACATGGCGTTCTTCAATGACACGCGGGTCATACAAAAATAAAGACAACTCCTATGGCTCCTGCCGGTTGTCATACTCATCGACATGCAAGTCGTGATTCCTATTACAAGAACATGATCTCATACATCACAATATATCATTCATCATTCATCACAACTTCTGGCCATATCACATCACATGACAATTGCTGCAAAAACAAGTTAGACGTCCTCTAATTGTTGTTGCATCTTTTACGTGGCTGCAATTGGGTTCTAGCAAGAACGTTTTCTTACCTACGAATAACCACAACGTGATTTTGTCAACTTCTATTTACCCTTCATAAGGACCCTTTTCATCGAATCCGCTCCAACTAAAGTAGGAGAGACAGACACCCGCTAGCCACCTTATGCAACTAGTGCATGTCAGTCGGTGGAACCTGTCTCATGTAAGCGTACGTGTAAGGTCGGTCTGGGCTGCTTCATCCCACAATACCGCTGAAGCAAGAAAAGACTAGTAGTGGAAAGCAAGTTGACAAGATCCACGCCCACAACAGATTTGTGTTCTACTCGTGCAATAGAGAACTACGCATAGACCTAGCTCATGATGCCACTGCTGGGAACGTTGCAGAAAATAAAAAATTTCCTACGGTTTCACCAAGATCCATCTATGAGTTCATCTAAGCAACGAGTGAAAGGAGAGATGCATCTACATACCACTTTGTAGATCGCGAGCGGAAGCGTTCAAAAGAACAGGGTTGAAGTAGTCGTTCTCGTCGTGATCCTATCACCGGAGATCCTAGCGCCGAACGGACGGCACCTCCGCGTTCAACACACGTACGGTCAGCGTGACGTCTCCTCCGTCTTGATCCAGCAAGGGGGAAGGAGAGGTTGATGATGATCCAGCAGCACGACGGCGTGGTGGTGGATGCAGCAGAACTCCGGCAGGGCTTCGCCAAGCTGCTACGGGAGGAGGACGAGGTGTAGCAGGGGGAGGGAGGCGCCAAGACATAGGGTGCGGCTTCCCTCCCCCTTGCCCTCCTTTATATAGGCCCCCGGGGGGCACCGGCCCTGGGAGATGCAATCTCCCAAGGGGGGCGGCGGCCAGGGGGGTGGAGTGCCCCCCAAGGCAAGTGGTGCGCCCCCCCTAGGGTTTTTAACCCTAGGCGCAGGGGAGGCCCAGGAGGGGCGCACCAGCCCACTAGGAGCTGGTTCCCCTCCCACTTCAGCCCACGGGGCCCTCCGGGATAGGTGGCCCCACCCGGTGGACCCCCGGGACCCTTCCGGTGGTCCCGATACAATACCGGGTGACCCCGAAACTTTCCCGGTGGCTGAAACAGCACTTCATATATATAATTCTTTACCTCCGGACCATTCCGGAACTTCTCGTGACATCCGGGATCTCATCCGGGACTCCGAACAACATCCGGTCTGCTGCATACTCATATGCATACAACCCTAGCGTCACCGAACCTTAAGTGTGTAGACCCTACGGGTTCGGGAGACATGCAGACATGACCGAGATGGCTCTCCGGTCAATAACCAACAGCGGGATCTGGATACCCATGTTGGCTCCCACATACTCCTCGATGATCTCATTAGATGAACCACGATGTCGAGGATTCAATCAACCACATATACAATTCCCTTTGTCAGACGGTATGTTACTTGCCCGAGATTCGATCGTCGGTATCCCAATACCTCGTTCAATCTCATTGCCGGCAAGTCACTTTACTCGTACCGTAATGCATGATCCCGTGACCAGACACTTGGTCACATTGAGCTCATTATGATGATGCACTACCGAGTGGGCCCAGTGATACCTCTCTGTTATACGGAGTGACAAATCCCAGTCTCGATCCGTGTCAACCCAACAGACACTTTCGGAGATACCTGTAGTGCACCTTTATAGTCACCCAGTTAAGTTGTGACGTTTGGTACACCCAAAGCACTCCAACAGTATCTGGGATTTACACGATCTCATGGTCTAAGGAAAAGATACTTGACATTGGAAAATCTCTAGCAAAATGAACTATACGATCTTGTGCTATGCTTAGGACTGGGTCTTCTCCATCACATCATTCTCCTAATGATGTGATCCCGTTATCAACGACATCTAATGTCCATAGTCAGGAAACCATGACTATCTATTGATCAACGAGCTAGTCAACTAGAGGCTCACTAGGGACATATTATGGTCTATGTATTCACACGTGTATTACAATTTCCGGATAATACAATTATAGCACGAATAAAGACAATTATCATGAACAAGGAAATATAATAATAATGCTTTTATTATTGCCTCTAGGGCATATTTCCAACACCAGGTGCTGTGATTGCTGCTCTGCTCCCCGAAAGGATTAATGCCATCCGCACTTAAACCAAACCATACGTTCCTTGGGCCACGTGCAAACTCAGCCCAGTACTCTCTCTCAAGTTTTCTCCACTGCGACCCGTCAGCGGGTGCTCTCAACTTCCCGTCTTTCTTACGGTCTTGACTGTTCCATTGCATCAACTTGCCATGCTCTTTGTTTCTGAACAGTCGTTTCAACCGTGGTATTATAGGAGCATACCACATCACCTTCGCAGGAACTCTCTTCCTGCGGGGCTCGCCGTCAACATCGCCAGGGTCATCTCGTCTGATTTTATACCGCAATGCACCGCATACCGGGCATGCATTCAAATCCTCGTACGCACCGCGGTAGAGGATGCAGTCATTAGGGCATGCATGTATCTTCTGCACCTCCAATCCTAGAGGGCATACGACCTTCTTTGTTGCGTACGTACTGTCGGGCAATTCATTATCCTTTGGAAGCTTCTTCTTCAATACTTTCAGTAGCTTCTCAAATCCTTTGTCAGGCACAGCATTCTCTGCCTTCCACTACAGTAATTCCAGTACGTTACCCAGCTTTGTGTTGCCATATTCGCAATTGGGGTACAACCCTTTTTTGTGATCCTCTAACATGCGATCGAACTTCAGCTTCTCCTTTTCACTTTCGCATTGCGTCCTTGCATCAACAATGACCCGACGGAGATCATCATCGAGCACATCGTCTGGTTCCTCTTGATCTTCAGCAGCTTCCCCCGTTCTAGCATCATTGGGCACATCGTCTGGTTCCTCTTGATCTTCAGCAGCTCCCCCCCGTTGCAGCATCACCGTATTCAGGGGGCACATAGTTGTCGTCGTCCTCTTCTTCTTTGTCGTCTTCCATCATAACCCCTATTTTTCCGTGCCTTGTCCAAACATTATAGTGTGGCATGAAACCCTTGTAAAGCAGGTGGGTGTGAAGGATTTTTCGGTCAGAGTAAGACTTCATATTCCCACATTTAGTGCATGGACAACACATAAAAACATTCTTATTGTTTGCCTCAGCCACTTCGAGAAAATTATGCACGCCCTTAATGTACTCGGAGGTGTGTCTGTCACCATACATCCATTGTCGGTTCATCTGCGTGCATTATATATAATTATGTGTGTCAAAAGTAAGAAACTCAGACAAATATCTATCTAAAGTAAGAAAATCAGACATGTATCAGAAAGAAGATAAGAACAAGAGGCTCATCACGGTGGTGCTGGCGAAGAGATCGGCGTGGGCGATCAACGGCGGTGAAAACGGGGACGGGGCGTGACGGACAGCTAAATCTAGAAAAATCTCGGAAAAAACAGAGCTCCAAGGTCGAGCTTCGAGAGGAGAAAGCTTAACTAGTGTGGCTTGGGCATTTCATTGAACACCTCATGTGCATAGGAGGTGAACTAGAGCACCCAAATGCCCTCTCCTCGCCGGATTGAAAAAACAGAGCACTGTGGAGTGCTCTGCCGCGGCTGTGGGTATATATAGGCAAGTTATTTGTCCTGGTTCATGGCATGAACCGGGACTAAAGCCCCCCCTTCTGTCCCGGTTCAAGCCACGAACCGAGACTAATGGTTGTGGGCGAGGAGCGAGGACAGGCACGAACCGGGACAAATGGTTCCATACGAATCGGGACTAATGCCCACGAGGCCCCGGCCGGCCCCCTGGGCTCACGAACCGAGTCTAATACCCCCCATGGGTCCCGGTTCTTGAAGAACCGGGACTAATGGGCTGGCCAGGCCCGAACGATAGTCCTGTTTTCTACTAGTGAAGGTTGTATCGGCTAGGTGAGTATCAATTTTCTTTATGATTACGAGCACTGATCTTACAGTTTGGAGATATTTGTTGTATATTGATACGTCTCCAACGTATCTACTTTTCCAAACACTTTTGCCCTTGTTTTGTACTCTAACTTGCATGATTTGAATGAAACTAACCCGGACTGGCGTTGTTTTCAGCAGAACTGCCATGATGTTGTTTTATGTGTAGAAAACAAAAGTTCTCGGAATGTCCTGAAAATCCACGGAGGCACTTTTTGGAAAATATAAAAAATACTGGAGAAAGAATCAAGACCAGGGGGACCACACCCTGTCCACGAGGGTGGGGGGCGCGCCCTCCCCCTTGGGCGCGCCCCCTGTCTCGTGGGCCCCCTGATGATCCACCGACCTCAACTCCAACTCTATATATTCCATCTCATGGAGAAAAAAATCAGAGAGAAAGTTTCATCATGTTTTACGATACGGAGCCTCCGCCAAGTCCTAATCTCTCGGGAGGGCTGATTTGGAGTCCGTTCGGGGCTCCGGAGAGGGGGATTCGTCGCTGTCGTCATCATCAACCATCCTCCATCACAAATTTCATGATGCTCACCGCCGTGCGTGAGTAATTCCATCGTAGGCTTGCTGGACGGTGATGGGTTGGATGAGATTAACCATGTAATCAAGTTAGTTGTGTTAGGGTTTGATCCCTAGTATCCACTATGTTCTGACATTGATGTTGCTATGACTTTGCTATGCTTAATGCTTGTCACTATGGCCCGAGTGCCATGATTTCAGATCTAAACCTATTATGTTTTCATGAATATATGTGTGTTCTTGATCCTATCTTGCAGGTCTATAGTCACCCATTATGTGTTATGATCCGACAACCCCGAAGTGACAATAATCGGGATACTTCTCGGTGATGACCGTAGTTTGAGGAGTTCATGTATTCACTATGTGTTAATGCTTTGTTCCGATTCTCTATTAAAAGGAGGCCTTAATATCCCTTAGTTTCCGCTAGGACCCCGCTGCCACAGGAGGGTAGGACAAAAGATGTCATGCAAGTTCTTTTCCATAAGCATGTATGAATATATACGGAATACATGCCTACATTACATTGATGAACCGGAGCTAGTTCTGTGTCACCCTATGTTATAGCTATTACATGAGGAATCGCATCTGACATAATTATCCATCACTGGTCCGTTGCCTACAAGCTTTTCACATATTGTGCTTCGCTTATTTACTTTTCCGTTGCTTTTGTTACAATTACTACAAAACCCAAAAACATTACTTTTTCTACCGTTACCTTTATTATCATACTACTTTGCTACTAAATACTTTGCTGTAATACTAAGTTATCCAGGTGTGGTTGAATTGACAACTCAACTGCTAATACACAAGAATATTCTTTGGCTCCCCTTGTGTCGAATCAATAAATTTGGGTTGAATACTTTACACTCGAAAGCTGTTGCGATCCCCTACACTTGTGGGTTATCAAGACTAATTTTTGGCGCCGTTGGCGGGGAGCATAGGTCTATTCTCTGAGTCACTTGGGATTTATATCTGTTGATCACTATGACGAACTTGAAAGACGAAAGAATCAAGATTTTGCCCTCAACTACGAGGGGAGGAAAGGAACTGCCATCTAGCTCTGCACTAGATTCTCCTTATGTTATTAGTAAACTTGCGACACCTAAACCTGCTACTGCTATGAATTCTAATATGTCACATGTTATTGATGATGCCACTTCTGCTATGCATGACACTTATGATGAAACTACTTCTGTGCGTGATACTACTTTGCCATTAGGTGAATTTCTTGATGAACAACTTGCTAGGGCTAGAAAGAATGAAATTATTGAAGATGCTATTATTGATGATAGTGATGATGAAAGCTGTCCCAATGATTATGAATTGCTTGTTGTTCCTGAGGGTTTTGTTATGAATGAAGAAGCTGCTAGAGCTATCTTATCTTGCAATGATAGATATGATCTTAAGAAATTATTAGCCAAATGGAAGCAGCAATCTCTTAATGCTAGAATGAAACCTGACCCTGCTTTTGCTACTTCACCTATTTGTGTTAGTGATAAGGATTATGACTTCTTTGTTGATCCTGCAATTATTACTGTAGTTGAATCTGATCCTTTTTATGGTCTTGAATATGAAACTATTGTGGCACATCTTACCAAGTTGAATGATATAGCTACCCTATTCACTCATGATGATAAATCTCGCTATTTTTATATCCTTAAGATATTTCCGTTCTCGTTAAAGGGTGATGCTAAGACTTGGTATAATTCTCTTGCTCCTGGTTGTGTGCGTAGTCCCCAAGATATGATTTATTACTTCTCTGCTAAATATTTCCCCGCTCATAAGAAACAAGCTGCCTTGCGGGAAATATATAATTTTGTGCAAATCAAAGAAGAGAGTCTCCCACAAGCTTGGGGAGGCTTCTCCGATTACTAATGCTTTGCTCGATCATCCTCTCAAGAAAAATGAAATACTTGATATCTTTTATAATGGACTAACCGATGCTTCCAAGGACTACTTGGATAGTTGTGCTGGTTGTGTTTTCAGGGAAAGAACAGTCGACGAGGTTGAATTACTATTGAATAATATGTTGACTAATGAAAATAATTGGACTCTTCCTGAGCCAATTCCTGAGGCAATTCCTAAACCAATTGAGCCGACTCCCGAGCCTATTCCTAAACCCACTCCGAAGAAGAGAGGTGTTTTATTTCTCAGTCCTGAAGATATGCAAGAGACAAAGAAATCAATGAAAGAAAAAGGTATTAAAGCTGAAGATGTTAAGAATTACCACCTACTGAAGAAATACATGGTCTTAATATACCACTTGTCGAAGAACCACATTGTCTAGATAACCCGATACAGGTAGTAAAGGTAAATTCTCTCTATAGATATGATAAAGTTGAAATCCCCTCTACTAAATTTCATAGCCCATGCTTAGATGAATTTGATGACTTCATGGCTAGACAAGAAAGTTTTAATGCTTATGTTGGTAGAGAGTTAAAGAATAATGCTTTCAAGATAGGACGCGTGAGCGATAATATGGCTAGAGTTCAAGGTGAACTTAAACTCATTAGCAAATATGTTTCTATGGTTGCTACTCAAGTTGAGCAAGTACTTAAAGCTCAAAATGATTTGCTTGATGAATTAAATAATAAGAATGACTTTGTTGTTAGAGTGGCTACTAGAACTGGTAGAATGACTCAGGAACCTTTGTATCCTGAAAGCCACTCTAGGAGAATCGAGCAAGATTCTCAGAGAAATAATTTAGAGGCACCTAGTTCTTCTAACAAGAAGAAAAAGAAAGATGATAGAACTTTGCATGCTTCTAGTGAACCTACTATAGACACACCTGAGAATCCCAATGATATCTCTGTTTCTGATGCTGAAACACAATCAGGTGAAGAACATGAACCTAGTGATAATGTTAATGATAATGTTCATGTTGATGCTCAACCTAGCAAAAACAATGAAGTAGAAATTGAACCTGTTGTTGATCTTGATAACCCACAATCAAAGAGTCAACATTATGATAAGAGAGATTTTTCTTCTAGGAAGCACGGTAAAGAAATAGAACTATGGGTTCAGAAACCCATGCCCTTTCCTCCTAAACCATCCAAGACAAAGGATGATGAGGATTTTGAGGGCTTTGCTGAAATGATTAGACATATTTTCTTACGTATGCGCTTAACTGATATGCTTAAAGTAAATCCTTATGCTAAATATATGAAGGATATCATCACAAACAAAATAAAGATACCGGAAGCTGAAATTTCCACCATGCTTGCTAATTACACTTTTAAGGGTGGAATAGCAAAGAAACTTGGAGATCCAGTGATACCAACTATACCATGCTCCATTAAAAGAAATTATGTTAGAACTGCTTTATGTGATCTTGGAGCCGGTGTTAGTGTTATGCCTCTTTCTTTATACCGTAGACTTGAATTGTATAAGTTGACACCTACTGAAATATCTTTGCAAATGGCTGATAAATCAACTGCTATACCTGTCAGTATTTGTGAAGATGTGCCTGTTGTGGTTGCAAATGTCACTATCTTAACGGACTTTGTTATTCTTGATATTCCCGAGGACGACAGTATGTCAATTATCCTTGGTAGACCTTTTTTGAATACTGCACGGGATGTTATTGATTGCAACAAAGGCAATGCCACTTTTCATGTTAATGGCAATGGGCATACGGTACACTTTTCGAGGAAACAATCTCAAGTTCATAGCATCAATTCTATTGGAAAAGTTCCAACTATCATTATTGGAGGTTTTGAATTTCCTCTCCCTATTGTCAAGAAAAAGTATGATATTCTTATTGTTGGGGATTTTTTTCATACCCCCGTTGAGGTAACTTAGTGTTATTCGAAATTTCTCCGGTTCTGTGTTATTCGGAATGAGTTTGTTAACAAGACTTGATCAACCTTGTTAGTGGATTCCTTTTGATGATCACGAGATGGATGGAACTAGAAGGCACAACCTTCTGTACCCTCTTTTTACTTTCTGTTATTTGGAATAAATAAAGCAAAAATAGTATTATCCGTCTGTTTTCTGAATTATTCGTGCATTAAAAAATATCCCAAAAATAAAAGTGCTCCAAATGCCCTGCAAATTTAGTATGATTTTTTTATGGAATATTTGAGGATTTTAGGCACTGAAATCACTGCAGGAGGGGCAAGAACCAGGCCAAGAGAGTGGAGGGCGTGCCCATTGAGGGATTCCTGGATAAGGGTGAAGGAAATATGCCCTAGAGGCAATAATAAAGTTATTATTTATTTCCTTATTTCATGATAAATGTTTATTATTCATGCTATAGTTGTATTAACCGGAATCATAATACATGTGTGAATACATAGACAAACATAGTGTCACTAGTATGCCTCTACTTGACTAGCTCATTAATCAAAGATGGTTATGTTTCCTAACCATAGACACGTGTTGTCATTTGATTAATGGGATCACATCATTAGGAGAATGATGTGATTGACATGACCCATTCCCTTAGCCTAGCACTTGATCGTTTAGTATGTTGCTATTGCTTTCTTCATGACTTATACATGTTCCTGTAACTATGAGAATTATGCAACTCCCGTTTACCGGAGGAACACTTTGGGTGCTACCAAACTCACAATGTAACTGGGTGATTATAAAGGAGTACTACAGGTGTCTCCAAAGGTACATTTTGGGTTGGCGTATTTCGAGATTAGGTTTTGTCACTCCGGTTGTCGGAGAGGTATCTCTAGGCCCTCTCGGTAATGCATATCACTATAAGCCTTGCAAGCAATGTAGCTAATGAGTTAGTTACGGAATGATGCATTACGTAACGAGTAAAGAGACTTGCCGGTAACGAGATTGAACTAGGTATTGGATACCGACGATCGAATCTCGGGCAAGTAACATACCGATGACAAAGGGAACAGTATGTTGTTATGCAGTTTGACCGATAAAGATCTTCATAGAATATGTAGGAGCCAATATGGGCATCCAGGTTCCGCTATTGGTTATTGGCCAAGAATAGTTCTAGGTCATGTCTACATAGTTCTCGAACCCGTAGGGTCCGCACGCTTAAGGTTTCGATGACAGTTATATTATGAGATTATGAGTTTTGATGTACCGAAGGAGTTCGGAGTCCCGGATGAGATCGGGGACATGACGAGGAGTCTCGAAATGGTGGAGACGTAAAGATCGATATATTGGACGACTATCTTCGGAGTTCGGAAAGGTTCCGAGTCATTCGAGTATTTTTCGGAGTACCGGAGAGTTACGGGAATTCGCCGGGGAGTATATGGGCCTTATTGGGCCATACGGGAATAGAGGAGAGAGGCCGAAAGGAAGGAGGCGCGCAGCCCCCCTCTGGTCCGAATTGGACAAGGGGTGCAGCCCCCTTTCCTTCCTCCTCTCCCCCTCTTTCCTTCTCTCCTACTCCAACAAGGAAGGGGGGAGTCCTACTCCCGGTGGGAGTAGGACTCCTCCTGGCGCGCCCCTCCTGACCGGCTGAACCACTCCCCCTTGCTCCTTTATATACGGGGGCAGGGGGGCACCTCTAGGCACAACAACACAAGTTGATCTACGGATCATTCCTTAGCCGTGTGCGGTGCCCCCCTCCACCATATTCCACCTCGGTCATATCGTCGTGGAGTTTAGGCGAAGCCCTGTGCCAGTAGAACATCATCATCGTCACCACGTCGTCGTGCTGACGGAACTCATCCCCGAAGCTTTGCTGGATCGGAGCCTGGGGATCGTCATCGAGCTGAACATGTGCTGAACTCGGAGGTGCCGTACGTTCGGTACTTAGATCGGTCGAATCATGAAGACGTACGACTACATCAACCGCGTTGTCATAACGCTTCCGCTTACGGTCGACGAGGGTACGTGGACAATACTCTCCCATCTCATTGCTATGCCATCACCATGATCTTGCGTGTGCGTAGGAATTTTTTTGAAATTACTACGTTCCCCAACAGTGGCATCCGAGCCTAGGTTTTATGCGTTGATGTTATATGCACGAGTAGAACACAAATGAGTTGTGGGCGATACAAGTCATACTGCTTACCAACATGTCATACTTTGGATGGGCGGTATTGTTGGATGAAGCGGCCCGGACCGACATTACGCGTACGATTACGCGAGACTGGTTTTACTGCTGTGCTTTGCACACAGGTGACTAGCGGGTGTCTGTTTCTCCAACTTTAGTTGAACCGAGTGTGGCTACGCCCGGTCCTTGCGAAGGTTAAAACAACACTAACTTGACGAACTATCGTGTGGTTTTGATGCGTAGGTAATAACGGTTCTTGCTAAGCCCGTAACAGCCACGTAAAATTTGCAACAACAAAGTAGAGGACGTCTAACTTATTTTTGCAGGGCATGTTGTGATGTGATATGTTCAAGACGTGATGAGATATAAGTTGTTGTATGGTATGATCATGTTTTGTAGAAGTTATCGGCAACTGGCAGAAGCCCTATGGTTGTCTCTTTGTTGCATAAGATGCAAGTGCCAAATAATTGCTTTACTTTATCGCTATGCGATAGCAATAGTTGCAAGAGCAATAGTTGGTGAGACGACCATGTGACGACACATTGATATAGATCAAGATGATGAAGACCATGGTGTCGTGCCGGTAATGATAGAGATCGTGACAGTACTTTGGAGATGGAGATCAAAGGCGCAAGATGATCATGGCCATATCATGTTGCATATTTTGATTGCATATGATGTTTATCTGTTATACATCTTATTCTGTTTTGTTTGACGGTAGCATTATAAGATGATCTCTCACTAAATTATCAAGAAGTGTTCTCCCTGAGTATGCACCGTTGCGAAAGTTCTTCGTGCTGAGACACCACGTGATGATCGGGTGTGATAGGCTCTACGTTCAAATACAACGGGTGCAAAACAGTTGCACACGCGGAATACTCACTACTAGAAAAACCCCTACTAATGGCGCACCTAATTTGGCCATTAATGGCGCATCTGTGGTGCGCCATTACTAGAACGCCATTAGTAATTTTTACTAATGGCGCATCACTGGTGAGCCATTAGTATCTGGTATACTAATGGCGCACCACTGGTGCGCCATTAGTATAGACCAGGGTGCGCCATTAGTATGCCTCCCAGGGGCCATGTATACCCAGGTGCTTTGGCATACTAATGGCGCACTACAACTGGATGCGCCATTAGTAACCGCGACATACTAATGGCGCACTATCCAGTGATGCGCCATTAGTATGCTTTGTCATACTAATGGCGCACTGTCATGTGATGCGCCATTAGTATGAATATTAGGTTTTTTTATTTTTTATTTTCTGTTTTTTGCATAGGTTACAAAATGTATAATTTGACAAAATATAGACAGCACACATCAACAACAGATTCATCTAATACAATAGAAGATTAGTCTTTGAATACAATTCATCATATTAGTCTCCGAATACAATTCATCATATTAGTCTCCGAATTGAAAAGACCGAACAAAGATAGAACATTATATTACAAGTCTCGAGACCGCGAGTAGCGAGTTTGTCTTCACATTACAAGTCGATATCGATCATCTAAACTACCATCACATAGAAGAGAGCTGCGGTCATCACGATGAGCATCATCACGATGAAACTCGCTTCATCCGGTTCCTCCAACGCCCCTCCCTCTCCCGCTAGATAGCAGGCGATCTAGATTCGCCTTGGCCCTAGTGGTGTACCCTTTGTAATCATTACCGCTGAATCGGTGAACCTGTCTCCGACACTCCTCCCACCATCGTAGACTCCGAACCTTACCCTTGTACACGACATACGCCGGCATCGCTATGCACTAGCCCAACGAAATGTTAGTACCAATTCACGCACAATACATAAGCAATATATAAGTATGCAATAGAACGATCGGAAGAGAAAAGCAAAACATTAATAGCATCGATTACATCTAAGTTGAACGACTCTCGAAACCAAAGAGACATACTACAAGTTCATTAAAGTTTAATTACAACATGAGTCGATGTTTCGAGAACCAGACACAAGATCACCGCTTTCGACTCGACTCAAGGGACCGGAGCGTGGATGAAGCCACCGCTCATCGTGGGAGTCATGAAATAACGGTTGTTGTCAGCCTGCATTTGTAGCATTGTGTCGATGTCACCGTTGGACGGTTGATTGTTGAGGTAGAACTGCCCCGAGGTACGGCGACATCTTGATGGATGATTTCCGCAAACTCCATCGGATGCGAAAGAATTCTTGTCGAGGTCTGCGTCCCGGATTGCCGACACGCTTTTGCCCAATCTTTGAGTTTACTCGGTAGCGAAGTTGATGATGGTCCCGCACGATCGCCGCATGTGATGGATGGCATAGTAGGCACCCTTATGACCGCCAGCGGCTTGCTTGACGCAGAGAACGTCAGACAGTGGGAGAACACATGCTTGCCGTACTTACGAATAGGCTTGGTGAAGGTGCCTCCAGATTTGGCGTAGCCGGGGAGAACATCATCAAGAACCTTCTTGACATTTGTGTAGTCTACGTTCGACTGACGGTCCGGGTCAAAATACGTGGCCATGGAATATTTGGGGCTTAGGAGGATGAGCGTGCAACGTGTGTCACTGCAGAAAACACGGAATGTTAAAAGAAAAACGATCGAAATGTAAGAATTCATATGTTACGGGCCGGTTGAGGGAGGACTTACTCGGGAAAGTAAGGCACGAGGAAGTTATCCTTATCTTGGTTTGCCAGAATGACGCCTTCGAGGTAAGAACTCGCGACTTGCGGTCCCCGCCACTGCCCAAGATCTTGGCACGCATGTAGAAGTGGTCGACTATCACGATGTCCGGGTCTTGTTGCGAATGATCCGCATCTCCATACTCAGCGAAAATAGCCGAACGAAGGTGTAGTGCAGCGGATGAAGGTTCAACATAGCGTGGATGTCATCAAAACGCAGGACGATCGTACGCCCGATGGAGTTATCCACAAAGCCCTTGCCCTCTGGCACCTTGGCCGCGAAAACCGAGTATGCCACATCCTTCTCTCTGAGACGCCGCTTCTCCAAAGAAAGAACACTGTCATGCAGACTCCGCATAGCACCGGTTGCAACATTGAGCATATTTGTCGGTAGCATCGCCCTACCCGCCACATGCACCCTCCTCGAGATATCCTGCGGTGAAGGTGGCCCGTCCTGAGCATGGATCGTACTCGGTGCCGGCTGGCTCGCACCCTTCTTAGTCTTTCTTTTGCGTGCCTTCTTCTTCTCCTGTAATGGGACCGAGTTCTGCTCACAGACTGCCTTCTTGAGTGTGTTGGGGCTGATAATATTTCGCACCTCGCCTATCTGAGGCTCGGTGAAGTCGGCAGCTGGAGGCGTCTCCTGAGAGCTGAACGCTAGATGGCGCCTGTTGTAACTTGGCTTCTCCGCGGTACCAGCTAGATCGCACACGTCTTTTGTTGGGTTTGGTTCTTGAGAAGGAGGCCCCATGAAGTCGCCATCGTACCCATGATCGGCAAAGTACTGATCGACGTTGCCAAATGTATCATCGTTGTCGTCGTCGTCGTTCTGATCCTGTGCCATATGCATGTTTGGATCCAGTGGCATAGGGATGTCCGGCACCGTTGCGGCGGTCTTGCCATGGGGCCGACTTGGCACCGGTACGACTGGCGGTGTTGTCTTTGGGGTGGTGTCCCCGCCCCCAACGAATCTGCCTTCGCCAGCAGGGGCCAGCTCAGCAGCGCCGAGGGTCATCACGTCATCATCGCCGCCCCGACGGGTCGAATCGGAGGTAACAAGTCGTCGCAGCCTGGCAGCACCCGAACCAGTTGAACCCTAAACAAGTTGGGTGGCATCTGGGTACCATGGAACAAGGGGTTGCCCGGTTGAACGATTTTGCCCTTGGCAACATCGACCAACTCGTTGTTCACGAAGTGGAGGAGAGCACGAACGTCGGCGGCGCCTCTCGAAAACATGTAGGGCGCCGGGGATGCCCATCAAAGGCAAGGAGATGAAGTCCTCGGCGAGAGAGGCTTAATTAGTTACCGTGATGATGGCGTCGAGCTCGGCTAATGTCGACGCACCGCCAACGGCGGGCGTGCAGCTGACGGAGGGGCCGCTTGCTGAAGAGGTGCCGCCCGGCGTACACCCGGGTGCATTAAGCTCCCGTGCCGGCGTCGGAGACACCAATGCCGCCTCCGCCGGAGGCACCAATGGCCCCGCCATCGCATTATGCGAGTTGCTGGCCGTGAAGCTAGGAATCGGGGGCGGCCCCTGTTGGCCGCCCGCAATCCACGCACTCAACCCCGAGATCAAGGTAGGCACAATGGCGGTGATCGTCGCTCCGAGTCGTTGTTCCACTTGCTCTTGGAAAATCTCCGGAATCCGCGCCACCCGTGCCTTGAGTTCTTGAACCTCTCGCGCCTGGCTTTCCCAGCTGGTCTTTTTCTCCTTCCGCACACCAGCGGTATAGTATGACCCCCATTTTGTCGACAAGCCTTTGCCGGCCACACGACCAGCTGACGTCGGCTTCCTGAGCTTATCCTTCTTCTTCATTACATTGAACGCCCTATTTAGAGTGGTGTCCCAAGGGTTGCTCTTAGTCGACCCCGCGCTACTGCTTTCAGTCGCCTACGGAAGGAGTGTGAACCATTTAGAAATTTGGCTTCATTAATTAGAATGCAACCATATGGAGCTAATTACGCGGGGGTGTATTCCTTACCAGAACAAGCTCAAGCTGCCCGGTCTTCGGATCCGTGGTAAGCTCCTTTGTTTTCGGGTCCTTCTTGTACCGGGCCCTGACAAAGTTCCTGGTCTGCTTGCCACCGTATTTATCAAAGAGGGGCGGTAGGCCTTGCTCGGCATGGTCCGCCTCCTCCTTGTCCCATATAGGCTCCGCCACTCTGTAACCACCGGGATCGAGTGTGCGTTCCCCTATGTTCAGCTCCCGCATTTGTTTCCCCCACTCACTTGATTGGGAGTTTGCGGTGCTCGGGCAATTGATCTTGAAGTCGTTGTAGTCATCTTCGTGATCAAGGATTTTTCTCCTTGATCTTCTCGATAACTCTCACCTTTCTCGATCATTTTCTTCACATTGCTTTTCCATGTAGACAGGCCTTGCTCATCTTCGTGAGGGCAGCATTGTTCACTTTATTCCCTTTGAGGCTTGTGTTTGCAAACTCAGCGGGAACTTGTATCGCTCGTGCAGCTTCATGAAGAGGAGGTGGCGCAAATTCCTCGGTCAGATGCCTCGGGTTCTCGGTGTTGATCGAGACGGTGCTCGGATAATGCACCCGAGCTGAAGCGAGTACCCTTGACTATTCGTTCGGGCGCCGTTGGATTCCGTTGAGTCCACTTCAGTAACTTCCTCCTTGAGGGTGAGGAGCACGATCGGGCGCCGGTCCTTCCGTTGCCTCTTCGGTTGACTGCCATCTGTGCGGGCGCCGCCATCATCACTGGTGGCATCCTCGGCGGCACCATCAGTGGTGGCATCAGTGTGGTCATCCTTGGCGGCACCATCAGTGGTCTCAGTATTGGTAGGGAAGGCGGCAGCCTCATACAAGTGAGGTTGTTCCTCCATCTCCTGGGACAGCTCCCAGAATGCCTTGCCGCCCGAACCCCCGGCCTCATCGTTGTGGGCCATGTTTCTCTCTAAATAGAAACAAAGTTTGGTCAAAAAGTTGGTTATTGTCAAGGAACAAGATCATGGTCTCATCATTTAGGGTTTGTCGACACCGAGGCATCCTAAAATCTAAGCTTTTATCATTGAGGGTTTTTCGACGCCGAGGCACCCTAAAAGCCTAAGCTTTCATCATTTCGGTTTTTATCGACACCGAGGCACCCTAAAAGCCATGCATTAGTCACAAGTACGCCGGGGCACTTGATCCTACTTAATTAACTACTACGATACCCCGGCCCATGCATTAGTCACAAGTACCCCATATGTCCTATTTTTAGCAAAGTCATGCTAAAATTCACGAAAAATTTCAGCATGACCTTTGCTGAAAATAGGACATATGGAGTACCCGAATTTGCCGGAACGGAAGTTAATCGACATTCCGGCAAACTCAAGGGCCTCTCGGGGTACCTGCAAAATCATTATCCTAGGTGGACATGGATGCAATGTCACATGTCACATGGATCCCACACCCACAGGAGCTCGCTAACAAATGTGCTCGCTTCAACACATTGGAAACCGAGTCCGATTGCTACAAATTCAGTTTTCAGATACCAGCAATCAGAGCCTACATGGTACCATTTTGTTATCCTAGCAAGAACAGCATGAGCCAAACAAGTAAATGGAAAACATGTTTCCTCAACAAGGAAAAAGGGAAAATGCAATTTATGGCACATAGATGTTGATCCACTGACATTCATAAATTTCAGAAGAGAAAACAGCAGGCATTGCCCACGCAGTATTTACTGCTAACCAGGGAGAAGAGGTTCTTATTTTCACTCCCAACAACAAGCAGGAAAACATCTACATCGATGCACTCGGACGAAGAAAGTGCAGCATACATATAGTTCATAATAGAGTGCACTGTGTGCAGAAACAGAGCAGCTACACTAGGATTAAAGAAATTGACTCCTAACTACTACCCAGTTCAGCATTGAGACTCCACCAATTAAGGTCCTACATAGTAATAGACCATCTAAAATAGCATTCCACTACTACCCACTACAAGCAGTATGTGCTAAACTAGCATGTCACTAACATAGCCAACAGAGATTAGTGAAGCATGCATTAGTAGTTAATAAGACTAACATTCAGATTTCAGATCATCTCTAGAGATCATGCCAGGTGCAAGGTGAAAATAAAACATGCACAAATCAAAAGCATAAGCAAACAAATTGTAGGATTGTTCTCTTTCTCTAATAAATTTATTTTAACAAGGACCCTCTTACCTCCTTTTTTCACGTGGGAGGTAAGAAGGTAAGAGTTACTCAGACCAACTAGTTGATGAAATCAACGGCTTGTAGATCTATTATATACTCTTACGTCTCATGTTAAAAGAGGAGGTAAGAAGGACCATGTTAAATCTGCTCCTAAACTAATTGCATACTCTAGTGAGACAAACCATTATAAGTAGAGTCAAATTCGTTCTTCCAACTCTGTAGCCAAGAAACCTAGCACATGACCAGATCGGGCCCAGGTGATGAGCGGTAGTGGGGCACATAAGCATCAGACCGGCCACGAAACCCCGGCATCAAAACAGGGGTGGCCATCACGAAATCAAAAACCTTCATATAACTTCACACAAGTGTCCCATGCATAAAATCTTAGGGAAGCATGGCTAACAGATGTTAGCAAAGCAATATAATCCCAATAGTCTGCATTACGTAATAATACGACTAATATTCAGATTTCAGATCACCTCTAGAAATTATTATGCCTTGTGCGATGTTGCCGAGAAACATGCACAAATCAAAATCCAAAGCAAAGAAATTATCTCCATAATTGTTCTAATCAATCAAAAATTAGGTGGTACAAACTCTAGTGAGGCGATAATAATTACTCCCGCAAATTAGACTACTAGTCTGTACTAGCTAGTTTGTTGGCAGAGTACATTTTTCGGTAAATTAGTTCTTCCACCTCTGTAGCATGGGAAACTTAGCGTGAACAGATGGGCCCCAAGTGATGAACATTGCGGCGGGGGTGGAGGAGGAGGAGGAGGGGAACCTTTCTTGGGCTGTCCGGGCGATGGGGATCACTGCTTACACACGACGGCGGAGGCGCTTCTCCGCCTCCCTGGTTCGGGCGGCGGGCGACGACGGTGGTGTCGGGCGGCGGGGCGACGGTGGTGTCGGGCGGCCGAGGGCGGCGGGCGACGGTGGTGTCGGGCAGCGCGAGGGCGGCGGGGCGACGGTGTCGGGCGGCGCTGGGCGGCGGGCGACGGTGGTGTCGGGCGGCACTGGGCGGCGGGCGACGGTGGCGTCCGAGGGCGGCGGGCGACGGTGGTCTCGGCGGGCGACGGTGGCGTCGGGAGAGGAGATCGGGGAAGGGGATTGCGGGCGAGGGCGAGGGAGAGAGAGGGGATCGCGGGGAAGTAGGGGCGCACTATACCAATGGCGCACCACCACTCTGTGCGCCATAAGTACATACATGCTAATGGCGCACCTCACCCTGGTGCGCCATTAGTATTTTTTTTCTGCTCGAGCCAACAGTTATCTACCACCGACCTGATACACGCCAAGTCTTCTACTAGCTCGACCGGTCAAGAGCTAGTTCTCACACCAGAGGTCTGGGTTCGATTCCTGTGCACCACAATTTTTTATGCATTTAAAATGCTGTTTGATACTTATTTGTGTTTAAATATGTTCAAACTTGTTTAAATCATAACAGTAATATTTTTTTATAAGACAAATAATAATTTTTTAAAAAATATCATCAAACAGTAATGCCGGTGGAGCGGGGGAGGGTGCGGGGGGTGCGGGGGGTCGGCAGCGGCGGTTGAGTAGGGAAGGGGTGCGGGGGGTCGGCGGCGGCGGTTGAGTAGGGGAGGGGTGCGGGGGGTCGGCGGCGGCGGTTGAGTAGGGGAGGTGTGCGGGGGGTCGGCGGCGGCGGTTGAGTAGGGGAATCGAGAGGGTGCGGGCGGTCGGCAACGGCGGCCGGTGGACCGGATCTGGCGAGGTGGGATAGCGATCGAGATGGAGGGGGATCAAGATCGAGTGTCCATGAAATTAAAAAATATTCATGATAGTTCAAAAAGTGCCCATGAAATACAATCGAGAAATGAAGTCTACGATTTAAATACAATCGATCTTAGCTAGCTATCTTTTCATAATCTTCTTGCCCTTCTTTTTCGCAAATGGAGTTCTTCTATGGAACGGTCGTCCTTTAGGTAGGGTGGTCCTGCTTCTTCTTGTGGTGTATGCTGCTACTTCATCATCGCCGCCATGTTCGATCCTCGGTCGCCAGACTTGTCGAAGTCTTGCTCATTGGCTACTCCATCCATTTCGATGATCTTCCTTTTGCCTCTCCTCACGACAACACGACCGGGCTTTGGCGGTCGGTAATGAAGAAGCATTGGTCCACTTGGGAAGCCGGTACCCATGGCTCATTTTTCATGGTGACGCTTATACCATGCGGTCTTGGATTTGGCTTCGGGTATAACAATGGTGGTAAAATACCGGTCTTCTTTTATGACGTTCTTGGCCCATCTGGCACGGAATATCGGGACCTTCTCTCCAGCGTAGCTCAGCTCCCAGATCTCCTCGATCCTTCCGTAGTATCTGTCCTTGTCGTTACCGGTGTAGGATTCCATTTTTACCCCGGAGTTCTGATAACCATAGCTCTTCATGTCCTTGGCCTCGGTGTAGAATGTGTAGCCGTTGATATCGTAAGCCTCATAGGTCATCAGGTTGTGCTCGACGCCCTGTGACAAGGCGAATATGAGTTGTTCTTCCGCGGAAGAATCCTCATGTAAAGGGTACGGCAGAAGCTTCTGCTTGAACCAGCGCGTGAAACATGAGTTGTGCTCTTTGAGTATATCTCCGTCCGTCCTCTGTTGGCCTCGGTCATTGTACATCTTCTTAATAAAGGTTTTGTGCTCTACCACCCAAGGATCAACCACGTCTATGTGTTGTAGCGCGACTAGGTTTGCTCTTTCAAAGTCGGCGCGTCGACCCTCGAAGTCGACATGCATTTCGCGGCGACCCTCACGGTGACCCCATCCAGCGAGCCTGCCGAGGTGCCTGTTGACGGGCAGACCAACGGGGTTCTCGATGCCTAGATAATTCGTGCAGTAGGAGATGCACTCTTCGGTCAGAAAGCCCCTGGCTATGCTTCCTTCTGGACGTGACATGTTGCGAACGTATCCTTTGATGACACCATTCATCCTTTCGAACGGCATCATGCTGTGCAGGAACGACGGCCCGAGTTGGATGATATCCTCCACTATATGGACCAGCAGATGCACCATAACGTCGAAGAATGCGAGCGGGAAGTACATCTCAAGCTCGCAAAGTATCACCACGATCGAGTTGCCTCACGCTAATCGACTTCCGAGAGATGATGTCGAAGAAGTTGCATAGGCCAAATAGCGTTTCACGGACGTCCGCGTCCTTGATCCCATGGGTTGCAACTGGAAGTATCTGCGTCATCAGCACGTGACAGTCGTGAGACTTCATCCTGCTGAACTTCTGCTTCGCTGGGTCTAGGTATCTGCTTATCTTCCCCGCGTAACCGTAAGGAAGTTTTACTCCTAGGAGGCAGGTGAAAAACTGCTCGATCTCCTCCTAACTTAGAGTGAATCACGCGGGAGGGTAGTCATTTCCGGTCTTCTTGGCATTTTTGCCTTTGCAACGACTTTCTGTGTCCTGCTTCGCCTCATCATCATGATCATCATCATCATCATCATCATCATCATCATCATCATCATATATAGCATGAAGCTCCTGCCTGATGCCCATTGATTTCAAGTCTGCCCTTGCTTTCGGCCCATCTTTGGTCCTCTCTGGCATGTTGAGCAGGGTACCAAGCAGACTCTCGCACACGTTCTTCATGATATGCATGACATCAAGGCTGTGAGGCACACAGTGGATCTTCCAGTACGGCAAGTCCCAGAAAACAGACCTCGTTTTCCATACCTTCAGCAGCGGCTCTAGCGCCTTTCGCTTCTTTCCCGGCTCTGGCGCCTTTTGCTTCTTTCCCGGCAGTGGGCAGTCTTTCCAATTTTTCAACAGCTTGTCTATTTCCTCGCCGCTCCTCGTACACGGGCGTTTTCGGGTTTCGGTTTCACCATCGAACAGATCCTTGCGTTTCCTCCACGGGTCATCGTCGCGAAGCCACCTTCGATGTCCCATGAACACGGTTTTCAAGACCCGGATCTCTATCTAGTCTGGCGATCGTTGTGTCATCCATGCACCTTACGCATCCGTAGAAAATCCGTGGACTACCTGCCCGCAAGATATCCGTAATCGAGATAGTCGTGCACCGTCGTGAGCAAAGCGGCTCTCATAGGGAAATATTCTTTCTCCGCAGCGTCCCACGTATTGGCTAGCGTTTTCCACAGCGTGTCAAGCTCCTCTTTCAGCAGCCACGATCTGATTGATGTCGTTCCTGGTTGTTTCGCCCTTCAATTAGCATACTCATGTGAATGTACTTCCTCTTCATGCACAACCAGGGGAAGGTTGTACATCCACACAAACACAGGCCAGGTGCTATGTGTGCTTCTCGGCTGCCAATCAGATTGACTCCATCGGTGCTCGCCCAAAGACGATGTTCCTTGGATCGCTCCCAAATTCTGGGTATTCGGTTCAACGCTTGCCACCGCTCGCATCCTTAGGGTGACTCAGCATCTTGTATTTTTTATCTATCTCCGGATCATTTGCGTCATCTTCTCGCTTCTTCTCCTCCCTATCCGCGTGCCAACGCAGGAGCTTTGCTACCTTAGGGTCCGCGAAATACCACTGCAGACGAGGAGTGATCGGAAAGTACCACACCACTTTTTGAGGAGCTTTCTTCCTCTTCTTGTATCGAGTGACACCGCACTCCGGACATATGGTAGACTCCGCGTGCTCGTCCCGATAAATGATGCAATTTTTCATGCACACATGGTATCTCACGTGCGGTAAATCCAGAGGACACACGATTTTCTTCGCCTCCTCCAAACTGGTCGGGCACTTGTTCCCCTTGGGAAGACGTTAGTGCGTAATGACATGTTCTCGCTGAAGCATCGTCGGTCATTTTGTGTTTTACCTTCATCTCCAGAGCCATGAGCGTTACTTTCAGCCGGGTATCCTCGGGCCTGCATCCTTCATACAATGGAGTAACCGCGTCTAACTCAAGTTGATCCATCTTGGCTTTCTCTCGGGCGGCAGCTCTTGCGTTATCCGTCTGCTTGAGAAGCAGCTCTTGAATATGAGGGTCCTGCACCCAGCCCATCGATGGTCCAGCGTCGTGCTCCGCCGGACATCATCATGTCCTGCATCTTCTACATGATGATCGTGTACAGCATCACCGTCGTGATCATCTCCGGGATTCTTCGTCTTCTCACCCGCCCGAGCCGCGGTGGTTGTCTTGTCGCCTTCCTCATTTCTTGCCCGCCCCGATGGACGACTTCGTAGTCATCTTCATCACCTTGCCACTGATAGCCATCCATGAAACCACGCAAGAGCAGGTGGTCCCGCACCTGCCCGGAATCCGGGTCCGCAATAAGGCTATTCAGCTTGCATCTTCGACACGGACATCTTATCTTCGTCTCATTCTTTTGAAGCATCTCGGCCTTCACGGACCTCAAAAACCTATTCACGATGCCTTCGGTCATCGTGCGGACCATGGTCGCCTGCGGGGTAGAGCAAAATGACATTTTAGAACAAAGAAAAAATTTGGCATTACTTTCCCTAAAAATAGGACCAAAAAGAATGCTTAATGCCAAAATTCTCGCCGAAACAGAAATGAATCAACATTCCGGCAAAATATTGGCAACTATCGCATTTCAAATACCGGTACACCTCCAAACACAAACACATATGCAACACCACAAACATATGCAACACCACGAACATACATAGATCTAGCTAGGCCATAAAATGTGCATGTGCACATTGTTGTAGGGAGAACAACATAAATATAGCTTCCCCCCTTACTTACCTAGCAAACCAAGGTAACTTAACCACTTCATTTGAATGAATCTATGGTGGAAATGAGGTGAAAAAGAGGAGGCACCCGAGACAAGGAGGAGGCGGTGGAGAGAATGAAGTGGGGAGAAAGTGAGTGTGGGAGGAGAGGCTGTCCAAAATATCTTGTTGCTGCCCACTTACTAATGGCGCACAAACAACAAATGCACCATTAGTAATCCAGGTTACTAATGGCGCACCCCCTGGTGGTGCGCCATTAGTAGTTTTGCAAAAAAAACATACTAATGGCGCACTCTGCCACGGTGCGCCATTACTAGTTTAAACTAGTAATGGCGCACCTCGTGTGAGTGCACCATTAGTAGTTTAGCAAAAAAAGGAATAAAAAAATAATAAAAAAATAACATTAGTGGCGCACTTTCTGGCTGGTGCGCCATTACTAGTTACAACTAGTAATGGCGCACTTCCTGTGGATGCGCCATTAGTATGTTTGGACAGGCGCACTAGTTCAAAAAAAAATTTGATACTAATGGCGCACCATGGGCAAGGTGCGCCATTAGTAGTTTCAACTCTAATGGCGCATCAGAAGGTGGTGCGCCATTAGTATATACTAATGGCGCACCACTTGTCTGGTGCGCCATTAGTGTCAATCCCATCTATAGCCCTTTCTCTAGTAGTGACTCAGGTTAAACTTGACGAGCCTAGCATATACAGATATGGCCTCGGAACACAGAGACCGAAAGGTCGAGCGTGAATCATATAGTAGATATGATCAACATATTGATGTTCACCGTTGAAACTACTCTGTCTCGCGTGATGATCGGACATGGTTTAGTTGATATGGATCACGTGATCACTTAGAGGATTAGAGGGATGTCTATCTAAGTGGGAGTTCTTAAGTAATATGATTAATTGAACTTTAATTTATCATGAACTTAGTCCTGGTAGTATTTTGCAAATTATGTTGTAGATCAATAGCTTGCGTTGTTGCTTTCATATGTTTATTTTTATATGTTCCTAGAGAAAATTGTGTTGAAAGATGTTAGTAGCAATGATATGGATTGGATCCGTGATTTGAGGTTTATCCTCATTGCTGCACAGAAGAATTATGTCCTTAATGCACCGCTAGGTGACAGACCTATTGCAGGAGCATATGCAGACGTTATGAACGTTTGGCTAGCTTAATATGATGACTACTTGATAGTTTTGTGCACCATGCTTCATGGCTTACAATCGGGACTTCAGAGACATTTTGAACGTCATGGACCATATGAGATGTTCCAGGAATTGAAGTTAATATTTCAAGCAAATACCCGAGTTGAGATATATGAAGTCTCCAACAAGTTCTATAGCTAAAAGATGGAGGAGAATCGCTCAGCTAGTGAGCATGTGCTCAGATTGTCTGGGTACTACAATCGCTTGAATCAAGTGGGAGTTAATCTTACAGATAAGATAGTGATTGACAGAATTCTCTAGTCACCACCACCAAGTTAGTAGAACTTCGTGATGAACTATAATGCAAGGGATGACAAAAACGATTCCCGAGCTCTTCGTGATGCTGAAATCGACGAAGGTAGAAATCAAGAAAGAGCATCAAGTGTTGATGATGGACAAGACCACTAGTTTCAACAAAAGGGCAAAGGGAAAGAAAGGGAACTTCAAACAGAATGGCAAGCAAGTTGTCACTCCCGTGAAGAAGACCAAAGCTGGACCAAAACCTGAAACTGAGTGCTTACACTGCAAAGAAAATGGTCACTGGAAACGGAAATGCCCTGAATATTTGGTGGATAAGAAGGATGGCAAAGTGAACAAGGGTATATTTGATATACAAGTTATTGATGTGTGCCTTACTAGTGTTTATAGTAGCCCCTTAGTATTTGATACTTGTTCGGTTACTAAGATTAGTAACTTGAAACAGGAGTTACAGAATAAACAGAGACTAGTTGAGGGGAAGTGGCGATGAGTGTTGGAAATAGTTCCAAGATTGATATGATCATCATCACACACTCCCTATATTTTCGAGATTAGTGTTAAACCTAAATAAATGTTACTTAGCGTTTGCGTTGAGCATGAATATGATTTGATCATGTTTATTGCAATACCGTTATTCATTTGAAGTTAAAGAATAATTGTTATTCTGTTTACATGAATAAGACCTTCAATGGTTATACACCCAATGAAAATAGTTTGTTGGATCTCGATCGTAGTGATACACATATTCATAATATTGATGCCAAAAGATGCAGAGTTAATAATTATAGTGCAACCTATATGTGGCACTACCGTTTGGGTCATATCGGTGTAAAGCGCATGAAGAAACTCCATAAAGATGGATTTTCGGAATCACTTGGTTATGAATCATTTGATGCTTGCGAACCGTGCCTTTTGGGCAAGATGACTAAAACTCCGTTCTCCGGAACAATGGAACAAGCTACTGACTTATTGGAAATAATACATACCAATGTATGCGATCCAATGAGTGTTGATGCTCGTGGCAAGTATCGTTATTTTCTGACCTTCACAGATGATTTGAGCAGATATGGGTATATCTACTTGATGAAACATAAGTCTGAAAAGTTCAAAGAATTTCATAGTGAAGTGGAGAATCATCGTGACAAGAAAATAAGGTTTCTACGATCTGATCACGAAGACAAATATTTGAGTTACGAGTTTGGTCTTCAGTTAAAACAACGTGAAATAGTTTCACAAATTCGTGCCACCTGGAACACCACAGCATAATGGTGTGTCCGAACATCATAACCGTACTTTATTGGATATCGTACAACTATGATGTTTCTTACCGATTTACCACTATCGTTTTGGGGTCATGCATTAAAGACAGATGCATTCACGTTAAAAAGGGGCACCATCTAAATCCGTTGAGACGTCACAATCTGAACTGTGGTTTGGCAAGAAACCAAAGTTGTCGTTTCTTAAAGTTTGGAGTTGTGATGCTTATATAAAAAGGTTTTCAACCTGATAAGCTCGAACCCAAATCGGAGAAGTGCATCTTCATAGAATACCCAAAGGAAAATGTTGGGTACACCTTCTATCACAGATCCAAAGGCAAATCATTCGTTGCTAAGAATGGATCCTTTCTAGAGAAGGAGTTTCTCTCGAAAGAAGTGAGTGGGAGGAAAGTAAGAGCTTGATAAGGTAATTTGTACCTTCTCACGAATTGGAAAGTAGTTCATCATAGAAATCAGTTCCAGTGATTCCTACACCAATTAGTGAGGAAGCTAGTGATGATGATCATGAAACTTCAGATCAAGTTCTACAAGAACCTCGTAGGTCTTCCAGAGTACGGTCCGCACCAAAGTGGTACGGTAATCCTGTTCTGAAAGTCATGTTACTTGACCATGATAAACCTACGAACTATGAGGAAGCGATGATGAGCCCAGATTCCGCAAAATGGCTGGAGACCATGAAATCTGAGATAGGATGCATGTATGAGAACAAAGTATGGACTTTGATGGACTTGCCCGATGATCGGCAAGCCATAGAAAATAAATGGATTTTCAAGAGGAAGACGGATGCTGATACTAGTGTTACTATCTACAAAGCTAGACTTGTCGAAAAAGGTTTTTGACAAAGTTCAAGGTGTTGAATACAATGAGATTTTCTCACTCGTATCGATGCTTAAAAATCTGTCCGAATCCTGTTAGCAATTGCCACATTTTATGAAATTTGGCAAATGGATGTCAAAACTACATTCCTTAATGGATTTATTAAAGAAGAGTTGTATATGATACAACCAGAAGGTTTTGTCAATTCTAAAGGTGCTAACAAAATGTGCAAGCTCCAGCGATCCATCTATGGACTGGTGCAAGCATCTCAGAGTTGGAATATACGCTTTGATAAGTTGATCAAAGCATATAGTTTTATACAGACTAGCAGTGAAGCCTGTATTTACAAGAAAGTGAGTGGCAGCACTACGACATTTCTGATAAGTATATGTGAATGACATATTGTTGATTGGAAATAATGTAGAATTATTCTGCAAAGCATAAAGGAGTGTTTGAAAGGAGTTCTTTAAAAAGAAAGACCTCAGTAAAGCTACTTACATATTGAGCATCAAGATCTATTGAGATAGATCAAGACGCTTGATAAGTTTTTCAATAAGTACATACCTTGTCAAGATTTTGAAGTAGTTCAAAATGAAACAGTAAAAGAAAAAAGTTCTTGCCTGTGTTGCAAAGGTGTTAAATTGAGTAAGACTCAAATCCCGACCACGGCAGAAAATAGAAAAGAGAATGAAAGTCATTCCCTATGCATCAGTCATAGGTTCTATAAAAGTATGCCATGCTATGGACCAGACCTATTGTATACTCTGCTCTGAGTTTTGCAAGGGAGTAAAATTTTGATCTAAGAGTAGATCACTGGAAATTGGTCAAGAATATCCTTAGTGAGGACTAAGAAAATATTTCTCGATAATGGAAGTGATAAAAGAGCTCGTCGTAAAATTTACAATGATACAAACTTTTACACCGATCCAGATGACTCTAAGTCTTAATCTGGATACATATTGAAAGTGGGAGCAATTAGCTAGAGTAGCTCCGTGCAGAGCATTGTAGAGATAGAATATTTGCAAAATACATACGGCTCTGAATGTGACAGACCCGTTAACTAAGCTTCTCTCACGAGCAAAACATGATCACACCTTAGTACTCTTTGGGTGTTAATCACATAGCAATGTGAACTAGATTATTGACTCTAGTAAACCCTTTTGGGTGTTGGTCACATGAAGATGTGAACTATGGGTGTTAATCATATACAGATATGAATATTGGTATTAAATCACATGGTGATGTGAACTAGATTATTGACTCTAGTGCAAGTGGGAGACTGAAGGAAATATTTCCTAGAGGCAATAATAAAGTTATTATTTATTTCCTTATTTCATGATAAATGTTTATTATTCATGCTATAATTGTATTAACTGGAAACATAATACATGTGTGAATGCATAGACAAACATAGTGTCACTAGTATGCCTCTACTTGACTAGCTCATTAATCAAAGATGGTTATGTTTCCTAACCATAGACATGTGTTGTCATTTGATTAATGGGATCACATCATTAGGAGAATGATGTGATTGATATGACCCATTCCGTTAGACTAGCACTTGATCGTTTAGTATGTTGCTATTGCTTTCTTCATGACTTATACATGTTCCTGTAACTATGAGAATTATGCAACTCCCGTTTACCAGAGGAACACTTTGGGTGCTACCAAACGTCACAACGTGACTGTGTGATTATAAAGGAGTACTACAGGTGTCTCCAAAGGTACATGTTGGGTTGGCGATTTTGAGATTAGGTTTTGTCACTCCGATTGTCGGAGAGGTATCTCTGGGCCTCTCGGTAATGCACATCACTATAAGCCTTGCAAGCAATGTAGCTAATGAGTTAGTTACGAATGATGCATTACGTAACGAGTAAAGAGACTTGCCGGTAACGAGATTGAACTAGGTATTGGATACCGACGATCGAATCTCGCAAGTAACATACCGATGACAAAGGGAAAAAAGTATGTTGTTATGCGGTTTGACCGATAAAATCTTCAGAGAATATGTAGGAGCCAATATGGGCATCCAGGTTCCGCTATTGGTTATTGACCAAGAATAGTTCTAGGTCATGTCTACATAGTTCTCGAACCCGTAGGGTCCGCACGCTTAAGGTTTCGATGATGCTATATTATGAGTTTATGAGTTTTGATGTACCGAAGGAGTTCGAGTCCCGGATGAGATCGGGGACATGACGAGGAGTCTCGAAATGGTCGAGATGTAAAGATCGATATATTGACGACTATATTCGAGTTCGGAAAGGTTCCGAGTCATTCGGTATTTTTCGAGTACCGGAGAGTTACGGAATTCGCCGGGAGTATATGGGCCTTATTGGGCCATACGGGAATAGAGGAGAGAGGCCGAAGGAAGGAGGCGCAGCCCCCCCCTCTGGTCCGAATTGGACAAGGGTGCAGCCCCTCATTCCTTCCTCCTCTCCCCTCTTTCCTTCTCTCCTACTCCAACAGGAGGGGGAGTCCTACTCCCGTGGGAGTAGGACTCCTCCCGGCGCGCCTCTCGGCGGGCCAACCCTCCCCTTGCTCCTTTATATACGGGGCAGGGGGCACCTCTAGGCACAACAACACAAGTTGATCTACGGATCGTTCCTTAGCCGTGTGCGGTGCCCCCCTCCACCATATTCCACCTCGGTCATATCGTCGCGGAGTTTAGGCGAAGCACTGCGCCGGTAGCACATCATCATCATCACCACGCCGTCGTGCTGACGGAACTCATCCCCGAAGCTTCGCTGGATCGGAGCCCGGGGATCGTCATCGAGCTGAACGTGTGCTGAACTCGGAGGTGCCGTACGTTCAGTACTTGGATCGGTCGGATCGTGAAGACGTACGACTACATCAACCGCGTTGTCATAACGCTTCCGCTTACGGTCTACGAGGGTACGTGGAGAATACTCTCCCATCTTGTTGCTATGCCATCACCATGATCTTGCGTGTGCGTAGGAATATTTTTGAAATTACTATGTTCCCCAACAAAGGGGGTATTCGGACAGCCGGACTATGTACTTTGGCCGGATTGTTGGACTGTGAAGATACAATATTGAAGACTTCGTCCCGTGTCCAGATGGGACACTCCTTTGCATGGAAGTCAAGCTTGGCGATTCGGATGTAGATCTCCTTCTCTGTAACCGACTCTGTGTAACCCTAGCCCCCTCTAGTGTCTATATAAACCGGAGGGTTTAGTCCGTAGGACAACAACAATCATACCATAGGCTAGCTTCTAGGGTTTAGTCACTACGATCTCGTGGTAGATCAACTCTTGTAATACTCATATCATCAAGATCAATCAAGCAGGAAGTAGGGTATTACCTCCATCGAGAGGGCCCGAACCTGGGTAAAACATCGTGTCCCCAGTCTCCTGTTACCATTAGCCTTAGACGCACAGTTCGGGACCCCCTACCCGAGATCCGCCAGTTTTGACACCGACATTGGTGCTTCCATTGAGAGTTCCACTGTGTCGTCGCGATAAGGCTTGATGGCTCGTCTCGTTGTCAGGGACAACATCACCTTTGGGGGAGCCCTGGCCCTAGGCCAAACTCTCTGGCTGGGCGGCTTCGTCATGACCGCCCGATCGACTATCGCGCCGACGATGACTTCTCAAGTTATCAAAAACAACCTCCACGTTGATTCGGAGTTTGCAGAACAGATGGACCCAATGGAGCTCTCTTCCCTCAATGAGTTCTTGGATCGCATTGCCGCCCTGGGCGTCGCTACGGACTACGACCGGATCGGGCTTAAACCCGACCAGAGGGAGATCTACTCTCCGCCGGTCACCCATGAGATAGCAGTAGTGGAAGAGCATCATCCGAATTCTCCCTCTATTTTGAGGATGAACTATGTCCGGATTTCCAAGCTCTCTGAGCCGGACACCCGCCCACGGGAGGACATGGCCCAAACCCCGAATTCAGAGTCGGGCAGCGGGCGGAAGAAATTGGGCAACATCCCAGAGCCCGAGTTGTTAAACTCGGAAGCTTCTCGGCCCTTGGGTCTTGGATTGGGTCAGGATTCGAATTCAAAACCAACCAACCACCCAGATTCATTCAATCTTTTGCATATCAGACAAGAGCCCCAGGAGATAGTACATCATTACTGGGCCAGGTTCCTCCTTGTGTTAAACAGGGTCAAGGACTGTCGCGAGGAAGATGCAATCTCCCTCTTTTGCAAAAATTGCACGGACAAAGGGATCCTCAACGCTATAAGTCGCCGTGACATAGTACACTTTGCTGACTTAGCGGCCATAGTGCAGAAATATTGCGCAATGGAAAGCACTTGGAAAACCCAGACAAACTTTTGGGATAATCCGGCTCTAGCTAAACCCTTCGTCCAAACTAAAAGGGCAAACTCTCGTAAGTTACCCGATTCAATTAAAAAAAGACCAAAGCCTGATACAAGGCGTGGAACCGTATTGGAGGAATGGCTCAATGGGCCCTGCAAACTTCACAACACACCATACTGTTGGAAATATGCCCTAGAGGCAATAATAAAAGTATTATTATATTTCCTTGTTCATGATAATTGTCTTTTATTCATGCTATAACCGTATTATCCGGAAATCGTAATACACGTGTGAATACATAGACCACAATATGTCCCTAGTGAGCCTCTAGTTGACTAGCTCGTTGTGATCAACAGATAGTCATGGTTTCCTGGCTATGGACATTGGATGTCGTTGATAACGGGATCACATCATTAGGAGAATGATGTGATGGACAAGACCCAATCCTAAGCATAGCACAAAGATCGTAGTTCGTTTGCTAAAGCTTTTCCAATGTCAAGTATCTCTTCCTTAGACCATGAGATCGTAACTCCCGGATACCGTAGGAGTGCTTTGGGTGTATCAAACGTCACAACGAATCGGGTGACTATAAAGGTGCACTACAGGTATCTCCGAAAGTGTCTCATTGGGTTGACACGGATCGAGATCGGATTTGTCACCCGTAAACGAAGAGGTATCTCTGGGCCCACTCGGTAGGACATCATCATATGTGCACAATGTGACCAAGGGGTTGATCACGGATGGTGTGTTATGGAACGAGTAAAGAGACTTGCCGTAACGAGATTGAACAAGGTATCGGTATACCGCGATCGAATCTCGGCAAGTACAATACCGTTAGACAAAGGGAATTGTATACGGATCGATTGAGTCCTTGACATCGTGGTTCATCCGATGAGATCATCGTGGAACATGTGGGAGCCAACATGGGTATCCAGATCCCGCTGTTTGTTATTGACCGGAGAACGCCTCGGTCATGTCTGATGGTTCCCGAACCCGTAGGGTCTACACACTTAAGGTTCGGCGACGCTTAGGGTTATAAAGGAAGTTTGTATGTGGTTACCGAATGTTGTTCGAGTCCCTGATGAGATCCCTGACGTCACGAGGAGTTCCGGAATGGTCCGGAGGTAAGATTTATATATGGAAGTCCTATTTTGGCCACCAAAAATGTTCGGATTTTTCGGTATTGTACCGGGAAGGTTCTAGAAGGTTCCGGAGTGGGGCCCACCTGCATGGGGGGACCCACATGAACGTGGGTAGTGGGGGCAAGGCCCCACACCCCTGGTCAAGGCGCACCAAGATCCCCCCTTAGAAGGAATAAGATCATATCCCGAAGGGATAAGATCAAGATCCCTAAAAAGGGGGGATAACAATCGGTGGGGAAGGAAATGATGGGATTTCTTTCCTCCCACCTTTGCCAACGCCCCAATGGACTTGGAGGGCAAGAAACCAGCCCCTCCACCCCTATATATAGTGGGGAGGCGCATGGGAGCTTCACACAAGTTCTGGCGCAGCCCTCCCCCTCTCCCATGTACTCCTCCTCTCCCGCGGTGCTTGGCGAAGCCCTGCAGGATTGCCACGCTCCTCCATCACCACCACGCCGTCGTGCTGCTGCTGGACGGAGTCTTCCCCAACCTCTCCCTCTCACCTTGCTGGATCAAGGCATGGGAGACGTCACCGGGCTGTACGTGTGTTGAACGCGGAGGTGCCGTCCATTCGGCACTAGGATCTCCGGTGATTTGGATCACGACGAGTACGACTCCTTCAACCCCGTTCTCTTGAACGCTTCCGCTTAGCGATCTACAAGGGTATGTAGATGCACTCTTCTTCCCCTTGTTGCTAGTCTCTCCATAGATAGATCCTGGTGACTCGTAGGAAAATTTTGAATTTCTGCTACGTTCCCCAACAGTGGCATCATGAGCCAGGTTTATTGCGTAGATTCTTTGCAGGAGTAGAACACAAAGTAGTTGTGGGTGTTGATGTTGTTCAATATTCTTACCGTTACTAGTCCAATCTTGTTTCGACGGTATTGTGGGATGAAGCGCCCGGACCGACCTTACACGCATTTTCGTGAGACAAGTTCCACCGATTGACATGCACTTCGTGCATAAGGTGGCTAGCGGGTGCCGCCTCTCCCACTTTAGTCGGAACGGATTCGATGAAAAGGGTCCTTATGAAGGGTAAATAGCAATTGGCATATCACGTTGTGGTTTTGTGTAGGTAAGAAACGTTTTGCTAGAAACCCATAGCAGCCACGTAAAACATGCAAACAACAATTAGAGGACGCCTAACTTGTTTTTGCAGGTATGCTATGTGATGTGATATGGCCAAGAAGAATGTGATGAATGATATGTGATGTGTGAGATTGATCATGTTCTTGTAATAGGAATCACGACTTGCATGTCGATGAGTATGACAACCGGCAGGAGCCATAGGAGTTGTCTTGATTTATTGTATGACCTGCGTGTCATTGAACAACGCCATGTAATTACTTTACTTTATTGCTAACCGTAGCCATAGTAGTAGAAGTAATAGTTGGCGAGACAACTTCATGAAGACACGATGATGGAGATCATGATGATGGAGATCATGGTGTCATGCCGGTGACGATGATGATCATGGAGCCCTCAAGATGGAGATCAAAGGAGCAAAATGATATTGGCCATATCATGTCACTATTTGATTGCATGTGATGTTTATCATGTTTATGCATCTTGTTTACTTAGGACGACGGTAGTAAATAAGATGATCCTTACAAAATTTCAAGAAGTGTTCTCCCTAATCGTGCACCGTTGCTACAGTTAAGTCGCTTCTAAGCACCACGTGATGATCGGGTGTGATGGATTCTTACGCTCACATACAACGGGTGTAAGACAGTTTTACACAGCGAAAACACTTAGGGTTAACTTGACGAGCCTAGCATGTACGACATGGCCTCGAACACGGAGACCGAAAGGTCGAGCATGAGTCGATAGTAGATACGATCAACATGAAGATGTTCACCGATGATGACTAGTCCGTCTCACGTGATGATCGGACACGACCTAGTTGACTTGGATCATGTAATCACTTAGATGACCGAGAGGATGTCTATCGAGTGGGAGTTCATAAGATGAACTTAATTATCCCGAACATAGTCAAAAGATCTTTGCAAATTATGTCGTGGCTCGCGCTTTAGTTCCACTATTTAGATATGTTCCTAGAGAAAATATAGTTGAAAGTTGACATGAGCGATTATGCGGACAAGAGAAAGCTTATGTCCTTAATGCACCGCTCGGTGTCTGAACCCCAAACGTCGCTCTGTGGATGTTGCGAACATCGGACATACACGCTTTGATAACTACGTGATAGTTCGCTTAAACGGTTTAGAGTTGAGGCACCAAAGACGTTTTTCTAACGTCGCGAACATATGAGATGTTTTCGAGGGCTGAAATTGGGATTTCAGGCTCGTGCCCACGCCAAGAGGTATGAGACCTCCGACGATTTTCTTAGCCAGCAAACTAAGGGAGGAAAGCTCAATCGTTGAGCTTGTGCTCGATTGTCCGAGTACCACAATCACTTGAATCGAGGGGAGTTAATCTTCCGGATGAGATAGTGATGTTTCTCCAAAGTCATTGCCACCAAGCTGCTAGAGCTTCGTGATGAACTATAACATATCAGGGATAGGTATGGTGATCCTTGAGGTATTCGCGATGTTTGACACCGCGAAAGTAGAAATCAAGAAGGAGCATCAATTATTGATGGTTGGAAACCACTAGTTTCAAGAAGGGCAAGGGCAAGAAGGGATACTACATGAAACGGCAAATCAGCTGCTGCTCTAGTAAAGAAACCCAAGGTTGAACCCAAACCCGAGACTAAGTGCTTCTGTGATAAGGGGAATAGTCACTAGAGCGGAATTACCCTAGATACTTGGTAGATGAGAAGGCTGGCAAGGTCGATAGAAGTATATTGGATACACATTATGTTAATGTCTACTTTACTAGTACTCCTAGTAGCACCAGGGTATTAGATACCGGTTCGGTTGCTAAGTGTTAGTAACTCGAAATAAAAGCTATGGAATAAACGGAGACTAGCTAAAGGTGAGCTGACGATATGTGTTGGAAGTGTTTCCAAGGTTGATGTGATCAAGCATCGCACGCTCCCTCTACCATCGAGATTTGGTGTTTGCATTGAGCATAGACATGATTGGATTATGTCTATCGCAATACGGTTATTCATTTAAGGAGAATAATGGTTACTCTGTTTATTTGAATAATACCTTCAATGGTCTTGCACCTGAAATGAATGGTTTATTGAATCTCGATCGTAGTAATACACATTTTCATGCCAAAAGATATAAGATAGTACCACTTACTTGTGGCACTGCCATGTAAGTCATATTGGTATAAAACGCATGACGAAGCTCCATATTGATGGATCTTTGGACTCACTCGTTTTGAAAGGTTTGAGACATGCGAACCATGTCTATTGGTGTATACGCATGAAGAGACTCCATGCAGATGGATCGTTTGGACTCACTTGATTTTGAATCACTTGAGATATGCAAATCATACCACATGGGCAAGATGACTGAAAAGCCTCGTTTTTAGTAAGATGGAACAAGATAGCAACTTGTTGGAAGTAACACATTTTGATGTGTGCAGTCCAATGAGTGTTGAGGCATGCAGTGAATATCGTTATGTTCTTACTTCACAGATGATTCGAGTAGATGTAGAGTATGTTTACTTGATGAAACACAAGTCTGAATTATTGAATGGTTCAAGTAATTTCAGAGTGAAGTTGAAGATCATCGTGACAAGAGGATGAAATGTCTATGATATGATCATAGAGATGAGTATCTGAGTTACGAGCTTTGGCACGCAATTAAGACATTGTGGAAATTGTTTCACAATTAATACCGCTGGAACACCATAGTTTGATGGTGTGTCCGAACATCATAGTTGCACCCTATTGGATATGGTGCGTACTATGATGTCTCTTGTCAATTACCACTATCGCTCATGGGTTAGGCATTAGAGACAACCACATTCACTTTAAATAGGGCACCACGTAATTCCGTTGAGATGACACCGTATGAACTATGGTTTAAAGAAACCCAAGCTGTCATTTCTTAAAGGTTTGGGGATGCGACGCTTATGTGAAAAAGTTTCAGGTTGATAAGCTCGAACCCAAAGCGGATAAAATGCATCTTCATAGGACACCCAAAACAGTTGGGTATACCTCCTAATTCAGATCCGAAAGCAATAGGGATTGTTTCTTGAATCGGGTCCTTTCTCGAGGAAAAGTTTGTCTCGAAAAGTTGAGTGGGAGGATGGTGGAGACTTGATATGGTTATTGAACCATCACTACAACTAGTGTGTAGCAGGGCACATGAAATTGTTCATGTGGCACCTACACCAATTGAAGTAGAAGCTTATGATAGTGATCATGAAACTTCGGATCAAGTCACTACCGTATCTCGTAGGGTGACAAGGATGCGTACTGCTTCAGAGTGGTACGGTAATCTTGTCTTGAGGGTCATGTTGCTAGACAACAATAAACCTACGAGCTATGGAGAAGCAATGGTGGGCCCAAATTCCGACAAATGGTTAGAAGCCATGAAATCCGAGATAGGATCCATGTATCGGAACAAAGCATGGACTTTGGTGGACTTGCCCGATGATCGGCAAGCCATTGAGATAAATGGATCTTTAAGAAGACGGACGTGGACGGTAATGTCACCGTCTATGAAGCTCGACTTGTGGCAAAGAGTTTTTCACAAGTTCAAGGAGTTGACTACGATAAGATTTTCTCATCCGTAGCGATGCTTAAGTCCGTTGGAACCATGTTAGCATTAGCTGCATTTATGAAATCTGGCAGATGGATGACAAAACGAGTTTCCTTACCAGTTTTCGTAAGGAAAGGTTGTATGTGATACAATTAGAAAAGTTTTGTCGATCCTAAGGATGCTAAAAGGTATGCTACCTCCAGCGATCCTTCTAAGGACTGGAGTAAGCATCTCGGAGTTGGAATGTGCACTTTGATGAGATGATCAAAGATTTTGAGTTTATACAAAGTTTATGAGAAACTTGTATTTCCAATGAAGTGAGTGGGAGCACTATAGAATTTCTGATGAGTGTATGTTGTTGGCATATTGTTGATCAGAAATGATGTAGAATTTCTGGAAAGCATATAGGGTTATTTGAAACGTGTTTTTCAATGGAAAACCTGGATTAGGCTACTTGAATAATAAGCATCAAGATCTATAAGATAGATCAAAATGCTTAATAGTACTTTCAAATGAGCACGTACCTTGACATGATCTTGAAGGTGTTCAAGATGGATCAGTCAAAGAAGGAGTTCTTGCCTGAGATGTAAGGTATGAAGTTAAGACTTAAAAGCTCGACCACGGCAGAATAGAGAAAAAGGACGAAGGTCGTCCCTTATGTTTCAGACATAGGCTCTATAGTATGCTATGCTGTGTACCGCACCGGAAGTGTGCCTTGCCATGAGTCAGTCAAGGGGTACAAGAATGATCCAGGAATGGATCATTGGACAGCGGTCAAAAATTGTCCTTGGAGTAAATAAGGACATGTTTCTCGATTATGGAGGTGATAAAGAGTTCGGCGTAAAGGGTTACATTGATGCAAGCTTTAACACCTATCCGAGTGACTCTGAGTAGCAAACCGAATACGTATAGTGGAGCAACCATTTGCAATAGCTCCAAGTGGAGCATGGAAGCTGCGTTAATAATATGACCTAGAAATTTGCAAAGCACATACGGATCTGAATGTTGCAGACCCGTTGACTAAAACCTCTCTCACAAGCAAAACATGAACAAACCCCAGAACTCATTTGATGATGTTGGTCACATGGCGATGTAACCTGTGAGTGTTAATCACATGGCGATGTGAACTAGATTATTAACTCTAGTGCAAGTGGGAGACTGTTGGAAATATGCCCTAGAGGCAATAATAAAAGTATTATTATATTTCCTTGTTCATGATAATTGTCTTTTATTCATGCTATAACCGTATTATCCGGAAATCGTAATACACGTGTGAATACATAGACCACAATATGTCCCTAGTGAGCCTCTAGTTGACTAGCTCGTTGATCAACAGATAGTCATGGTTTCTGCTATGGACATTGGATGTCGTTGATAACGGGATCACATCATTAGGAGAATGATGTGATGGACAAGACCCAATCCTAAGCATAGCACAAAGATCGTAGTTCGCTTGCTAAAGCTTTTCCAATGTCAAGTATCTCTTCCTTAGACCATGAGATCGTGTAACTCCCGGATACCGTAGGAGTGCTTTGGGTGTATCAAACGTCACAACATAACTGGGTGACTATAAAGGTGCACTACAGGTATCTCCGAAAGTGTCTGCGGGTTGACACGAATCGAGGCTGGATTTGTCACCCGTAAACGGAGAGGTATCTCTGGGCCCACTCGTAGGACATCATCATAATGTGCACAATGTGACCAAGGGGTTTATCACGGGATGATGTGTTACGGAACAGTAAAGAGACTTGCCGCACCGAGATTGAACAAGGTATCGGTATACCGACGATCGAATATCGGGCAAGTACAATACCGCTAGACAAAGGGAATTGTATACGGATCGATTGAGTCCTTGACATCGTGGTTCATCCGATGAGATCATCGTGGAACATGTGGGAGCCAACATGGGTATCCAGATCCCGCTGTTGGTTATTGACCGGAGAACGTCTCGGTCATGTCTGCATGGTTCCCGAACCCGTAGGGTCTACACACTTAAGGTTCGATGACGCTAGGGTTATAAAGGAAGTTTGTATGTGGTTACCGAATGTTGTTCGAGTCCCGATGAGATCCCGGACGTCACGAGGAGTTCCGAAATGGTCCGGAGGTAAAGATTTATATATGGGAAGTCCTATTTTGGCCACCGAAAAATGTTCGGGATTTTTCGGTATTGTACCGGGAAGGTTCTAGAAGGTTCCGGAGTGGGGCCCACCTGCATGGGGGGACCCACATGAACGTGGGTAGTGGGGGCAAGGCCCCACACCCCTGGTCAAGGCGCACCAAGCTCCCCCTTTAGAAGGAATAAGATCATATCCCGAAGGGATAAGATCAAGATCCCTAAAAAGGGGGGATAACAATCGGTGGGGAAGGAAATGATGGGATTTCTTTCCTCCCACCTTTGCCAACGCCCCAATGGACTTGGAGGGCAAGAAACCAGCCCCTCCACCCCTATATATAGTGGGGAGGCGCATGGGAGCTTCACACAAGTTCTGGCGCAGCCCTCCCCCTCTCCCATGTACTCCTCCTCTCCGCGGTGCTTGGCGGCCCCTGCAGATTGCCACGCCCTCCATCACCACCACGCCGTCGTGCTGCTGCTGGACGGAGTCTTCCCAACCTCTCCTCTCACCTTGCTGGATCAAGGCATGGGAGACGCCACCGGCTGTACGTGTGTTGAACACGGAGGTGCCGTCTGCTCGCACTAGGATCTCCGTGATTTGGATCACGACAAGCACGACTCCTTCAACCCCGTTCTCTTGAACGCTTCCGCTTAGCGATCTACAAGGGTATGTAGATGCACTCTTCTTCCCCTCGGTGCTAGTCTCTCCATAGATAGATCCTGGTGACTCGTAGGAAAATTTTGAATTTCTGCTACGTTCCCCAACACATACGCCACGCCAACTCATAGCCTTAGAGCATGTTGGATACTCTGGTAGGTAGCAAAGAGCGGCGAGGATCTCCTCATAAACCATACAGCAGAACACCATCCCGCCAGAAATAACAATACGGTATTGACAGTCTTCGAGACTTTCTCCTCGAACAATAGGTGCAAGTGAGCTCAACGCAGTCTCGCCGAAGTTTGCCACATGGCAACTATAAATCCATGGAGCGACACGGCTATAACCTATAACGCCAGTGACGAACCTCAATTCCGAATAGTGCGGGCACCAGCCGCTTTGGTTCTTAGTCCAATCGTGGACGGCTTCCGGCTCACTAAAGTGCTCATGGACGGTGGAAGGGGACTAAACCTTATCTACGAAGAAACCCTCAACAAGATGGAAATTGACAAGAACCGCATTGAGTGAAGCAGCAGAACCTTCAGGGGAATCATCCCTAGTCGGGAGGCACGATGTGCAGGAAAAACCACACTGGATGTGGTATTCGGCACGTCGGAGAATTACAGGTCCGAAGAAATTACATTCCAGGTGGCCCTATTCAGTAGCGGATTCCACGCCCTCTTAGGGCGGGACGCATTCACGAGCTTCCAAGTTATACCCCATTACTGGTACATGAAGCTCAAAATGCCCGGGCCCAATGAAATAATTACTTTAGCTAGTGATCCGGACATCGCACTCCGCGCCGAAAATAAACTGCTGCACTAGCCCTGGAGGCATTATCAGAAGCCCTCGAGGCCGAAGAACTGACAACGCTGCGAGCCACGGTGGACAGAGACGACGTGATACTAGATAAGCGACCCAAGTCCACTTCCTTGAAGTCCGCGGATGAGATAGTCAAATTCCAGGTCCACCCAACGGACCCTACAAAGACAGCTTCCATTGGGACACAATTGAACCCCACAGTAGACGCTACACTGCGAGATTTCCTGCGCGAGAATAGGGATATTTTCGCCTGGCATCCTTCAAACATGTCGGGCATCCCATGCAGGTTGGCCGAACACAGCCTCAATATTCTGAAAGGTTACAAGCCAGTCAAGCAGACTCTTAGGCGCTTCTCAGAGCCTAAGCGGCAAGCCATGGGAGAAGAGCTAGCCAAGCTACTCGAGGCCGGATTCATTAGAGGTATAAAACATCCGGATTGGCTAGCAAACTTGCTAATGGTACCAAAGAAGGACAAATCCTGGCGCCTATGCATCGATTTCAAGGACCTCAATAAAGCTTGTCCCAAGGATCCCTTCCCCCTCCCCCGAATTGATCAAATTATCGATGCCACCGCAGGACACGACTCGTTGTGTTTCCTCGACGCATACTCCGGATACCATCAGATCAAGATGGCAGAGTCTGACCAAGCGGCAACAGCCTTCATTAGGCCATACGGCCCCTTCTGTTTCAATACAATGCCTTTCAGGATCAAAACGTCGGCACAACCTATCAGCGCATGATTCAGACATGCCTGGAAAAAAAAATCAGCAAAACAGTAGAGGCTTACGTAGACGATGTGGTCATCAAAACAAGACGCGTTGAAACTTCAATAGATGACTTGAGGCTCACATTCAACAACCTCCGAACATATGACATCAAGCTCAACCCGGAGAAATGTGTCTTCGGTGTACCCTTCGGGAAATTGCTCGGCTTCATCGTTTCCAATAGAGGAATTGAAGCAAATCCAGCAAAAATCCGAGCTCTGTCACAGTTGGCTATCCCAACAGACCTCAAGGAAATCCAGAAACTAACTGGATGCGTGGCTACCTTAAGCCGCTTTATCTTCCGATTAGGTGAAAAGGCACTACCTCTTTATCGCCTTCTTCGATGCACCGAACACTTCGAGTGGACGGATGCGGCCACGGCAGGACTAGAAGAAATAAAGGCCCTCTTGGCCACAAATCCAGTCCTGACCGCGCCAAATACTGGCGAACCCATGATATTATACATAGCTGCAACTCACCAAGTTGTAAGCGCAGTGCTCGTCGTCGAGCGAGAAGCAGATGGACACAGGTTCCCGCTCCAAAAGCCGGTATATTACGTGTCCACTGTCCTCACTCCATGCAAATCTCGGTACCCACACTATCAAAAGATAGCGTTCGCGGTCTTCATGGCATCCCGGAAGCTACGACACTACTTTCAAGAGTGTTCAATTACAGTGGCCTCTGAAGTACCACTAAACGATATAATAAATAACCGCGATGCCATGGGCCGAATTGCTAAATGGGCTATCGAGCTCCTTCCGTTTGACATAACATATAAACCACGACGGGCCATTAAGTCACAAGTTATGGCTGACTTTGTCGCCGAATGGACAGAAGCCGAACTCCCTAAAGAGTAAGGCGCGTACTCCAATTGGATCATGCACTTCGACGGCTCCAAAATGCTAGCCGGATTGGGAGCAGGTGTTGTCCTGACATCCCCCACCGGAGACATGGTTCAATACGTACTCCAAATACTATACACAGGCTCCAACAATGCAGCCGAATACGATGCTCTATTGCATGGTCTTTGGATGGCAGTCTCCATGGGCATCCAACGCCTCGAAGTGCGCGGGGACTCAAACGTCGCAATATCTCAGATAAATGGAGACTTCGATGCCAAAGATCCGAAAATGGCGGCTTATCATAATGTCGTCCTCAAAATGTCAGCTCGGTTTGAGGGGCTCGAATCCACCATGTGGTCAGAGAAAATAATCAAGCGGCGGACGTCCTCGCCCGCATTGGCGCTAAACGCAACCCTGTCCCACCTAATATTTCTTGGAAAGGCTGTTCAAGCCATTCGTACTATGGGAAGGGGAGTCCGGCAATATTAGTCCAGCTCGGCATACAATCCCAGATTCTGAGCCATCTGACGTAATCGGAGAATCTGCCACCAAAATAACACCCTTGGCCCATGAAATCATGGCTATTATCGCCCCATGGACCAAGCCCTTCTTAGCCTACCTAAATAGGCAAGAGCTCCCCGAGGACCAAAACGAGGCACGTTGTATCGTGTGACGCTCTAAGGCCTACAAAGCCCACGAAGGAGAGCTCTACAAGAAAAGTACCACCGGAGTGCTCCAAAGATGCATCTCCGAAGAGGAAAGACGGCATCTCTTGTCCGAAATCCATTCTGGACTCGGTGGGCACCACACTGCAGCTCGGGCACTTGTAAGCAAGGCCTTCTGCACAGGTTTTTTACTGGACGATAGCCCGAGCAGATGCAGGGGACCTTGTCCAACATTGCGTCGGTTGCCAACTCTTCGCCAACCAGAGCCATATGCCTCCTACCGCTCTTCAAACAATCCCCATAACTTGGCTTTTGCGGTCTGGGGGCTGGATATGGTCGGACCTCTTAAAGGGGGAACCCATAAGAAAAAAAAACTTATTGGTCATGGTGGACAAGTTCACCAAATGGATAGAAGCCAAACCAGTTAAAACGGCCGAATCCGGACCAGTGATAGACTTCATATAAGGGGTCGTCCACCGTTACGGTGTCCCCCACAGCATAATCACTGACAATGGCTCAAATTTCACAGCCGATGAGGTTAAAACATGGTGCGGCAACATGGGCATTTAGCTCGATTACGCCTCTGTCTATCACCCCCAAACAAATGGTCAGGTCGAATGTGCAAATGGTCTCATAATGAGCGGCATCAAACCCAGACTAGTGCGATCCTTGAAGGAATCAGACACACACTGGGTCGAGGAGCTCGACTCCGTACTCTGGGGGCTGCGGACCACACCGAATCGTACCACCGGATAAACACCATTTTTTTATGGTGTACGACGCAGAAGCAGTGCTACCCTGCGACATAATCCATGACTCACCTCGCGTGCGCATGTATGAGGAGAAGGAAGACGAACTAGATAGGCAGAACAACTTAGATGCTCTGGAGGAGGAGCGTGACGTAGCAAAAGCCCGCTCCTCATTCTATCAGCAACAGGCTCAAAGGTATCAAAGCAGAGAAGTACGGGCCAAAACACACAACATTGGCGAACTAGTTCTACGCCTCCCCGAGAAGAAGAAGGACAAGCTCAAACCCAAGTGGGAGGGTCCCTTCATCATCGATAAAGTTCTCACCAGAGGAGCGTACGTCTGTGCAACGCATCTGATAACAGACTCGAGCCGAACCCATGGAACGCGGCCAGACTCCGAAGATTCTACGCCTAATGCCGGACCCAGCGTTCGTCTCCTTACCTCCGCTTCTTCAATTATGTTCTCCTTTTTCCTTTCTCGCCCTCTTTTCCTTTTCACATACAACCTTAAAATTGTATGGATGCTTTGATCGCTTCGGCCACACTATGTATGCTCATTATACCTGAGGCTTCCTATACGGAAGCTAAATATAGCTACTATAATGGCTTCCGGCCAGCCACATATGCGGTTTTTTTCATATGTGCCTTTTCTTCACCATTGTATGCATCGATATGACTTAAGTTTTGGCCATGCTGGGTTGCCTAGCTCTTATGTTTATGCCCTACATTCCCGTTAATTCGGCTAGGGCATAAGGGGAGCACCTCTGCGATTGTTACTGTCGGTTCAGCCGGATGTGTACCTCGGACTGGGTGAAGCCGAAAGCTATTGTTCTTAAGGGAATATTCGGTCGGTGAACAAAAGATGTTTTCATTTATTGCAACGTGAACCCCAGGTGTTTTGCTTCCTACGTTTCTGCTCGCAGTTCGGACATGCACGTCAATGCATGCACAACCAGAGAAAGGAACCCCTAACGGAACTATTCTCTCTGGAAGATGTTTCTTACTAACCATGTAATATAACATAACTAGTTGGGTACTTATCTGTTCAAGCACTTATGACCCCTATGCCCGGTTTCCATGCATACCCCGGTTTTTCATAACTTTGCTGGTATTCAGATACACTCTGGACTATTGGGTCCGGGGGCTGAAGCGAAAAGGTCCACCACGACAAATGAATTTCAATCCGGCTAGGGACCACATAGGTCCATTTAAATTACATAGTCACTTAGATCGACTATATTCTTCCTCTATAGCATCCAACAGGCAGTCTGGCTTACAATCCTGTTGGGAATACTTTGCAGCTAACGCTACTTGGTCATATACCAGACTTACGGGTATTTCTTGCCCATCTGCCCCCACCGGTCCGACTTCGGCCAAATGGTTCGGGTCAGCCTTGATGTATCGCGTCTTCACCATGGCCCAGGCTTCCCTCGCACCTTGTCGGCAGGCTGATATCTTCCATAACTGGAAGCGCCGCCGTGCTCCTTTGAGCGTCTCCACAAGCTCGTTCATGCCCCCGGGCAGCGGAGCGGATGGCCACAAGGCCTGGACAATACCCTGCATCACCTGCTACGCTCGTTCGTGCAGTTGTGAAAGATCTTCCAGCATATCACCTGTGGATCTGGGCATCTCCTTTCCAGGACAGCCCGTCAGCATATCTACAGACATAACTCTGTCAATACGCTTCCTTGCCGAACTAAACTATAGTTCGCTTAAAGCACTTACTATAAATGTCGCGTCGAAGCCTCCTGTTCTCCTTCATGGAGTCAGCAAGCTAAGCCCGAAGATCTTTTAATTCGACGCTCAGCCGAATATTAGCATCTTGGAGATTATTTCTCTCTTGAATAGCCTTCGTCAGCACGCGCTCGCCCGCCTTCAGCTGATTTCGCTGATGTGGCTCATTATCTTCCACAGTCTTCGGATTCTTTCCGGGATTGTCTGTAGCATCTCTTGTTAGACTTATAATTCATGCCGAATACATAACTGGTACAAGTTTAGTCTTACCAGCAGAGGCCCTTTGTTCGTCTTGTTCGGCAACAGCGGCCTTCAGCTCGGTCTTACATTCCTCTAGTTCTTGAGATAAATGGGTATTCTTCTCTATAAGAACCTATGCATAGAACGATCCTTAAATCAGTTGTGCCAACTGTTTCAAGTCTCAGGGGCTACCACTACACACACTTATTAGATTTCCTTACCCGTATATCCTTTGCATACTGATCCATAGTTCTGGCAAGTCCATCTTGTGCAGCGCGAATATATGCGTCTTCGGAGTTGAAGGCATCAAAAGCCTCCTCGGATAAACTACCATTGTGGATTACGGCCCGTCTGCGCCGGTGATTCATGGCACTCCTCACTTCAGAGTTCAAGGCGGAAAGCATGTCTGCATCCTCTGTGGAGGGCAATTCGGCGTTGCCCCCACATCAGCCTTCTTCCGTGGGTCTGCTTCAGGAATCCGGCTGCTTGAGGCATGGCCGGCAGGGGATCCAGATATAGTCCAGCGGATGTTTTTCCTGCCAGGACGCAATGCAAATTGTCATAATTCAGAAAACATAATCATAGAGCAAGTTCAATTTATACCTCTGCCTCGGCGTCTCAGTTCTAACCGCCTTCCTCTTGCGCCTGCCCTGACCAGATGCCCTTGGCTGATGAGCCCTCGTGGGCTCGGCACGGCGTCCTGATGGCCGCTTCTGCAAAAATACAACATGTGCGCTTAAGGCACGGGATAATTCAGAACTTAGGGCTCTGGCTCTACTTACATTCGACACTGGGAGCAGCCCAGGATAATCAGCAAGTACGGCCACTAGAGTGTCGTCACGGCTCGCTTGATAAAATATCCCATCTACGAGCTCCACGGATATATCCGGATCTTCTTCAAGACCGGGGTCGAGAGCCCGGCCAGGATCCTCTAGCTACGGAGGTGAGCTATTGAATTCTTCCACGGCCCTTCTCAGTTCTTGCTTTGAGAATGGCAAGATAAATAATGGGTGACAAAGGACACCGATATGAATAGAGTCGAGTAAGGAATGACAGCTTACCCAGCTTGGGGGGTTGTACATGAAGAATCCATCCCGCGGCTTAATACGGAGGAACTCCTCTTCTTCCCCTTTGTACAAATCAGACAATACTTTCGCCAGTGCGGGGGCGGAGTCTGGACCTTTACGACCGCAACGGGTGGCGTCGTCTTCACCATTGAAGTGCCACATGGGTTTCCCCAGATATTGAAGTGGCTGCACCCCCCGCATGATGCATATTGACATAACCTCCATCATTGCCAATCCTGATTTGGCCAGAATTTTTATCCTGCTCATCAGATAAAGGACCTCTCTGTCGTCTTCCTCCCGGGGGCTCCGCGGGCGCCAGTTTTGGGGTTTCTTCAGCGGAGCATTGGTAAACTCGGGAAGCCCCATCTGGACTGGGTCCAGAAGGGGAACGTCATCTACATAAAACCACTCCGAGGGCCAATCTTCTGATGCCTTCTTTGGAGTGGTGGATAGGTATCCAGCTTGAGCGATGCGCTATACTTCGGCTCCGCCCACTTGATATATGGAACCCTCCTGATTGCGAGGGACAAGGCATAATAGCCACTTCCATAGCTCGAAATGAGCTTCGCAGCCCAGGAAGAGCTCGCAGAAGGCGACTGAGGGAGTCCTGGACTAGGGGGTGTCCGGACTGCCGGACTATCATTATCCGCCGGACTCCAAGACTACGAAGATAGAAGATTGAAGACTCCGGCTCGTGTCCGGAAGGTACTTTCCTTGGCGTGGAAGGCAAGCTTGGCAATACGGATATGTGAATCTCCTACCATTGTAACCGACTCTGTGTAACCCTAGCCTCTCCGGTGTCTATATAAACCGGAGGGCTTTAGTCCGTAGGACAACATACATTACAACAATCATACCATAGGCTAGCTTCTAGGGTTTAGCCTCCTTGATCTCGTGGTAGATCTACTCTTGTACTACCCACATCATCAATATTAATCAAGCAGGGCGTGGGTTTTACCTCCATCGAGAGGGCCCGAACACAGGTAAAACATTGTGTCCCTTGTCTCCTGTTACCATCCGCCTAGACGCACAGCCGGGACCCCTACCGAGATCCGCCGGTTTTGACACCGACATTGGTGCTTTCATTGAGAGTTCCTCTGTGTCGTCACCGATAGGCTCGATGGCATCTTCAACCAACAACGCTGTCCTGGGTGAGACTTTTCTCCCCGGACAGATCTTTGTATTCGGCGGCTTTGCACTGCGGGCCAATTCTCTTGGCCATCTGGAGCAGATTGACAGCTACGCCCCTGGCCATCAGGTCAGATTCGGAAGCTTAAACTTCACGGCTGATGTCCGCGGAGACTTGATCTTCGACGGACTCGAGCCACAGCCAAGCGCGCCGCACTGTGGCGATGGGCACGATCTAGCTCTGCCGCCGGACAGTGCCTTGGTGGCCGCACTCGGATCTACTCCGGCCGTTAGCCCGGAGCCGATCGCCCATATCGAGGGCCGGTGGGTAGACGCCGCCTTGGGGGCTTCAACATCCACGGCGATGGAGCCGAACACTGATCTTGTCCCCTGCAAAACCCGTGATTCCGAGGCGCCGGACTCCGAGCCTCCCGCGCCCCAGCCAACTAAACCGGATTGGGCGCCGGTTATGGAATTCACCGCCGTGGACATCTTCCAACACTCGCCTTTTGGTGATATCCTGAATTCACTGAAGCGTCTCTCGCTATCAGGAGAATCCTGGCCGGACTATGGCCAGGACGGTTGGAGTTCGGACGATGGAGAAATTCAGAGCCCACCCACCACCCACTTTGTAGCCACTGTCGAGGACTTAACCGACATGCTAGACTTCGACTCCGACGACATCGACGCTATGGGAGACGATGCTGGAGACGAACAAGAGCCAGCGCCTACAGGGCACTGGAAGGCCCCCTCGTCATATGACGTATACATGGTGGACACCCCAAAAGATGGGGATGGCGAACAAGCGTGGAGGCAGATTCTCTAAAGAAGCAGCCCAAACGCCGACGCCGTGGCGCCGCTCTAAATCCCGCCACAAAGAAGAATTGAGATTCCGCACGGGAGACAATAACACTCGAGAGTGCGAAGACAATCCCTCCAAAGAAGACTCAGCAGGGAGGACGCAGAAGCAAGCCCTCACGACAGGGCGGCAGATGAAGGGGTTGAGGATGATAACTATATGCCTCCCTCCGAAGACGAAGCAAGCCTCAACGATGATGAATTTGTCGTACCCGAGGATCCCGTCGAACAAGAACGCTTCAAGCGCAGGCTCATAGCCACGGCAAATAGCCTAAAGAAAAAGCAGCAACAGCTCCAAGCTGATCAAGATCTGCTGGCCGATCGATGGACCGAGGTCCTCGCGGCCGAAGAGTATAAACTTGAACACCCCTCCAAAAGTTACCCAAGACGCAAGCTGCTCCCCCGATTAGAGGAGGAAGCATACATACCTTCATCACCAGCGCACGACATGGCTGACCGACCACCCCGTGGTCGTGACAGAGAGGCATCCAGGCGCCCAGCCAAATACGTACCCCTGCATCGCTCCAAGAGTACGAAGCCAAGAGGGAACGCGCCGGACTTGCGAGATATACTGGAGGACAAGGCAAGACAATCCAGATCCATCTATGGATCACGCGGGCGCCCCACTACCCACGACGAATACCGTCGTGCCGGACATAACAATCCCGGCCGGGCCGAACACAGCAGACAGCGCTCTCTCGAGCTGCATCGCGATATTGCCCAATACAGGGGCGCCGCACACCCTCTATGCTTCACTGGTGAAGTAATGGATCATCAGATCCCCGAACGGTTTAAACCCGTAAACATCGAATCCTACGATGGCACAACAGACCCCGCAGTTTGGATCGAAGACTATCTTCTCCATATTCATATGGCCCGCGGTGATGACCTACATGCCATCAAGTATCTCCCACTCAAGCTTAAAGGACCAGCTCGGCATTGGCTTAACAGCTTGCCCGCAGAGTCAATTGATGTCGGGAAGACACGGAGGCCGCATTCCTTGATAACTTCCAAGGCACGTAAAAGCGACCACCGACGCCGATGACCTAAGCCACATCATTCAAGAGCTGACGAATCGGCGGACAATTACGACACGGTTCCTAACAAAGAAAAACCAAATCGCCGACCGTCCGGATGCAGAGGCCCTTGCAGCCTTCAAACATAACATCCAGATTTAATGGCTAGCCCGGCACCGGGCAGGAAAAGCCAAATCCATGGCAGACCTCACATCGCTAATGACCCGCTTTTGTGCGGGAGAGGACAGCTAGCTAGCCCGCAGCAACAATCTCCGTAAAAACTCGGCAGTCCGGATACTAAGGACAACAACGGCAGGTCACGCCGAATCAAAACAAACGCCGCATTAACGGCGATATAAGGAGGATACGACGGTCAATGCTGGATTCGAGGCTCTAAACCCGTCGCGGAAGAAGCCATTCAAAAGAACCACTCCGGTCCGTCCAATCTGGACCGAATACTCGACCGTCTATGCGGATACATGGCACCTCTGAAAAGCCAGCTAACCACACCAATAGAGACTGTTGGGTGTTCAAGCAGGCCGCAAGTTAATTCGAAAACAATGACAAGGGGCTAAATAGCGACGACGAGGAAGAGACCCGCCGCCCGAACAATAGAGGACGAAGGGTTTCCCCATAAGTGCGGACGGTGAATATGATATACGCGACCCATATACCCAAGAGGGAGAGGAAGCGCACTCACGGGGCGCTCTGGCGATGGAGCCATCGCCCCAAAGTTCAACCCATGGTCCTCTTGCCCGATCACTTTCAATCGAAGAGACCATCCGACCAGCATACGCCATGGCGGATTCGCCGCATTGGTTTTAGACCCAATCATCGATGGGTTCCACTCGACGAGAGTCCCGATGGACGGCGGTAGCAGCTGAACCTGCTTTATCGGGATACAAGTCGCAAAATGGGCATAGACCCATCAAGGATTAAACCTACAAAGACAACCTTTAAAGGTGTCATCCGTGAGTGGAAGCCAATTATACAGGCTCACCACACCGAAGTGGTCTTCGATCACCGGATAACTTCCGGTGAAGAGTTAATCTTCGACATAGTCCCGTTTCGCGGCTATCATGCTCGCCGAACGAACCGCGTTTGCAAAATTCAACACGGTGCCGCATTATGCATACCTAAAGCTCAAGATGCCAGGCCCTCGTGGAGTCATCACGGTCAATGGAAATACGGAACGCTCCTCCGAACAGAGGAACATCTGGCGCTCTCGCGGCGAAGTCTGAGCAGCCTTCTCGGGCAATTCTCAAGTCCGCAATTAAAAGCCGGACACAGCAAAACGCGCCGGCAAAGGCCAACCAAGACCACCGGCGTGATCGAGCATCGCGAGTAATGCGGCCCCAACCCGCCTCGCGCATGATCGCAAGAATAACACTCGCGATACCATTACACTTTGGAGATACCATGGGCGCAGGGAAAGGGGCACAAGGAACCAAGAGTGCGGCTCGACCACACCAGGGGCTCACACTAACGCCCCCCTTGTTTTTTATTTTCATCTTTTCTTCTTTCGCGTATATAGGACTCCATTAACCAGAAGCCCTGTCCGATGGCGAACTCGCCAACTCACGATGCAACAGATCGGGGACTAAAGAAGGCTGCGACGAACACTCGTGTGGTCTCCATTACGAGCATTAAATTTGATTACATACACCAAGTCTACAGCTTATCCCTGGAGGGGGACGTGTTTAATTAGTCCAAATCCCTTGCTTGCCGCACTATTTGTATCAGTCCGCTCTTTCAGCAGACTTTCTTTCATAAATAATGCAGCATGTTCTTATTTGCAATTGCATTACCTTTTATGTATACTTTCATTACATGACTTCTTGCACCCGTACATTTTGGTACAGCCGAATACGCCAGGGGCTTATGTTCCCCAGATTATGGTGTGATTAAGTCCGAACACTTTCACAAGTGCGGCACCCCAAACTTGTAGCATTATATGAATCGGCTCCGAATTATGTCTTGGGTCAATAGTTGGGTTTGCCCGGCTCCCATGTTTTGGTGCCTTACGTTCCGTTCCGTCGGCTAAGGTAGCACTGGAGAACCATCGCGATTGCGCCCGGTTGAGCAGGTTAACGCCTCGATGGAAAAAGCTAAAACGACCGGCATAATATGGCAAGAGACCGGTCGCTGTTCGAGAGGTTCTTTCGGTCCTTAAAGACTCACGCCGCTTGAGCGAAGTTCGGATGATGTCCGATGAAGGCGTCGATAAGCGCCACAGATTCGGTCTTCGAATACCGGGGGCTTCACTAAATTTAAAATTATAGAATTCTATGGCTAAGTGAGAGTGTTCAAGCATTATAAGTCCGGTTGCCTTGTTAAATGCGTGTTGGCGCCTCCCTAGATGGACACAAAATGGGAACAAGAGTGCTCAAGTTTATCCTTGAACACCCCAAAGACTCGTGGCTTGGGGGCTGAAGCCAACGACTTGCCATCTCTCGATTTAACAAGCGGCCGCATGAAGGTAATATTTTAAATTAAACAAAGCGTTGCTCATGGCGCATATAAACGAAGTTTTCAGCGCCTGAGATAAAAACACACATGAGTTCACTCAAAGATTACATTCACTACAAGAAATATGTCAACTTGTGACCCTCACTATTGGTCGCCGAAAGGTCATAGTTTTTCATTTGCGACCTTTTGTGACCAAAAAGCAGAGGTCAAAAGCGAGGGTCATTAGCGACTATAGCGACCTTCTCTCGTGATATGTAAAAGGTCGTTGGTTCTTTGACCAAATTTTTGGTCACTAGCAACCTCCCGAGTGCCACGTAGGCATCCAGCGTGGCAAGCGATGTGGCACAAGATTCAGCCGGTCCAATTCGATTTTCTACATGGGCCTAGCCCATTTATTCAACCTTTTATTATTTTTTCCTTGGTAATTCTGGTCACTTCATGGGCCAAGCCCAACGTTGTAGCCTTTTTATTATTGGCCCATGGCTTTTTATTATTTATTGCTTTTCTATTTTCAGCCATTATATATTCAAGCTGGTCCCACTAGTCAGATGGGTCCCACTTGTCATGATCATCTCTCAAATTGGTCCCACATGTCAGAAATGTACAAATTTGACAGATTATTTTCATAAGTGGCCCCATTGGTCAAGTTTCCATTTCACAAATTTTCAAATCACATACATAATCAAAAAGCACACATAAAATTCATCAAATATACCACTAAATAAATCGATTACAATCTTTACAACACATATATGCTACAATATGCTACTCTTCACTGAGTACGACACACTTCACGGCTTCACACTTGCTTCACACTTCACACTTGAGCTTACGTAAAAGCAGAACAACCACAACTTTAAATCTCAATTGCAATATAGGCCATATCTGAAGCAGTTCAAAGTTGAAACAACATCAATTAAACAAGCGCAAGATAGAAACATACGAGTCAAAACGCTAATGAGTTAGTTGCTTGATCATGTATTACAAAGGACTCTCTTTTAATTTTAAAAAAAAGAGGACATTTGAAACTTTTAACAGCCATAATCTTGAGTTTGACAAGTACACATTAATTTTAGCATAGCATCACTAGCTCTGTTGTTGTTTGCATATTATACGAGTAGTTGTCCGCCTAAACAAACACAAATGTGCAATGCTTGAGATCTGGTATGCAGCAACAGCAGCAATCGATGACATCTGAGACCAAGATAGCTCTAGAAGTAAAAGGAACATAAATAATATGTACAACAATATCTGGAACACATAGGTAGTAACTAGTATGGTTGCTTGTTGTTCATGAGTGACAATCATTTGTGTGCGTACATCCTAAAGAAAACAGCAGGTTTCAATTCATCTTGCACATATATAGCAACCAGCAGACATCTAATATCATTATATTACCACAAAAGAAAAGTACGAATTCCCAAAAGGTTGCATTCTCACAAAATTGATAGGAAGCACATAACTAGAGACTCGTTATTAACATGTACTCCCTCCGTCCCAAAATAAGTGACTCAAAATGACTCAAGTTTGTACTAACTTTAGTACAAAGTTAAGTCACTTTTGAGTCACTTATTTTGGGACGAGGGAGTATATTGTTTAGACATTTAAGTTGGCACATGAAAAAATAAACATTCGGTGAACATGGAATATCCAGGAGTGAAAGATGGCATCTTTCACAAACACAACAACTCTAAAATTACTAAAATAGACAATGCATGCTCTTCCCAAGACCATCAACACATAAAGAACCACCACTCCCATGAGCATCTCAAGTACCACTTACATCATGTACAACAGCGAGCATGTAAATCGGGACACACACTTGTACAGCGTGTAGTCACCGTGGCAGAGGCCGTGCATATCTCATCTATCTTTCTCTGCTTGGCCCAGACCATCGCGCACACCGCTAGTATCAACGATGTTGCCCGTGCATAATTGACACACTCGCTGCAATAGAAAAGATGAAACTTGCATATTATTCCAAGTCCCATTTTCAACTTGAGTACACACAAATATGTAACCAGGATTCAATGAGCGAGGATATTAAAAAACAGACCTGACAAAAGCGGAGCGAAAACTTAGTGGGCGAGGATACAACTGAATATGAAATCTTCTTCAATAGGACATAGCGGAGACGAAAACTTAGTGGACGAGGATATTAAAAAACAGACCTGCACATATTTTAGGACAAACAACCACAACCTGAAATAAGCACGCAAAAGATAGCATGTCTACTTGGATTTACGGCTGTACACATGTATGTAAAAATGCAGAACCAGTTAAAACAGTGTAGAATAGTTGATGATCCTAAGATCCTACCTACCCAGACCTTTGAAATGCAAAACTTTTAGTAGTAACCGCTAAATATACATGCTACGAGGGTGATAAACAATTACACAACAAAAGCATCATCCTCCATGTTCCCATCAAAAATTCTTCACCACACACTTACACTAGTACTGATCATGCATGCATCATTTCGAGACATTTAGCAAGTTGCGGTGTGTTTGGCATTTGGACATTGGAGACTATACCTTTGAACTACACTACATATTTAGGGTCAGTCGTGTAGAATAAAAGAAAAGAAAAAGGAAACAGAGCTAGACAAGTGAACATACAACACAGGAATCTATACTACTGGTAGTAGCTAGTAAAACACTAGAGGCAAACAGGTATGCAATCAGCGGCTCCGCATAACACAATTCTAGCAAAGCGCAAGCGAAACTCAAGGGCGCATGGTTCTTCACCTTTCTTGCCATTTGTTGGTGTTAATGACTGGTATTAATTAATGACCGGTAGCATCAAAGTTTAACAGCAGCAATCTTGCAAAATTCTCTGTTTGAACAATTCTTTGGCATCTCAATCTCTAAGCGGAGGATGGCGCTTGACGTATATATCAACTGCCAAGACTGAGGCTTCTAGTTAAACTGATTCTGACAGTGAAACCTTTGTACAAATTCTCTGTTTTCTCCTTAAAAATGGGGAGGGCAATGGCACCTTGGGCGTGAAGAGCGGCTCGGTGAAGAGGACGTAGGTGAGCAGGTCCTCCATGGCGTCCCAGTCCTTGACGAAGCCGCGCACCACCGGCTGCACCACCTCCTCCACCACCGGCGGCGCGCCGTCGGCCACCTCGCTCTCCTCCACCTCCGTCTTCATCTTCGAGGGCATCACCTGACCACACACGCGCACGCATCGAACAGGGGGGTCCCGCGAAATCTCGAGCGAATCGACGGGGAGCAGAGGAGATTTGGCGACTCACCAGCCCGGGGGCCTGGTCGGGCAGCGCGATACCGGCCTTCAGCAGCTTGGACCCCGCGTCGACGACCACCGCCTCCATGGCCGGGCGGCGGTGCGAGGGGAGCTCGGCTCCGTGGCGGGGATGCGGAGGGGCGGGCCCTCGCGGAAGAGGGGCAGGAGGAAGAAGGTCACTCGGCAGAGGATGGTGGGGATGGCGGAGACGAGGTGGCCTGGCACGCCGCGCGCACGGCCTCGGTGGCCCGGGCGCGCGCTCCCGCGTCGTCGGCGTCCTCCACGGCGAAGAACGGCGCCAGATCCACCACGGGAGCGCGCTGCGCCGTTCTTGCAGCCTTGGCGCCGTCTGCACGCAGCTCCGCACCGGTAGAGGCGTGGGTGGGAGGTCACGGCGGGATCGGCCGCCGTAGATGGCGGCGGTGGCGGCGGCGATGGAGGCGAGGAGGAGGTCGTGGAGGGAGAGGGGAGAGGGGTTAGGGTTTGGGCTGCCACCCTAGCTCCGTCGTTTGGGCTGGGACGGAGGGGTGGTGGAAGTGGGGATGGCCGGGGATGGGGCCGGAGGAGGGATCAGGAAGTGGTGCAGGGGACGGGGAGGAGGTGGCAGCGGCGAGGTTGGCGACGAGGAGTGGTGCAGGGGACAGGGAGGAGTGGCGGCGGCGGCGAGGAGATGGGGACGAGGGAGGAGGGGTGCGATGGGGGATCTGAGCTAGGGTTTGTGCTGCGGGTGGGGATCTTTTTCTTTTATTTTTTCTGTAGATAGATGGATGGATGGATGTGGGGTGGAGATATGGATGGGTGGATGGATGGGCGCCATGTCATCGATCCGTGGGAAGAGTTCTCATTGGTTCGAAAAATCAGTGTTTTAAAATAGTCTTCAAGTATTAAAAATAGAGGGATTTTGTGAAGCAACTATCAAAAATATTTTGCAAAAGGGCACAACACAAATTTTCACTAGACTTAGACCACATTTTATGGATAAGGACCAATTTGTATGCATTTCTGATCTTTCTAGCTATTTTAAATCATTTTCCGAGTGGCAAAAATGGTTTTTTTTGTGAAGAACCTATCAAATATTTGTTGCAAAATTGGATTACTTCAATTTCATAAAATACTAGTCCATATTTAATATACAATTGACCAAATGGTTGGGTGTCTAAAGTTTTGATCCACCTCTGGTGAAAAAGACAAATTATGGTCGATTCAGCTGGAAACGGGTCAAATTTGAACTGCAGCTGCCTCATAGTTTGCTCTTTATTTTTAACAAACTTGTAATACGGCAATTATTTTAAAAAAGTGTTCTCAGAAACGAGCTATCAAGTGTGGAGATCAATGGCTTTCAAGCCAAATGATCAATCTTATGGCCACATTCATGGCATAGTTTGTTCAAATGATCTCATATTGTGCACAAGGGTGCATATTAGAATGGCAAACAATGTTTCCTAAGGAAGTTTTCATTTTCGTTGGACGAAAAAACCATTTTTCATTTTCCGAGTGCCCGAAATGAGGTTTTTTTGTGAAGGAACTACCAAATAATTGTTGCAAAATTGGATTACTTCAATTTCATAAAATACTAGTCCATATTTAATATACAATTGACCAAATGGTTGGGTGAAAAAAGTTTTGATCCACCTCTGATGAAAAAGACAAATTGTCCTCGATTCAGCTGGAAACGGGTCAAATTTGAACTGTAGCTGCCTCATAGTTTGCTCTTTATTTTTTCCAAAAATCATTTCTAGGTACATAAGTATCTATTTAATCATAGAAACACCAAAAAAATTCCAAGATTCAACCACTACCTAGGAACGGTCATTCCCGCCGTTTTGACCGCATTTTGAAACGGGCATAAAAAATTCAAAAAAAAAATCAAAAAATTGGAAAACCTTCGCATTGTGTCATTATATGTGGACAAGTTTCCAGGAAAAATAACAAACTTATGTACGGCAATTATTTTAAAAAGTGTTCTCGAAGCGAGCTATCAAGTGTGGAGATCAATGGCTTTCAAGCCAAATGATCAATCTTATGGCCACATTCATGGCATAGTTTGTTCAAATGATCTCATATTGTGCACAAGGGTGCATATTAGAATGGCAAACAATGTTTCCTAAGGAAGTTTTCATTTTCGTTGGACGAAAAAACCATTTTCATTTTCCGAGTGCCCAAATGAGGTTTTTTGTGAAGGAACTACCAAATAATTGTTGCAAAATTGGACCAAATCATTTTATAAAATACTAGGCCATATATAATGCACAATTGACCAAATGGTTGGGTGAAAAAGTTTTGATCCACCTCGATGAAAAAGACAAATTGTCCTCGATTCGAGTTGGAAGCGGGTCAAATTTGAGCTGTAGCTGCCTCATAGTTTGCTCTTTATTTTTTCCAAAAATCATTTCTAGGTACATAAGTATCTATTTAATCATAGAAACACCAAAAAAATTCCAAGATTCAACCACTAGCTAGGAACGGTCAAGCCCGCCGTTTTGACCGCATTTTGAAACGGGCATAAACAATTCAAAAAATCAAAAATTGGAAAACCTTCGCATTGTGTCATTATATGTGACCAAGTTTCCAGGAAAAATAATAAACTTGTAATATGGTAATTATTTTAAAAAAGTGTTCTCAGAAATGAGCTATCAAGTGTGAAGGTTCATGGCTTTCAAGCCAAATGATCAATCTTATGGCCACATTCATGCCATAGTTTGTTCAAATGATCTCATATTGTGCACAAGGGTGCATATTGTAATAGCAAACAATGTTGCCTAAGGAAGTTTTCATTTTCGTTGGACGAAAAAACCATTTTCCATTTTTCGAGTGCCCGAAAGGGGGTTTTTTGTGAAGGAACTACCAAATAATTGCTGAAAAATTGGACCAAATCATTTTTATAAAATACTAGGGCATATTTAATGCACAATTGACAAAATGGTCTGGTGTAAAATTTTTTGATCCACCTCTCGTGAAAAAGACAAATTTCTGCCGATTCAGGTGGAAGCGGGTCAAATTTGAACTGCAGCTGCCTCATAGTTTGCTATTTATTTTTTCAAAAAATCATTTCTAGTTACATAAGGACCTATTTAATCATAAATACATGGTTTGGTGGCGTCGTCGAGGTTTGGGCGGTGGTCGAGGGCCCCAACTCTAGAGCGCGTGAACTTCGCATGCCGTCGTGTGGTCACCAGCGTGACCGTGGCGTTACCATGTGTTCAGGCGGCCTAGGCATGTCTAGTTGGTTGGGCACTCCCGAGTTGGTGCTAGGAAGAAAATTACAGCATAAGATTCTCACGAGGAGACCAATCGATGCTCAAACATGAATTAGTAGCCAAGTGTTTGATTAGCGGTACGGGAAATGTACATGGATAATGGGCGTGAGTTTTGGCTGAGGACGATCAGTTACTAAGAAGACCGTTTTCACAAATTTTCAGCTCAAAAGGAGGAGCCTAGGTGGTACTTGCTTTGCAAACCACCACACTGGACATAAATCTGAATGTTGAACCTCGGCTCAAAATAATGAATGGATTGAGCTGGCATTTGGTGGAGGATTGTTATTTGGGCATAGGAAAGCCTTGTAGAAAATGGATACTATTTGGACATGCCAAAGTGGTACTTCCTTCACAAACTGTTACTCTGAACAAAATAGGAAAATGAATATTTTTGAATTATTTTTGAACTAGGCAAGGAAGGTTTTTACATATTTGACGAAGATATGACCCAAAGAATTTATGAGATTTTTTGGGAATTTTGGGAATGACAGAAATATAGGTTGCTTCACAACCTAGGGCAAAAACTGCCACATGGACATGACACATAGGCAAAAGCCCGATGAGGTGGCGCCTAGTCATAGCAATAAGTACCAATGCATCCACGTTCACATCCTCATGACCATTTATATTGGTCGTAATCAGGTAGAAATAAGGTCATTGGCGCCTCTTATGCCTTTGTGACCATTTGGTGTAAGCAATTTGAGGGTTTGAGCCCTTCCAAGCGAAATGGCCGTGAATTTACGACCAATTCAGCTGGGGTCACTAAGAGAAGGTCGTAAGTTGACATATTTCTTGTAGTGATTTCGGGGGCACTCATCTGCAATATCGCAGGCTCCCTTCAGGACAACTTTATAATATCGCTCCGGCGTGCGATGCTCCTTGCCCGGCGGCGGCGGATCCGTGAGAAGCTTCTCCGCATCCAGTTTGCCCCATTGCACCTTTATGCGGGCAAGGGCCCGACGAGCGCCTTCAATGCAGGCGGAGCGCTTGATGACGTCCAGCCTGGGCCATGCATCCAATAGCCGCCGCACAAGGCCAAAGTAGGTGCCTAGCATGGCCTGTCCAGGCCACAGCCGGACTATAAGACCCTTCATGGCCTCCTCAGCTACCTTGTGGAGTGCGACCAGCTGCTTCAGCTGGTCGCTTGGAGGCACCGGATGGCTGGCCTCAGCATACTGAGACCAGAAGACCATCTCCGTCGAGCTCCCCTCCTCACCACGGTAGAATGCGGCGGCATCAGATGCACTACGTGGCAGATCTGCAAACGCCCCTGGAGAGCTCCGAATTCGGGTAAGTACCCGGTAATTTACATTAACATGCTTTCTCTGCATGAAAAACGCCTTACCCGCAGCTATCTTCTTTATATCCTCTACCTCCTGAAGGGCATTCTGGGCCCCGGCCTTGGCGGACTTGGCACTTTCAAGAGCCGAGGCAAGCTCGGACTCTCGAGTCTTGGAGTCACGCTCCAAACTCTCATGCTTTTCCATGAGAGCCTGGAGCTCTTGCCGAACTTCCGCCACCAGCGCCACTTGCTTTTCTCGCTCAGCCCGTTCCGTGGCCGCATTGCGTTCGGCCACAGACACGGCCTTCTTCAGGGCTGCCACCTCCTTAGTGGCCCCTGCAATACACATATTATCCTTGTTAATTTTGTTTGCAACCAAAACCCTTTTCTGTAAGGTACTTATTTAAAGTGGTGTTATTCACCTTCTTTTCCTTGAGCTGCCTCTTGGCATGGCCGAGCTCTTGCTCCGACCGCTCAAGGTCCTTCTTCAGCGCCTCGACCTCCGCCAAGCATGCGGCAGAGGTCAACAAGCGCAACACTGCAAACCCATATTGACATATTTTTTAGAAACCCTGCGTATATCTTGTTAGATCCTTAGTCCGGCTTTTCTTTCCGAACACCGAACTAAGCATCAGGGGCTACTGTCTATGCGGTATTACACTACAAAATTTTAGTTTCTTGCCTCAAAGCCTGTTAGAAGGCTGCTGCAGGCTTCGGTCAGCCCGCTTTTGGCGAGCTGAACCTTCTCAGTCACCGCACTCATGACAGTGCGGTGTTCTTCCTCGATGGAAGGGCCTTTAAGCGCCTCCAACAGGTTATCCGGCGCCTCCGGATGGACGGAGGCCGCCAGCGTCGTGGTCCTGCCCTTCTTTGAAGGGCGCTTGCGGACTCTGGAGCCACTGCGGGTTCGGTGCAGAGTCCGCCTGAAGTCCGGAGGCTGCTGACAGCACCTCCGGAGCCTCCTCTGATGGGTCCCTCTCAGGATCCCACCTCGGCGTCCTCGTCGACGCGTGGGGTAGAGGCACTCGGGATGGAATTTACATCCGACGACGCCAACGACCCGCTCATCGAGTTGGGAAGATCGTCAACGGCCGGACTGCAGGCAGAATGCGGTGTTAGAAGGACACTGCATGACATACAATATACGGCATATAAATGATCCAAATACTTACGATCCTCCCGGATGCCTGGCCCTTGGAGGCCACTCATCCTCGCCAACGTTGATGTTGGCGAAACTGTCCGGGGGGATAGTTCTCCCCCTCTTGGACCCTTCGGCCTCCCCAGTTGGGGAAGCCTTCCTTTTCTTCTCTCCCTCTTCCGGGAGAGAATACTCCTCCTCCTCATCTTCAGGGGAGGAGTCCTCGTCGTCGTCAGACGCCTGATTACGGGAACTCTTTCGAGTCCCCGTGGCCACCTTCTTGGCCTTCTTCTCCGGCACCACGTGCGGTGCGAGAACCAGCAGCCCGCTAAGCGGGCATCCACTGGTCTTCGGCATGGGAGCCAGTGATGAGCAGCTTGGCTTTCTCCATCCATTCTGTCAAAGGAAGAGGCGGATTAAAACTTCACTAGAGTCAATTTAATTATCACAAGTGTCCCGTAATGGGGTTGAATCACTTACGCGTCGGTTGGACATCTGCGCCTTGAATCCGCGATCTCGTCTCGGATCACGGGGCTTGGCGCCCTTGAACAGCACCCACCAGCGCCTTTCAGATATGTTGTATCAAAGAGCCCGCTCAGCGCCTGGTGCTGTTCCGGATCGAACTCCCACAAAGTAAAAGCCCGTTCTTGGCATGGGAGGATCCGCCGGAGGAGCATGACTTGGACCACGTCGACGAGCCGGAGCCTCTCGCTCACCATCTTCTTGATGCAGGCTCGGAGTCCCGTCACCTCCACCGGACTACCCCACTGCAAGCCCTTCTCTTTCCAGGAGGTGAGTTGCGTGGGGATTCTAGATCTAAACTCGGGGGCCGCCGCCCATGTGGGCTTGCGCGGCTCGGTGATGTAGAACCACCCCGACTGCCACCCCTTGACGGAATCCACGAAGGTCCCTTCTAGCCAAGGGACGTTGGGCAGTTTACCCAACATGGCGCCTCCGCATTCCGCTTGCGTGCCCTTCACAACCTTCGGCTTGACATTGAAGGTCTTGAGCCATAGGCCGATGTGGGGCTGGATGCAGAGAAAGGCCTCACACACGACGATAAACGCCGAGATGTTGAGGATGAAGTTGGCGCCGGATCGTGGAAATCAGGCCGTAGTAAAACATGAGCCCCGGACAAATGGATGGGCGGAAAGCCCGGTCTGCGGAGGAAGTGGGGAGGAAGGCGACCCTCTCATGAGGCCGGGGGTAGGGATGAGCTGCCCGCGTCGGGCAGCCGATCTGCGACATCGCTGGAAAGGTATCCGCGTCGCAAGAAGCTTGGTGATGTCCTCCTCCTTAGCGGTGGAGACCAACCATTTGCCTCCTGCTCCGGACATATTCGGAGAAGGTCGGCGAATCTTGCAGCTTGGCGTTGGAGCTTGGGTCTTGTGAGGATGGGTAGCGAGAGGAGGAAGAAGGCGTAGGTGAGAAGGTGAATCCTTATCCCATATATATAGGCGGAGTAAACTATTCGTCCCCCACCAGCCTGGTAAAACTTGCTTATCTCCCAAGCGCCACCATCAATGGCGCGGTTGGGTTACCCATGTCCGTATTGATGAGAATCCCGGAATAAAGGGAAACACGATCTCTGCTTTGACAAGACGTGCCAAGGAAACCGCTTCGCTAAATGTGCTGAGGTGGAATAAGTAAAATCGATTCAAACAAGGGCTTGGTAGCGGTGTGATGTTACACCGCATAATACGTCGGCAGATTGAATCAGTGTATATGTTTTATTCTCTCTACGGTGGAACGTGGAAATTATTTTTGCAGAGCGGACACTATCCCGGTGTTCATTATCTTCTCTGGATTATTCAAGGAGGAACCCGCCTTGCAATGCCGAACATTATACACGCCGGACTTATCGCCATTGAAGACTGGTTCGAGGGACTCTTGAGGAGTCTGGACTAGGGGTGTCCGGACAGCGGACTATCATTATCCGCCGGACTCCAAGACTACGAAGATAGAAGATTGAAGACTCGGCTCGTGTCGGAAGGTTCTTTCCTTGGCGTGGAAGGCAAGCTTGGCAATACGGATCTGTGGATCTCCTACCATTGTAACCGACTCGTGTAACCCTAGCCTCTCCGGTGTCTATATAAACCGGAGGGCTTTAGTCCGTAGGACAACATACATTACAACAATCATACCATAGGCTAGCTTCTAGGGTTTAGCCTCCTTGATCTCGTGGTAGATCTACTCTTGTACTACCCACATCATCAATATTAATCAAGCAGGGGCGTGGGGTTTTACCTCCATCGAGAGGGCCCGAACCTGGGTAAAAACACTGTGTCCCTTGTCTCCTGTTACCATCCGCCTAGACGCACAGTTCGGGACCCCCTACCCGAGATCCGCCGGTTTTGACACCGACAGCGACATACCTTGCGATGTGCAGTATGGAGGCCGGAGTGAAGTTGTGCAGCTGGAGACCATAGAACTCCTGGAGCCCCTTGAGGAATGGGTGGATTGGAAACCCAAGCCCCCTCAGCAAATACAGGACAAGGCATATACGCTCCCCTCTATATGGGTTCGGAAAGTTCTCCGCTTGCTCCCCGCCATTATAGGTGGCTAGTCCGGCTCAGACGGGGACCATGTATGCAGGTGGGAGGTACCCCTGGGTCTGCAACTCCACTAATCGGCTATGAGGGACAGAACACTTTTCCCAATCGCCTGACTTAGAGCTAGGGGTGCGAGAGGAGGAGCTTCGGTGGCCAGCCATGATGGAATGGCTTCTCCCGGGCACGCTCTGTTGGATGCTTGCTGGGAGGAAGATGGTGTGATTTGGATCTGAGGATCCCCGTCTCTTCAAATAGACGGTTGGCTTACAGGGTCAGGGTGGCAAATGTAAAAATGCCCCGACTTCTCGTATTTACTTGACACGTGGAGATGGACATTATTGAGACACAGAAGCCGAGGAGTGCGACATTAATGGGAGGTCGGACACTGTTCGCCACGACAGGTACTCTAGATTTGGAGAAGAACTCACCTTGCAATGCCGAAGACAATCTGCATGTCGGACTCATCGTCATTGAAGCCTGGTTCAGGGGCTACTGAGGGATTCCTGGACAAGGGGGTATCCGGACAGCCGGACTATGTACTTTGGCTAGACTGTTGGACTATGAAGATACAAGATTGAAGACTTAGTCCCGTGTCCGAATGGGACTCTCCTTTGCTTGGAAGGCAAGCTTGGCAATTCGGATGTAGATATCCTTCTCTGTAACTGACTCTGTGTAGCCCTAGCCCCCTCTGGTGTCTATATAAACCGGAGGGTTTCGTCCGTAGGACAACAACAATCATACCATAGGCTAGCTTCTAGGGTTTAGCCTCTACGATCTCGTGGTAGATCAACTCTTGTAATACTCATATCATCAAGATCAATCAAGCAGGAAGTAGGGTATTACCTCCGTCGAGAGGGCCCGAACCTAGGTAAAACATCGTGTCCCCAGTCTCCTGTTACCATTAGCCTTAGACGCACAGTTCGGGACCCCCTACCCGAGATCCGCCGGTTTTGACACCGACACCAAACCCCCTGGGCGCACCCCCCTGTCTCATGGGCCCCTGGTGGCCCCCCTCCATTTATGCCAGCACCCACACACTCCATCTTCTACCCAAAAAAATCCCCATCTAGCTCAAGCACGAGTTCTAGCTCATTTTGTTGTGATTTTTGATCTCCTTGCTGAAAGCTCCATTCACAAAACTACTTTGGGAGATTGTTACTTGGTATGTGAATCCTCCATTGGTCCAATTAGTTTATGTTCTAGTGCTTTATTCATTGCAAATTCTAATGCATGATTTAGGCTCTAGGCATTTGTAGGAGTAGTTGCTACCAATCTTGTTTAGTTTTATGCACTTTTATTTTGAAGTTACTAAAATTTCAGAATTTTTTTAGAAAAAGAATTATGTCTAGGAGAATGTACCAAGGTGGTTCCTCGATAAAGAAAGGACCTAGGATTGCTATGCGTGAGCAAGATGTTGAACTACCGAGGGACGCAGATGTACGAGCTTGTGAGTGGCCATCCGATGATTTCATGGTCGAAGCAGGCTTTAAGGAGGAATTTGATGCGTATATGCGTAATGCTGAGCTGAAGGACTTCTTACAAGATAAGTGTCCTCAGTATTATCAATTGACTGATTCCTTTGTGCGGAGGTTTAAATATAATTGTACGTGTAATTCTCCTAGTGTCCTATTTGATATTTATGATACATCTTATACCATGGACTTAGAGGATTTTACAACTGCTTGCAAACTTCCGCAGTGGGGTAATATTAATGATCCTCACAAATCTGAATTTAGAGACTTCCTTGCTAGTATTACTGTGGGAGAATTCAGGGACATAGCACAAGCTACCATAGGGAGCATTCATTTTCCTGCTATACATTATTTTACTCTCTTCATTGGTAGATGCATTAACGGTAAAGATGAAGCATGTCATATGTGTGTCCCTGATCTTTGTGTCCTCAAGAGTGCTGTGTTAGGTTATAAAGGTTATAACTTGGGGGCAATAGTTGCACGTAGGTTGCAGAATAATGGTAGAGCTGGAGATTTATTTGGAGGAATTTATGCAACCCGTATAGCTAATTATCTTGGTATAGCCCCACGTTAGGGGGGTGTTATGATACCTCCTACTTATTTAGACTATGACGCTATGGTCAATCATCATTTTCTTAGGAGGAACGAACAATTCCTCTATTATCGACTAATCTATAACAGACACAATGTCGTCCATGTTACTCTTCCTGCTCCTCTCCTTTTTGATTATCATGAAAACGAAAGATATGTTGCTACCAGGGAGGAAGCAGCTGAACACGAGGGAAGAGCGGAGGCAGCTTGCCAACATGCCGTAGCTCAGGAGGCGGTTGCTGCTGCATCTCAGTACAACCCTAGCTACAACTATGGATATCAGCCAGGCGGTCCTTAGTACTAGACCAACTTAGACCAAAAGCCTAAGCTTGGGGGAGTACGTATTTATCACCGACTTTACATTCATGTTCACACACTAGTCGTCGGTGCTCGTACTCTTTCATTGTATTATCCATGTTAGTTTAATTTTCTTTTTTGCTTTCTTCTTGTGAGTTTGATAAATCTTAAGAAAAAACAAAAAAAAATTAGTTAGTTTAATTCCCATGCTTGTAGTAGAAATTAAAATGATAACCCAAAAAGATTTCTTGTGGCTCTCATATGCATGATTGTTTATTTAACTTAGAGCCCATATTACCTTGTCTTCTCTCTCTTGAGTTAAATGCTTGCAGATTCCAGCTTAGTCCAATACACGTGCACTATTGTTATTATACACATCGTTCGGTCGTGCGAGTGAAAGGCAATAATGACGATATATGATGGACTTATTGAGATGAGAAAAGCTGGTATGAACTCGACCTCTCTTGTTTTTGTAAATATGATGAGTTCATCATTCCTGGCTCAGTTTATTATGAAGTAAACATATTTGCAATAACATTTAGAGATTATAGTTGCTTGTGACATGCTTGATTAGCTATGAGTTATAATGGTTTACCTTGCGTGCCAACATGCTATTAGAATGATTATTGATGTGGTATGATGGGATGGTATCCTCCTTTGAATGAATTGAGTGACTCGACTTGGCACATGTTCATGCATGTAGTTGAAATAAATCAACATAGCCTTCACAATATTTATGTTCATGGTAGATTATATCCTACTCATGCTTGTACTCGGTGTGAATTAATTTTAATGCATGTTTATGACTGTTGTCGCTCTCTCAGTTGGTCGCTTCCCAGTCTTTTGCTAGCCTTCTACCTATACTAAGTGGGAATACTGCTTGTGCATCCAAACTCCTTAAACCCCAAAGTTGTTCCATATGAGTCCACCATACCTACATATATGCGGTATTTACCTACCGTTCCAAGTAAATTTGTATGTGCCAAACTCTAAACCTTCAAATGAAATTCTGTTTTGTATGCTCGAGCAGCTCATGCTTCAACTAGGCCTGCCTATATCTTCCATGCTAGGTGGGTTATTCTCAAGAGGAGTGGACTCCGCTTCTCATTCACGAGAAAGGGCCGGTAACCGGGATGCCCAGTCCAATGATCCAAAAATATCAAAGCAAATCAAAATAATTAAACAAAACTCCACCAGGGCTGTTGTTATTTGGAGGCGCTTGTTGTTTCGAGAAAGGCATGGATTGATGCTTGTTGGTGGTTGGGGGAGTATAAACCTTTACCATTCTGTTTGGGAACTACCTATAATGCATGTAGTATGGAAGATGCAACCGTCTCATAGTTGTTGCGTTGACAGCAAAAGTATGCCGCTCGAAATGTTATTCAATCTCTATTTTAAAATCGAGCTCTGGCACCTCTACAAATCCCAGCTTCCCTCTGCGAAGGGCCTATCTATTTACTTATATGTTGAGTCACCACCCTTCTTATTAAAAAGTACCCGCTAGAGAGCAAACTATCATTTGCATTCATTACTATTAGTTTATATTGGGTATGACTTGACTGGATCTATTTTACCATGAATTACAATGTTTAGTCAGTCCTTGATCTTTAAAGGTGCTCTGCATTTATGTTTTGCGGTCTCAGAAAGGGCTAGCGAGATACCATTTTGTTATATCATGTGATGATTGTTTTGAGAATGTGTTGTCATCTGAGTTTTATTATTATGGCTCACTAGCTGATTATGCTATTGATATGAGTAATTGTGAGACCTAAGTGTTATTGTGAGTATGGTTAGTTCATAATATTTGCTGAAACCTGAATGCTGGCTTTGCAAGTTTACAACAACAAGAGCAAATAGACTTTGTAAAAGTTTTTCTTTATCACTTTCAGTTTATCAACTGAATTGCTTGAGGACAAGCAAAGGTTTAAGCTTGGGGGAGTTGATACGTCTCCAACGTATCTACTTATCCAAACACTTTTTCCCTTGTTTTGGACTCTAACTTGCATGATTTGATTGAAACTAACCCAGACTGACGTTGTTTTCAGCAGAACTGCCATGATGTTGTTTTATGTGTAGAAAACAAAACTTCTCGGAATGTCCTGAAAATCCATGGGGGCACTTTTTGGAAAATATAAAAAATACTGGAGAAAGAATCAAGACCAGGGGGCCCACACCCTGTCCACGAGGGTGGGGGCGCGCACTCCCCCTGGGTGTGCCCCCCTGTCTCGTGGGCCCTCTGAGGCTCCACCGACCTGAACTCCAACTCCATATATTCCGTCTCGTGGAGAAAAAAGTCAGAGAGAAAGTTTCATTGCGTTTTACGATAAGGAGCCGCTGCCAATCCCTAATCTCTCTTGGGAGGGCTGATCTGGAGTCCGTTCGGGGCTCCGGAGTGGGGGATTCGTCGATGTCGTCATCATCAACCATCCTCCATGACCAATTTCATGATGCTCACCGACGTGCGTGAGTAATTCCATCGTAGGCTTGCTGGACGGTGATGGGTTGGATGAGATTTACCATGTAATCAAGTTAGTTTTGTTAGGGTTTGATCCCTAGTATCCACTATGTTCTGAGGCTGATGTTGCTATGACTTTGCTATGCTTAATGCTTGTCACTAGGGCCCGAGTGCCATGATTTCAGATTTGAACCTATTATGTTTTCATGAATATATATGTGTTCTTGATCCTATCTTGCAAGTCTATAGTCACCTATTATGTGTTATGATCCGACAACCCCGAAGTGACAATAATTGGGATACTTCTCGGTGATGACCGTAGTTTGAGGAGTTCATGTATTCACTATGTGTTAATGCTTTGTTCCGGTTCTCTATTAAAAGGAGGCCTTAATATCCCTTAGTTTTCGCTAGGACCCCGCTGCCACGAGAGGGTAGGACAAAAGATGTCATGCAAGTTATTTTCCATAAACACGTATGACTATACACGGAATACATGCCTACATTACATTGATGAACTGGAGCTAGTTCTGTGTCACCCTATGTTATAGCTATTACATGAGGAATCGCATCCGACATAATTATCCATCACTGAACCATTGCCTACGAGCTTTTCACATATTATGCTTCGCTTATTTACTTTTCCGTTGCTATTGTTACAATTACTACAAAACCCAAAAACATTACTTTTGCTACCGTTACCTTTATTATCATACTACTTTGCTACTAAATACTTTGCTGTAGATACTAAGTTATCCATGTGTAGTTGAATTGAGAACTCAACTGCTAATACTCAAGAATATTCTTTGGCTCCCCTTGTGTCGAATCAATAAATTTGGGTTGAATACTTTACCCTCGAAAGATGTTGCGATCCCCTACACTTGTGGGTTATCATACATATATTATGTGATGCATACATGTAGATGAGCATTGATTTTCTGAGTAGACGTGATGTCTATAGATTATGTGATGAATACGATTTTCTGTGTGTCAGTGCGAGCTTCTCAAGTCTTAACTGAAACATGAAGTTTTAGAAAGAGGGATCATGTTGTGGTTATTGCCGCAGCAAAATGGTGACGACCACTATGTGTGTACGACGATTGTTACCATGGCATTCACCTCTTTCTGATAATTTGTTATTTTGCACAGATATAGCTACGAGCACTCCGTGTGTAAAGTGATTATCTGAACCGTGAATTCTTTTGCTGCAGCAAAAGTGACGAGTTGTTTGTTTAGCTTCAGAAATACTGAAAAATATCAGTTATTTATTACAGGAACGTTTCTGTAGGGATTCTTGTGTGTAAATCCAAATGCTCTAGTGTGCAATTGTTCGAATGAAGTGTTGTTCTTGTGTGTAAATCCAAATAAGTGTTGTTCTTTATAAATTATTATTATTATTATAAGTTGTTTGTGACTATGTAATGCTCAAATTGATGTTTTGCAAATATGGGTAATTTTACCCGTGAGTACCCATTTACCCTGACGGGTGATGGGTATGGGGAAAAATTGTACCCGTTGATGGGTATGGGTATGGGTGATGGGAATGGTTTGGTGCTACGGGTAAGGGTATGGGGTCGCTCCACCCGTACCCAAACCCGGCGGGTGCTATCCCTATGGGTGACTAGGAAGAAGAAGAAATTTCGCCTGACGGCAGCGCGGCCGCCGGCGCCGGCTCATGTTCAGGCGGCTAGACTTGCTCCTTTAAACATTCTGTTGGGCCATGATGGGCCAGTTGCAGGATGTGTGGCTCTGGGTGCAACAGTCTGGGTATACGGCCCAGACTGCAGCCCAACCCGATGATGTCTTGCCTGAAACAAAGTTTCCATCACTACATGTTTCTGCCTCGGTTCATGAGTCTCGCGCTCGTCCTGCCACCTCACCTAGGGTTTCCCGCATTGCGTGCCCGGGTTTCCCTAGGCTTGGTGCTTGTCGGGCTACGCAGATTGGAGGAGAGGCTATGGCGGGTCGCGGGGCTAGGCTACCACCGCCGGCCAAGGCAGCGCCGCCAACGCAACAGTGGCAGAACTCTCATCCCGCTACTCCTGCACAGGGCCGAGGCACGGATCATATGAGGCAGCATGACGGCAGGGGCGCGGATCAGCATCTTGGCCAAGGTTTCGAGACCGGGGGCAGTACGGCGATGCAGACAGTTACCGCAATCCTCCTCGTGGGCAATTGTCACGGCCGGTTTTTCAATAAAAGCGTATTGAGCAACCGACCTTTATATAGACCAGTATAGGAAAATCCTCCTTACTGGTAGACAAATCCTTGATACAGAAATCCAGTAGTACTAAATATTATACAGGGTTGAGCTAAGGTTGCTCAGCAATTTATTACAAGCACGCCAAAATTTTACATAAGGGCGGATATGACACAAGGATGTGGTGGCATACTACTGACTCGTAATAAAAGTGGGAGTGAATATGTCAAAGTGGTGTGGATGACAAGACTCCTAATCTTGCAGCTCATCGAGCGTCGAAGTGAGGCCCGATGAATTTATTCGGGTAGCGGAAGCGGATATAATACAAGTGACCAAATTCAGGATCGCACGGGACTGACTGGGACTCCTCTAGGCGTCGGACTCGCTATCATACTCTTCATCCATGAGATCGCCTTCATCAACACCTGGCCAAATCAACAAGCCAGGTGAGTACTTTGAATGTACTCGCAAGACAGTTCGGACATAAGATATAACAAATGCAAACACGATGCACCATGAGCAGTTAGCAATGCATACTCAAACAATAAATTTGCACGGTATGTAGAATAAAAAGGAAGTCAGGCGGTAGTCCTCCCGAAATCCCCATAAAATAACTGAAAACCGATCGGGTGTCTGAAGCGACGCCTCAAAAGGTGAAGTAAATAAATAAACATGCCGCAGTCGGGCGTCTGGGCCACCACAAAAAGGGCTTATATTGAAAACTAAATGTCAGTGCGTGCCACAGTCGGACGTCTATGCGACATCTCGAAAAGGGATTATAATGAAAGTAAATAACAGAGATGTCACAGTCAGACGTCTGAGCGACATCTCGTAAAGGGCCTATAATAAAAATAAATAACAGAGATGCCACGGTCGGACGTCTGAGCGACATCACATAAAGGGCTTTTATTGAAAGTAAATAACGAGAGTGCCACAGTCGGACGTCTGAGAGACATCGCAGAAAGGGCTTATATTGAAAGTAAATAACAAGAGTGCACAATCGGACGTCTGAGCGACATCGCAGAAAGAGCTTATATTTCATCATTCATATTCAATAAATTCATGAAGATATATCACTCACAGGAAATACTCAGCACATAATAATAAACGGGTTAGTCCATCCACGGGAATAATCATTTAGCCGGACTTAACACTCATGTTTGTACACCGGAGTTTTGTCACTGAAACTGACACTGATGAAGATAAGTTGAACACAGTCGATGACCAAGATACGGTTACTTGAATGATTTTGACTCTGCAGAGTTTGTACTATTTAACCACAGCCAACGGATTTTAGTTGTCACGAAGGACTAGTTCCGTTTACGGTATTTCAGCAGAAACACATCTAACCAGTACACACCCATTTCCACCTCACGATGCCAGGAATCACCCTAGGCAACGTTCAAGAAAAACTTTGAGACGGGGAGGCTACAACCTCAAATAGCATGGGATCAAATTTATATACGCGCGCTCTATGGGGTGCCCCCCTCTCGGTCCCAACTAGAAACACCCATGATCCCTGACCGGATGACTGGCTTTAATCCAGGGCCTTGGAACCCTCATCACGGCATCTCTATTTGGTGTGTACGAGGAAAGTGGTTTGCAACTTACTAAACCATATTCTTTTCAGAAAACATGTGGGAGCACAAAAAGAAATGGATGGTAACGTGACCTGATCCACGTTGACACTGGAGTTAAATGGTCTGGCATAAGACTGGCATGCTTCAACACTGCCATCTTACCACCTCTCATGTCACCGCATGATCATGTAAACTCACATCAAAATCATATGGAGTTTCGAAGCTCACTTGCATTAGCTCTGCATGCAATATAACACCTACTGCAATGCATATAAACATGCCAAGAACTAACTACCCAATGCAAACATGCAAAACACTCATCATATCAAAGGTTCAAACATGCTTGCCTGGTTCGGAGTAGTCGGAGTCTAGCTCAGTGAAGTTTGCAGTTCCGTCGCCTCCTCCGGTATCTACGGTATAAAGAAAAATACGTACTATTGTCAATACCGTGTGTGCACAAAAAGTGCTCCAAATATTTTTCAAATAAATCTGATACAAAAAACTAGACAGAAAAATAAAAGTGATAGAAAAAGAATCAATCAAAAACCATTTTCTGTTTGAAAGTTATTAGGGTTTTAGCCCAGGGACTTGTTTGTAATGAAACAGAAACTTTCCAGGTGGCCGAACAGAAAAGGCCAGAAAAATGTTTCAGATCAAAAGCGTATTTTGCCCGAAGGCGCTTTCCAAAAACAAAACGGTTCGAATAGAAATGAGGTGCTGACGAGGGGGTCCCACTCGTCAGGTTTGAAAGTTGGAGGGAGAAAACAGAGCGCGCCGGCGCCCGAAGGCTGCAGTGGTCGCCGGCGGCGATCCACGGCAAGTTAGGAAGAGTGGATGGTACCTACGGGTTCCTAGGGCTCTTCCGCACCTGTTGGTGGTGGAGTTGGTCGTCGGCGAGCTCCACGTCGACGGTGGCCTTCACTCCAGCGGACGGCGGCTCGGGCGTCGATGGATCTCGCTGGGGAGGGCTGCAAGCTTCAAATTGGGGCGTGGGTCAGTGTACTGGGTGCACCAGAGGGCTGCTGACGTGGTTTGGGAGGCGGGGGTGGCCTCACCTGAGTGGATCGAGCTGGAGCCCGATGCGGGTCGGCCGGAGACGGAGAAGACCTCCTCGGGGTCCTCCTGGTGTCTTGGCGGGGCTCTGGTGAGGTGGTGGGAGTAGTGCTGGTCGAAGGAGAGCTCGGGGTGGCTATTTATAGCTGGCCCGTGCCGGTTCCCGCGAACTGGATAACATCGTCGAAGATTACGGCGAGGCGGTGGGTGGTCAGGTGGTTTAGGTGGCTGGGCATCAGCATGGTGATCCACTGGATCCCTTCAGACGCTAACCTCGGTTGAATTAGGCTTGCTTTGTGGTTTCGATGAAACGGCGCTTCGCGGGCCCGCCGGCGGCAGAGAGCGTGCCCTGTGCTTGCCAGGCCACGTCGACGGTGCTGCGGTGCGTGCAGAGGAGCATACGGCCACGCGGAGGCCTCGAGTGATTTGGGCGGTGCTGGACGGCGCAGAAAGCTGCAGCTGCACCCTGCCGGCCGCCACGGGTGGCTCTGCCACCGCAGAAGTTGCCGGCGTTGGCGAGGCACGCCGCCACCGACACCTGCACCCATCCAAGAGAGCATGCGACGCTCTAGATAAGAAGGAGAAGCAGTGCGCAAGACGCTAGCGTGGACTAGTGAGATCGGCGCCAAGTCTCTGAAGAAAACGACACTGACTGTCGAACTGAATCACTGAATTTCTGAACATGTACAGTAATAGTGCAGGCCAGGTGTTTGATGAAATGATTTTGGCATGTGGGTAATTTATCTGGAGCTGATCTTTGGTGAGGTGGCCTCTCATTGCACCTGGGGGCTGCCTGATTTTTGGTAGAATTTTTGGAGAAGAGAAAATACGAATTTCTCCAAAAATGATGAATCTGGTCCAAACTTGCAGTGAGCAAAACTTGAAAATTTTGAACTGTGGAAGAGTGGATCTTGATGGATCTGGGTTGAGGGTGCTAAGGACTATCCAGAGGAGTTGGCTTGAGATCAAAACTCACAAGAAGTTTGGTACTTCCTTTGTAAATCACCTAAGTCCAAAATAAAAGGTAGAAATAGTTTTGAGGTAAAAATAAATGAAATAAAAATCAAAAGTGAGTTTAACTTGCTGGGGTTGGCTACTTGCCTTGACCCAAAGTGGAGGGAGGTGTTTGGGAGGAAAATTTTAACAAGAGGCATGATGAAAGAGGATGGTTGGAATAAAAGGAATAAATCCAAAACCCTAAGGATTTATTTTTTAAAAGGAAAGCTTACAAAATAAATTGTGATGAGTCCGCACCAATGAAAAGCCTTCAAAACCAAACATCAAGGTTGAGGATGATCAAAAATAAAAGTTTTGACATCAGAGAAAATATTTGAGGAGAGTCTTTTTAAAGGATTTTGAGTGGCCTCCTTCAAATCAAACAAAGAGTTTGCTGAAAACCAAATGAAAGTTTTTTTGGAGTGTCACAACAACTACCCCCTTAGGAAAAATCTCGTCCCCGAGATTTCAGCTAATCCTCAAATAGGTGTGGGTGCTCTGTCCAAAGAAAATCCTCTCTTTCCCAAGTTGCTTCATTCTCGGAGTGATTGCTCCACTGAACTCTAAAAAACTTGATTGTTTTCTGACGGGTTCTCCTTTCAGACTCTTCCAATATTTTTATTGGACGTTCCATGTAGGTGAGGTCTGGTTGCATGTCAATGTCTTCATGGGATACATACTTCTCTAGGTTGCTTACGCACTTCCTCAACTGTGATACGTGGAACATGTCGTGGACGTCTGACAATTCTTCGGGTAGGTCTAGCTGGTAGGCTACTGTGCCTCTTTCTGCAACTACACGGAATGGTCCGATGAATCTTGGTGCTAGCTTTCCCTTAACCTTGAATCGTTGCAGGCCCCTCATAGGGGATACTCGTAGGTACACATACTCACCGGGTTCAAAACTGACTCCACGATTTTTTTGATCGTAATAACTCTTTTGTCGGCTTTGAGATGTCTTGAGTCGGTCCCTGATTAGCCTGACTTTCTCCTCAGCTTCTTTGAGCATGTCTGGGCTAAAGATACGGCTGTCTCCGGTCTTTGACCAATTTAGTGGGGTACGACATCTCTGCCTGTACAAGGCTTCAAAGGGTGCCATTTGTAGGCTGGCTTGGTAACTGTTGTCGTATGCGAACTCTGCATATGGCAAGCTTTCTTCCCAACTAGTTCCATAGGTGAGGACACATGCCCTCAGCATGACTTCTAGAATTTGGTTTACACGTCCAGTTTGTCCATCTATCTGGGGGTGGTATGCTATACTGAATCTAGTTGGGTCCCCAGAGCCTGTTGTAGGTGATCCCAAAATCTAGAGACTAATTGTGTGCCTCTGTCAGAAATTATAGTCTTTGGAACTCCATGCAGATAGACGATAAGTGGTAAAGCCTGGCAAGCTTCTGAGTGGTGTGGGTTGTCTTCACCGGGATAAAGTGTGCCACCTTAGTCAGTCTATCTGTGATGACCCATATGGCATCATTTCCGTGTCGTGACCGAGGTAGTCCAACAATAAAGTCCATTCCAATCTCGTTCCATTTCCACTCAGGTATCTTGTTTGGCTGTAATAGTCCGGCTGGTTTCTGGTGCTCGGCCTTGATGCGTTGACATGAATCACAACATGCAATGAACGTGGCTATGTCCCTCTTCATACCGTGCCACCAAAAGTTTTCCTGAAGGTCCTTGTACATTTTTGTTCCTCCAGGGTGGATTGAATACGGAGCGGTGTGGCATTCAGCTAGAATTTGTTATTTAAGGTCTTCTATATTTGTACGCAAATCCTATCTCCGTACAACAATATTCCTTTATCGTCTATGACGAATTTTGAGGCCTTGCCCATACTCACTTTTCTTTTTATTCTTTCGATGTTGGGGTGTCCACGTTGAGCCTCCTTGATCTGCTCTATCAGGTTGGGCTGTACTTCCAAATTTGACATACTGCCTTCGGTGACCATTACCAAGTTGAGTTTGGCAAACTCCTGCTGAAATTCTGGTCACAAATTTGGTAGGATGTTGTTGCCCGAGCTGGGGTTTCGACTCAGAGCGTCCGCCACTACATTTGCTTTTCCTGTATGGTAGTGAATGCCAACATCATAATCCTTCACTAATTCCAACCAGCGTCGCTACCGCAAATTGAGTTCTGGTTGTGTGAAAATATACTTGAGGCTTTTATGGTCCGTATATATTTCACAGCGGTTTCCAAACAAAAAGTGTCTCCACTCCTTGAGTGCATGGATGACTGCTGCCAATTCCAGGTCATGAGTGGGATAATTCTCTTCATGCTTTCGTACTTGCCTGGAAGCGTAGGCGACTACCTTGCCTTCTTGCATTAATACGCATCCGAGGCCCTTTCGGGATGCGTCACAATACACTTCAAAGCTTTTGTGTATGTCGGGCACAACCTATACTGGTGTTGTTGTTAGTTTCCTTTTGAGTTCTTGGAAAATTTTCTTGCAGGCTTCAGTCCATACAAACTTTTTATCCTTCTTGGGTAGCTGGGTCATTGGTTTTGCTATGGTGGAGAATCCTTCAATAAATCTTCGGTAGTATCCGGCCATTCCCAAGAAACTTCGTACATCCGTTACGCTGGCTGGTGGTTTCCAGCCAAGTACGGCCTTGACCTTTTCTGGGTCTATGGCAACACCTTCTTGGGTTAGTACGTGGCCTAGAAAACCGACTTGTCTTAACCAAAATTCACATTTGCTGAACCTGGCGTACAATTGATGTTTCCTCAGTTCTCCTAGTACAATCCTGAGATGTTCAGCGTGCTCTTCTGGCGTCTTGTAGTATACCAGAATATCGTCAATGAATACCACAAAAAATTTGTCCATAAATTTCATAAATACTTTGTTCATGAGGTGGACGAAATATGCGGGGGCGTTCGTCAGTCCAAACGGCATTACTGTAAACTCATATAATCCGTATCTTGAGATAAATGATGTCTTGGGAATATCCTCAGTCCGTACTTTTAATTGATGATATCCCGACCTCAAATCAATTTTCGAGAAGACTTTGGCTTGTGCGAGCTGGTCAAATAAGTCATTTACCCTTGGCATAGGATATTTGTTTTTGATGGTGACCATGTTGAGCGCTCGATAGTCTATACACAATCTTAGTGTCCCATCCTTTTTCTTGGCAAATAATACTGGTGAACCCCAAGGTGAGGAGCTGGCTCGTATAAATCCTTTGTCCATTAATTCCTTTATTTGCTTCTTTAATTCTATCAACTCGGAGGGTGCCATTCTATAGGGCTTCTTGTAAATGGGGGTGGTTCCAGGTGCTAGATCAATGATGAATTCTATTTCCCCATCTGGCGGCATGCCTGGTAGTTCCTCGGGAAATATGTCAGGAAACTCACATACCACTAGAACTTTGCTTATCTCTGAGATGTCGACCTTGTTCAACCTTGGTTGTCGTGACATTTGCCTTTCTTGAGCTGAAATCTTTATTGTCTTCCTGTGATGATGGGTGAGAATCACAGTCCGATTGAAGCAGTCAATAAATCCTTTGTTGGTGGTTAACCAGTCCATTCCTAGGATAACATCCAGTCCCTTCAAGATCAATAACCACACCTCGGCAGTAGTTCTGAGTAACTTGCTTAATCCCAGGGGACTTGATGATCATGGATTTTTTCAAGGGGAGCATTGAAAAATCACTTTGCAAAGCAAATCTCTTTGAAATGAACGAGTGAGAACCTCCAGAATCAAACAAAACCGTGGCAGGTATTGTGTTGACAGGGAACGTACCGAGTACGATATCTGGGGCATTCTGTGCTTCCTCTCTGGTCACGTGGTTCAAGTGACCCTTCTTGTGATTGTTACTGGGGTTGAAATTGTTCCGCTTGGGCATTGAATTATTGTCACCGTTGTTTGGCTTGGGGGGCGAGTTTCTTGGCTTTGGACACTGCTTGGCATAGTGTCCTTCTTCCCCACTAGTGTAGCAAGTAACGCCTGGGCGATATGTGAACTCCTTGTCCCTTGCATGGAAATTCTTGATTGGGCGTGAAACATTGGTCGTGGGTTTGGGTGCCCCACCCTTCTGAAATTCCGTCTTGCTCCGGTGGTTACGAGCAAGTGTAGTCTGGTCTCTTTTGTGCTTGCGAAAATCATCCAAGCTGCGGCGTTCATTTTCCAATGTAATAGCCTTATCCACCAGTGTTTTGAAATCTGGGAAGGTGTGTACGACCAATTGGCATTTAAGCGCGGGTGCCAGACCGTCCAGGAATTTTTCCATCTTCTTGTTTTCAGTCATACGCTCTTCGTTGGCATAACGAGACAGTAGAGTAAACTGACTGTTGTATTCAGTCACCGTCATGGTCCTTTGCTTGAGGTCACAAACTCCCTCTTCTTGAGCTTCATAATACTTCTGGGGATGTGTGCCCCACGAAAACCTTCTTTGAATTCCTCCCAGGTTATCTCATTTTCATTGGGGTACATGTGTAGGAAATTTTCCCACCATGAGGCAGCCTCTCCAGTGAGATAGTGCGATGCATATAGTACTTTCCCGCGGTCTGAACACTGTGCAATAATTAATTTCCTGTCCATGTCTCGAAGCCAATCATCGGCCTCAAGAGGTTTGTCAGTGTGCGAGAACGTTGGGGGACGCGTCCTTTGAAGTTCTGATAACTCGGATTGCTGCTGATACGGTCCGCGGTGATTTCCCATATTGATGACTTGGTTCATCATTTGTTGATGTTGTTGCTGGCTTTGTTCAAAAAGGCGGCATACTTGAGAAAATGTGACATCACTGCCTTGCTGACTTGATTGTCCCTTGCGAAGTTGTTGCTTGTCTGCGTACCATAATTCTCTTCTGGCGGACTTGGCATGGAGCGAGTCCAAGGACGAGGCATTTTCCACTCTGGGGTATTTTTTGTAAAAATTTGTGAGAAAAGCTGTGAGGCAGAATAAATATTTTTTGCAAAACAAAAAAAAATTAAGAACTCCAACATTTTTCAAGAAAATATTTGATTGCGCACGGAGAAGGACCGCTCAGTACATATCTTACACGCAAGCATAATTATACAATACATCACTCAGGATGTGCGTACACTTTCCTGACATGTTATTAAGGCTAGTGCACTTCTCCCAGTTCTTACATGATGCGCATACAGACTACTTCTCACAACCTATATACATATAAACATATCATACAAGTGGACACACTGCACGGCTGCTAGGCGCACTCAGTCGGAGATGGTGAGGATTTCCCTTGGCCTGCCAAGGGTAAGGTCCAGTGGCATTGGAGACTCAACCTCCTCCTCAATAATATAATAGGCTCCATACGTGAAGCACTGAGCTGTGGAGCTGGAACGGGTGCGGTAGGTGGTGCAGCTTTGACTGGAGTAGGGGCGATGACTCGGTCAAATTCTTCAGGAGTAGGCAGGCGGCGAGCAGTGGCGAGGCTGGCAAGTGTGTGGGATGCCGAGGACGAGACGTAAGTCAGTGGTGGAGATGTATGGAGAAGCTCCCTCCTGTTGGCGGAACAGCTGTGCACGACGGACATGCGAGCAGCCACGAGGTCGTCCACAAGGTTATCAAAAGCGGCCTCAAGCGCCTTGAGATATTCGACCAACATCTCAATGGGCTCATCCCTGTCTCCCCTAGGGCAAGTGAATGCATAGTGATAGGTATATGGCACGTGGCAGGGGAGGTAGCGGTAGCGACGAGTCTTCATAGGAGGAAGAACACCCCGAAGACGAGCTATCGCCTCACGGGCAGCCATCTGCATAGCATGCCTCTCCGTAGGCATGGCTCTTCCCACAAACCGGAAGCTGCGAAACTCAACACGTCCTCCCTTGAATTGCACCATGGCTTGGTGCATGGACAGACCATCGTTGATCTTGTGCTGGTAGAGTGTGAACTCTGGACGAGTCGATGGCCCGATCGCGATTTTGAAGATGGAGGCGAGGAGCTTGACGAACCCCTCAGGTACGTTGGCGAACACCTGCGACTCATAGTCGTTGCCAGCCATCTACAAAAGTAGGCAAAAATTCTGAACGGTCAGATCATAAATTTATGCTGACTGTCAGAAAATGACTACATTTGAAAAATATTAAAATAGCACTAATTACGCTAATAACCGATTAGCGATCGCACCTAGTGGCTTCCTACAGTCAGCCTGGCTCTGGTACCAAGTTTGTCACGACCGGTTTTTCAATAAAAGCTTATTGAGCAACCGACCTTTATATAGACCAGTATAGGAAAATCCTCCTTACTGGTAGAAAAATCCTTGATACAGAAATTCAGTAGTACTAAATATTATACAGGGTTGAGCTGAGGTCGCTCAACAATTTATTACAAGCACGCCAAAATTTTACATAAGGGCGGATATGACATAAGGATGTGGTGGCATACTACAGACTCGTAATAAAAGTGGGAGTCGATATGTCACAGTGGTGTGGATGACAAGACTCCTAATCTTCCAGCTCATCGAGCGTCGGAGTGAGGCCCGATAAATTTATTCGGGTAGCGGAAGCGGATATAATAGTGACCAAATCCAGGATCGCACGGGACTGACTGGGACTCCTCTAGGCATCGGACTCGCTATTGTACTCTTCATCCATGAGATCGCTTTCGTCAACACCTGGCCAAATCAACAAGCCAGGTGAGTACTTTGAATGTACTCGCAAAACAGTTCGGACATAAGATATAACAAATGCAAACACGATGCACCATGAGTAGTTAGCAATGCATACTCAAACAACAAATTTGCACGGTATGTAGAATAAAAAGGAAGTCAGGCGGTAGTCCTCCCGAAATCTCCATAAAATAACTGAAAACCGATCGGGTGTCTGAAGCGACGCCTCAAAAGGTGAAGTAAATAAATTAACATGCCACAGTCGGGCGTCTAGTCCACCACAAAAAGGGCTTATATTGAAAAGTAAATGACAGTGCGTGCCACAGTCGGATGTGTATGCGACATCTCGAAAAGGGCTTATAATGAAAGTAAATAACAGAGATGCCACAGTCGGACGTGTGAGCGACATCTCGTAAAGGGCTTATAATAAAAAGAAATAACAGAGATGCCACAGTCGGACGTCTGAGCGACATCACATAAAGGGCTTTTATTGAAAATAAATAACGAGAGTGCCACAGTCGGACGTCTGAGCGACATCGCAGAAAGGGCTTATATTGAAAGTAAATAACAAGAGTGCCACAGTCGGACGTCTGAGCGACATCGCAAAAAGGGCTTATATTTCATCATTCATATTCAATAAATTCATGAAGATATATCACTCACAGGAGATACTCAGCACATAATAATAAACGGGTTAGTCCATCCACAGGAATAATCATTTAGCCAGACTTAACACTCATGTTTGTACACCGGAGTTTTGTCACTGAGATTGACACTGATGAAGATAAGTTGAACACAGTCGATGACCAAGATACGGTTACTTGAATGATTTTGACTCTGTAGAGTTTGTACTATTTAACCACAGCCAACCGATTTCAGTAGTCACGAAGGACTAGTTCCGTTTACGATATTTCAGCAGAAACACATATAACCAGTACACACCCATTTCCACCTCACGATGCCAGCAGTCATCCTAGGCAACGTTCAAGAAAACCTTTGAGACGGGGAGGCTAGAACCTCGAATAGCATGGGATCAAATTTATATACGCGCGCTCTAAGGGGTGCCCCCCTCTCGGTCCTAACCGGAAACACCCATGCTCCCTGACCGGATGACTGGCTTTAATCCAGGGCCATGGAACCCTCATCACGGCCTCTCTATTTGGTGTGTACGAGGAAAGTGGTTTGCAACTTATTAAACCATATTCTTTTCAGAAAACATGTGACAGCACAAAAATAAATGGATGGTAACGTGACCTGGTCCACGTTGACACTGGAGTTAAATGGTCTGGCATAAGACTGGCATGCTTCAACACTGCCATCTTACCACCTCTCATGTCACCGCATGATCATGTAAACTCACATCAAAATCATATGGAGTTTCGAAGCTCACTTGCATTAGGTCTGCATGCAATATAACACCTACTGCAATGCATATAAACATGCCATGAACTAACTACCCAATGCAAACATGCAAAACACTCATCATATCAAAGGTTCAAACATGCTTGCCTGGTTCGGAGTAGTCGGAGTCTAGCTCGGTGAAGTTTGCGGTTCCGTCACCTCCTCCGGTATCTACTTTATAAAGAAAAATACGTACTATCGTAAATACCGTGTGTGCACAAAAGGTGCTCCAAATATTTTTCAAATAAATCAGATAAAAACTAGACAGAAAAATAAAAGTGACAGAAAAAGAATCAATCAAAAACCATTTTCTGTTTCAAAGTTATTAGGGTTTTAGCCCACGGACTTGTTTCTAATGAAACAGAAACTTTCCAGGAGGCCGAACAGAAATGGCTAGAAAAACGTTTCAGATCGAAAGCGTATTTTTCCCGAAGGCGCTTTCCAAAAACAAAACGGTTCGAATAGAAACTAGGGGCTAACGAGGGGATCCCACTCGTCAGGTTTGGAAGTTGGAGGGAGAAAACAGAGCGCGCCGGCGCCCGAAGGTTGTGGTGGTCGCCGGCGGCGATCCACGGCGAGTTAGGAAGAGTGGATGGTACCTACGGGTTCCTAGTGCTCTTCCGCACCTGTGGGTGGTGGAGTTGGTCGTCGGTGAGCTCCACGTCGACGGTGGCCTTCACTCCAGCGGACGACGGCTCGGGCGTCGATGGATCTCGCCGGGGAGGGCTGCGAGCTGCAAATTGGGGCGTGGGTCAGTGTACTGGGTGCACCAGAGGGCTGCTGACGTGGTTTGGGAGGCGGGGGTGGCCTCACCTGAGTGGTTCGAGCTAGACCCCGAGGCGGGTCAGGGCGGCCGAAGACGGAGGAGAAGACCTCCTCGGGGTCGTCCTGGTGTCTTGGCGGGGCTTTGGTGAGGTTGTGGGAGTAGAGCTCGGGGTGGCAATTGATAGCCGGCCCATGGCGGTTCCCACGAACGGGATAACGCCGGCGAAGATTACGGCGAGGCAGTGGGTTGTCAGGTGGTTTAGGTGGCTGGGCATCAGCGTGGTGATCCACTGGATCCATTGAGACGCAAACCTCAGTTGAATTAGGCTTGCTTTGTGGTTTCGACAAAACGGCGCTTCTCAGGCCCGCCGGCGGTAGACAGCGCGCCCTCTGCTCGCCAGGCCACGGCGACGGTGCTGTGGTGCGCGCAGAGGAGCAGACGTCCACGCAGAGGCCTTGGGTGGTTTGGGCGGTGCTGGACGGTGCAGAAAGCTGCAGCTGCACCCTGCCGGCCACCACGGGTGGCTCTGCCAATGCAGAATTAGCCGGCATCGGCGAGGCACGCCGCCACCGACACCTGCGCCCGTCCAAGAGAGCGTGCGACGCTCTGGATAAGAAGGAGAAGCAGTGTGCAAGACGCCAGCATGCACTGGTGAGATTGATGCCAAGTCTCTGAAGAAAACGAAACTTAGTGTCAAACTGAATCACTGAATTTCTGAACATGTACAGTAACAGCGCATGCCAGGTGTTCGATGAAATTTTTTTGGCATGTGGGTAATTTCTATGGAGCTGATCTTTGGTGAGGTGGCCTCTCGTTGCACCTGGGGGCTGCCTGATTTTTGGTAGAATTTTTGGAGAAGAGAAAATATGAATTTCACCAAAAATAATGAATCTGGTCCAAACTTGCAGTGAACAAAACTTGAAAATTTTGAACTGTGGAAGAGTGGATCTTGATGTATCTAGGTTGAGAGTGCTAAGGACTAGCTAGAGGAGTTGGCTTGAGATCAAAACTCACAAGAAGTTTGGTACTTCCTTTGTAAATCACCTAAGTCCAAAATAAAAGGCAGAAATAGTTTTGGGGTAAAAATAAATGAAATAAAAATCAAAAGTGAGTTGAACTTGCTAGGGTTGGCTACTTGTCTTGACCCAAAGTGGAGGGAGGTGTTTTGGAGGTAAATTTTAACAAGAGGCATGATGAAAGAGGATGGTTGGAATAAAAGGAATAAATCCAAAACCCTAAGGATTTCTTTTTTTAAAGGAAAACTTTCAAAATAAATTGTGATGAGTCCACACCAATGAAAAGCCTTCAAAGCCAAACATCAAGGTTGAGGATGATCAAAAATAAAAGTTTTGACATCAGAGAAAATATTTGAGGAGAGTCTTTTTAAAGGATTTTGAGTGGCCTCCTTCAAATCAAACAAAGAGTTTGCTGAAAACCAAATGAAAGTTTTTTTGGAGTGTCACAGCAATGGGGCGACGATGGATATGATGCTTATGGCGCCGGACAGCACCAGGGTTCATCGTAATCCGGTGGCTGCCGGGGCTATGCGTGGGTAGGGGATGGAAACGGCGGGCGCGGGTTCCAAGGACCGTCGGGCAACTTTGTTGAGGGAGCTACCGGTCCTAACCAACGGTTCTGTGCAGGATACTGGAACCACGGGAGCCGAGGGCAGGGCAGACGATCTCTTCTTCCACGGCCACCGCCACCCCCATTGGCAGCCAACGAGGTTGTACCTACCCTGGCTGCAACTTATTCTGGGACGGAGCAGGTGGTCGGCTCCTCGGCGCCGGTCTTGTCTGAGGAGGCCATTGACACTGTTTGTGCGCTTGCCAAGGTAAAGGTTCTGGCTGTCTAGCAAGGTTCTAAGCACCAGGATTCATCATCGGACAAAGGCTCCGAAAATTCTGTGGGTGAAAAATCAAAGTGGGCACGAAAAAAGGAAAATGACTTGTTTCCGATCCCGCGAGACGGGGCATCTTGTGGCAGAGTGCACTGCGGAGCTGTGTGACTATTGTCTTAAGCCGAAGCACTTGTCTGGTGAGTGCCCACTATTGCTTGGACCTAAGCCGATAGTCTCTATTTATGGAGTGTGTTGTGCAGATTTGATGTTCTTTGAGACATTAGGGTGGAGTAGACAATACATATTTTAGACACATCATTTCCTGGTACTGTTAAGGTGGTGAATGGCACCAGGACCGAGGCACAGATTGTGAAACAGTTGCGTGAGCTCGTGCCTGGTAATTTCAGATGGAACTTGGTCCAACTTTAGAATCAAACTTATAAGGTCGACTTTCCCTCGATGGAGTATCATGCGCGTACTTTCAAGTTTGGCATGTGTAGAGTGACTGGTACTAGTATGGTTCTTGAATTTGATGAGTGGAAACAGAAGGAGTTGTAGGGTACACCCTTGAGCCAGGTGTGGCTTCATTTTTTGGGTCACCTCCTAAGCTACTTAACAATATTCTGGTGACCTAGAGTTTGGGTTCTCTTGTTGGCAGGACAGAGAAAGTGGACATGCCCTTCACTCGTGCTAATGGTGTCGCGAGACTTCTTGTTAGTGTGGTCAACATTGAGCTCGTTCCTGACACTACTAGGGAAAAGCCCAGCAGTAGCACGGGTTATATGCTTAATAGTAGCGCGGGTGGCCGCGCTACTGATACGGTGCTACAGCTAATGCTTATCAGTAGCGCGGCCTGACCAGCGCTACTGCTAAGTAGGGATAGCAGCAGCGTTTGTTTGAAAATGTGCTGCTCATAATAGCTGCAGCGCCCTTGTGCACAGAGCGCTACTGCTAAGAGCTTGCTGCTGCTAATGCCATACCTCGCGCTAGAGTTATTAGTTTTTGATTTTTTTTCTGCTCCACATTTTGTGCTGCTGAATTGTGTTTTGGGCTTTATACAATAATCTCTACCATATCATACACATATAACTGTAATCATAGCATATACATAGCGATACAAGGTGGTCATCATTATAATCATCATCCAACAGAAAGTGGTCTCTCGCCATCATTCAAAAATAGCGCAAGTCTCGAATACTTGCAACTACATCGTCATCCATCTAAACAATAATGTACGCGAGAAGAGCTATCACTATGAGTGAGAGCGGAAATATGTAGTACATGAGGCGGCGGTTACGAGTCCTCTCTCGCGCTAACGTGAACCTCAAGTAACTAGCTTCTACTTCTTGTCTGCTTTTGAAGCCTTATGGCTGGCGCCCGAGACCCCATTCACTTGCGCCTGACACTCAGGCCACTTGTTGTACACCCCCTAAACCTTCCCTTTGTACACGACATATCACTGCCACCTCGCCATCAAGAAGCTAGGTACCTATTAGAGATGCATCTTCATCAAGAGAATGTACAATCATATGCAACAAAATATACTAGAGCAACACGAAAAAGAAAGGGTAGCAACTAGATGCAACATACAGTACGCAAACTAATTAACTAGAGGTACGCAGGTCATCGTATCCAAACTAACAAAGTAGCATTACGCAAGTTTGGCCGGGACCGTGGACATCACAAAGTTTCATCGCTATAGAAAGTATACAAGTTCAAACGACACATATCATCATCGGCATCGTAAATCACTAGAACTTCCATCATTCCATATCATCGTGGATGGACCCTAGCTTCTTGAACAGCGTGAGGTCATGACATTGCATGCCTATACGAGTTCGGACGTCAGCTCGCGATATAGGGTCGTGGTGGAACATCCCCTTCTCATCGATGACTTCTTTCATGATGATCGTCTCAATGTCCCTTTGGATGCGAAACAAGACATCTCTAAGTTTATAATCCGCTTCTCCATGAGATTCTACCCACTTGCGGATATGATCATCATTTATGTTTGTGATGTGAAGCTTTTGGTGATCCGTGTTGAACTCAATCATGATGTGGTCAAATGGACTTATGCATGAGTTACATATAATCTTGATGTGGAGTTCGAGGACACATCGTTGTTTCAGCGGGACGATGAGCATCAGGATATGGATATGACTGAGGGGGATGGTTCTTCCGTTGCCAAGGATAGTGGCACTGATCATGAGTCTCGGGAGGCGCCTAAGGAGTCTAAGGCCAGCTCTGGAAGGCTGATGAGTCCTCTAAAGGAGGCAAGCCTTCGACACGTGTGGCTACGCTCACCTTTGGGTCTTTTGATAGGTCTTTTGGTGCTTCATCCGCCCCGAGCCGCTTATGGAGCTCCAGGGTGGAGTCCGAGGATCCATCTGAGCTGATGCTCCCGACGATTGATGCTTTGGAGCTTAGGCCGCTTGGTGCCGATGCTCCACTACTGCCACCTGGGCCCACGCGGATGGCGACTCCTAGATTATTGGGGTCTCTTCATGCGGGAGGTTTGGGCGAGACCAGGTAGGAGGCCTTGTCTCGTACAGACAGCCCGGCCCCTCCGGTGGACGTGGGCAACTCTGGGAGGAGCACGACGGGCCTTCTTGGTGCTTCGGTCACACCGGGAGTAGACCCTATTGGGATTCCGGCTAGCGGCCTGGCGACGCCTTTTGTGGTTGCTGCCGTGCCGCGCGCCAGTGGAGGTGCCGGATTGGGAGGGGGCATGGGTAGGTGGCCTCCGTCCCTACTTCTCCTCTGGCGCACCTGGAGGGGGTGGCTCCTGCTGCGGCCCCTGGCTACGGTCCTAGGACGAGGTCGCTGGGCGCGCCGGGCCCCGAGACGGTGCTCGCCTCCAGGATTAGCCGGATGTTGATGACATGCAGCTACGGTGCGCCATGCGGGTGGCCAAGCTTCGTGATATTGAGTCACTATTGGTATGTCAGTCAACACTTCCAATTCTAATTTGCATTTTTCTAATGATGAGATTATTCATAATGCAAATCAGTTCGGAGTATCTCTAGGTAGTAATGATAATGAAGTTTCTAAATCTGTTAATGATATCCTTGGTCTTGAAGCGGAGCGCTCTTTAGAGATGATTAGATACCTAGCGGCTGTCAAACCTATGAACTATTCGGATTTAGATGCATTGGGGTCAATGTGCTTGATAGCTTTTGTGCGGATCTGGCACCCTCTCTTCCTGAGACTGAGGAGGATGAGTATTCTACTTCCCCAAGGGATTCCATTCTTGCAGATTCTCAGGTGACTAGGTCCACTGACCTCGTCTGTGAGGACCGGATAGAGGACCAAGACAAGCCTAAACGCAAGTGGAATCAAAGGATTTATCTGGCTTCGGCCGTGCGTAGAAGTGCTAGGATCCGGACCACTAAAAAATTTCATGATGAACTATGAAAGAAATCTTTTGGAATAGCAGAGGTCTTAAGGACTTGGCTAAAAGAAGGTTTCTAGCGGATGATTCTATAGAACACAAATTGGATTTTATTGCCCTGTCCGAAACTGGAAGGGACTATTTTACCCCCTAGTTTCTTAGTACTCTTTCAGGAGGGGTTGATTTCGATTGGCATTGCCTACCTCCAAGAGGAAGATCCGGTGGGATTTTACTTGGGTTTAAATGTCATTCGTTGAAAGTTCAGAATGTTGTCATGGGAGATTTTGCAGTTGAGTTTCGGGTCCGGTTGAAGGCCGATGGGTTTAATTGGGCATTGGTGGTGGTGTATGGTGCCGCGCAGCCTGAACTCAAACCAGACTTTTTGGTAGATGTAGTCTGTATTTGCGGTAGCGAGCAGCTCCCAATTCTGGTTGGGGGTGATTTTAACATTATCCATAGACGGGAGGAAAAAACAATGATAACTTTGACGGCATATGGTCGTTTATGTTTAATACAATTATTGAAAGCTTATATCTTCCAAAGATTGAGCTTTCTGGTAGAAAATTCATGTGGGCCAATACGTTACCAATCCCAAAGTTTGATAAGCTAGACCGTGTCCTAGCGAGCGTCGAATGGGAGCAGAAGTTTGACTGTCCATGCGCTCTCTCGCGCGATCTCCGACCATACCCCATTATTGGTTGACTCGGGAGAGGCAACACATGTGGGGAAAAAGAATATGTTTTCTTTCAAATCAGCGTGGTTTGAAAGAGAAGGGTTCCTGGATCTAATAGCAAGAGAATGGACTAAAGATTCAGGAGGGAGATCGAATGTTGAGAGATGGCAGAATACGATTAGGCATGTAAGGCAGTTCTTACGGGGTTGGGCGAAACACCTGAGTGGGATATATAAGGCTGAGAAGGAAAGGCTCCTTCTACTTATTCAATCCATAGATTTAGAGTCGAGTCCTCCATTTAGATACCACAGAGCTGGAAACTAAAGTGGAGACAGAATTAAGACTGAAAGAACTACTTCGTGAGGAGGAATTGAAGTGGGTACTGCAAGCTAAAGTTTGCAAAATCGTCCAAGGGGATGATAATACACAATTCTTCCACATGATTGCAAATGGCAAGCATCGAAAGAAGGGAATCTTTTAGCTTGAGCAAGATGAGGGGATGATTTTAGGATAGGAGAACCTAAAAGTATATATATCACCAATTACTATAAGCAGCTGTTTGGGCCTCCCAAGGATAATTTCGTATCATTGGACGAGTCGAGGGTCGAGGATGTTCCTCAAGTCGCAGAGGATGAGAACGATATTTTGACAGCCCCATTTTCGGAGAAAGAGGTGTTTGAAGCAATTTCACAAATGAAGAATAATAAAGCTCCAGGACCAGATGGTTTTCCGGCGGATTTTTATAAAAAGTGCTGGCACATCATTAAGGGGGACTTGCTCCCGATTTTCCAAGATCTATTCTTGGGACAGTTGCAGCTGTTTCACTTGAACTTCGGAACAATTACTTTGGTTCATAAGAAAATAGAGGCTGTGAGGATTGAACAATTTAGGCCGATCTGTCTTCTTAATGATAGCTTTCAAATTTTCACCAAAGTTGGGACTAATAGGCTTATGCAGATTGCGCATTCTGTGGTGCAGCCATCTCAAACTTCTTTCATGCTGGGAAGAAACATCCTAGAAGGGGTTGTGGTCCTACATGAAATGCTCCATGAAATCCACACGAGAAAACTAGATGGGGTGGTTTTCAAAGTGGATTTTGAGAAAGCATACGACAAGGTAAAATGGTCATTTCTTCAGCAGGCCTTGTGTATGAAAGGATTCGATCAGGCCTGGAGGGACCAGGTAGACTCTTTCACGCAAAAAGGTAGAGTTGGAATCACGGTAAATGATGACATAGGCCATTATTTCCAGACACACAAGGGTCTGAGACAAGGAGAGCCGATGTCATGGATTCTGTTCAACATAGTCGTTGACATGTTGACAATCCTAATAGGAAGTGCTAAGGATGATGGCCAGGTAGGTGGCCTCGTTCTGCATTTAGTTGACGGATGAGTGTACATCCTATAGTACGGTGATGATACTATCATCTTCATGGAGCATGATTTGGCTAAAGCTAGAAACATGAAGCTGGTGTTGTGCTTGTTCGAACAATTATCGGGGTTAAAGATTAACTTCCATAAAAGTGAATTGTTTTGCTTTGGAAGAGTTAAAGAAGAACAAGAAGCTTACAAGGAATTGTTCGGGTGCGAATTGGGGTCTTTACCCTTCACGTATTTGGGTATACCAATCCACCATCGCAAGCTTTCCAACAAGGAGTAGAAGTGCATTGAAGATCGATTTGAAAAAAACTGAGCTGCTGGAAGGGCAAGCTTATGTCATACGGAGGACGACTGATTCTGATTAATTCGGTTCTCACAAGTATGCCTATGTTTCTCTTGTCCTTTTTTGAAGTACCAGTTGGAGTACGAAAAAGGCTAGATTTCTATCGATCGCGCTTCTTCTAGCAGAGCAATGAATTAAAACAAAAATACAGACTCGGTAAGTGGGATATCATTTGTAGGCCGAAAGATCAAGGGGTCTAGCATTGAAAATTTAGAGGTGAAGAATAGATGTCTTCTCAGCAAGTGGCTGTATAAGTTATCTATAGAGACGGATGCCACATGGGCCCAGATTCTTCGTAATAAGTACCTTCATTCCAAAACCTTGTCCTAGGTGACGGTAAGACCGACTGATTTGCCTTATTGGAAGGGACTGATGAGAGTGAAATCAGTCTTTTTAACAGGACAAAATTTGTAGTTGAATATGGTACTTCCGCAAGATTCTGGGAGGATACATGGCTAGGGGAGACGCCCCTTACACTCCAATATCCTTGTCTTTATAATATTTTTCAGCGAAGAGACGCTTAAGTTGCAACAGTATTACAGTGCAATCCTCTTAATATTCAATTCAGGAGGACGCTAGAGGTAAACCGTTGGGAAGCATGGCTCCATCTTGTGAGAAGATTGGTGGATGTCCACCTTTCTCGACAGCTCGATCAGTTGCGCTGGAAACTAGCTAAGAATGGTGAGTTTTCGGTTAAATCCATGTATTTTGATATTATCAACACTAGCACTATTTCTCGTTCGAAACATGTTTGGCAAGTCAAAATGCCTTTAAAAATCAAAGTGTTCATGTGGTTTGTCCACAAACAAGTTATCCTAACTAAGGACAATTTGGCGAAACGCAACTGGAGTGGATCTAAAAGATGTAGTTTCTGTGATAGTGATGAATCAATCAAACACCTCTTTCTTGACTACCCATTGGCAAAAAAATTGTGAAGGTCGGTCCACATAGCTTTTAATATTACTCTTCCGAATTCTATCAACACATTATTTGGGACATGGCTAGATGGGATTGATGCAGAAACAACAAGACATATCCGTGTAGGAGTATGTGCTTTATTATGAGCAGTTTGGAACTGCAGAAATGACTTGGTTTTTAACAGAGCAACAAATATTCATTTCTGCACGTTATTTTCCGGGCCACTACACTCATCCGTATGTAGTCGCTACTCGCTCCGACGGAGGCCAGGGAGCATTTGGTTACTGGATCTATCCGATGGGAGACGGTAGCACGAGCTATCTTCAACCGGTTTGGATGGCGGTCATGTAAGAGGATAGGTGTTTTAGTTTCCTATCTTTTGTTTTGCCTGCCGGTTGTGGCTATCCCATTTTTGCATTCTTGCTCTTTGTGAGCTTTTTTTCCTTTTGTCTGAGACCTCGAAACTTATGTTAAACCTTTTGATTATTAATAATATGGTCGTATGCATTGTTCTAATGCAGAGGCCGAGGCAAATCCTCTTTTCGAAAAAAGAAAAAAAAAACTTCCAGTGTATTTTTCTTCCCGCAGCGACTTGACATGTGGGTCAAGGACACACTAGCATGCCACGCAGCACTGGATACGGCGGCATATGTTCAGAGGCCGTATTTGAATGCCCGAATAAATTACGGCATCAATTTTATGTATTTTTCAAGGTTGAGCATCAATTGACCACAGGTTAGGGAACCCAAAGTGTATTTAACTCCTTTGATTTACACCCATGGCTGGGTGCCAACTTCCTTTTAAGATTCACGTGTACAAGGTACTCCCTCCGTCCGGAAATACTTGTTCTTAAAATAGATAGAATGAATATATCTATAACTAAAATAAGTCTAGATATAATTATTTTGAGGACAAGTATTTCCGGACGGAGTGAGTAGATGACAAGATCTCCCATAGGACAAGTTATATAGACGTTTCCACGTATCGCTCCACAGTTTTCTATTAGTTTTCTTTATATTTTTTTCTGATCAGGGCATCATGTTTACGCCTTTTATTTTTGCAGAAATGTTCATGCCTTCTTGCGTCTGTGCCATGTGTTGTATCCTCATTTGTGTTTGCTCTTATTTCCTCTATCAATGAAATGATACACAACCTTTGGTGTTCGCAGGAAAAACATACACACATTGTTTTAAAAAGTGCTACGCTTCTGCATACATACTCAACACTAAGTGTATTGAAAAATTAACATGGATCATATAGTTGTTGAATTTCACATCTGCATACTACAAATACAGAGTAGCTCAAGGATTCCTCATAAACAAGTAATAAAAAAGAATTATTGGTGAACACCATACAACAATGTAATAAGTCGGGCAAGTCTACGTCGGCTCCCTTTTAGCAAGAGGCAAGAAGATTCAGCTACAGGGAGCCGATAGTGGACCGGCCCAGTAACCATGTGGATTCGTTAAGCTCACATCACGCAACTGTATTTGTATTTTTATATTTAAAAATATTAAATAGATATATTATGAAAATTATAATTTAGTTGATTTTTTAAAAGTGTCCATCAAATTTAAAAATTATTCATTCAGTGTAAAAAATGTACCTTCAACTATTATAAAATGTTGGCCTAAAAAAGTGTGACATTTCAAAAAAATCACGCATATCAAAAAATTGTATGTGACATTTAAAAATATTATACTATGTAAAATATTGTGTAATTCAGAAAATTGTTTCGCACCATTACAAAAATGTAAGTTACCTTTTAAAAAATGTTCATGTGTTTCAAAATATGTTTGTGACATTTAAAACTATTATTTATAGAATGTAAAAAATGCTTGTATAGTTTTAAATAATTTTAACACTTATTCGAAAAAAATGTGCTAAATAGGTATTTAAAAATTTCATGTATTTATAAAATTTTATAGGTATATAAACTGTTTTAGATGTATACCAATAATTTACAATATGTATGAAAAGACATAGACATCAAAACTCATATTTGAAAAAGAATAATATCATATAATTGAAAAATGTTAATATGTATAGAAAATGTTTCGGATGTATTACAAATGCACTATGTGTATGATACAATTAGACATGTGTTAAAAAATAAAAAATAAAAAAAGGAAAGAAAAATTGAAGAAAACAAAAGAAAGAAACAAAGAAAACCAACTGAAACAAAAGAAAGAGGAGAAGGAAAAAATGGAAGAAAACTAGAAAATTACCAAAGAAAACCCAGAAAAATGATGCAAAACAATGAAAAGCATAGAAAAAACTCACGTGCAGCTACAGTATTACATTAGTAGAAAAACGACCTTTAATACCGGTTCGTAAGGACATTTAGTCCTGGTTCTGGAACCGGCACTAAAGGATGGGGACTAAAAGTATCCCCCTCCTTTAGTCCCGGTTCAACACAAACCGGGGCCAAAGGCCCACCACTGGGCACGAGCCCGCACCGGGGGCTGGGAGACCTTTAGTACTGGGGTCCTAAAGGTTTTTTTAATTGATTTTTTTGAAAAAAAATGAATTTTTTTTATTTTCAAATTACTGAATTATTTGACGATTAAATCTCTAATCACCCCTCATCATTCCAATTCGTCTAAAATCCCGATCGGTCACCCATCCTCTCACTACTCCAGGCTGAGGACGCTTAACTTCCGAGTTCTATTCCCGCTAGTTTCCAAGTCTGCACTTGTTGTTTACCTGACAATAGTAAGCTGTCAATCCTATTAACCCTCACGAGTTTAGCTTGAGTATGAAGTCACACGTTTCACCGTTTGAGTTTGAAACTATTGTTCTAAAAAAAATTATTTCGTAACACTAATATTTGTTTTTTTTAACTATGATAATTTTTATAGCAAATTCGGAAACTATACAACCTAATGCAGAAAAATCAAAAGTGTCACCCCGTCGGCCTCCTATTGGCCAAAGAGGGACTTTTCGGCCTACCATTGGCCGAGGACTTTTCGGCCAACCGTTGGCCCAAAAGGACTTTCCGGCCAACAGTTGGCCAAAGAGTCCCTCTTCGGCCAACGGGAGGCCGAAAAGTGGTCTTTTGCCAACACCTGCTCTACTATTTTAGAAAATTCATATCAATTAGGATTTTTAGTATTTTAATTTAATTCTTTTTGCATTAGATTAGAAATTTTATGATGTTTCTGTAGATATCAAGTTTGAATAGATTTGAAAGTTTGAATTTGAATTTTCATGAATTTTCTCAAATCACTACATTGCCCATAATTTGACCTAGGAGTATTTTTCAGATGATTCATTTGCTACTTGTTCTTTGTGACTTTATTTATTAGTAGTAATTAATTGGCGAATTTTATAATTATTTAAAATAGGTTTTAGTGTTGTTTTAGTGTTTTATAGGTTTTGTGCTATTTCTTTTAATTTTAATTTCTTTAAATTGTTTTCTTTATTTTTTTGACATATCCTTTTTGTTTCTGTTAAGTTATCAGTAGCTTTTTTATTTGTAGTACTCTTTTTGTATTTTATTTCTTTTATCCTACTAGAAAACTTATTTTGAGCTTCATAGGAGTTTATATTTAAAAGTGCCTTATAAATCCTGTACAACCATTGCCATTTTATACATAAAAATACTTTCCCGCAATCTTTTTCCCTCCATTTTCTTTGCCGCCATTTTCTCCCGCCATTCTCGCCTGCCATTTTCTTTCCCGCCACACTAAGGAGTGATGCATCGACGGAGGATGACAATGATGCCTTCGTGTGGAGTGTGAAACACTGTGTAAGAGAAGCCATAAGTGTGAAACACTCTTCGATGATGATGACGAAGCTACAAACCCTTATGACTTCTCTCAGACAGTGTTTCACAGTTCATCGGCAGCACCAATGCAGCAAACATAGACCGTGTCAGACGATGTTATCTATGGTCGTGGACACCATGAGGCTCGTCTTTATAAGTTGAGAAATGAAGATGGCAAGAAAGAAGATGGCAGGAGAGAATGGCGGGGAAAGAAAATGGCAGGAGAGAATGGCGGGAAAGAAAATGGTGGGAGAGAATGGACGGAAAGAAAATGGCAGGAGAAAATGAAGGAAGAGACTGGTGGCAAATAAAATGTCGGCAAAGAATGGCGGGAGAAAATGGCGGCAAAGAATGGCGGGATAAAATGGCGGCAAAGAAAATAGCGGGAGAAAATGGAGGGAAAGAAAATGGAGGATAAAAGAAATAAAATACAAAAAATACTACAAATAAAATATCTACTGATAACTTTACAGAAACTAAAATAATATGTCAAAAAAATAAAGAAGACAATTTAAAGCAATTTAAATTTAAAGAAATAGCACAAAAGCTATAAAACACTAAATCCGAACTGTTTTAATAAAAACCTAATCTTAAATAATCCTAAAATTCACCAATTAATTACTACTGATAAACAAAGTCACAAAGAACCAGTAGCAAAAAGAATCATCTAAAATAATACTCCTAGCTCAAATTATAGGCAATCTAGTGATTTGAGCAAATTCATGAAAATTCAAATTCAAACTTTCAAATCTTGTCAAACTTGATATCTACAGAAACTTCATAAAATTTCTAATCTAAATAAAATAGAATCAAATTAAAATACTAAAAATCCTAATTGATATGAATTTTCTAATACAGGAGAGCGGGTGCTGGCCGAAGACCACTTTTTGGCCTACAGTTGGCCGAAAAGTCCTCTTTGGCCAACTATTGGCAGAAAAGTCCCTCTTCGGCCAACAGGAGGCCGATGGGGTGATACTTTGGATTTTTATGCATTAGGGTGTATAGTTTCCGAATTTGCTATGAAAATAATCATGGTTTCAAAAAAATCAAGTGGTTTGACCATAGTTTCGCCACTGTTTGACCAGATTTGGCAATAGTTTGACCATAGTTTGACCAAAATTCAAAAAAACTTAAATATTATTTAGTAACACTAATATTTCTGGAATAAATAGTTTGACCACAATTTGACCAAATTTAACAAAAATTCAAAAAACTGAAATTTGAGCATATCTTTTTTTCCTTTCAGAATTTGAGGATTCTAAAAATTTGCAAACAAGCCTATGGCCGTCAAAATTGAATACATATTTTCGTGTTGATTCTTTTGATATATTATGGGGTTTTTTCAACATCGTATGCAAAAGATATGGTCGTTTTACTTTTTCCTAACACTTTTTGGGAAAACATGCCGAAATTTATGTTTTTAAATTTTCCTAACTAATAGATGTAGTAACATAACTACATCTCGAAGAATTTTAATTTTTGAAGTTTTTACCATTTTCTTTCGTTTTTTTTTCAAAATAGAAAAGGCGATAGGGGGAGGTTAGAGTTTAAAAATTGCCCTTTAGTCCTGGTTTGTGTCTCCAACAGGGAGTAAAGGTTTGACAACTTTTGTCCCGATTTTTGACACAAACCAGCACTATGGGTTAGACCTTTAGTCCCGGTTCGTGTCACAAACCGGGACTAAAGGGGCTCGTCGGGCCCCGTCCTGACGCCAGCCTGCCACCACCCCTTTAGTACCGGTTTGTGCCATGAACCGGTACTAAAGGTTCAACATGAACCGTGACTAATGCATAGCCATTTGAAGCGGGACGAATGTACTATTAGTGCTGGTTCATTTACAAACCGGGACTAAAGAGCTGAACATTAGGTAGTTTTTCTACTAGTGTTAGGCCGGCCTAGTAGCGCCGCACTATAGGCGAGACCTCTCCGAACCACACGATATAGTTGCCCATCATATGGCTCACCAACTTCACTTGCCTCTAAGAGCATCTCCAGCCGCAACCCCGGCAGGCCCCCAAAGCCATTTTAAGCGCCGGTGCTGAAAAGACGGTCCAGTCGCACCCTCAGGAGCCCAATTTTCGTTGGTTAGGGCGGAAACTGGCGCCGACGGACCCAGGCCGAACCAGGCGCACTGGGGGATGCCCGGGGGCGCCGGGGGAATCGTTTTTGGCGTGAAAAATGGCAGGCCCGCTGAGTCAGCGACCTCCCGCGCATCGTCGTCCTCATCGCCTCGGTTTCCCGCGGGGAATCAATGCCAAGGCTGCCGCCGGTCAGCCTTCAATTGATTCCTCACATGTGGTGCAGTGCGGCGACGCGCCCTCTCCTGCCATGCGTACACACATTTGCCGCCCCCGGCCGATATAAAAGTCCCTCCTCCTCGCCGGTGGACGCACTCGCCCCCGCAGCCCCTCTTTCTTGCTGTCGATGCTCTCTCTTCCCCTCTCTCTGACCATCTAGCCACCGTGCGCAAGCCTCGCCAATGGGAGGGTGGTTCCCCGGCGATGGAGCGCTGGCCAACGGCTTCGGCCGCCGTCACCTGCACGAGTGGGAAGCCAACCTCCTCCACGAGGTGAACTACCCCGCGCCGCCCGACATGCGCGCACCAGAGCGGTGGAGGCTCGGCACCGGGGGCGTCCCAGTCCCCCCGTAGCCCGACGTCGACCGCCCCGGCTACTTCCACAACGAGATCGACCGGGTTCAAGCCTCATCGCCGACGGAGGAGGAGCGGGACCTCCCGGAGTACTCCCCCGACGATCACGTGCATTGGGTAGCGTACTTCCAACACTGGCAGGAGGATCGGCTCGCCTCCACCAACAAAATGCCGGTGGTAAGGGGGCGCAACAACAGCGACGGCCGCCGCCTGTGGTGGGGTGCCCCCCGGTCGCACGCTCCACGTCGTCCTTGAGTACCTCGAGGGCGGCAACGATCCGCTGCTTGAGTACCCAGTGGACCCGGCCCTGGCCCCACGCCGGAGTGGCGGCCCGTGGATGCCGAGGCGGATGCTGGGCGGTTCGTCCTCCTCCTCCTCCTCTTCCCGTTCCTCCTCCCACTCCTCCGGGTCGCCGGCGCTCGTCAGCGTCAAGGCCGAGGCTGTGGAAACGCCACACGGTCGACGAACCCGTGGCGATGCCCTCATCATCAACGAGGGCGGTTGTGCCTCCTATTCGGCTGCTAACTCCTGCCTCGTCAAGCCGAAGACGGAGCCGGGGCTCGCCGGCATGAAGAGCAAGCACGATTACGCGCTCGACGACGAGGCCGCCATGAAGTGGGCGCGGGAGAATTGGGCCCGGCTGGAGATGGAGCGCCAGCGCGGCGCCCTGGAGGAGATCGCCGCTCGCCGCCATGGCCGCGATGAGGGAAGCGTCCTCGTCCTCGAGGACAGCGACGATGACGCGCCCACCGCCGGCCAAACCAGTCCACCAGGGCGACACCGGGCATGGGTCTAGCAGGGACGACTTCGACACCTTCAGCAAGCTCTTCGGCTTGTAGGCGCGGCAGCAGCAGTTTTTTTCTTCCTTTTAGTAGATTTATGTTTTCAGTATGCAAAAAAACTGTCGAATGCCTAAAATATCGCCGAATCTATGTTGTGTTTGCCTTATTTTGGCCGATTATGTCTTTAAAAATATTTACAAAAGGGCGTCTGGGGGCGACCTGGGGCGGCGGCTGGGAACCAGATCGCCCCCACGCCAAAAATATCGCCGGTTCGCCCCCGAGTGGCGCTTTTTTCTATCCCCTAGGGGGCGAACAGCTGGAGATGCCCTAAAGGGGGCTCGCTCGGGGCAGGTTCGGATCACTTACGATACACGGTCCTACGAAGGGGTTAGGAGCGTTTTCAAGATGATTCTCTTTTTGTCGAGATGAGAACTATTATCACTCGTAGCAAGCTAGAAATAGCATTTGTGTCATGCTGTAGAACCCCAATCTTGTGTTCAAGAAAAAAAATGATGGCTGAAGGGCACAACAATTATTAGGGTCGATGAAGAGGGTGGGGGAAGTGGAGCGCGATTGCACCAGCTATATGTGTGCCAAGAATGAGGAGAAGGAAGGGGAAGCAAGAAAGGGTGAAGCGTGCCAGAGTGATGAGGTGATTGCCACCTTTGTGGGTGAAGATCATGTCCAACAAAGAGGTTGACAAGTGTCACAAGAGAAGAAAACCGAGGAAATGAAGGAACAAAGATACATGCGCTTCATGGAGGTGCACATGAAGTGGAACATAAGGAGAGCATTGTCCTTGAGAGAGGGAGAGAAGACATAGCGCGAGATGGAGAGGGTAAACTTCAATGCAAAGAGAGCGTCAACCAAGGACAAGAACGTCGTTCTCGTAAGGGTCACCGAGGAACCGAAGAACAGGCTCGTCGACATTAGCATCGTGAATTAGTATGCCAAGAAGTCGGCTCGCACATGATGCGGACCAATATGAATGTGCGCCATGAAAATGGTGGTCATAATTGTTTTAATCAGTTCAATTTACATGCTATCTTTGAATTGTTTGTGATTGAACATTAATCGTTGAACTATTGTTGGATGTGTGTAATTGATGTAAAAATAATAAATGCTCAGAAATACATATTGCTAGTGAGTTCGTTCCATTGTGGATCATGTGTGTTTGCATAGTTGGAGACGTTTATTCACGGACATCCTCCCGGATGTGCCCACCGATAAAAATGCGAGGCCGTTTTTTTAACACAGTACATGTGTGGACACTCATACATACGCACATACACTCACCCATATGAACGCATGTACGCATACCCTATCTTTATGAGCACCTTCGAGAGACTGAACAAACACATCCTCTTAAGATTGATGATATCATCACACACACCATTGTAGTCGATGGAAACGTCTTCTCTCACTGACTATACACTCAATTTGCATGCGGGGCCGACTTGATGAACCCAAATGATAACCAACGCATGTCCGATGTGTTGTGTCCTGGCCCGAACGCGCTTTTGGCCATCGCCCGAATCTCGACGCGCATGTGTGCCACGTCATCACATGCAAGTGTTCGGGTCAAAGCGACCAAACGAGCCCATCGCTCGCAGCGACCCATAGATCCAACCCCCTGCCCCTTACCCTTCCTCAACACTCACCACTCCAACTCCCACTCCATACCTTACTTCGCCCCTTCGTCGTCGGATCTGAAGGCGAGTGGTCGGCGTCGGGCAGGCAAGATGCAGGCGAACGACCGCCCTCATGTCGCCGAGGTTGGCGGGGGAGGCCAGGTGTCATTGCCCCACGAGTCGAGCGAGCACGCCTCTGTTTCGGTTCAGCGGCGCATCATGGATGACAAGTAGACGCCGCAGGGGATGCTTCTGGAAAAGGAGGTCACTGATGTAGGCGACGCCAACCCATGCGACCAGGCAATGGCGGTGCCAACCCTTCGAAGCATGCGACACTTCCAGCACAAGGTTAGCTGCAGTGGGGGTGGCGCACTGCGCGCACCGACAGTGATGTGGAGACTCGCGCGTGGTGGAGTGCTCAAGCGTGTGAGGCGCACCGCACCCCACTATCTTTAGCTCTCATGCGCAGCCATTCCCGTGGCTAGCGGTGATGGAGCCGAGAGCGGGTTGCTGCACAGAGGAGCTCCACCGACGAAAGAATGGCATAGCGTGATGGAGGCGGGGTTCGCCACTGATGCTCTCCCCTCATTCCTGTCATCGTTTTGCTTCCCGGGACCCCTCCAAGCTCTTGAAATTTGTTGTTTTTATAAAGCTTTTTTGTAATGCTCTCATGGCAAGTTCTTGAAATGTTGCTGCTTTTATATTGCAATGGCAATTCTATCTTTGTTGACATGGCAAATATAACTTCACAACCTCGGCAAATTCCACACTTTTATTGACATGGCAAAATATAGTTTTCATTTGCCATGGCAAATTTACATTCATTCTCAAGGCAACAAAGTACCTACATTGCCATGTCAAATTTACCTTTTTACATGTCAATTTATTAGCTCAAGGCGACTCTTTATCTTTTTCATGGGACCATGGAAGTTTTGCCATGGCAATTTTTAATTCAAGTACACTGCGGATGGCAATTTCTTCATTGTTATTTGCCATGGCAAAATGCGGTTTTTCACTTGCCATAGCAAATTTACATTCATCACCACGATAATTTTAATTGCACACACATGGAAATTTTATTTACATTACAATATTTTTGCGTTATTTTCCGGTTCATTTACATGGCAAGTTTTATAATCAATTTTGTGTGTTTAAAAACATCGCCAGTTTTAGTTACTTTGTTTGTAATGGCAAGTTTACTTTAACATACATGGCAAATTTCCTTTTTCTCTTTGCCATGGCAATTTTTACTTTGTTTTGCCATGGAAAATTTGCATTCATTGACATGGCATTTTTACCTTTTGTTTTGCCTCGGCATTTTTTCGTTCATTTCCCGGGGAAAATCTCCTTTTATTGCCATGGCAAATTATTTTAACATACGTTGAAAAAAAGTTCCTTTCTATCTTTTGCCATGGCAATTTTTACTTTCATTCGCCATGTCAAACTTGCATTCATTTCATTTATTATCATGGCAAATTTTTCATGTTTATAAATAAGCCACCAAGAAGTTCTAGTACATTTAGCACATAATGAAATAGTCACACAACAAATTTAGGGCAATTTGATCTTCATATCATTTTTATTTAGAGAAAATATCAATCTGATTAATTTACTACCTTTGCCATGGAAAAATTAATATATTCTTTGCCATCGTAAATTTTTCTTTTTCTTTTTCACATGGCAATTTTACATTTATTACCACGACAATTTTACCTTTATTGCCAGGGCAATTTTTTACATTTACTTGCATTGCAATTTTTTCCTTTTTTACATGCAAATTTGCATTCATTGGTATTTCATTTTTTTACATTTTTTGCCATGGCAATTTTTCATTCATTTTACATGGCAAATTTACTTTAACATACATTTTGCAAAATTTTCCCTTCTAATTTTGGCCATGGTAATTTTTACTTTTGTTTGCCAAGGCAAACTTGCATCCATTGACATGGCAAATTTACTTTTACTGTCAAGGCAAATTTACTTCAACATATATGGCGAATTTTACTTTTATTTTTGCGATGGCATCTTCACCTTTATTGTCATGGAAAGCTTAACTTTATTTGACATGGCAAATCAAGCGTCATTTTTAACATGGCATTTTTCACTTCATCACACTCGGCAAATGAACTACCTTTTGTACCTAGCATTTGGTATTTTTTTTCTTATATTTGTGGTCCAATGGAATTTTCATGGTAATTTTGTTTCTTATAAATTAGGGTTTTTTTATCATTGCAATTTTTGAAACCATGGCAAATTTCTATTTTTTATCATGGCAAACATATTTGTAAAGATTAAAAAATGAAAAAAAAATTGCCATGTGTTTTTTCCATTTTTGTGGAATTTTTTTTTTATAATCTGTGGTAACATTTTTGTTATCTTTGTGGTGTTTGTCCTATAGGTCACATAGGTGAATTGCACTGTGTATTTTAACAAATAAATTTTGCTTTTTATATCCAGAGAATAGCGTTATTGGGCTTCCCGCTTGTGGCCAGTACAAGGGGTCCAGCCTGGACGTGTTCGCACCGGAGGCGTTTCCGATCCAACGAAAACGTTCCATCGAATCCTAAAAAAGAAAGAGAAAACGTTCCATCGATGCTGCCTCCCCACGACACGTTTTTCGTCCCAGCGTTATGCCTCCAGACTTGACCTCCGGTGGTTAAAGCATCTCCGGCTGTCCGCCCCCCTCCGAGGCGCTTTAAATATCGCCGCCTGAGACGAACCGGCGCAAAAATCGGCTCCGGGCTGGTCGGGTTCCTAGCCGCCGCCCCCAAGTCGCCCCCAGACACCGGTTTTTGAAAAATAAAATTGACCAAAACACGTCCAAATGACATTGAATATTTTACAAAAACTTAAAAATACATAAAAAACAGTCTGAAACTACGCCTAGCTACCGTTGCCGCGTGCCTTCTACATGCCGAGGAGCCTATAGAACCGGGTGTGGTCGCCACCGTTGTCGTCGTCATTGTCGTCGCCGTCGTGCTGGGTTCCGCCACCGTCCTTGCTGCACCCCTCACTGGCGTCGCCGATGCACGGGCGGCTAGATGGCCCCGGCGCATCCTCGTCATCGCTGTCGAGGACGACCAAGCCGCCCTCCCCGCGTCCGCAGCGCCGAGCGACGATTTCATCGAAGGCCCGGCACTGGCGCCCCATTTGGTCGCGTACGTAGTCCTCCTTCGCCCACCTGAGGGTGGTCTCGTCATCGGCGACCATAGCCTGGTGTTCCTCCTTCACGGGGAGAAAACCCGGCTCGGGCTTCGGCCGGACGAGGCGGAAGAAACGAGGAGACGGGCGGGAAGCCTCGTTGATGACGGGGTCGCCGCTACGGGCACGGCGCCCAAGGGGCGTATTGGGCATCTCCTGCAGCTCCGACTTAATGGGGTGAAGCGCCGGTGAGCCGGAGGAAATGGAGTCGGAGCCCGACGACGACGACGTCGCCGTCTCCATTCGGCGCAGCGTCCAGGAGCTGCCACGGCTGCGAGAGAAGGAGGAGGGTGCAGGGTACTCCAGGCGCGTCGTGTTGTTGGCCTCGATATGCTCGAGAACGGCTTCGAGGGTGCGGCCTGGGACGCCCCACCATAGGCGCCATCCGTCGGAGTTGTGGCAGCCACGGGGCTCGACGTCATTGGTGGCGGTGACCTGCTCCTCATGCCGCCATTCGAAGTAGGACGTCCATAGGGGGTTTTCACTAGTGCAAAACCGGTCTTTAGTGCCGGTTCGTGACGGCCTTTAGTGGTTCGCGAACCGGCACTAAAGAGTGGGGACTAAAGCCCCCCTCCCTTTAGTAACGGTTCGTCACGAACCGGCGCTAAAGTGCAAACACATGGCACGAGCCAGGCCCGGGTGCGCGTAGGGCTTTAGTACCGGTTGGTAACACCAACCGGTACTAAATCTTTTTTAAATTTTTCCTTTAATTTTATGTTTTCAATTTAATTTAGTGATTGTTTTACATTATAATGAGTTGTTAAATCAATAGGTGAAAGTACCGCGGATTAGTTTCGACTAGATGCATTTTGGATCTAGCTAGCTAGCTAGCTAAGTGATCAAGTACATGCCATATCCATATTATACTTGATCACCTAATTAGGTGATCAAGTATAATATATATGGATATGGCATATATATACTTGATCACTATTTAATCATCATAGTCATTACCGCTATCTAATCACCACCAACAGTAGCTTAAAGAAAAAATATTCACTTGTACTAGAACCAAAAATATCATCGAGTTCAACATGATTGTCATGATATTATAAGCGTTCATATATAACACCATAAAAGCAAATCACTCTTTGAGATTAAGTTCAGAATGAAGAAAACGGACATGAAAGGACAAGTACTAAGAGCAGCATGAACTAGCAGCTAAATCACTCCTACTACTCTCTCTCTGATAAAATAGCATAGAACATGTATAGCTCTCCTGATTCATCAAACTGGAGCATGCAGATGAATCTGTCTCCTAATCGTGGGCCGTGCTTCTCATTGTTGCCCCCTAGTACTTCTCTGCGATCGTTAACAATTTTCCTCCAATCTTTCACTATTAAGCATTCGTCGCTTCTAGAAATCCTGAATGTATTCATGTGCAATGCAGGATATCTTGGCCGTAAGCTAACAATTGACATGCGACCTTTAGTCTCGATCCCCTGAGGCACAACTGTCATAGGAAGTCCCTGTTGAAGAACATCGTATAGTACTTAATTAATATACTTAGTAATGAAAGTTTAGCAAAAAAAAATATGTATGCAAAAGATGCACTGAGTACAAATAGTAAAAATCTTACCATCATTCCTAAATAGATGTGACTGTAGTTCAATACCATCACTATTGGTCGCACGTTTTGAGTACTAACATTTCTAAGTGCAGGAAGAAAATTTGTCTTGACAGTATGAAGATCCTCAAGCCATGAAACATAATGATTTATCTCAGTTTAGTTCAGCTCAAGGACAGTAGTAGGTCCTGTCTACCAAGCGTCGGACATGTTTGCTTGAATGGAAATAAGCTGTCAATAGAAATTAGTTGTCAATTATTTTTAAATAAACAATATCAAAGACAAAAATATAATTGAGAAGAACTCACATAATGGTAGAACTGGAGGCCTCTGCACATCGACCCATATGTCTCTATTATCTTCAATATCATCTTCCGGACAAATATCAAAGGTGATAACCATATCAGGCTCAAATGCATAAGCCTTGCATAGTGCTTGCCAAGTTTTGCATTCAAAATAAGTGTACGTGTGTGCATTGTATACTTTGACGTTGAAAGTATAACTATGCTCAGTTTTCAGGTAAACTCTCTTTACCTCCATAGTTTCCATATCATTGAAACCTATCTTATCCAAGACAAAAATTCTTGTATGGCAGGGGATGCGCTAGTAGAATAGTGAAAATTGAAAATTATAAATCAGGCAAATGAAGCATATATAAGTCATGCTTAATTACGAAAACAGACTTGTCGTTGTGACTTACCGTATCAAATTCGAAGGTTTGACCCAGCTTGATGCTGAATCGCCTATCGTTAACAAGGAAATTTCTGTCGCACTGGCCGCATTGGTCTTCACAATATTCGCACATAATCAAAAAATTTCCGTCGTCAGACGACATTTCCTATATGTTTATATAGGCGACACATTAAACACTTACTAATTCAATTAATTCAATTACTTCTATTAATTCAACTAAGCATTTACTAAAAATAAACTAGTTATATTAATTCAAATAATCTCATATACCTAAATTTTAATTAGTTCAAATAATCTCATATACCTAAATTTTCTTGCTAAAAAGAAACTAGTTCTATTAATTCAACTAGTTCAACTAAACATTTACTAAAAATAAACTAGTTATATTAATTCAACTAGTTCAACTAAGCATTTCTAAAAATAAACTAGTTATATTAATTCAACTAGTTCAACTAAGCATTTCTAAAAATAAACTAGTTATATTAATTCAACTAGTTCAACTAAGCATTTCTAAAAATAAAGTAGTTATATTAATTCAACTAGTTCAGCTAAGCATTTACTAAAAATAAACTAGTTATATTAATTCAACTAGTTCAACTAATCTTATATACCAAAATTTCTTACAAAAATAAACTAGTTCTATAAATTTAACTAGTTCAAATAATCTCATATACATAAATTTTCTTAATTCAACTAGTTCAAATAATCTCATATACATAAATTTTCTTAATTCAACTAGTTCAAATAATCTTATTAACATTTCTAACATTCTAAAAATAAACTAGTTATATTAATTAATTCATCTAAACAATAGAAAACAGAAAATAAGTATATATATATATATATATATGTGTGTGTGTGTGTGTGTGTGTGTGTGTGTGTGTGTGTGTGTGTGTGTGTGTGTGTGTATGCGCGGGTCTGGCGGCGGGCGGCGACGACGGCGGTTGGGGCAGCGAGGGCGGCGATCGACGGGCGGCGCGACGACGACGACGAGACGCCAAGGCGTCGGAGATCGATGTCGCGCGAGAGAGAAGAAGTGGAACAAACTGGTCGACGATAGCTGAATTTTTGTAAGCGCCATATATATAGGAGGGGCCTTTAGTACCGGTTGGAGCCACCAACCGGTACTAAAGGTCAATTTTGGCCAGGCCAAGCGGCAGGAAATTAGGGCCTTTAGTACCGGTTGGTGGCCCCAACCGGTACTAAAGGGCAACACCTTAGTACCGGTTGGTGGCTCCAACCGGTACTAATGGTCGTGCGCTGCCACCCGCAGTGCGCTGTTTTTAGTCCCACTTCGCCGAGCAAAGGGCAGCCGCACTGGTTTATAAACCCAGCCGCGGCTGCCCTTTCGAACTCCTCTATATAGCAGGCTTCTGGGCCTAACTAGGTCGCGCTGCCCTATGAGCCTGCTGGCCCTTCTGGGCCTGAATTTGCACACCTTAGGTCTGACAGGCCCACCGGGCAGCGTCCCAACAATTTTTTATATAATTTTTTTCTGCATTATTTATTTTCTTCTATTTATTTCTGAGTAGTTTTATATAATTTTTTATATATTTTTTTATATAGTTTTTTCTTTTCTGCTTTATTTTTTTCTTCTATTAATTTCTGAGTAGTTTTTTTTGCTGTATTTAGTTTCTTTGTGAATATTTTTGCTTTACATAGTTTTTTTTTCTTTTCTGCATTATTTATTTTCTGCTATTTATTGCTTTATATAGTTTCTTTTCAGAGTTCGTTTTGCTGTGATTTACTGTTTCACGATCATTTAGCTCTCTGAACAAATTGGTAAATGACTGAAAAACAGAAGTGCCCGTGTAACTGATGAGTTCTCGTCCAAAACCCTGATACTCCGAAAGAGATTGCCCAGTTTGTACACGAAGTTCGTCCAGTTTTTGCCATGACTCTCTCCAGTCTTTGTTTTGCAGTGATTTTCATTTTCACGGTCATTTAGCTCTGATCTAAACAAATCGGTGACTGAATATAACAGCAAATGATGTCAGAACGTGTTGGAAATTGATGACGTCGCTTCGAATGCTGCATAATGCCGGCTCAAAAAAGTCTGGAGTTCAAATAAGTTAAAAAAATGAAGTGCCCGTGTAACTGATGAGTTCTCGTCCGAAACCGGTGAAGACTCATATTGAGTCCACAAATTATACACACAGAGTTCAATGAAGACCAAATGCTTGTGATAGTTTGAAAAATAACATATTTAAATTGTGCATCTGAACGTAGAAAAAATACATTGATCAGTACCGCCTTTCAGCCAAAACGCGCTAGTACATATAAAACACATTGATCATCAATGATCTTTTTATATAGAATCTAAATTGTCAATAGGAATCTACCACCAATTTAAGAACCGGCGAAGACTCCTATTGCAGCCACAGATCCTACGCATAGAGTTCAATGAAGACCAAATGCTTGTGATAGTTTGAGAAGTAACATATTTAAGGTGGTTAAATTCTTGCTAGGGGAGCTAGGTGGGACTAAAAATAGCCTCTGCCACAACCTCTTTAGTACTGGTTCGTGCCACGAATCGGTACTAAAGATGTTGGTGCCCAACCAGCACCTTTAGTACCGGTTCGTGGCACAAACTGGTACTACAGATTCACACTGAACCGGTACTAAAGGTCTCCTCCCGCGTAGTCATTTGAACAGGCACTAATGGACGCATTAGTGCTGGCTCATATGCAAACCGGTATTAATGTTTCTAATATTATACCCTTTTTCTACTAGTGTTTTGTCGGGGGCGAACCTCGGCTGGTTCCGCTGCTGATCCGGCAACGAAGACTAGATGCATGCGATTTCGGCACGCCGGGCCGCTCCGGTGGGCGCGGGCGGCACTGGGACCCCGTCGGTGCTGAGCCTCCAGGTACCCGGCACCCGCATGTCCGGGGGCGCCGGGTAGTCGTCCTCATAGAGGAGGCGTGCCTCATCCTCGCAGAGGTGGCGACGACTGAAGCCATTCGCCACTGCGCCATCACCTGGGAAGCACTCGGCCATTTTCGGTCGACAAGGAGAGAGTAGGAGAGAGAAGGGCGTCGACGGCAAGAAGTAGGGAGAAGGCGAGCTTGTGCATTCACCGGTGAGGGAGGACGCATTTTCATAGCCGCTAATGGGCGGTGGGAGAGCTGCCGCCTTGTGCCGCATGGTGGGACCAGGTGGGACGCGTGTCAGCGCGCTTTCATTGCGTGGCCCGTGAGGCATCAATTGAAGGCTGACCGGCGTGGAAGCGCGGTAGCCTTGGCATTGATTCCCGCGGGAACCGAGGCGATGAGGACGACGAAGCGGCGTGCCGCTGACTCAGTGGGCCCATTCCTGTTCGCACCAAAATCAGTTTCCTCGGCGCCCCCAGGCGCAGGGTTCGGCTTGGGTCCACTAGCGCCAATTTCGGCCCAAACCGACAAAAATGGGTTCCTGGGGACGCGACTGGGACGATTTTTCGATGCCGGCGCTAAAAATGGCATGTGGGGGGCTATTGGAGGCACGGCTGGAGTTGCTCTTAGGTTTCTCCCAATGCTCCACCTTGTACCGGGTTGTCAACTAAGCAAAAAAATCTGATGTGACAATGCTAGTATAGAAGAGAGATTGGTAAAAAGTGACGTCTAGAAGAAGCGACGTTAAGCGCATATACCTACCTGAAAAACACAAATCTAAGTCTATACCTAATTAAATGAAGAGAGCTTAATAATCAAAAACTAAGCATTTATGCACACAGCACCTTATCTTTTTTTAGAAAAGAAGGAGGACCCCCGGCCTCTGCATCTGGACGATGCATACGGCCACTTTATTAATTATTCTCACAAGACCTTACAAAGTCATACAACAATAAGACTAAAGCCACCGTCTAAGCAACAACTGTCGCTACACCTATCCAATTGATGAAGGGGCGCTGATAGCCTAGGCCTAATACCAAACAGACATCGCAGCCAAACCTAACATCTAATACCAGAGGTCCCAACCAGGACGCCTACCGGGTATGGGCACCCACCAGTCCGGTGTGCTCCTCAACCAGGACGTCTGCCGGGTATGAAGCCACCGCAACCACTTGCCACCAATCCATCTTCAGAGTTGTACTGCTGCATCAATCTTGCCTGGTCTAGCTGCCGCCAACGCCACCATGACGCCAGACAGTGTCGACCTTCTGCGCGTGTCCATCACCACACATCTGACGCCAAGCATTCGCTGCTCCATGCCGCCAAGAGCCGCCACCATGAATATGTAGAACGAAACACCGCTCCATCGAAGAAGCCATCCGCTGGTCCCTCGAGTCTGGATGCATCTCCAGGAATGCCGCCCCCAAGGGGGTGACGACACATGAATGCCGCCGTCATCCGATCAATTGATCTAGGGTTTCCCCCGGAGGTATTGGATGTGTTTGGGATTTTCACCTCGATAATGCCTTCATGAAGGAAACGATGATAAGGGCATCGTCATCACCGGCTCCGGCCAACGACCGAAAACCAGGTTTTCACCCGGATCTGTCCCAAGTAATCCACCCAACAACCTATGCACCGTCTTGACCGCCTTCAAAGCCCCAGATCTAGCCACCTAGATCCGGTGCCCAACCGCAACAGCAGTGCCACCGTAGGAGACCTGGCGCACCTCCCACTGCCAGAATGTGCCTCCAGTGGAGCCTGGGAGGACGGCTCCCACCCGCACCTCACCAAACCGCGAGAGCCGCCAAGATGGATCCCGCGCGCTTGTCACCGTCTCTGATCCGAAACCAATCTGCAAACAGATCGCCGTCACAGATCCGCCTTGAACAGGGACTGCAGCACGCCATGTCGCCGCGGGAAGCCTGAGCTTCACCCGCCACCTGTTGGGGAACGTAGTAATTTCAAAAAAATTCCTACGCACACGCAAGATCATGGTGATGGTATAGCAACGAGAGGGGAGAGTGTTGTCCATGTACCCTCGTAAACCGTAAGCGGAAGCGTTATGACAACGCGGTTGATGTAGTCATACGTCTTCACGATTCGACCGATCCAAGCACCGAATGTACGGCACCTCCGTGTTCAGCACACGTTCAGCTCGATGACGTTCCCCGGGCTCCAATCTAGCAAAGCATCGGGGATGAGTTCCGTCAGCACGACGGCGTGGTGATGATGATGATGTTCTACCGGCGCAGGGCTTCGCCTAAACTCCGCGACGATATGACCGAGGTGGAATATGGTGGAGGGGGGAACCGCACACGGCTAAGGAACGATCCGTAGATCAACTTGTGTGTCCATGGGGTGCCCCCTGCCTCCGTATATAAAGGAGTGGAGGAGGGGAGGGCCGGCCCTCTCTATGGCGCGCCCTAGGGGAGTCCTACTCCCACCGGGAGTAGGATTCCCCCTTTCCTAGTCCAACTAGGAGTCCTTCCATGTAGTAGGAGTAGGAGACAAGGAAGGGGAAGAGAGAAGGGAAGGAAGGAGGGGGTGCGGCCCCTCCCCCTAGTCCAATTCGGACTAGGCCTTGGGGGGGCGCACTGCCTTCCCTAGGCAGCCCCTCTCTTTCTTTCCCGTATGGCCCAATAAGGCCCAATACTTCTCCCCGGCGAATTCCCGTAACTCCCCGGTACTCCGAAAAATACCCGAATCACTCGGAACCTTTCTGAACTCCGAATATAGTCGTCCAATATATCGATCTTTACGTCTCAACCATTTCGAGACTCCTCGTCATGTCCCCGATCTCATCTAGGACTCCGAACTCCTTCGGTACATCAAAACTCATAAACTCATAATAAAACTATCATCGTAACGTTAAGCGTGCGGACCCTACGGGTTTGAGAACTATGTAGACATGACATAGAACTATTCTCGGTCAATAACCAATAGTGGAACCTGGATGTTCATATTGGTTCCTACATATTTTACGAAGATCTTTATCGGTCAAACCGCATAATAACATATGTTGTTCCCTTTGTCATCGCACTACTAGGAAAAGGGCTATAGATAGGATTGATTCTAATGGCGCACCAGACATGTGGTGCGCCATTGCTATATACTAATGGCGCACCATGTGTTGGTACGCCATTAGTTTCCAAATACTAATGGCGCACCACATCCCACGGTGCGCCATTAGTAAAATTTTTTATTTTTCAAAACTTCTAATGGCGCACCATGGGTGTGGTGCGCCATTACTAGTTTTAACTAGTAATGGCGCACCACACCCACCGTCTTGCATTAGAAGTTTTGAAAAAGAAGTAAAAATTATAAAAAATTTATAAAATTTTTGTTAGTAATGGCGCACTGCTGACAAGGCGCCATTCTAGTTTAACTAGTAATGGCGCACCGTCACGATGCGCCATTACTAAGTTTTTATCAAAAAAATTCAAACAAAATTTCAAAAAAAAAAATTATATTTTTTTTCAAAACTAGTAATGGCGCACCGTGGTTGTGGTGCGCCATTACTAGTTTAACTACTAATGGCGCACCACCCCACGGTGCGCCATTAGTAGTTTGCCCAGGTTCCACCGAATGCACACCCCCCCTGGACCGCCTTTTCAGTTTTAAAAAAATTAAAATAAAATGATAAAAATGTCAAAAAAATAAAAGAAAATAAGTTTTCCATGTGATATGTGGTCTAGTTGTTGGGAAAATTTACAAATATAAATTTCGACTTTATTTGTAAAATCTCTCTGAAAATTTGTAAAATGGGCATAACTTTTGCATACGAACTCGGATTAAAAAGTTTTATATATGAAAAATCATCTACTCGAAAACTTACATCCAAATTTAATCGGGGGAACCCCGTTAAACATTTTTAAAATCCTCAAAAGCCTAACAGAAAAAAAGTTACGGGGCTTTTAAGATCTAGAGGCAAAAAAATTCAAAATTTTTTTGGTTTTTTTAGTTTTTGTTAAATCTGGTCAAACTATGGTCAAACTAATTATTCAAGAATATTAGTGTTAATAAATAATTATTTTAGTTTTTTTGAATTTTGGTCAAATCTGGTCAAACTATGGTCAAACTGTGGTCAAATCTGGTCAAACTATGGTCAAATCTGGTCAAACTGTAAAGCGAACTAATTATTCAAGAAATATTAGTGTTACTAATTTTTAGAACAATAGTTTCAAACTCAAACAGTGAAATGTGTCAAGACATGCTCAAGCTAAATTGCCGAGGTTAATAGGATTGACATCTTACTATTGTCGGAAAACAACAAGTGCAGACATGGAAACGAGGGAGAATAGAACCCGGAAGTTAAGCGTGCTCAGGCTGGAGTAGTGAGAGGGATGGGTGACCTTTCAGGAAGTTTGACTATGGAGTGCGATTTGACCTGAGATTAAGCATATTGACTCGAGATTAAGCCATAGTGACCTGAGATTAAGAAAAAAACAAAAAAATGGAAAATTATGAAAAAAAAAATTTAAAAAAATCCTGCAAAAATAATTTGAAAAAAAAATTGTTACTAATGGCGCACTACTATGTGGTGCGCCGTTAGAATACCAGATTCTAATGGCGCACCACAGGTGCGCCATTAGAAAAGAATTCTAGTGGCGTGATGCTAATGGCGCACCGGTAGTGCGCCATTAGTAGGCAAAACCGGTGCGCCATTAGAAGGCTTTTTCCTAGTGTGTCGGTATGTTACTTGCCCGAGATTCGATCGTCGGTGTCCAATACCTAGTTCAATCTCGTTACCGGCAAGTCTCTTTACTCGTTCCGTAATACATCATCCCGTAACTAACTCATTAGTTACATTGCTTGCAAGGCTTAAGTGATGTGTATTACCGAGAGGGCCCAGAGATACCTCTCCGATAATCGGAGTGACAAAACCTAATCTCGAAATACGCCAGCCCAACATATACCTTCGGAGACACCTGTAGAGCCCTTTATAATCACCCAGTTACGTTGTGACGTTTGGTAGCACATAAAGTGTTCCTTCGGTAAACGGGAGTTGCATAATCTCATAGTTGTAGGAACTTTGTATAAGTCATGAAGAAAGCAATAGCAACATACTAAACGATCAAGTGCTAGGCTAACGGAATGGGTCAAGTCAATCACATCATTCTTTTAATGATGTGACCCCGTTAATCAAATGAAAACTCATGTCTATGGCTAGGAAACTTAACCATCTTTGATTCACGAGCTAGTCAAGTAGAGGCATACTAGTGACACCATGTTTGTGTATGTATTCACACATGTATTATGTTACCGGTTAATACAATTCTAGCATGAATAATAAACATTTATCATGAAATAAATAATAACTTTATTATTGCCTCTCGGGCATATTTCCTTCAGCCTCCCACTTGCACTAGAGTCAATAATCTAGTCCACATCGCCATGTGATTTAACACCAATAATCATATCTGTATATGATTAACACCCATAGTTCACATCGTCATGTGACCAACACCCAAAGGGTTTACTAGAGTCAATAATCTAGTTCACATCGCTATGTGATTAACACCCAAAGGGTACAAAGGTATGATCATGTTTTGCTCGTGAGAGAAGTTTAGTCAACGGGTCTATCACATTCAGAGCCGTATGTATTTTGCAAATATTCTATGTCTACAATACTCTGCACGGAGCTACTCTAGCTAATTGCTCCCATTTTCAATATGTATCCAGATTAAGACTTAGAGTCATCTGGATCAGTGCCAAAACTTGTAACGACGAACCTTTTGTCACCTCCATAATTGAGAAACATATCCTTATTCCACTAAGGATAATTTTGACCAATGTCCAGTGATCTACTCCTAGATCACTATTGTACTCCCTTGCCAAACCAGGGCAGAGTATACAATAGGTCTGGTTCACAGCATAGCGTACTTTATAGAACCTATGACTGAGGCATAGGGAATGACTTTTCATTCTCTTTCTATTTTCTGCTATGGTCGGGTCTTGAGTCTTTCTCAACTTCACAACTTGCAACACAGGCAAGAACTCCTTCTTTGACTATTCCATTTTGAACTACTTCAAAATCTTGTCAAGGTATGTACTCATTGAAAATCTTATCAAGCGTCTTGATCTATCTCAATAGATCTTGATGCTCAATATGTAAGTAGCTTTACTAAGGTCTTTATTTTAAAGAACTCCTTTCAAACACTCCTTTATGCTTTGCAGAATAATTCTACATTATTTCCGTTCAACAATATGTCATTCACATATACATATCAGAAATGCTGTAGTGCTCCCACTCACTTTCTTGTAAATACAGGCTTCACCGTAAGTCTGTACAAAACTATATGCTTTGATCAACTCAGCAAAGCGTATATTCCAACTCCGAGATGCTTGCACCAGTCCATAGATGGATCGCTGGAGCATGCACATTTTGTTAGTACCTTTAGGATTGACAAAACCTTCTGGTTGCATCATATACAACTCTTCTTTGAGAAAACCATTAAGGAATGCAGTTTTGACATCCATTTGCCAGATTTCATAAATTGTGGCAATTGCTAACATGATTCGGACAGACTTAAGCATCGCTACAGTTGAGAAAATCTCATTGTAGTCAACACCTTGAACTTGTCAAAACCTTTTTGCACAAGTCGAGCTTTGTAGATAGTAACACTACTATCAACGTCCGCCTTCCTCTTGAAGATCCATTTATACAATATGGCTTGCCGATCATCGGGCAACTCCACCAAAGTCCACACTTTGTTCTCATACATGGATCCCATCTCGATTTCATGGCCTTAAGCCATTTTATGGAATCTGGGCTCATCATCGCTTCCTCATAGTTCGTAGGTTCATCATGGTCTAGTAACATGACTTCCGAATAGGATTACCATACCACTCTGTGCGGACCGTATGGAAGACCTACGAGGTTCTCAGAGTAACTTGATCTCAAGTTTCATGATCATCATCATTAGCTTCCTCACTAATTGGTGTAGAAAACACCGAACTGATTTCAGTGATGAACAATTTTCCAATTCGGGAGAAGGTACAGCACCTCATCAAGTTCTACTTTTCTCCCACTCACTTCTTTTGAGAGAAACTCCTTCTCTAGAAAGGATCCATTTTAGCAACGAATATCTTGCCTTCGGATCTGTGATAGAAGGTGTACCCAACAATTTCCTTTGGGTATTCTATGAAGACGCATTCGATTTGGGTTCGAGCTTATCAGATGAAACTTTTTCACATAAGCATCGCAGCCCCAAACTTTAAGAAACGACAACTTGGGTTTCTTGCTAAACCACAGTTCATATGGTGTCGCCTCAACGGATTTAGATGGTGCCCTTTAACGTGAATGCAACTGTCTCTAATGCATAACCAAAAACAATAGTGGTAAATCAAGAAGAGACATCATAGATCGCACTATATCTAATAAAGTGCGGTTACGATGTTTGGACACACCATCACGCCAGGTGTTCGGTGGCGTGAGCTATGAAACTATTCCACATTGTTTTAATTGAAGACCAAACACGTAACTTAAATATTCGCCTCGCGATCGATCGCGAAACTTTATTTTCTTGTTACGATGAATTTTCCACTTCACTCTGAAATTCTTTGAACCTTTCAACTATTTCAGACTTATGTTTCATCAAGTAGATATACCCATATCTGCTCAAATCATCTTGTGAAGGTCAGAAAATAACGATACTTGCCACGAGCATCAACACTCATTGGATCGCATACATCGGTATGTATTATTTCCAATAAGTCAGTAGCTTGTTCCATTGTTCCGGAGAACGGAGTTTTAGTCATCTTGCACAAAAGGCACGGTTCGCAAGCATCAAATGATTCATAACCAAGTGATTCCGAAAATCCATCTTTATGGAGTTTCTTCATGCGCTTTACACCGATATGACCAAAACGGCAGTGCCACAAATAAGTTGCACTATCATTATTAACTTTGCATTTTTTGGCATCAATATTATGAATATGTGTATCACTACGATCGAGATCCAACAAAGTATTTTCATTGGGTGTATGACCATTAAAGGTTTTATTCATGTAAACAGAACAACAATTATTCTCTGACTTTAAATGAATAACCGTATTGCAATAAACATGATCAAATCATATTCATGCTCAACGCAAATGCTAAATACTCCCTCCTTCCCAGAATATAAGGCACGGATTGACTTTTCTGGTCTTCGTTGCACAACTTTGACTATGATTTTTATGTATTGTATGTGTATAAAATTAGTATATATACATATGAAATAAAATTGTTTTGCAAGACAAATACGATGATGCCAGTTATACATGTTGAATCCATATACTTTGATATATATTAGTGGTCAAAGTCGTGCATCAAAGACCGTAAAAAGTCAATCGCGCCTTATATTTTGGGAAGGAGGGAGTAACATTTATTTAGGTTTAACACTAATCCCGAAAGTATAGGGAGTGTGTGATGATGATCATATCAATCTTGGAACTATTTCCAACACTCATCGTCACTTCCCCTCAACTAGTCTCTGCTTATTCTCAGAACTCCTGCTTTGAGTTACTAATCTTAGCAACCTAACAAGTATCAAATACTCAGGGCTACTATAAACACTAGTAAGACACACATCAATAACATGTATATCAAATATACCCTTGTTCACTTTGCCATCCTTCTTATCCACCAAATATTCAGGGCATTTCCGCTTCGGTGGACCATTCCTTTGCAAAGTAAGCACTTAGTTTCAGGCTTTGGTCCAGCTTTGGTCTTCTTCACGGGAGTGACAACTTGTTTGCCATTCTACTTGAAGTTTCCCTTTCTTTCCCTTTGCCCTTTTCTTGAAACTAGTGGTCTTGCCAATCATCAACACTTGATGCTCTTTCTTGATTTCTACCTTCGTTGATTTCAACATCACGAAGAGCTCGGGAATTGTTTTCGTCATCCCTTGCATACTATAGTTCATCTCGAAGTTCTAGTAACTTAGTGATGGTGACTAGAGAATTCTGTCAATCACTATGTTATCTGGAAGATTAACTCCCACTTGATTCAAGCGATTGAAGTATCTAGACAATCTGAGAACATGCTCACTAGTTGAGCGATTCTCCTCCATCTTTTAGCTATAGAACTTGTTGGAGACTTCATATCTCTCAACTCGGGTATTTTCTTGAAATATTAACTTCAATTCCTGGAACATCTCATATGGTCCATGATGTTCAAAACATCTCTGAAGTCCCGATTCTAAGCCATAAAGCATGGTGCACAAAACTATCAAGTAGTCATCATATTGAGCTAGCCAAACGTTCATAACGTCTGCATCTACTCCTGCAATAGGTCTGTCACCTAGCGGTGCATTAAGAACATAATTCTTCTGTGCAGCAATGAGGATAAACCTCAGATCGCGGATCCAATCCGCATCATTACTACTAACATCTTTCAACACAATTTTCTCTAGGAACATATCAAAATAAACATATGAAAGCAACAACGCAAGCTATTGATCTTACAACATAATTTGCAAAATACTACTAGGAATATGTTCATGATAAATTTAAGTTCAATTAATCATATTACTTAAGAACTCCCACTTAGACAGACATCTCTCTAGTCATCTAAGTGATCACGTGATCCAAATCAACCAAACCATAACCGATCATCACGTGAGATGGAGTAGTTTTGAATGGTGAACATCACTATGTTGATCATATCTACTATATGATTCACGGTCGACCTTTCGGTCTCCGTGTTCCGAGGCCATATCTACATATGCTAGGCTCGTCAAGTTTAACCTGAGTATTCTGCGTGTGCAAAACTGAGTTGCACCCGTTGTAGATGGACGTAAAGCTTATCACACCCGATCATCACGTGGTGTCTGGGCACGAAGAACTTTGGCAATGGTGCATACCCAGGGAGAACACTTCTTGATAATTTTTAGTGAGAGATCATCTTAAAATGCTACCGTCAATCAAAGAAAAATAAGATGCATAAAGGATAAACATCACATGCAATCAATATAAGTGATATGATATGGCCATCATCATCTTGTGCTTGTGATCTCCTTCTCCGAAGCACCATCGTGATCACCATCGTCACCGGCGCGACACCTTGATCTCCATCGTAGCATCCTTGTCGTTTACGCCATCTATTGCTTCTACGACTATCGCTACCACTTAGTGATAAAGTAAAGCAATTATAGGGCGTTTGCATTTCATACAATAAAGCGACAACCATATGGCTCCTGCCATTTGCCGATAACTTCGGTTACAAAACATGATCATCTCATACAATAAAATATAGCATCACGTCTTGGCCATATCACATCACAACATGCCCTGCAAAAACAAGTTAGACGTCCTCTACTTTGTTGTTGCAAGTTTTACGTGGCTGCTATGGGCTGAGCAAGAACCGTTCTTACCTACGCATCAAAACCACAACAATAGTTTGTCAAGTTGGTGCTGTTTTAACCTTCGCAAGGACCGGGCGAGCCACTCGGTTCAACTAAAGTTGGAGAAACCGACACCGCTAGTCACCGTGTGCAAAGCACGGCGGTAAAACCAGTCTCGCGTAAGCGTCTGCTGTAATGTCGGTCCAGGCCGCTTCATCCAACAATACCGCCAACCAAAGTATGACATGCTGGTAAGCAGATGACTTGTATCCCCACAACTCACTTGTGTTCTACTCGTGCAAATAACATCAACGCATAAAACCTAGGCTCGGATGCCATTTGTTGGGGAACGAGTAATTTCAAAAAATTCCTATGCACACGCAAGATCATGGTGATGGTATAGCAACGAGAGGAAGAGTGTTGTCCACGCACCCTCGTGAGACCGTGGCGAAGCGCTATGACAACGCTGTTGATGTAGTCATCGTCTTCACGATTCGACCGATCCAAGCACCGAACGTACGGCACCTCCGTGTTCAGCACACGTTCAGCTCGATGACGTTCCCCGGGCTCCAATCCAGCAAAGCGTCGGGGATGAGTTCCACAAGATGACGGCGCAGGACGATGATGATGGTCTACCGGTGCAGGGGCTTCGCCTAAACTCCGCGACGATATGACCGAGGTGGAATATGGTGGAGGGGGGCACCGCACACGGCTAAGGAACGATCCGTAGATCAACTTGTGTGTCCATGGGGTGCCCCTTGCCTCCGTATATAAAGGAGTGGAGGAGGGGAGGGCCGGCCCTCTCTATGGCGCGCCCTAGGGGAGTCCTACTCCCACCGGGAGTAGGATTCCCCCTTTCCTAGTCCAACTAGGAGTCCTTCCAAGTAGTAGGAGTAGGAGACAAGGAAGGGGAAGAGAGAAGGGAAGGAAGGAGGGGGTGCGGCCCCTCCCCCTAGTCCAATTCGGACTAGGCCTTGGGGGCCGCACGGCTTGCCCTAGGCAGCCCCTCTCTCTTTCCCGTATGGCCCAATATGGCCCAATACTTCTCCCCGGCGAATTCCCGTAACTCCCCGGTACTCCGAAAAATACCCGAATCACTTGGAACCTTCCCGAACTCCGAATATAGTCGTCCAATATATCAATCTTTACATCTCGACCATTTCGAGACTCCTCGTCATCTCCCCGATCTCATCCGGGACTCCGAACTCCTTCGGTACATCAAAACTCATAAACTCAAAATAAAACAGTCATCGTAACGTTAAGCATGCGGACCCTACGGGTTCGAGAACTATGTAGACATGACATAGAACTATTCTCGGTCAATAACCAATAGTGGAACCTGGATGTTCATATTGGTTCCTACATATTCTACGAAGATCTTTATCGGTCAAACCGCATAACAACATACATTGTTCCCTTTGTCTCGCGTAAGCGTACGCGTAATGTCGGTCCGGGCCGCTTCATCCAACAATACCGCCGAACCAAAGTATGACATGCTGGTAAGCAGTATGACTTGTATCGCCCACAACTCACTTGTGTTCTACTCGTGCAAATAACATCAACGCATAAAACCTAGGCTCGGATGCCACTGTTGGGGAACGTAGTAATTTCAAAAAAATTCCTACGCACACGCAAGATCATGGTGATGGTATAGCAACGAGAGGGGAGAGTGTTGTCCACGCACTCGTGAGACCGTGGCGAAGCGTTATGACAACGCGGTTGATGTAGTCATACGTCTTCACGATTCGACCGATCCAAGCACCGAACGTACGGCACCTCCGTGTTCAGCACACGTTCAGCTCGATGACGTTCCCCGGGCTCCAATCCAGCAAACCGTCGGGGATGAGTTCCATCAGCACGAGGGCGTGGTGACGATGATGATGTTGTACCGGCGTAGGGCTTCGCCTAAACTCCGCGACGATATGACCGATGTTGAATATGGTGGAGGGGGGCACCCACACGGCTAAGGAACGATCCGTAGATCAACTTGTGTGTCCATGGGGTGCCTCATTCCCCCGTATATAAAGGAGTGGAGGAGGGGAGGGTCGGCCCTCTCTATGGCGCGCCCTAGGGGAGTCCTACTCCCACCGGGAGTAGGATTCCCCCTTTCCTAGTCCAACTAGGAGTCCTTCCAAGTAGTAGGAGTAGGAGACAAGGAAGGGGAAGAGAGAAGGGAAGGAAGGAGGGGGTGCGGCCCCTCCCCCTAGTCCAATTCGGACTAGGCCTTGGGGGGCGCATGGCCTTCCCTAGGCAGCCCCTCTCTCTTTCCCGTATGGCCAATTGAAGGAAATATGCCCTCGAGGCAATAATAAAGTTATTATTTATTTCCTCATATCATGATAAATGTTTATTATTCATGCTAGAATTGTATTAACCGGAAACATGATACATGTGTGAATACATAGACAAAACTATAGTCACTAGTATGCCTCTACTTGACTAGCTCATTAATCAAAGATGGTTATGTTTCCTAACCATAGACATGTGTTGTCATTTGATTAGTGGGATCACATCATTAGGAGAATGATGTGATTGACATGACCCATTCCGTTAGCCTAGCACTTGATCGTTTAGTATACTGCTATTGCTTTCTTCATGACTTATACAAAGTTCCTGCAACTATGAGATTGTGCAACTCCCGTATACCGGAAGAACACTTTGTGTGCTACCAAATGTCACAACGTTACTGGGTGATTATAAAGGTGCTCTACAGGTGTTTCCGAAGGTACATGTTGAGTTGGCATAATTCGAGATTAGGTTTTGTCACTCCGATTGTCGGAGAGGTATCTCTGGGCCCTCTCGGTAATACTCATCACCTAAGCCTTGCAAGCATGTAACTAATGAGTTAGTTATGAGATGATGTATTACAGAACGAGTAAAGAGACTTGCCGGTACCGAGATTGAACTAGGTATTGGATACCGATGATCAAATCTCGGGCAAGTAACATACCGATGACAAAGGGAACAAAGTATGTTGTTATGCGGTTTGACCGATAAAAGATCTTTGTAGAATATGTAGGAATCAATATGGGCATCCAGGTCCCGCTATTGGTTATTGACCGAGAATGGTTTTAGGTCATGTCTACATAGTTCTCGAACCCGTAGGGTCCGCACGCTTAACGTTTCGATGGCAGTTTTATTATGAGTTTATAAGTTTTGATGTACCGAAGTTTGTTCGGAGTCCCGGATGTGATCACGGACATGACGAGGAGTCTCGGAATGGTCGAGACATAAAGATTGATATATTAGAAGTCTATATTTGGATATCGGAATGGTTCCGGGTGAAATCGGCATTTTACCGGAGTACCGGGAGGTTACCGGAACCCCCCGGGGGGTTAATGAGCCTACATGGGCCAAGAGGGAGAAGAGGAAGGAGCGGGGAGGGGTCGTGGCCCTCCCTCCTAATCCGAATAGGACAAGGGAAGGGGCGCGCCCCTTCCTTCCCCTCTTCCTCCTCTTTCCCCCTTCTCCTACTCCTACTTGGAAAAGGGGAGTCCTACTCCCGATGGGAGTAGGACTCCCCCCTTGGCGCGCCCTCTAGGCCGGCCGCCTCCTCCCCCCTGGCTCCTTTATATACGGGGGCGGGGGGGGACCCCAAAGACACACAAGTTGATCTACGGATCGTTCCTTAGCCGTGTGCGGTGCTCCCTTCCACCATATTCCACCTCGGTTATATCGTCGCAGAGTTTAGGCGAAGCCCTGCGCCGGTAGAACATCATCATCATCACCACGCCGTCATGCTGACGGAACTCATCTCCGAAGCTCGGCTGGATCGGAGGCCGGAGATCGTCATCGAGCTGAACGTGTGCTGAACTCGGAGGCTCCGTACGTTCGGTGCTTGGATCGGTCAGATCGTGAAGACGTACGACTACATCAACCGCGTTGCAGTTAACGCTTCGCTTACGGTCTATGAGGGTACGTGGGCGAACACTCTCCCTCTCGCTGCTATGCCATCACCATGATCTTGCATGTGCGTAGGAAATTTTTGAAATTTCTACGCTCCCCAACAATGGCATCCGAGCCAGGTTTTATGCGCTGATGTTATATGCACGAGTAGAACACAAGTGAGTTGTGGGCGATACAAGTCATACTGCTTACCAAAGATGTCATACTTTGGTTCGGCGGTATTGTGAGATGAAGCGGCTCGGACCGACATTACGCGTACGCTTACGCGAGACTGGTTTCACCGTTACGAGCACTCGTCCTTAAAGGTGGCTGGCGGGTGTCTGTCTCTCTCACTTTAGTTGAATCGAGTGTGGCTACGCCCGGTCCTTGCGAAGGTTAAAACAGCACCAACTTGATGAACTATCATTGTGGTTTTTTGATGCGTAGGTAAGAACGGTTCTTGCTAAGCCCGTAGCAGCCACGTAAAATTTGCAACAACAAAGTAGAGGACGTCTAACTTGTTTTTGCGGGACATGTTGTGATGTGATATGGTCGAGATGTGATGCTATATTTTATTGTATGAGATGATCATGTTTTGTAACCAAAGTTATCGGCAACTGGCAGGAGCCATATGGTTGTCGCTTTATTGTATGAAATGCAAACGCCCTATAATTGCTTTACTTTATCACTAAGCGGTAGTGATAGTCGTCGAAGCAATAGATGGCGTAAACGACAAAGATGCTACGATGGAGATCAAGGTGTCGCGCCGGTGACGATGGTGATCACGACGGTGCTTTGGAGATGGAGATCACAAGCTCAAGATGATGATGGCCATATCATATCACTTATATTGATTGCATGTGATGTTTATCCTTTATGCATCTTATCTTGCTTTGATTGACGGTAGCTGTCGGTGTCAAAACCGGCGGATCTCGGGTAGGGGGTCCCGAACTGTGCGTCTAGGCGGATGGTAACAGGAGACAAGGGACACGATGTTTTACCCAGGTTCGGGTCCTCTCGATGGAGGTAAAACCCTACGTCCTGCTTGATTAATATTGATGATATGGGTAGTACAAGAGTAGATCTACCACGAGATCAAGGAGGCTAAACCCTAGAAGCTAGCCTATGGTATGATTGTTCTAATGTATGTTGTCCCACGGATCAAGCCCTCCGGTTTATATAGACACCGGAGGAGGCTAGGGTTACACAGTAGTCGGTTACAATGGTAGGAGATCTACATATCCGTATCGCCAACCTTGCCTTCCACGCCAAGGAAAGTACCATCCGGACACGAGCCGGAGTCTTCAATCTTCTATCTTCTTAGTCTTGGAGTCCGGCGGATAATGATAGTCCGGCTGTCCGGACACCCCCTAGTCCAGGACTCCCTCAGTAGCCCCCGAACCAGGCTTCAATGACAATAAGTCCAGCGTGTTTATAGTCTTCGGAGTTGCAAGGCGGGTTCTCCCTTCAAATTCCATGTACCTGCCGAATAGTATCCGGCTTCATCTCGAATACTGTGTCCCTCGGCTTCTACGCCAAATAATGGCCCTCTTCCACGCGTCGCACGAATGCGAAAAGCCAGGGTGTCTTTTGCATTTCACCCCATAATTGTGCGAGTCGTCCGCCTATAAAAGAGGCAAGAATCCAGATCCAAACCGCACCGTCTTCCTCCCGTGAATACTCCATCGAAGCGCCTTTGACCTAGAAATCCATTCCATCATGGATCATCGACGCGGCTCTTCTTCACGCGCTCCCAGCCCACCGCCGGGGAATTGGAGGAGGTGCTCTATTTTGCACAACGAGCTAGTGAAGCTCCAAACGGAGGGATTTCTCCCTCCGGCCTTCATGGTTCCAAATCGGGCGGACTAGTTACTTATCAAGGTGGGAGGCAAAGGAGGACACTCCAAGCCCCAATAAGGGGAACGAGTATGCTTTGTCCCTATTTGATAAGGGGCTCGGTTTCCAATACAACCGCTCCTCTGCGGGCTCTCAAGTTCTACGGACTCTAGCTCCACCACCTCACGCCCGCCTCATCACGCATATCGCGGGCTCGTAGCTCTTTGTGAGCTATTCTCGGCATTAAGCCCCATTTTGCATTGTGGAAGAGGTTGTTTTGCCTCGCACCCGTTCTCACGAGGGTCCATATATCAAGTGGGCGGCGCCGAAATATGGCGCATCGCCGGGACCGGATACCTATCCGGTACTCTCAAGAAGGCGTCCAAAGACTGGCCCTCGGAATGGTTTTATATAGGAGACGCTCCGCTGCCAGACCCAGTCCGGATTTGCCTCCCGGAGTTTAGTGCTGCTCCCTTGAAGAAACGCCTCAGCTGGTGCACGTGGAGCCCCCGATTGGAGGAAGACAAGAGCGTCCATTATTTGATGGGCCGGATAAGATTAATGGCTCATTCAGGTTTGACCATGATCGGAGTCATGGTGACATGCATCAAGCGAAGGGTACAGCCACTACAATACAGAGGCCACCCCATGTGGGATTTCAACGGGGAGGACGATGCCACCCGGCACGGCCGCAAAGGGCCGGATTCAACCGAGGATCTGGCAAAGATCCTGCCCGGCTTGTACAAGGGGGAGAAGGAGGACTTCCTCCGAACTAACGGTTTGAATGGGTTTTCCATGATCAACCCTAGAGGATGGGTAAGCGCACACCTTGAAGGGCTCTACCCATGCTTTCGAAGTTTAAGCTTCTTACATTATGTCTTCGGCGCAGGATCTACGCTGGACTGTGGAGGACATGGTGAGTCCTGCTCCGCAACCCGAGGATCCAGAAGGATCGCTGGATCCGGCCTCCGAAGAGGACCCGGACATCGAGGTGGAGCTGATCGACGGGGTGTATCACCAGCTCAGCATAGACAATGCTCTGGTCGCCATTACGGCAAACTACCCCGTACTAAGTCCGGCTTCCCAGGTGACCGCGACCGAAGTCCGGACATTGTTATCTCTTCCCTGTCCATTTCTGACCTTCGCGAACGATGGTATTTTGCAGGAAGCGCCTTTATGGCAGGAAGCCGAGCCCGCGGCGGCTGACCAGCAGAGGCCAGTCCGAACCAAAGAAAGCGGAAAGGAGCGCAGCGATCGCGGACGGAAACGCCACCGCAAAGGTATAGCTCAGATTCGAATTTTCAGAGCAACGCTCCGAGGAAACGCTGAGTGCTCATGACCTTTGTAGGAGAAAAGCGCCGCGGATCGCTGAGCGCAGGAATTGCCGATCGACCAACACCGCCAGCTCCAGCGCCCGCCACGGAGGTGGAGGCAAGCGCAAGACGCGAGCGATCCTTCTCCAACGGAGGATACCGGCTGCATCGTCCGCCACCAAGTCTCGAGGTGGAGAGCACCATGAACCATAGGCGCCGCCGGACAGTATTTCGTGAAGCGTGCTTTTCCCCTGAGGCATTGGATGCCTTTAACGCAGGGGACGCGCATCTCCGTGCCGCTCAAAATGGTTTCACCAGAGCCACGGAGCAGTATGTGAAAGACACACGGGTAAGGGAATTTCAATGGTTGTATATACCAGTAGCCCCCGAGACTTAAAGTAGTTTATACAAACTGATTTAAGGATCATTTGAAAATGCATGCGCTTACCGAGAAGAATGCCCAGCTATCTCGGGAGCTGCAAGATTGCAAGGCCCAACTGGAGGCCGCACTTGCTGCCGCAGGAGGAGATGCAAAGACCCCTCCTGGTAACACATTTTTATTAATATAACATAAGCACTGTGCGGCGTGCGCGCAAGTCTAATAATGACACTACAGGTACCGCTGGACAAGATCCGGACAGGCAAGCATTGCTGCGTCAGCTAAAGGCCGGCGAGAGTGTGCTGAATAGGGTTCAGTAGGAAAGGAACAAGCTCCAGGATGCCAACGCCAAGCTCGGAGAAGAGCTGAAAGGCGTTCAGGCCGAACTGTCCGGCTCCGTTAAGGAGAATCAGCGGCTTCGTCGCGGCATTTATAGTAAGTGCTTGAGCGGACTCTTTTGAGAAGAAGAGTTCGGCGAGGAAGTATTTTGACATGATTTGTCTTGTAGGTATACTCACGGGTCGTCCTGCAGAGGAGATGCCCATATCAACGGGTGATCAACTTCCCGAACTGTTGCAGCTACTCGAACGAGTTTGGCAGGCAATGAGCCGCGTCGTTCAGGCTTTATGGCCAGCCCTCACCCTACCCGAGGGACTCGGGAGCTTATGGAGAAGCTGCAGGAGTGCGGCAGCGCCTGCTTTGTGGAAGATTTCGCTTGCCGTCAAGGTGCCGAGGAGGCTTGGGCCATGGTGAAGACGCTGTACAAGAAGGCGGATCCCAACCACATGGCGAGTTGGACGGTAGGGCCCGATGGGAAGGAGATCCTGTGAGTTTGGTGTATAGCCAAGTAGAGTTGGCTGCTAAATTTTCCCAACGGGATGTAAACTAGACAGCCTGTTAGACGGGATTGAGGAGGAATACAATCAAGAATTTGACAATGTATGTTATCCTTTAAATTGACATGTGAAATGCCTTCTAGCCGGATTGTAGATCATTTGTCTTTGCCGACCTTTTCGCTTCAACCTCGGGACCTTAGAGTCCGGAGTGTGTCCGAATACCTCTTTGGTTGAGACACAACCGTGGTATGCATGGAGACCAGGCGTAGGGGTCATTAGTGCTTTATCAGACAAGTGCCCAACTAGTTATGTTATATTACATGGTTAGTAAGAAACATCTTCCAGGGAGAATAGTTCCGTTAAGGGTTCCTTTCGCTGGGAGGCATGCCCTAAAGTGCATGTCCGGACTGCAAAGAAAGCAGTAAAACATCTGGGGGCAGATAGATAAAATAGGTAAAAAGTCATCTTTTAAATCACCGACCGAATATTCCCTTAAGAACGCTTAGCTTTCGGCTTCACCCACCGAGGTACACATCCGGCGACCCGCAAGAATAATCGCAGAGGTGCTCCTTTACCTCCTAGCCGAACAATCGGGAACGAGGGGGTAGCACAGGAGCCAAGCAACCCAGCTTGGCCAAAACTTAAGTCATATCGATGCATATAATGGCGAGTAAAAGGTACATGTGGAAGCTTAACACATGTGTTGGGTATGAAACCCGTATAATTGAACTTCTGTAAAAGAAGCCCCCAGGAATAATGAGTGCGGATGGCACATCATGTGTATGCAAAAAATGCGGAAATAGGCCCGTAAGGGCTTTCGAAAAAAGGATAAAAAGAGAAACAAAAAGACAGCCAAAGTGTAAAAGTTTGGACGGGGGAAGGGGACGAACTCTTAGTCCGGCGCTAGGCATAGAATCGTCTGAGGCGGGCTGCGTTCCATGGGTTCGGCTTGAGTGGGTTGTCCGACGCATTTCGTAGACGGTATGCTCCACCGGTCAGTACTTGATCGATAATGAAGGGGCCCTCCCATTTGGGCTTGAGCTTGTCCTTTTTCTTGTCCGGCAGGCGTAGAACTAGTTCACCAACGTTGTAAGTCTTGGCCCGTACTTCTCTGCTTTGATATCTTCAGGCCTGCTACTGATAAAATGCGGAACGAGCCTTCGCGACGTCACGCTCTTCCTCCAATGTGTCCAAGCTGTCCTGCCGATCGAGCTCGGCTTCTCTTTCCTCATACATGCGCACTCGAGGTGAGTCATGAATAATGTCACAGGCAAGACGCCTCTGCGCCATACCATAAAAATGGTGTGAATCCGGTAGTACGGTTGGGCGTTGTCCGCAGCCCCCAGAGTACGGAGTCGAGCTCCTCGACCCAATGTGTGTCGGATTTAGTAAGTGACCTTACTAGTCTGGGTTTAATACCGCTCATTATTAGTCCATTTGCTCTTTCCACTTGACCGTTGGTTTGAGGGTGATAGACTGACGCGTAGTCGAGCTTGATGCCCATATTTTTGCACCATGATTTAACCTCATCGGCTGTGAAGTTTGTGCCGTTGTCGGTGATGATGCTGTGGGGGACTCCGTAACGGTGTACCACCCCTGATATAAAGTCTATCACTGGTCCGGACTCTGCCGTTTTGACCGGTTTGGCCTCTATCCATTTGGTGAATTTATCCACCATGACCAATAGGTACCTTTGCTTGTGGGTTCCCCCTTTAAGGGGTCCAACCATGTCAAGCCCCCAGACCGTGAACGGCCAGGTAATGGGTATTGTTTTGAGGACGGTGGGTGGCATATGGCTCTGATTAGCAAAGAGCTGACAACCAACGCATTGCTGGACCAAGTCCTGCGCGTCTGCCCGAGCCGTCAGCCAATAAAATCCTGTACGGAATGCCTTTCCTACAAGGGCCCGGGCTGCTGCGTGGTGTCCACCTAATCCGGCATGAATTTCAGCCAGGAGGTTTCGCCCTTCCTCTTCGAAGATACACCTCTGAGGGACTCTGGTTGTACTTTTCTTATAAAGTTCTCCCTCATGGACCTTGTAGGCTTTTGATCGCCGGACTATGCAGCGGGCCTCGCTTTGGTCTTCGGGAAGTTCCTGCCTAAGCAAGTAGGCTAGGAAAGGTTCTGTCCACGCGGCGATTACTGCCATTATAGCATGGGCTGAAGGTGTTATGTCGTCTGCTGAATCATCGATTGATGCGGTTCTTTCCGGTTTACCGCTACCGGGCTCCTCTTCCCATAGTACGGATGGCTTGAAGAGCCATTCCAGGAAGATATTCGGAGGGACAGCATCACGTTTCGCACCGATGCGTGCCAGAACGTCGGCCACTTGATTATTATCTCGGGCTATGTGATGGAATTCAAGTCCTTCAAACCGAGCTGACATTTTTAGGACAGCGTTGCGGTATGCTGCCATTTTCGGATCCTTGGCGTCAAAGTCTCCGTTTATTTGGGATATTGCAAGGCTTGAATCCCCGCGCACCTCTAGGCGTTGAATGCCCATGGAGACCGCCATCCGGAGACCATGTAACAGGGCCTCATATTCGGCTGCATTATTGGAGTCCGTGTACATTATTTGAAGTACATACTGGACTGTATCTCCGGTTGGGGATGTCAGTACGACGCCAGCCCCCGGTCCGGCCAACATTTTGGAGCCGTCGAAATGCATACTCCAATTAGAGTATGCGCCGTACTCTTTAGGGAGTTCGGCTTCAGTCCATTCGGCGACGAAGTCAGCCAAAACTTGTGACTTTATAGCTCGTCGAGGTTTGTAAGTTATGTCAAATGGTAAGAGCTCAATGGCCCATTTTGCAATCCTGCCCGTTGCGTCGCGGTTATTTATAATGTCATTGAGTGGTACTTCAGAGGCCACTGTTATCAAACACTCTTGAAAGTAGTGTCGGAGCTTCGAGACGCCATGAACACCGTGATATGCTATCTTCTCGATAGTGCGGGTAACGGGATTTGCAAGGGGTTAACACAGTGGATACATAATACACTGGTTTTTGAAGAGGGAATTTATGCCCTTCTGTCGCTCATTCGACGACGAGGACAACGCTTACAACTTGATGTGTCGCTGCGATGTATAACAACATTGGTTCGCCCAGAGTGGGCGCAGCCAGGACCGGATTTGTTGCCAGTATGGCCTTTATTTCTTCGAGTCCGCAAGAAGGCGGCATCCGCCCACTGGTGTTCGGCGCTACCGAGGAGGCGATAAAGGGGCAGCGCCTTTTCTCCTAAACGGGAGATAAAGCGGCTCAAGGCTGCCACGCATCCTATTAATTTTTGTATTTGTTTGAGGTCCTTTGTAATATCCAACTGTGACAGAGCTCGGATTTTGGCCGGATTTGCTTCAATTCCTCTACCGGATACAATAAAGCCCAGCAGCTTTCCGGCTGGTATGCCGAAAACGCATTTTTCCGGATTCAGCTTGATGTCATATGCTCTGAGGTTTTCGAATGTGAGCCTCAAATCGTCTACTAGTGTTTCGACGTGTTTTGTTTTGACGACTCGCCGCTCACGTATGCCTCGATTGTTTTGCCGATCCGGGTGGCGGACATGTTTGAATCATGCGCTGATATGTTGCGCCGCATTTTTAAGTCCGAAGGGCATCGTGTTGAAGCGTAATGGTCCATATGGAGTGATGAATGCCGCTGCGGCTTGATTCGCTTCCGCCATCTTGATTTGATGATAGCCGAGTATCGCCCGTGAAGCACAACGAATCGTGTTCTCGCTGTGGCATCGATAATTTGGTCGATGCGGGGAGAGGAAAGGATCCTTTGGGCAAGCCTTATTGAGGTCTTTAAAATCGACATAGAGGCGCCAGTGATTTATCCTTCTTTGGTACCATCACCAGATTTGCTAGCCATCCGGATGTTTGATATCTCTAATGAATCCGGCTTCCAATAGTTTGGCTAGCTCTTCTCCCATTGCTCGTCTTTTGGGTTCGGAAAATCGCCAAGAGCCTGTTTGATCGGCTTAAATCCTTTTAGGATGTTTAGGCTGTGTTCGCCAACTGCGTGGGATTCCTGCATGTCCGAAGGATGCCAGCGAAGATATCCCAATTTTCCGAAGGAATTGTGCAAAGGCGGCGCCTACTTGAGGTTCAATTGTGCCCCAATGAAGGCCGTCTTTGTTGGGTCCATTGGATGGACCTGGAATTTTATTATTTCATCTACTGGTTTGAAGGAGGTGGACTTGAATCTTTTATCGAGTATCACATCGTCCCTGTTCATCGTAGAGCGCAGCGCAGTGAGTTCTTCTGCCGCTAAGGCTTCGTATAGTGCCTCCAGGGCTAGTGCAGCTGTCTTGTTTTCGGCGCGGAGTGCTATGTCCGGATCACTAGCGAGAGTAATTATTCCGCTGGGCCCAGGCATTTTGAGCTTCATGTACCCGTAATGAGGTACTGCTTGAAAAATTGTGAATGCCTCTCGTCCTAATATGGCGTGATACCCGCTGCTGAACAGGGCCAACTGGAACGTGACTTCTTCGGATCTGTAATTGTCCGGAGAGCCGAACACCACATCGAGTGTGATTTTTCCAGTGCAGCGCGCTTCCCGGCTAGGGATTATTCCTCTAAAGGTTGTGCTGCTTCGCTCAATACGGCTCCAATCGATTTCCATTTTTCGTAGAGTTTCCTCGTAGATGAGGTTTAGTCCGCTGCCGCCGTCAATGAGGACTTTTGTCACGAAAGCCGCCCACTATGGGACTTAGTACCAGTCTTGGCCGGTGCTCGTTGTTCGAATTTAGGCTCGTCCGGGCGTTGAAGGTAATAGTTGTGTCACTCCATGGATTTGCTGTTGCTACTTGGTAGACTTCGGCGAGTCCGCGGATTGTTCGCTTTCGCATATTATTTGATGCGAAGGTCTCGAAGACTGTTGATACCGTGCTGATATTGTTGGAGTGGTTTCCCGGAGCTAAAAGCTCTTCGCCACTTTTGGCCACCTGCCGTAATATCCAACATGCTTGAAGGCTATGTGTTGGGACGGCTCCCTCTGAACTGTGAAGTTTACAGGGTCCATTGAGCCATCCCTCTAGTACGGTTCCGTTTCCCTTATTGGGTTTTTGTTTTTTTGTTTTTGCATCTGGGGCCTCAGTGTAAGGCGCCCTTTTACTGCGGACTGGGTTTGGGGCCGGACTATCCCAAAATTGATTTTCGGTTTTCCGGAAACTTTCCACCGCATAGTACTTTCGTACAATGGATGCCAGATCGGTGAAGCGCATAATTTTGCGACGATCAATGGCGTTTAGTATTCCCTTGTCCGTGCAGTTATTGTAGAAGATTGATATTGCGTTTTCTTCTCGGCAGTCCTTTATCCTGTCCATAACCAGGAGGAATCTGGCCCAGTAGTGATGTACTGTCTCAGTAGGCTCTTGCCGTATTAGAGATAGATCGCATATGTCTGGGTGGGTGGGTGGAATAAAACCCGGATCCCGGCCCATCTTGAGGCTCAAAGGCCAAGGGGTTTCCGAATTCGGAAGTTTGATTTGCTGGGCACAATTCAGCGAGTCCGGGGCGATGCATGATTTTAAGTTCAATGCTCGATCGAAGTCCGTACCTCCGCGGGAATCCGGCATGGAGGGTTTGGGAATCCGGACATGAATTGTTTTCAATACTGGCAAAGAATTGCCGTATTGCTCCTCTACCACTGCGACGTGGTGGGTGGCCTGGGGAGAGTTAATCTATCTCAGATCGGTTTTAAGCCCAATCTGGTTGTAGTCCGTAGCGACTCCTGAGGCGGCGATGCGATCCAAGAGCTCGTTAACGCGAGAGCTCTATTGATCTAACTGTTCGGCAGCTTTAGGGCTGACGCGAAGATTGCTTCCGACGACTTGAGAAGTCATTGCCGAAGCGGCGGCCGGACAGGCGGTCATGAGAAAACCACCAAGCCGGATAGTTTGGCCGGCGGCCAAGGCCCCTCCGGCGAAAACACTATCTTTGAAGACGGGTGGAGGCATCCGCTCTATCGGTGACGACACAGAGGAACTCTCAATGAAAGCACCAATGACGGTGTTAAAACCGGCGGATCTCGGGTAGGGGGTCCCGAACTGTGCGTCTAGGCAGATGGTAACAGGAGACAAGGGACACGATATTTTACCCAGGTTCGGGCCCTCTCGATGGAGGTAAAACCCTACGTCCTGCTTGATTAATATTGATGATATGGGTAGTACAAGAGTAGATCTACCACGAGATCAAGGAGGCTAAACCCTAGAAGCTAGCCTATGGTATGATTGTTGTAATGTATGTTGTCCTACGGACTGAAGCCCTCCGGTTTATATAGACACCGGAGGAGGCTAGGGTTATACAGAGTCGGTTACAATGGTAGGAGATTTACATATCCGTATCGCCAAGCTTGCCTTCCACGCCAAGGAAAGTACCATCCGGACACGAGCCGGAGTCTTCAATCTTCTATCTTCGTAGTCTTGGAGTCCGGCGGATAATGATAGTCCGGCTTTCCGCACACCCCCTAGTCCAGGACTCCCTCAGTAGCATTTTAAGATGATCTCTCACTAAAATTATCAAGAAGTGTTCTCCCTGAGTATGCACCGTTGCCAAAGTTCGTCATGCCGAGACACCACGTGATGATCGGGTGTGATAAGCTCTACTTCCATCTACAATGGGTGCAAGCCAGTTTTGCACACGCAGAATACTCAGGTTAAACTTGACGAGCCTAGCATATGCAGATATGGCCTCGGAACATGGAGACCGAAAGGTCGAGCGTGAATCATATAGTAGATATGATCAACATAGTGATGTTCAGCATTGAAAACAACTCCATCTCACGTGATGATCGGTTATGGTTTAGTTGATTTGGATCACGTGATCACTTAGATGACTAGAGAGATGTCTGTCTAAGTGGGAGTTCTTAAGTAATATGATTAATTGAACTTAAATTTATCATGATCTTAGTACCTGATAGTATCTTGCTTGTCTATGTTTGTTTGTAGATAGATGGCTCGTGCTGTTCTTCCGTTGAATTTTAATGCGTTCCTTGAGAAAGCAAAGTTGAAAGATGATGGTAGCAATTACACGGATCGGGTCCGTAACTCGAGGATTATCCTCATTGCTGCACGTAAAAGTTACGCCCTAGAAGCACCGCTGGGTGCCAGGCTGCTTTGCTTATGCAACCGATGACGTTAAGAACGTCTGGCGAGCAAAGCTAATGACTACTCTATAGTTCAAGTGTGCCATGCTTTACGGCTTAGAACCGGTCTTCAACGACGTTTTGAACGTCATGGAGCATATGAGATGTTCCAAGAGTTGAAGTTAATATTTCAAGCAAATGCCCGATTGACAAATATGAAGTCTCCAATAAGTTCTATAGCTGCAAGATGGAGGAGAATAGTTCGTCGGTGAACACATACTCGTAATGTCTCGATATAATAATCATTGATTCAACTGGAGTTAATCTTCCCGATGATAGTGTCATTGATGTAATTCTCCAATCATCGCCACCAAGCTACAAGAGCTTTGTGATGAACTATAATATGCAAGGGATGAACAAGACTATTCGAGCTCTTCGCAATGCTAAAAGCAGCGGAGGTAGAAATCAAGAAGGAGCATCAAGTGTTGATGGTCAACAAGACCACTAGTTTCAAGAAAAAGGGCAAAGGGAAGAAGAAGGGGAACTTCAAAAAGAACGGCGAGCAAGTTGCTACTCAAGAGAAGAAACCCATGTATGGACCTAAGCCTGAAATCGAGTGCTTCTACCGCAAGCGACGGTCACCGAAGCGGAACTGCCCCAAGTATTTGGCGGATAAGAAGGATGGCAAAGTGAACAAAGGTATATGTGATATACATGTTATTGATGTGTACCTAACTAGAGCTCGTAGTAGCACTTTGGGTATTTGATACTGGTTCTTTTGCTAATATTTGCTACTCAAACAGGGACTACGGAATAAGCGAGCAGCGCCAGGACGAGGTGACGATGCGCGTGGAAAGCGGTTCCAAAGTCGATGTGATCGCGGTCGACACGCTACCTCTACATCTACCTTCGGGATTAGTTTTAGACCTGAATAATTGTTATTTGGTGCCGCGTTGAGCATGAACATTATATCTGGATCTTGTTTAATGCGAGACGGTTATTCATTTAAATCAGAGAATCATGGTTGTTCTATTTATATGAGTAATATCTTTTATGGTCATGCACCCTTGAAGAGTGGTCTATTTTTATTGAATCTCGATAGTAGTGATACACATATTCATAATGTTGAAGCCAAAAGATGCAGAGTTGATAATGATAGTGCAACTTATTTGTGGCACTGCCGTTTAGGTCATATCGGTGTAAAACGCATGAAGAAACTCCATACTGATGGACTTCCGGAATCACTTGATTATGAATCACTTGGTGTTGCGAACCGTGCCTCATGGGCAGGATGACTAAAACACCATTCTCCGGAACTATGGAGAGAGCAACAGATTTGTTGGAAATCATACATACAGATGTATGTGGTCCGATGAATATTAAGGCTCGTGGCGGATATCGTTATTTTCTCACCTTCACAGATGATTTGAGCAGATATGGGTATATCTACTTAATGAAGCACAAGTCTGAAACATTTGAAAAGTTCAAAGAATTTCAGAGTGAAGTGGAGAATCATCGTAACAAGAAAATAAAGTTTCTACGATCTGATCGTGGAGGAGAATATTTGAGTTACGAGTTTGGTTTACATTTGAAACAATGCGGAATAGTTTCGCAACTCACGCCACCCGGAACACCACAACGAAATGGTGTGTCCGAACGTCGAATCGTGATTTACTTGATATGGTGCGATCTATGATGTCTCTTACCGATTTACCGCTATCGTTTTGGGGTTATGCTTTAGAGACGACCGCATTCACGTTAAATAGGGCACCATCAAAATCCGTTGAGACGACGCCTTATGAACTGTGGTTTGGCAAGAAACCAAAGTTGTCGTTTCTTAAAGTTTGGGGTTGTGATGCTTATGTGAAGAAACTTCAACCAGATAAGCTCGAACCCAAATCGGAGAAATGTGTCTTCATAGGATATCCAAAAGAGACTGTTGGATACACCTTCTATCACAGATCCGAAGGCAAGACATTCGTTGCTAAAAATGGATCCTTTCTAGAGAAGGAGTTTCTCTCGAAAGAAGTGAGTGGGAGGAAAGTAGAACTTGATGAGATAACTGTATCTACTCCCTTATTGGAAAGTAGTTCATCACGAGAACCGGTTCCCGTGACGACTACACCAATTAGTGAGGAAGCTAATGATATTGATCATGAAACTTCAGATCAAGTTTCTGCTGAACCTCGTGGGTCTACGAGTAAGATCCGCACCAAAGTGGTACGGTAATCCTATTCGGAAGTCATGTTACTTGACCATGATGAACCTACGAACTATGAGGAAGTGATGATGAGCCCAGATTCATAAAATGGCTAGAGGCCATGAAATCGAGATGGGATCCATGTATGAAAACAAAGTACGGACTTTGGTTGACTTGCCCGATGATCGGCAAGCCATTGAGAATAAATGGATCTTTAAGAAGAAGACTGACGCTGATGGTAATGTAACTGTCTATAAAGCTCGACTTGTTGCGAAAGGTTTTTGATAAGTTCAAGGGGTTGACTACGATGAGACTTTCTCACCCGTAACGATGCTTAAGTCTGTCCGAATCATGTTAGCTATTGCTGCATTTCATGATTATGAAATTTGGCAAATGGATGTCAAGACTGCATTCTTGAATGGATTTCTAGAAGAAGAGTTGTATATGATGCAGCCGGAAGGTTTTGTTAATCCAAAAGGTGCTAACAAAGTATGTAAGCTCCAGCGTTCCATTTATAGACTGGTGCAAGCATCTCGGAGTTGGAATAAACTCTTTGATAGTGTGATCAAAGCATATGGTTTTATACAGACTTTTGGAGAAGCCTGTATTTACAAGAAAGTGAGTGGGAGCTCTGTAGCATTTCTAGTTTTATTTGTAGATGACATATTATTAATTGGAAATGATATAGAATTTCTGGATAGCATAAAGGGATACTTGAATAAAAGTTTTTCAATGAAAGACCTCGGTGAAGATGCTTACATATTGGGCATCAAGATCTATAGAGATAGATCAAGACGCTTAATAGGAGTTTCACAAAGCACATACCTTGACAAAATTTTGAGAAAGTTCAAAATGGATCGAGCAAAGAAAGGATTCTTGCACGTGCTACAAGGTGTGAAGTTGAGTCAAACTCAATGCCCGACCACAGCAGAAGGTAGAGAGAAATGAAAAATGTTCCTATGCTTCAGCCAGTAGGCTCTATCATGTATGCAATGCTGTGTACCGGACTGACGTATGCTTAGCAATAAGCTTGGCAGAAGGTACCAAAGTAATCCAGAGTGGATCATCGGACAGCGGTCAAGAACATCCTGAAATACCGAAAAGGACTAAGGATATGTTTCTCGTATATGGAGGTGACAAAGAGCTAGTCGTAAATGGTTACGTCGATGCAAGCTTTGACACTGATCCGGACGATTCTAAATCGCAGACCGGATACGTGTTTTTATTAAACGATGGAGCTGTAAGTTGGTGCAGTTCTAAACAAAGCGTCGTGGCGGGATCTACATGTGAAGTGGAGTACATAGCTGCTTCTGAAGCAGCGAATGAAGGAGTCTGGATGAAGGAGTTCATTTCTGATCTAGTTGTCATACCTAGTGCATCGGGACCAATGAAGATCTTCTGTGACAATATTGGTGCAATTGCCTTGGCAAAGGAATCCAGATTTCACAAGAGGACCAAGCACATCAAGAGACGCTTCAATTCCATTCGGGACCAAGTCCAAGTGGGAGGCATAGACATTTGCAAGATACATACGGATCTGAATGTTGCAGACCCATTGACTAAGCCTCTCTCACGAGCAAAACATGATCAGCACCAAGACTCCATGGGTGTCAGAATCATTACTATGTAATCTAGATTATTGACTCTAGTGCAAGTGGGAGACTGAAGGAAATATGCCCTAGAGGCAATAATAAAGTTATTATTTACTTCCTCATATCATGATAAATATTTATTATTCATGCTAGAATTGTATTAGCCGGAAACATGATACATGTGTGAATACATAGACAAAACTATAGTCACTAGTATGCCTCTACTTGACTAGCTCATTAATCAAAGATGGTTATGTTTCCTAACCATAGACATGTGTTTTCATTTGATTAGTGGGATCACATCATTAGGAGAATGATGTGAATGACATGACCCATTCCGTTAGCCTAGCACATGATCGTTTAGTATACTGCTATTGCTTTCTTCATGACTTATACAAAGTTCCTACAACTATGAGATTGTGCAACTGCCGTATACCGGAAGAACACTTTGTGTGCTACCAAACATCACAACGTAACTGGGTGATTATAAAGGTGCTCTACAGGTGTTTCCGAAGGTACATGCTGAGTTGGCAAATTTCGAGATTAGGTTCTGTCACTCCGATTGTCGGAGAGGTATCTCTGGGCCCTCTCGGTAATACTCATCACCTAAGCCTTGCAAGCATGTAACTAATGAGTTAGTTATGAGATGATGTATTATGGAACGAGTAAAGAGACTTGCCGGTAATGAGATTGAACTAGGTATTGGATACCGACGATCAAATCTCGGGCAAGTAACATACCGATGACAAAGGGAACAAAGTATGTTGTTATGCGGTTTGACCGATAAAAGATCTTCGTAGAATATGTAGGAATCAATATGGGCATCCAGGTCCCGCTATTGGTTATTGACCGAGAATGGTTTTAGGTCAAGTCTACATAGTTCTTGAACCCGTAGGGTCCGCACGCTTAACGTTTCGATGACAGTTTTATTATGAGTTTATAAGTTTTGATGTACCGAAGTTTGTTCGGAGTCCCGGATGTGATCACGGACATGACGAGGAGTCTCTGAATGGTCGAGACATAAAGATTGATATATTGGAAGCCTATATTTGGATATCGGAATGGTTCCGGGTGAAATCGGCATTTTACCGAAGTACCAGGAGGTTACCGGAACCCCCCGGGGGATTAATGGGCCTACATGGGCCAAGAGGGAGAAGAGGGAAGGAGCCAGGAGGGGGCCGCGTGCCCCTCCCCCTCCTAGTCCGAATAGGACAAGGGAAGGGCGGCGCCCCTTGCCTTCCCTCTTCCTCCTCTTTCCCCTTCTCCTACTCCTACTTGGAAAAGGGAGTCCTACTCCCGGTGGGAGTAGGACTCCCCCTGGCGCGCCCTCTGGGCCGGCCGCCTCCTCCCCCGGCTCCTTTATATCTGGGGCAGGGCACCCCAAGACACACAAGTTGATCTATGGATCGTTCCTTAGCCGTGTGCGGTGCCCCCTTCCACCATATTCCACCTCGGTCATATCGTCGCAGAGTTTAGGCGAAGCCCTGCGCCGGTAGAACATCATCATCGTCACCACGCCGTCGTGCTAACGGAACTCATCTCCGGAGCTCGGTTGGATCGGATGCCGGAGATCGTCATCGAGCTGAACGTGTGCTGAACTCGGAGACTCCGTACGTTCGGTGCTTGGATCGGTCGGATCATGAAGACGTACGACTACATCAACCGCATTGTGCTAACGCTTCCGCTTACGGTCTACGAGGGTACGTGGATGAACACTCTCCCCTCTCGTTGCTATGCCATCACCATGATCTTGCGTGTGCGTAGGAATTTTTTTGAAATTTCTACGTTCCCCAACACCAATAAGGCCCAATACTTCTCCCCGGCGAATTCCCGTAACTCCCCGGTACTCCGAAAAATACCCGAATCACTTGGAACCTTTCTGAACTCCGAATATAGTCGTCCAATATATCGATCTTTACATCTCGACCATTTCGAGACTCCTCGTCATGTCCCCGATCTCATCCGGGACTCCGAACTCCTTCGGTACATCAAAACTCATAAACACAAAATAAAACTGTCGTCGTAACGTTAAGCGTGCAGACCCTACGGGTTCGAGAACTATGTAGACATGACATAGAACTATTCTCGGTCAATAACCAATAGTGGAACCTGGATGTTCATATTGGTTCCTACATATTCTACGAAGATCTTTATCGGTCAAACAGCATAACAACATACGTTGTTCCCTTTGTCATCGGTATGTTACTTGCCCGAGATTCGATCGTCGGTGTCCAATACCTAATTCAGTCTCGTTACCGGCAATTGTCTTTACTTGTTCCGTAATACATCATCCCGTAACTAACTCATTAGTTACAATGCTTGCAAGGCTTAAGTGATGTGTATTACCGAGAGGGCCCAGAGATACCTCTCCGATAATCGGAGTGACAAAACCTAATCTCGAAATACGCCAACCCAACATATACCTTCGGAGACACCTGTAGAGCACCTTTATAATCACCCAGTTACGTTGTGATGTTTGATAGCACACAAAGTGTTCCTCCGGTAAATGGGAGTTGCATAATCTCATAGTTGTAGGAACTTTGTATAAGTCATGAAGAAAGCAAAAGCAACATACTAAACGATCAAGTGCTAGGCTAACGGAATGGGTCAAGTCAATCACATCATTCTTCTGATGATGTGATCCCGTTAATCAAATGAAAACTCATGTCTATGGCTAGGAAACTTAACCATCTTTGATTCACGAGCTAGTCAAGTAGAGGCATACTAGTGACACCATGTTTGTCTATGTATTCACACATGTATTATGTTTCCGGTTAATACAATTCTAGCATGAATAATAAACATTTATCATGAAATAAATAATAACTTTATTATTGCCTCTAGGGCATATTTCCTTCACCACCACCATCCAGGCCCGCCGCCCCGGGATCTAGACAAAACATCTCCGCTGCCACCGGCCTTGTTCTGCCGCTGTCGACCGTCCACTGCGACCTCCGCCGCCATGCCGCCGATGGATCTGGGCGAGGATATCCATCCTCCCCGAGGGCACACGCCGCAATCTCTTCTCTGCGTACCTCCGGTCGCATGAGAAGTCACCATGGCCGCGTGCCCACCCCTCGCCGGATGCCGCACACGTGCCGCCCCGCCGCCGGCGAAGGCCGCCACAACGAGGAAACCTGCACGCAACCGCCACACAGCAAGACGTCGACCCATCTACAGTTGCGCCATCGGGCCCGCCTCTATCAAGATTGTCGCCGCCGTACTGCGAGGATCTGCCGCGCCCTGGCGCCTCTGCCCAGCCTGGCCGCCCCTGCAGGCCATGGACGCAAGGAGGGGAGAAGGCCCCCACCGCCAGCCACCGCAGGGGGCTTTGCCCTGGCGGCTCTGGCCGGTGGCGGCAGGGAAGGGGAGGAGGGCGAGGGCGAGCGGCAGGAGGTGGCGGTGCCGCTCGAGTCGCCCGCGGGAGGGGCGACGCGGGGGCTAGGGCCAGGGTGGAGAAAGGAAAGGAACACAATGCAACTAATTTAAGCACATATTGGATTAGAAAAGGTCTAATCAGGTCGTTTGATAAATGGGTTGTGTTAGGCGCCGGCGCGCCGGCCCAACTGTTCGGCGGGACTCCGGGCAGCCGCACAATTAGGGTCCTCAGGACCACACGATTCAGCGAGCTATCCCACGCTCGTCCCCTTCTTCTTCCTCACTTCAGATCCACCCTACTTCAGATCCACCGTATTCCTCGCGTGGTTTGCCATCGCCCCCAACCCGCCACTCGCCGGCTCACTACCGCCGGTCGCCGGCTCACGATGGCCGCCCGCCGGCTACCTGGCGCACCATGCTGGGGCCGCTCGCCCCGCTGGACAGTTGCAACAATAATCTCTACTTCGGCCAGTTCCAGCAAAATTAATTGTTGTTTCCAGCATAAAACACAAAGGTTGTAGCAAAAATACCAACACAGTCACCGTCGTCGCCACCCAGCACATTCTCACTGGCTGAAGCAAATCCTCTGCCCAGTTCCAGCAAAAACATTTCCAGCAAAAAAACAAGAAAGAATGCAGCAAAAAAAACAGCATGAGCACCACCTCGCAGGTGGAAGCAATCACATGAGCCAGTTCCAGCAAAACCAAATGTTGGTTATTAGTCCCACACGAGGTTTGGGAATAAGTGATTGTCTGATAATGAGCAAGGAATCGCTAGTAGAAAAGGGGGCAATGGTCCAGGCAGGGCCAGCCCATTAGTCCCGGTTCAGTCTAGAACCGGGACCAATGGGAGCAGTTGACCCGGTTCGTGAGCCCCGAGTGCCGGCGGGGCCACGTGGGCGATTGGTCCCGGTTTGTCTGGGCCTTTTGGTCCCGGTTGGTCGGACGAATCGGGACTAAAGGGCCTCGCTCCTGGCCCACCACCATTGGTCTCGGTTGGTGGCCTGAACCGGGACCGAACCGGGACCAAAGGCTTCCCTTTAGTCCCGGTTCGTGCCACGAACCGGGACTAAAGGGTTGGTCCTCATTGCGGTCAGTGTTTAGTCCCACCTCGCCAACCGAAGGACGCTCACACGGTTTATAAGCCCCTCCCTCTCTGCCTTGTTGAGCTCCTCTCAAAATGAAAATACATGCCCTTATAGAGGGAATTTGACCTAAATTCATACTGAATTTCTTTGAAGTTTGCAGAAATTTATGATGAATTTAGGTTGAATTTTCTCTATAAGCGCATCTATGCTCATTTTTTTAGTAAAGTTAATCAAAACTATTTTTTCTTCTATTTATTTCTGAGTAGTTTTTTATATAGTTTTTTTTCTTTTCTGCTATATATATTTTTCTATTTATTTCTGAGTTGTAATAAGTCATTAAAAATAACAACTATGCTCATTTTTAGTAAAGTTAATCACAACTATTTTTCTTCTATTTATTTCTGAGTAGTTTTTATATAGTTTTTCTTTCTTTTCTGCTATATATATATTTGTTTCTATTTATTTCTAAGTTGTAATAAGTCATTAAAAATAAGCATATATGCTTTTTTAGTAAAGTTAATCACAACTATTTTTTCTTCTATTTATTTCTGAGTAGTTTTTATATAGTTTTTCTTTTCGATATATATATATTTTCTATTTATTTCGAGTTGTAATAAGTCATTAAAAATAAGCATCTGTGCTCATTTTTTAGTAAAGTTAATCACAACTATTTTTCTTTTATTTATTTCTGAGTAGTTTTTATATAGTTTTTTCTTTTCTGCTATATATTTTTTCTATTTATTTCTGAGTTGTAATAAGCCATTAAAAATAAGCATCTATGCTCATTTTTTAGTAAAGTTAATCACAACTAATTTTTTCTTCTATTTATTTCTGAGTAGTTTTTATATAGTTTTTTTCTTTTCTTCTATATATATATATAGATATATATATATATTTCGAGTTGTAATAAATCATTAAAAATAAGTATCTATGCTCATTTTTTATTAAAGTTAATCACAACTATTTTTCTTCTATTTATTTCTGAGTAGTTTTTTATATAGTTTTTTTCTTTTCCGCTATATATATTTTTTTCTATTTATTTCTGAGTTGTAATAAGTCATTAAAAATAAAAAAGAGGCACAATGTTCGTTAATTAGCTTCAAGCCTTTCGGAATAGTGTAAACTGCACTGCACATACCTTCGTGCAGTCTACCCTATTCCTCAAGGCTTGAAGCAAACCAATATGCACGTGAGCATTGAGCTTCTTCTTCATCGTCTCTGCACTGAGGGCTTATAAACAGCTACGAGTGCCTCTCGCTTGGCGAGGTGAGACTAAAAAAATAGCTGCAGAAAGAGTCAACTAAAAAACAGCTGCAGAAAATAAATAAGTAATTAGACGGGTCCATTGGTCCCGGTTGTTGCCACCAACCGGGACCAATGCCCCTCTTTAGTCCCGGTTGGTGGCACCAACCGGGACCAATGCCCCTCTTTAGTCCCGGCTCAGGGCACCAACCGGGACCAAAGGTCTTTGTTTCCCGCCCTTTGTGTTGCTGAAAAGAGGCATTTGGTCCCGTTTGGTGCCCCAAACCAGGACTAAAGGGTGCATTGGTCCCGGTTTGCGCCACGAACCGGGACCAAAGCCTTTCCTATATAAGTAGCACTTAGGAAAATTTCACAACCGCGCATCCCCACTTCGATCTCCTCTCCCCCGACGGTGGCGAATCCATCCCGACGCCGTCAGGCTGCCCGAGACGCCCCGACGCCGCCGTCCCCTGCCGCCTGATGTCGTCGCCGCCCGCCCGCCCGATGCGCCGTCCCCCCGCCTCAGCCAGGCCGTCATCGCCCGCCTCTCCCCGACGCCGTCCTTGCCGCCCGCCCGCGCCGCCCGACGCCATCGGTTGCCCCGCCTCGCCCTGCGCTACACCTCATGCGTCGCCGTCATTGCCCCAGCGCCGTGAGCAACATTTTATGATTTTTGTTAGATTTTTTATAGATTTTTTTGTAGTTCATAGATTTTTTTTGTTAGAGTGTAGTAATTTAGATGTGTAGTTCATAGATTTTTCTGTTAGTTTTTTTTGTCATATTGTGTAATTAATTTGTTCATATTGTGTTAGATTTTTTTTCTGTTAATAGATTTTTTTGGTGATATTATTGTTGAATATGCATGTTTGTATGTTCATGTATATATGCAAAGATCGAATATGTCAAATTTTTATGATTTTTTCTGTTCATAATTTTGTTCATAGAATTTTAATGATTTTTTGTTCATAGAATATGTCAAATAAGAAGAAAGTGTTTAATATAATTAGTTAGAAAAATACTAGTTTATTTTAGTAAGTACTATTTTATTTTATTTTATAGTAAGTGCTTCATATATAGTTGAACTAGCTAGTTGATTTATTAAACTACTTTATTTTACTATATATAGAAGTAGTTTGTTTTTAGTAAGTGATTAGTAGTTGAACTAGCTAGTTGATTTAATTAATAAAACTGCTTTATTTAACTATATATAGAAGTAGTTCCCGCTTCGACGTCGGCGATGCCTATCCCGCATCCTCGTCGTCGTCGACTCGGCGGTGGAGGCCTGCTTGATCAAGGCCATGTTGGGCCCAGGCTCCGCGGCTGGTATTGGGAGGTGCTACCTTCCGGGGACGTAGGTTGGTGAGGAGGCAACCCGTTGTTGACCCGATTCTTGTTTGGTGGCGGTCGCGTGGGCCAGTGACGGTGCCGAGGCTTCCGGACACCTCGGAGGTGGTACGTCACCGTGTCAGCGAGGAGGACGAGCACGTCCGTCGCTACATGGTTGCATTGGAGGACAAGTACGACAATACCTGGCAGGTTCTTCAGGGATCTCACTATAGCTATGATCCTGCGATGGTTCCTTATCTTTGGGTGTCCACCGCCCGCGACGATACCCGTCGGGCGCTACAGTTCTAGTTGTATTAGTGATGCTATATTAGTGATAATATTCGATGATGTACGGACACCAAGAGATGATGTACTTTTGCTTATAATTATTGAATGCATACTAATTTGAATACTACTTTATTTTATGATTTGGTTTTGCTTATTTTATGATTTGGTTTTGCTTATTGAATGCTCATATTGAAAAAGTTCTCCTTCATTCCCATGTGCTAGACAATTTGGTGTAGTAATGCAGTCGGGAATGAAAGGAGGAGCTACGTACATCACCGATAGTCAACCCGTGATTAATAATAATGATCTAGTTTAATATTTGAATTATGAACATAGGCCGGAAATGTCGTACTCGGACGACGAAAACCGCCCGGGGGAGTGCGACTGGTGCCACGACGACCGAGGTATGTGCAAAAGGTTTATTGAGCTGGACGAAGATCGGCGCTTCAGCATTAAGCTCGAGGAGACCTTCGATGTTCATACGGTACGCAACGACGACAATAGTTTTTTTCATAATTAAGCACGACTTCAACTATTTTAACGTGTATTTTTCATCTTTTCCAACTCGACTAGCTTATCCCATGCTATGCAAGACGCTATGTCTTGGAGAGGATGGGTTTGAAGACCATGAAAGTATGGAAACCAAAAAAATTATCCTAAGTACCCATCATGGTGTGGATTTTCAAGTAAAGTTGTACAATGCCGAGAGTGTAACCCATTTTGGTTGTAAAAATTGGGAAGCACTTTACAAGATGTATGGTTTTGACGAGGGTATGCTTGTCACCATGGATCTTGGTGATCCTACAATCGAGCAAGAGAGACCTTCGATTTGGGTCCTTGTGGATACACCTCCAATTATTCTCCCATGTGAGCTTAACATATTAAGTAATTTATATTGTTTATTTCAAAATAGTTGACATCTTATTTCCATTGACAGCTTATTTTCATTCGTCAAAAAATGTGCGGAAGATGGTAGACAAAACCCACTACACCGATGGCTCCGAATTAAATTATAAGGAGAAAAATCATCTGATCGCATTTTGTACTGATCTTGAGAATTACAATGTCTACAATCGAACTCCTCAACATTATGGTCAATACGTGCCACTAGTGCACGTGTTGAACTACGGTAACTACCATGGAGATACCCTGATAAGAGTTTTTACTATTACGACGTCCGTGCATCTTTTTGCACACTTCTAAGACTAGTACATCATTGCTAACTACGAAGTTATTACTATTTTTTAACAGATAATCCCGAATGATTGTGTGCCTCATCTGATGTATAGGCACGGTACACTTCATGTTTTGAACATACAACCAGGTCTTCCTACGAATCTGAACTGTCCATACCGGGTTTCTAAAAGAAGTGGAGACATGACAATCAAAGAATGGAAAAAATGTATGGACAGTCGTAAGGAGCTTCTTGGAAGCAAAAGGCAGCGAAGTGCAAAAATTAGACACATGATGATCTCCATTCTTCATAATGGAGAGTCAGGGTCTATATTATTTTATGCTATTTTACCTTAAGGGTGTTTAGGTCCTACCTGATACTGACGATCATGTGCTAAGAACAATTATATGTAGGGTTGGGTTTGATGACTATGAGGATGATGATTGTATGACTTATTATTAATAACGTGTAGAAGTTGTATGATGCATATGATGCATGATTAGTAGGACTTGTTATTATATATGATGATGTATGATGCGAGCATGCAGCGGGTGAAATGAACATAGCAGCAGTGGTAAACCAAGGACGAAGATATAAGAGAGGACACTTCTCTCTATTAGCTAGCTAATAACAACCTAAAAATAACCCCCAAAACCCCTAAAGCAGCCACTTTTTTTAAAAAAAAAACATCTTCTTTTGGTCGGTTGGTCTTAGTAGACCTGCCACGCGTGGAAACATCTGTCTGTCGGTTAGTGTTTGAACCGGGCTAAGAGGGGGGTATTAGTAACGATTATTATTGGGTTAATGCTCACGAACCCACTAAGCGCCTCTGACAACCCACAATTTCCCTTTTCTACTAGTGAATATACGTCTTTCTACTAAAGAGGATCTATTAAACTCATAATTCATTAGATCCTTGTTATCAATGCTAACTAGGTATCATAAGTAAATGGATCCCGACTGTTCAATCCTTTGATAACCAAGGTCATTCTTTGCTAAAGAGAAATTATCACTATGAGTCAGACTCAATAGAATTGGATCCATTCCAAATAGCGAGAATTAGGATTCTTGATCCCTCTCAATCTTTCCAGCAAAAATCAATTGTAGCAAAAACACCGCCGTCCCAGCAAAAAAAAATCTACACTAGGTTCCAGCAAATTTTGATGCCGGTAGAAGCAAAACCCACCAATGGTTCCAGCATCCCGCTGCCCGGTTCCAGTACAGTGACCATCCCGTGGGCGCCATCGTCGCCGCCGCGCACTGGTTGTAGCAGCGCGACGGGTCGATCCCAGCGTTGCTATCCGCTGGTTGCAGCACAGGCTTATTTCTTGTAGCACCTCGCCACGTCGGTTCCAGTTCCACACGGCGTGGTAGCAGCATCTCTTAGCACCGGCCACCGTGATTTGTAGCATCGGCCACCTTGGGTTCATCGATGTAGCAGTGCGCGGTGGTGTGTGTCGGTTTTGTGGCAGCCCACGGCAGATGGGGAATGTCTGAAGATATAGAAACATAGAGTAGGGAAGGGGCGTGAGCTCAGACGAGATCTTTAATGGCGGTCATGGCAAAGAGATAAGAAAGGAAAAGATAAAGGAACAGGGGCAGAAACGAGTGGAAGAGCTTGCGGGGTGAGGATAAGAATGGAAGTACAGCGGTGAGTGAAGAAGACGCGGCGGAAAAACGGAATGTTGCAGTGGCGGGAAAACGTGGTCCGGCAGACGTTTACCTTTGATAAATGCCCCCGAGAGACGTAAGTTGTGCCTACGTGGACAGGGCAGGTCATCTTCATCGGAATCATACTCTGTCGAAGACGGGACGGAATCCCGGAACAGAGGCGCTTTTGGAAACAGGGGAGCACTCCATTTCTTTTCCCCCCAAAAGACACGATCCGCCGTCGACCGCGCGGGCGAGTCGTTGGGCAGCAGGCAGGGAGGGGAGCGCCGCCATGGCCTCACGCTTCAGCTTCCGCATCTCCTCCGGGGACCTGGTGGGTGGCTCACCCGGCTGCCTTCTTCCTCTGCGCGCCTTCCTTGAATGAAATCCAAATCTGTAGCAGCGACTGACTTGCCCGATTTGATCCTGGTCGCCGCGCGCAGAGGTCGGGGAGGTCGCTGACGGTGGGGGAGCGGCTCTGCGCGGTGGTGCTGCCCTGCGTCGCCATCGCCGAGTTCGCCTTCTTCGCGCTCGCCGACTGCCTGGCCGGCATCTGCCCTCCCTCGGCCTCCTCTTCCTCGCACCTCCGCAGAGATCCCTCCGCTCCGTCCTTCTTCCTCACAGCCAAGAAGTGGAGCCACCACCACCTCCTCCGCCGTCGCGTCGGGCCGGGCTGCTCCTCCCCAGCTTCCGCGACCTCGCCCGCCTTGCCGACGAGTCCAGATGCTGTATATTGAAACCCACCTCTCTTTTACCCTTCGAATTCTTTATCCGGCGTTCCTTGCAATGTCGTTTGATACGATTCTTCTTTTCCTTGCCGGCTGAATCAAGTCTCGGTGAACGAGGTGGAGGCGCTGTTCGAGCTCTACAAGAAGATCAGCTGCTCCATCATCGACGACGGGCTCATCCACAAGGTACTACTACGTCCTAAAGCAAAAGCTCCTCTGTTCTTCTGTTCATCAATTAATGTGACAGAATAAAGGGAGTCAGCTTTATATGCTTTTAACACATGTTCTATAATAGTTTTTCCTTAGAGCTTTTTGAATCAGAATCAGATTAGTGATTCCGGGATCTTGAACAGTCATAATTTGATTCTTACTCCTTCGTGGATCGATCTGAAAATGCTGCATGACATGTGATAGACTCTTTCCTCGCCATCTGGGTTAAAGAGGCACTGCCATATTATTTTTTTACTTATTTGTCTTTTCTGTTGAATTGTTATTTAGGAAGAACTTCAGCTAGCATTATTGAAGACTCCTAGTGGACAGAATCTTTTTCTTAATAGGGTAAGTATTTACAACTTTAATTTGCAATTTTTAAATGCTTCTCGCTCATTATTTACCGAATTGTTCCCATTTAAATGCATTTTGCTTTGTGAGATAGCATCCAACTAAAATTGTCATCTATGATGCAGGTTTTTGATTTGTTTGGTGAAAAGAAAAATGGAGTAATTGAGTTTGAGGAGTTTATTCATGCACTCAGTGTCTTCCATCCATTGGCACCTGTGGATGACAAGATCGACTGTAAGTACAATTCTTAAAGAAACTATGTACTCCACATGAACATGTTGAGATATACTTACAGTTAGGGGCTCTCCTTCTGGGTTGTTTCAGTTGCATTTAGGCTCTATGATTTGAGACAGACTGGCTTTATTGAACGCGAGGAGGTTAGTTCAGATGGATATTCTATTTCTATCTGTACCCTTTTTGTAGTTCCTTTACCTCAGCAAGGTGATCTCTTGCTGCTTCTGTTTTAGGTTATGCAAATGGTTATTGCCATTTTGATGGAATCTCATGTGCAATTATCAGATGACCTTCTTGAGGGCATCCTAGATAGGGTATGCAATCATTTCCGTGTGCTTTTTGGTTATTTATTTCCATTTTCCATGAATGTAAGTTTCAGTTGTTTTCAGACATTTGAAGATGCTGATGCCGATAGGGATGGGAAAATTTGCCAAGAAGAATGGAAGGAATTTGTATTACGCCATCCTAGTCTACTGAAGAACATGACCCTACCCTATCTAAGGTTTGTTTCTGAAAACTAAAGTCAAATATTGTAAGTATTGCCTGCTACTTGCACGAAATATGTTTAGAACTAGTCAGAAATACATTGGCATTTATTTTCTTTTACAAAATTTCGTCAGCTTTTACTCTAATGAATTTTTGTCCATTTCTATATCAGGGACGTCACAACCGCCTTCCCCAGTTTTGTTTTCAATACTGTGGTTGAAGACTAAACATTGCAACTTCTGCTTGATGGTGGCAAGTTGGCTGTTGATTGTGTCTGCAATTGAAAATTGGTACGCTGAGAAACAGAGCAGCCACGACGAACAATCGCCATTTATGAGTGGTTCTTCAGGACATGGCCATCTGATAATCAATTCCATGTATGATAGATAGTACTACCTTCGCCGGCCAAATTGTTGGAGCTTCCTAAGCATGTCGTTGTTCTGCAGTGTGTTGTAACTGTATATACAACAATCATAGGACAGCTGTAGAAACGATATGAGGAAGCGAAGTTCCTCAAATGCCAGCCAGTTTTGGAATTAGTGGTTAGTTTCTTCAAGTGCCTTCCTGCTTATTACACAACTTTCTGATTGCTGCATATATAATACTAGTATAATAAAAACGTTCTACCAAGTGTTTGTTCTTTATCCTTTCCCCTTTTTTGGCAGAAAAGGAGGTAATAGCACCCCAGGTACCCTAACTTGCACAGGATGTGATGATCTAGTCCCAAACTTGCAAAACTTGACCAAGCCATACCCCAACTTGCATCTCATGTGATGTTTTAGTCCCAGACCAATCACAGCGCGCCAATTGGCTGCCAAGTGGCTGGGCCGATCAGCGCGCACAGTTGTGCACAAAACCCCCTGCCGTTTGCCTGATTCAACCCGCGCCGCCTGCTCCCCTCGGCCGCCTCGCGCGACGGAAGGCTGCACCCGTCGAGGAGTTCCAGTGGCTCGGGCTGATGCTGTTCGTCGCCGTCCCGTTCCCAGGCACAGGAGCATGGACCGGCGCCATCATCGCGTCCGTCCTGGGCATGCCGTTCTGGTCAGGCTTGTCCGCCAACTTCGTGGGAGTGGTTCTCGCGGGGTTGCTGGTAAACTTGCTCATGAACCTCGGTCTGAAGTACGCCATTGGCACCGGGGTGCTCCTCTTCATTGTATGAACTGTCATGTGGGGTGCCCTTCGGGGTGTGAAGAAATCGTTGAATACGAAATGATGCTCTAGCTGAATGAATCCACACTGAATTTTTTTGCGGTCCGTTGAAAGGAGTTTATTTGTAATAACCCTTGCGAGGCCTGTTTGATGAGTTGCAAAGACCATTTCTGCTCCGCTTTCCCTCCGTGCAGTAAACCGTCAGCTCATAGTCTTTTGCCTGCAGTTATTCGTCAAAGATTCAGAGTAACTGAAGTAGTAGTGAACAGATGTTGTGTTTCGCTGAATCCCTTGTGTTTGTAGCAACAGTGGATGGTTGAGATCCAAATCGTAAGATGGTGTCACTCAAGATGGAAGTTTGTAACTAGAATTTCATGTCACAAACTTGTCTTTGTGGTAGCTGCAGGACGGAAGCTTCACTGCCGTAACATAGCGCAGATCCATCCATGTTACGAAACTAGAATGGGTTTTTTACAGTACAGTTTTTTTGTAACAGCATTCCGTAAGATGGTTGTGTTCCGTTCCGTCTAAAGAAGAAGGCGTAGCTGGTGAACATTGGCGGTACTGCCTGCCTCGGTGCATGCTGATCAAAAAGAGAGATCCAAACGAGTAAAAACCATTGCACAGAAATGAAATTACCGAAGGGAAGCAAGGGGAGATGATACAGTAAAACAAAATGTACCAGGCATGGATTCATGTAAGTGCTTCCTTAGCAGTCTCTACCATTAGACAAAGTGATAAGTATAAGCACTACAATTTCATCGTATGGACATACTATCAAAGAGGTAATTTCATGATTGACTGATCAATATTGCTGAAGTAAATATAAGTAAGAGATATAAAAGGTTGACAAAATGAAGCAGTAGGGCAACGTCAAAACTGACCTGATAGCTCTTGTGAAACTCAGGTGATTGATCATTGGAATTGTATATAGTCTCAGCATTATTGAGAGGAGCCGATAAGTCGGAATAGTTCGTCTGGTCTGCAGCCTGGCGTGCCCCAGCTCTGCTGCGGGGCGCCGGGGTGGCCGCGGTGCTGCGGCGAGGAGCAGGCGTACGCGATGGCCTGCAGCCTGGCGCCGGCCCTCGAGCTTTCGCGCGCGCCCGGCTCCAGCAGCCTCGACGCGGCGGCGTGCACGAGGCGGCTCCGCCTGGGGCTCCTCGCCGGCAGGTCGGCGCTGTGGTGGCTCCACGGCGCGTGCGTGGGCGAGCGGGCGCGGCGGCGCCGGCTCGGCGGCAGCATCACGACCACCGGCGCCGGCTCATTGTCTCCTCCCCGCCGACGCCTCCACCTTCGTCTGCTTCGGCGGCTGGGCGGCGCGGCGCGCCGCGCCGCCGGCGGGCGGGCGACTCGAGGCCCATGAGGCGCGCGACGACGCCGGAGGGCGGCACCAGCTTTGCCATCGGCTCCAGCGGCCGCGCGCGGCGCGACGAGGAGGCTGCGGGCCGACGGAGAGGGCGGCGGCGGCGGCGCGAGCCTGCGGAGCGAGGAGCTACGGGCGGCCGAGGGGAGCAGGCGGCGCGGGTTGAATCAGGCAAACGGCAGGGGGTTTTGTGCAAAACTGCGCGCTGACCGGCCCAGCCACTTGGCAGCCAATTGGCGCGCTGTGATTGGCCTGGGACTAAAACATCACATGAGACGCAAGTTGGGGTATGGCTTGGTCAAGTTTTGCAAGTTTGGGACTAGATCATCACATTCTGTGCAAGTTAGGATACCTGGGTGCTATTACCTCGCAGAAAAGCTTTCGATCTATTCATCTTCAATCATGGCAGTACAATGGACGCTAGAAATAATAAACATTCTACCAAGTGTTTGTTCATGAACAACTAATCCATTCAGTGATGGAGATGGTGGAGTTTGATAGCCTTGGGTGTTCGTTGGGTGGTGCAAGGGACAGTTCTCTTATGTACTATACTTTTTAGGACGTGGCTAGGCACTGCCCACGCGCTCGATGGGGCGTTCAGGCGCTTCTTGTCCCTCGCGTGTGCTCATGCCCTTCCATCCCACGATCCCTCAGCAAGATCTCATGTGCATGCATTTATTTGGGGTTTCATCTTTTTAATCTATAACTTTTGGTTTGAGCGTCGGAATTCAAAACTGTTTTTACCATTGGGTTTTCTCACAATGAATTCTTCAAAACTAGATTCCACATGTGTAGGTTTCAACAAAAAAAATTATGCAACTTCGGGTGCAAAGGAGGCAACTTCATTACTATAGGGAACAAGCCATGGACAGAGGTGCGCAGATTAATTAGTTGTCAAAAAAATTGTTTGAGGTGACATTTTTATTAGTTGGCAAATTAAATTATACGGCATTAGCACTTCGCAAAAAAAAAAACTGAAACACAGGACAACAGGCGACTTTATGGCCTCTTTGATTCAAAAGATCTACAATGAAATTTCGAAGGATCACAATTATTAGGGAATTTTTTGTAAGTTGGATCGCAATTATTAGTGGCGCCAGGCTTCTGGCATTCTCCGTGACAAGAGAGTGCCACAAAGGTAAAAGGGTAGTTCTATAGGATGGCGGTTCGACCCGCAATGAGTGTTGGCCGGCTAAAATACGACATCTTCAACAGTTAGGTGTGGTGGAGATGCACATGTTGAGATGGATGTGTGGCCACACAAGGAAGGACCGAGTCAGAAAGATGATATACGAAATAGAGTTAGGGTAGTATCAATTGAAGAGAAGCTTGACCAACATTGCCTGAGATGGTTTGAGCATATTTAGCGCAGGCTTCCAGAAGCTCTAGTGCATAGCGAATGGCTAAAGCATGCTAGTAATGTCAAGGAATCCCAACCGCGTGCGGCCACCACCGGGCCGCACCGGGTGGCTACCATCCATCCTCCCCACGACCCCTGCGCATCCCCCTCCCTCCCTCTGTCACAGGCAACGTTGCGGGGCGTCGGTCCTATGGCGTGGCAGAATACTTGGGTTAAACTTGACGAGCCTAGCATGTGCAGACATGGTCTCGGAACACTGGAGACCGAAAGGTCGAACATGAGTCATATAGTAGATATGATCAACATAGAAATGTTCATCATTGATGACTACCACATCTCACATGATGATTGGACATGGGTTAGTTGATTTGGATCATGTATCACTTAGATAAACTTGAGGGATGTTTATTTAAGTTGGAGTTCATTAGTAATTTGATTTTGAACTTAATTTATCATGAACTTAGTCTTGATAGTTTCGCATATCTATGCTGTAGATCAATAGCTGTAAGTGCATCTAGTGTCCCTTAGTGATTTTGGTGTACTGAAGACTTATAGGTTAAGGGACTAATGTGTTTGTGAGTGTACACAAGCTCTATAAGTCAATGAGGAGTTTGATATTTACAGTGAAAGTCGACCCCTAAAAATGAATGTCTTCGACTAAAGACTTTGGTTCTACTGAAGACTTTGAAAGTGAAGAAATTGGTGTGACCTTGAAGACTTGGATATTCATGCGAGGAATTTGAAGCGTGAAGACTTTTGTTTTCGTAGTTTCATTTTCTCTTTCTTGAGTCATAGGAAACACCGTACTGTTAAAGGGGGTCGATGTAATACTGAGGAAACTGATTTCCAAGTGATGCTCATCTCAAAATCCTACACCTACCCAATCCTTCGAGTGAAGCCATTGGAAATCTCATATCAGTTCAGTCAATTTCTTCAGTGATAGAGATGAAGATCTTCTGGTCTCTGAGGAATTTTTTATGACTGAGGAGTTAGGAATTCGCCAGTGCGGATTGCCTACATAGTGAGGAACATGATAGCCTTGAGGAATTCGAACCTCAAATCCGACCGTTGCTGTGCCGCGCGCTAGCTGTTCCAAAATATCCTACCACCTAACGGTCATATCAGCCAAGGGCATTTATGTCTTATCATGTCGGGCTGCTCCCTAGGCTATAAATAGCCGCCCCCTACAACCACTAGTTGGTTGGCTGCTTCGAGAGAAACCGACACTTGTCAATTGAGAGCATCCCATCCTCCGAGGACTTTGAGCGAAAATCATCAAGTGAGGAAAACCCAAATCCCAAACCCAAGCCTACAAACCCCAAAGCGATTGAGCATCACTGAAGAGATTGTTCCTGTGTAGAACCGATGCTTGTTACCTTTGAGGACTGTGTATCCTCGAGACAGTTAGGCGTCATGGTCTGAGCATCCAAGAGGAATTGTGGATTGCCAAGTGACCAAGTCTGTGAAGGTTTGGAAGTCACCTGTGAAGACTTACCACTACTGTTGGGCGAGGTCTGTATGATCTTAGCTCAAGGAGAATACGGTGAGGACTGTGTGTCCGGGACTGTGTGTCCTCAGGTTTAAATACTCAGCCGCTCCAACCAGACGTACAACTGTCGTAGCAGTTGGAACTGTTCTACCAAATCATAATCTTCACCAAGCCTACTGGTTGTATTTCCTCAACCCTTTCATTTCCTCAGTTATGTGTTGATGAACCTGATCATTACTGTTTGAAGACTTTGACTGAAGACTTTCTCTAATTCCTCAATCCTATTTCTTCAGTCAGTTTGTCTTCGTCCTCCTTATCCTATGTTTACGCTTTCTGTACTCTGTGTTTGTCTTTCATTTCATCATGATGACTATGTTGTTGCTCTGTTATGCTTATACATGAGTACTTATTCCGCTGCAAGTAGTTCTTCGCTTAGGAATTTCCTCACCCTGAAATTCCTTAGTGAAGAATTCAAAATAATCGCCTATTCACCCCCCCCTCTAGTCGATGTAACGCACTTTCAATTGGTATCAGAGCAAGGTACTCCCTTGTTCTGTGTGATTTTGGTTTAACCGCCTGGAGTTTTAGTTATGTCAACTGCACGTATGATCAAGGTCTCGGTTGGGTGTCCTACCTTTGATGGGATGGACTACCCCTACTGGAGGAACAAGATGCGCATGCATCTTGAGGCAATTGATAACGATCTCTGGTACATTGTGGAAAATGGCGTTCCCTCAGTCACTCCCTCAGTGAATGCTACTGATGTGAATAGATTCAAGAAACTCGATTCTCAAGCGAAGAATATCATATGTGGCCATCTGAGCTAAGGACAGTACGACAGAGTGAGTGCCCTAGAAACTGCCAAGCTGATTTGGGACAGGCTGTCCAAGGTCAACGAAGGAGTCTCAACTCAACATGGCTCCCAAGTTGATGTTCTTCACAATCTCTTCAACGGCTTCAAAAGACTCGACAACGAAAATGTTCAGCAAACCTTCGATCGCATCACTGACCTCACAAATGAGCTTCAAGCACTGGGTGCCACTAACATCACCGATCATGAGGTGGTGAAGAAATTGCTGAGATCACTTGATACCTCCTACCCTCGCACTGATGATTCAAGAATAAGCTGATTACAAGTCACTTGATCCCGTTGATATCCTCGAGAGGCTTAACACACATGAGTTCCAGCTTGCTGAAAAGAGAGATCTCTATGGACCGAGCTACGGAAGATCACGTGCACTGAAGGCCAAGGCAGTATCTGAGTCTGAAGCTGAAGACTCTGGCAACAGCGTGGGTGATCCGGAAGAACTGAGCCAGGAGCTAGCAATGCTCGTGAGGAGATTCTAGAAGTTCTCTTGTCACGGTCGCTTTGGAAATTCTTCAAGAAATGATGATTCCTCGTCCCGTGACTACAAAAAGAGAAGTTGCCACAAATGCAAGAAACCTGGTCACTACATGTCTGATTTTCCTCTGTAGGAAAAGAAATCAAAGAAGAAGAAGTACAAATATGACGATTCTGACGACTCAAAGAAGAAGAAGAAATCTTCAAAGTCTTCATCATCAAAATCTTCAAAGTATTCATCTCACAAGAAGAGCAGTTCCAAGAAATCCCGGGCATTCATTGGCAAGGAAATGGACTCTGAAGCTGAATCTGAGGAAAATGTGGACGAGGAGGAATCTGAGGAATCAGACTCTGGTGTGGCAAGCTTAGCCCTCACTACCGCTTACGTTAGCAAGACCATCTTCGACTCAGAAGAAAATGACCTCCCCAACTCTACTGACAAAAGCTTCGATGACTATGCCCCCACCTATTGCTTCATGGCAAAAGGTGCCAAGGTAGTCAAACATTCCCCCTCTGACTCTAGTGAGGATGAATCTGATGACAATCTCAAGCCTAGCTATTCGAAACTTGCTAAAATTGATGTTAAACAATAGAAGGATTTAGAAAAGATTCAAAATCAACTAGACAGACGTGATGACCTGTTGGGTGAGGAATTGAATCGAACTAAGACTCTGACAGATAATCTTCAGAGACTTCAAACTCGGTTTGACAACCTTCAAAATCATCATAACACTCTCTTAACTGGTCATGAGAAGCTTTCTTATGAATTTCTTCAAAGAAAGCAAGATCTTGAGAAGTTAAAAGCGAGTTATGAAGATCTTCAGAAGGAAAACGATTCATTGCTTGCTCAACAGATCAGTTCCGCCCAGGAAGAATTTATTCCACCATGTCTTAAATGCATCGAGCGTGAATCTGCTAAATCATCACCTGAATATTCAAATGCTTCTATTGCTGCAAATTCTTCAACTGTCTCTATGGTCACAAAATCCTCATCTGATGATACCACAACTATCACTGACAATAATGACGGTCTAAAGGAATTGTATGTGACAGGAATTTATAAAAGCCTCAAAGGGCATCAGACTCTATGTGATGTGCTCAAAAAGCAGATCTTGAACAGGAACCCTAGGAAATAGGGTATTGCCTTTGAGAGGAAACTCAATGCTGATGGGACCTACTTGAAACCTGAACAGTACCCCAAAACCTCATGGGTTGCTACGAAAGGACCTCCTGTAGATCCACGCACTTTATCTGGCTTTACCTGTGATTCTTCATATTCCTCTGATGAGTCATTTGACTCCAACTATAAACTGTTTAAGAATCATAATGGTGAAGTATTTGCTCGATATGGTGGAACTAACTGCAGGAACGGTCCCCCTATGAAAAAAATCTGGGTTCCTAAAAGGTGCCTTGAAAATCTTCAGGTGAATGTCATTATGACACCACCCATGAAGAATAGGAACCCTAGATCAAATTCTTCACATGGATCAAAATGTTCATATGGATCCAAGTCCTCATATGGACCAAATTCTTCATATGCATCAAATTCCTCATGTGGATCAAAATCCTCATATGAACACCATCATGCTAACACTTCTGTTTCACAGGGAAAGTCTAAGGGCTATGAATATGTGCATTATTCTTCAGACCATTATGTTAATAAGTCCTCGAATAATTTCTCTGCTTATGCATATGCTTATCCTAACCACTCTTCTGTGAAACGAAGTGCACTGACTTCAATGCCATCTTTTTCTTATGGAGCTTGCAGAATGATGAACTCTTTGCCTCCCTCCAGATGTGGGTGGTGAAGAAAAAGAACTAATCTCTTATGCAGGGTCAGGTCTCCAGACGAACTTAATTGTCTGAAGAATTTGCTGGAGACCTGAATGTGCTTGAAAGGATGCAAGCTAATCACGAAGAAATGAATCATTCATTTCTCACGTCCTCACATTACTATGTCTATTACTGTTGATGAAATTGATATCATATTCTTCACTGATGAAGTATATGGGTTCGTAAGTTGCACTAATTCATCTGCAGGATGAACAACCCAAAGCTACTAAGTGGGTCCTCGATAGTGGATGTACAAATCACATGACTGGTGACAGGAACTTGTTGATGGACACTTATTTGTCACCATCTCATCTGAAGCATATCACCTACGTTGACAAAGGCAAAAGCAAGGTATTGTGTCTAGGTAAGGTTACAATCTCAAAGGATAGACACATGGACAACGTCATGCTTGTCGAGTCCTTAGGATTCAACCTCATGTCTGTCTCAATGCTTTGTGATCTTGATATGGTTGTTGTCTTTGGCAAATATCGTTGCCTTGTGCTAATGGAATCTGACAACTCCAAAGTCTTCGAATGCTTTAGGAAAGGAGACTTGTATATTGTTGATTTCTCTGCAGGACCACAGCCTACCACATGTCTACTTGCAAAAGCTTCAGAACGCTGGTTATGGCATCGACGATTTGGTCATGCTGGGATGAGGAACTTGCATACACTCGCGAAGAAGAAGCATGTCATTGGCATCGAGGGTGTCAAATTCCTCAAAGATCATCTTTGTGGGGCTTGCGAGGCTGGAAAGATTACCAAAGCCAAGCATCCCTTGAGGACTATCATGACCACTTCTCGTCCCTTTGAATTACTTCATATGGATCTCTTTGGCCCTACTCATTATGCCACGTTCTCTAGTTCTGCATCAGTATATGGATTTGTCATAGTTGATGACTATTCTCGTTACACATGGGTGCATATCATCACTTACAAAAATGAAGTGTAGGAAGTCTTCAGACGATTTTCCTCAAGGGCTTCCACTAACTTCGGTGTGAAGATCAAGCATATCAGGAGTGATAATGGAATCGAGTTCAAGAACACTGGCCTTGATGAATATCTTGACATGCTTGGTATTACTCACGAATTATCTGCTCCTTATACTCCTCAGCAGAATGGCGTCGTGGAGCGCAAGAACAGAACTCTTGTTGAGATGGCTCGCACCATGCTTGATGAATACAAGACACCTCAGCGCTTCTGGCCTTAAGCAATTGATATTGCGTGCCACATCATCAATAGGGTATATCTTCACAAATTCTTCAAAAAGACCTCATATGAACTCCTCACTGACAATAAACCCAATGTAACACTACAAAAAAATACACTTCCATGATGATACGTGTTTGTCACAGTAGGTCGCGTTTTTTTGTCATGCATGTACATCCATGACAAATTTATGACATAATCAAGATAGTCATACCTATGCTGTCGTAGAAGTGTTCCATGACATTATCAAAATTATCATCACGGAAGTGTCCACTTCCATGACGATAAATTGCGCGTCACAGAAGTGCTTTCGTCAAGGGTGACCGACACATGGCATCCACTGTAACGGAACGCCGTTAATCTATTGGGTCGTGTTTTGGATTCGATAACCCATTAACAGCCCCGACCAATGGGGATTTTCCACATGTAAAATCATCATTGGCTGGAGGAAACATGTGTCGGCTCATCGTTGGGACAGATGTCATCCACTCATTGGACAGAAGGCGCCTATGATACGTCGACATATGGCACGGCCCAACAATGGCCCATTCCTATGAAAAGGCTGGCCCGTTTGACTTGGTCAAAAGGTGGCGAGCCGGCCCATGGAAAGTCTGTTAACGGCCTGTTCGCGTATAGCCCATTTACAACCCGCTAACCCAAGGCCCGTTACGCCCTATCCGAATCAGGCCAAGTAGCGTCATCTGGGCCATCCAATATGATTCCAGCCCATTTTCACTTCTGGCCCATGTATAGCCCATGACGTCTTTCGGCCCATATGAGGCCCTTTGTAACTATTGCCCCATTAACGACCCATGTTGAAACTGGCCCGTAATGAACAGTGTATCACTTTACACCCAAAAATGGCCCATGGTGAAACTGGCCCGTAATGAGCAGTGTATCACTTTATACCCATTAATGGCCCGTTATTCCATTGGGCCGTTTCCAGCCCAAGTTATCTTTCGGCCTTCCGAGGGCCCATTTATTCTTTGGCTCATTTGCAGCATTCGGTTACTTATGGCTCGTTACTGTCATTTTCTGCTTGTGAGCCAAATTCAGCCCGTCGTTACAGTCGGCCCGTTTGTGGGCCGTTAATCTATTGAGCAATTTTCATAGCATCACAAAATACGGCCTATTAACGGCCCGTTATGGTCAGTCCATAAAACGTACGATTTCCATTAAAGGCCCGTCTACAGCCCATTAAAGGCCCATAAAATACCCATAAATGAGTCGGCCTTACAAGGCCCATGGATCCTACGAGACGTAGAAGGCCCATGGATCCTACAAGACGTAGAAGGCCCATGGATCCTACGGCCCACTGAAGGCCCATGGATCCGATGGCCCACTGAAGGCCCATGGATCCGACGACCCACTGAAGGCCCATGGAACCAACGGCCCACTGAAGGCTCATGGAGCCGACGGCCCAGTGAAGGACCATGGAGCCGACGGCCCGTACATGGCCCACTGAAGGACCATGGAGCCGACGGCCCACTGAAGGACCATGGAGCCGTTGGCCCCCGTTTGAACGATATAGCATATTCAAAGAATTATCCTACTCAATACTATCACCTCCAAAAAGCATACACTATACAACAAAGAGATCAAGGCATAGAAAGGTAGAATAATCCTACACTATACAATAAAGAAATTACAGTCGATTATACCCACTGGGCATTATGGTTCGGCACAGGTGTTAATAAAGCATACACAAACAGCAAATTACATACACTGGGCAAATACAACTCCTACATCATGGACGCGCATCAACTTAACTCCATTTTAACTATAATTGATTGGCCAAATTCAGGTAGCACAAATTTCAGTCTGCAAAATCTCCAATTCCTTCATGGTTACCTCATTGTCTTGTTTCATTTTTTTGACTCCTACATCTAATACCTGCATGTCCAGTCTCAACTTGTTGATTAAATGTTGACAATCATGTACACGTTGTCTTGCCACCTCTAGTTGATGCTCGAGAACATCAACACATTCCAATTCCAATCCATAATCATTCGGTAACGGCCATGCCATACTGCTCGCAGATCTTTGTGTTGATGTCACTTCATCCTGAAATGTTTCTGTAAGTACACATGACTAGGGCAAAAATATAGTTACAACAGTGAAGCGAGCAAGACACTATTTATTACTACATGGCAAAACGGGACTAACAATAATGTTACACGTCATGAAGCATAAGCAAGTGATATTTTAAAAATTATAAGAAAGATAGTCTGTGCAGCCTGCATACAGAAATCCCTCTTAGTTCACTAGAGGAGCATGATGTTGGGGCCCAATCGAAAACACAGACAAGTTACAAATTTAGACAGCATGTTGCGTATAGGCAAGCAGTTGGCCATTCTGTATCTCAATTAAAGTCTTAGGGAGCATAATGAACAGCAGAGGGTTTCATACAAACATACTACAGCAGGCAAAACTATGCAAATATTAGCGTAGTATAAACTAGATTGTGAGCCTCACGCAATAATAGTTGGTTAATAGACTTCAAAGCTTCAGGCACACTTCGGCAGAGTAATTAAATGGTAAGGCCTTTAATTATGTCTACTAATAGTTATACAAGTACCGAACATTAGGCATGATTATTTGGGCATCTCATTAACTGAGGACAAATAAAGCAATGGAAAAGAGCAAATTAACTATGCCTGAAACAAACAAGGAATTGAACTATTGAGTTGCATACAATGACTTACCTTAGCAGGTTGAAGAGGCTCAGCGCAACTCCTACTTCTCTTGCAAGGCTCCTTCCTAACATCTTGTACTTGGAAATCCTCAATCTTATCTTCATTGCACCCCCTCTGCAAGGTGACACAAACTAGTTACTCGTCTCCTTGGAAGATCAATATGCATACTTTCCAGTCTGTGAACACAAAAGGATGAGATTATAACAAAACAACACCACATAATGAAACATGCCGCATCTCTTGCACTTGCACATAATGAAATGAGCATTTACTATGTCTGCACTATGTAAAAACTAGGCATACCTTCGAACTGGATCTCCATGTACTCTTGGAGAGCCTACTGTAGTGTACAACCAAACATTTATGTCACCTATGAGTTAGACAAGGCCCCACTACAGCAGCCCTTAGTGTTTAAATCATTGACAAGCTTTGTTAGAGTGTTAGGTCAAGAACAACAAGTAATCAAAGCAAACAATCCTAGTATGGCTGGCTGATGCAAACAAGCAATTGAACAGATGTGTGAGCAAATCTTACATATCAAGAAAAGAAGCAAAGAAGGAGGCTTAAAGACCATCACTTGACTGACCAGATTTAAGGGGCATTTAAACATCACGTGCAATGTATGAACTAACATAAACATTGCATATTCCAGATTCTACAATGGAATGCACATGTATTAGGTTATGCCATGTATGATGATGCCTAAATGTACAGATAGCAGGCAAGAGTGATTCATCATTGCACGCACAATTGAATTGCAGGTTAAGGGTCAGTTCGATTCTGCCTTTTCAGGGCATATTGTCAAAATAAGCCATAAAAGATGTAAAGAAGTCATTTTTGAGTTATGGGCTTGGGCTTAACTAATTTCGCTTTGGAGGCGCTTGGTAGAACCTCACTAAAATTGAAGGAAGGGAATAGTGAAATGACTCGTCGTCGCCTATATTACACTCAAAATGCAATCTGCGGCCTTTGTGTCACACCTGACCCTCAATTAAAAACAAACACGCAAGCATTCATTGCCTGCCCACTTGCATCTCCTCTCCCCTTTCCCTCTACCTCGATCCCCTGCCTGCAGCACTAGGGTTCCTCGAGCGAGTCATCGCGACTGGTCCCATTTGGCCTGGTCCTCGACGATGCTATGTCCAGCTAGGCTACATGGCCGGCGATTAGGGGCAAATCTCCCTGGCTGCTCCTCCCTCTGGAGCCGCCCCTCATTCTCATGGTCTCCAGCATCTGCTCCACTGTGGTTCGTCCAACGCACTACTCTCGTGGTATTGCACAACTCTGGTGATGCCACCTTTGCAGTGAAGGCACCTTATTCCCCCTCTCCTCCTCCCAGGCCATGGCCTTGAGGTGCTATTGAAGGATGAGCTCATCCAACAAGGTGAAGATCGTGTTGGGGAACGTAGCAGAAATTCAAAATTTTCCTACGTGTCACCAAGATCTATCTATAGAGAAACCAGCAACGAGGGGAAGGAGAGTGCATCTACATACCCTTGTAGATCGCTAAGCGGAAGCGTTCAAGAGAACGGGGTTGAAGGAGTCGTACTCGTCGTGATCCAAATCACCAGAGATCCTAGTGCCGAACGGACGGCACCTCCGCGTTCAACACACGTACAGCCCGGTGACGTCTCCCATGCCTTGATCCAGCAAGGAGAGAGGGAGAGGTTGAGGAAGACTCCATCCAGCAGCAGCACAACGGCGTGGTGGTGATGGAGGAGCGTGGCAATCCTGCAGGGCTTCGCCAAGCACCTACGGGAGAGGAGGAGGTGTCACGGGAGGGAGGGAGGCGCCAGGGCTTCAGGTGTGGCTGCCCTCCCTCCCCTCCACTATATATAGGGGCAAGGGAGAGGGGGGAGGCGCAGCCTTGCCCCTTCCTCCAAGGAAGGGGTGTGGCCAAGGGGGGGAGGAGTGCCTCCCAAGTCAAGTGGAGGCCCTCCCCCTTAGGGTTTCCCCTCTCCCATGCGCATGGGCCTTGGGGAGCTGGTTCCCCTGGCCCATTAAGGCTAGGGCGCCCCCTTACAGCCCATGCTTCTGTATTGGACGTGGTGGAACAATTTCCGGACCTCCGGACCCCTCCGGAATCCTCCGGAACCTTCTGGAAGCTTCCCGGTACAATACCGAAAAAACCCGAACTTTTTCCGGAACCCGAACAACAGCTTTCCATATATAAATCTTTACCTTTATAACCCTAGCGTCATCGAACCTTAAGTGTGTAGACCCTACGGGTTCGGGAACCATGCAGACATGACCGAGACGTTCTCCGGTCAATAACAAACAGCGGGATCTGGATACCCATGTTGGCTCCCACATGTTCCACGACGATCTCATCGGATGAACCACGATGTCAAGGACTCAATCGATCCCGTATACAATTCCCTTTGTCTAGCGGTATTGTACTTGCCCGAGATTCGACGTCGGTATACCGATACCTTGTTCAATCTCGTTACCGGCAAGTCTCTTTACTAGTTCTGTAACACATCATCCCGTGATCAACCCCTTGGTCACATTGTGCACATTATGATGATGTCCTACCAAGTGGGCCCAGAGATACCTCTCCGTTTACACGGAGTGACAAATGCCAGTCTCGATTTGTGCCAACCCAATAGACACTTTTGGAGATACCTGTAATGCACCTTTATAGCCACCCAGTTACATTGTGACGTTTGGTACACCCAAAGCATTCCTACGGTATCCGGGAGTTGCACAATCTCATGGTCTAAGGAAAAGATACTTGACATTAGAAAAGCTTTAGCATACGAACTACACGATCTTTGTGCTAGGCTTAGGATTGGGTCTTGTCCATCACATCATTCTCCTAATGATGTGATCCCGTTATCAATGACATCCAATGTCCATAGCCAGGAAACCATGACTATTTGTTGATCACAACGAGCTAGTCAACTAGAGGCTTACTAGGGACATGGTGTTGTCTATGTACCCACACATGTATCTGAGTTTCCTTTCAATACAATTATAGCATGGATAATAAACTATTATCATGAACAAGGAAATATAATAATAACTAATTATTATTGCCTCTAGGGCATATTTCCAACAGATCGCCTCTGATATTTTGCCAAATTTTCATTCTGATCCACTATACGATGAATTGCTATGAGCTGCTTCTTCTGCTGCTATATGATGCATTACTATGAGCTGCTCCTGCTGCTGCTATATGATGAATTGCTATGAGCTGTTGCTGCTGTATGATGAGTTGCTATGAGCTGCTGCTGCTGCTATATGATGAATTGCTATAAGCTGCTCCTAATACTGCTATATGATGAATTGCTATGAGCCGCTCCTGCTGTTACTATATGATGAATTGCTATGAGCTGCTCCTCCTACTGTTATATGATGAATTGCTATGAGCTGCTGCTGGCACTACTAGAAAAAGGGCTGCTAGTGGCGCACTTGTTTTCTCTACTAATGGCGCACTATAGGTGCGCCACTAGCACCACACAATTAGTTTTTTTTCTAATGGCGCACCTGTGGTGTGCCATTAGTATCTGGTATACTAATGGCGCACCGCTGGTGGCGCACCACATAGAAGTGCGCCATTAGTAACAATTTTTTTTCAAATTTTTTTTATTTTTTTTTTCAATTTTTTTGGTTTTTTTCTTAATCTCGGGTCACTATGGCTTAATCTCAGGTCAATATGCTTAATCTCAGGTCAAATCGCACTCCGTGGTCATGTTGGAAATATGCCCTAGAGGCAATAATAAAAGTATTATTATATTTTCATTGTTCATGATAATTGTCTTTTGTTCATGCTATAACTGTATTATCCGGAAATCGTAATACACGTGTGAATACATAGACCACAATATGTCCCTAGTGAGCCTCTAGTTGACTAGCTCGTTGTGATCAACAGATAGTCATGGTTTCCTGACTATGGACATTGGATGTCGTTGATAACGGGATCACATCATTAGGAGAATGATGTGATGGACAAGACCCAATCCTAAGCATAGCATAAAGATCGTGTGGTTAAATGCGCTAGAGCTTGGCCAATGTCAAGTATCTCTTCCTTCGACCATGAGATCGTGTAACTCCGGATACCGTAGGAGTGCCTTGGGTGTATCAAACGTCATAACGTGGCGGGTGACTATAAAGGTGCATTACAGGTATCTCCGAAAGTGTCTCGCGGTTGACACGGATCGAGAGTGGGATTTGTCACTCCGTATGACGGAGAGGTATCTCTGGCCCACTCGGTAATGCATCATCATAATGAGCTCAAGGTGACCAAGGTGTTGTACGGGATCATGCATTACGGTGCAGTAAAGTGACTTGCCCGTAACGAGACCGAACAAGGTATTGGGATACCGACGATCGAGTCTCGGGCAAGTAACGCATCGATTGACAAAGGGAATTGTATCTGGGTTTGATCGAATCCTCGACATAGTGGTTCAACCGATGAAATCATCGAGGAGCATGTGGGAGCCAACATGGGTATCCAGATCCGCTGTTGGTTATTGCCCGAGAGTCGTCTCGGTCATGTCTGCGTGTCTCCCGAACCCGTAGGGTCTACACACTTAAGGTTCGGTGGCGCTTAGGGTTAGTAGGAAGACTAGTATGTGACTACGAATGTTGTTGAGTCCGGATGAGATCCCTGACGTCACGAGGAGTTCGGAAGGGTCCGGAGGTAAAGATTTATATATGGGAAGTTGTTAAAGGACACCGGAAAGTTTGAGGGCATACGGTATTGTCTGGGGCCACCGGAAGGGTTCCGGGTCCACTGGAGGGGCCACCCCTCCGGGGGCCACTGGGCTGCGTGTGGAGTTGGCCAGCCTGGTGGGCTTGGCGACCCCTCCCCGGGCCCTTCGCCTAGGGTTGAGGGGGAACCCTAGAGGGGCGCCTTGCTTGGGGGCAAGTCCCCCCCCTTGGCCGCCGCCCCTCTAGATGGATCTAGAGGGCCGCCCCTCTCCCTTCCCCCTATAAATAGAGGGGTGAGGGAAGGGCAGCCGCACCCAAGCCAAGGCGCAACCTTCCCCTCCCCAACACCTCTCCTCCTCCGTTGTGCGCTCGGCGAAGCCACTGCCGAGATCTTGCTTCTCCACCATCACCACGCCGTCGTCTGCCGGTGGAGTTGTCTTCCTCAACCTCTCCTTCCTCCTTGCTGGATCAAGGCGGAGGAGGCGTCACCCGCACTGCACGTGTGTTGAGCGCGGAGGTGCTGTCCGTTCAGACTTGGGTCATCGGTGATTCGAATCACGTCGAGTACGACTACATCATCACCTTGCAAGCTTCCGCACGCGATCTACAAGTGGTATGTAGATGCAAACTCTCTCCCGTGACTCGTTGCTTAGATGAACTCATAGATGGATCTTGGTGAAACCGTAGGAAAATTTTTAATTCTCTGCAACGTTCCCCAATAGTGGCATCATGAGCTAGGTCTATGCGTAGTTCTCTAATGCACGAGTAGAACACAATTTTGTTGTGGGCGTGGATCTTGTCAACTTACTTGCCTCTACTAGTCTTTTCTTGCTCAACGGTATTGTGGGATGAAGCGGCCCGGACCAACCTTACACGTACGCTTACGTGAGACCGGTTCCACCGATTAACATGCACTAGTTGCATAAGGTGGCTGGCGGGTGTCTGTCTCTCCCACTTTAGTTGGAGCGGATTCGATGAACAGGGCCCTTATGAAGGGTAAATAGAAGTTGACAAAATCACGTTGTGGTTATTCGTAGGTAAGAAAACGTTCTTGCTAGAACCCAATCGCAGCCACGTAAAAGATGCAACAACAATTAGAAGACGTCTAACTTGTTTTTGCAGCGATTGATCATGTGATGTGATATGGCGGAAGTTGTGATGAATGATGAATTGTGATGTATGAGATCATGTTCTTGTAATAGGATTCACGACTTGCATGTCGATGAGTATGACAATGGCAGGAGCCATAGGAGTTGTCTTTATTTTTGTATGACCTGCGTGTCATTGAAGAACGCCATGTAAACTACTTTACTTTATTGCTAAACGCGTTAGCCATAGAAATAGAAGTAGTCGTTGGCGTGACAACTTCATGAAGACACGATGATGGAGATCATGATGATGGAGATCATGGTGTCAAGCCGGTGACAAGATGATCATGGAGCCCCGAAGATGGAGATCAATGGAGCTATATGATATTGGCCATATAATGTCACAACTATATAATTGCATGTGATGTTTATTATGCTTTTACATCTTGTTTACTTAGGACGACGGTAGTAAATAAGATGATCCTTATAAAATTTCAAGAAGTGTTCTCCCTAACGCGTGCACCGTTGCTACGATGCGTCGCTTCTAAGCACCACGTGATGATCGGGTGTGATGGATTCTTACGTTCACATACAACGGGTGTAAGACAGTTTTACACAAATAAAACACTTAGGGTTAACTTGACGAGCCTAGCATGTGCGGACATGGCCTCGGAACACGGAGACCGAAAGGTCGAACACGAGTCGTATGGAAGATACGATCAACATGAAGATGTTCACCGACGATGACTAGTCCGTCGGCGTGATGATCGGACACGGGCTAGTCAACTCGGATCGTGTAACACTTAGATGACTAGAGGGATGTCTAATCTAAGTGGGAGTTCATAATTTTGATTAAAACTTTATTATCATGAACTTAGTCTAAAACCTTTGCAAATATGTCTTGTAGATCAATGGCCAACGCTAATGCCAACATGAACTTCAACGCTTCCTAGAAAACCAAGCTGAAAGATGATGGCAGCAACTATACGGATCGGGTCCTAACACGAGATCATCCTCATAGCTGCCAGAAACAATATGTCCTAGAAGGACCGCTAGGTGTCGCTCCGTCCCGAAGAACCAAGGCGTTATGAGCGCTTGCAAGCTCGTCTGATGATTACTCCCTCGTTCGGTGCGGCATGCTTTACAGCTTAGAACCGGGCTCCAAAAGCGTTTTGAGCACCACGGAGCATATGAGATGTTCAAGAGCTGAAACTAGTTTTCCAAGCTCATGCCCGGTCGAGAGATATGATGTCTCGACAAGTTCTACAGATTGTAAGATGGAGGAAAACAGTTACACGGTGAACACATCCGAAGATGTCCAGGTTGCACAACCGTATGACCCAGTGAACATAAACCTCCCGATGAGGCGGTCATTGACAGAATCCTCCATCGCTCCCACCAAGCTACAAGAGCTTTGTGATGAACTACAACATGCGGGGATGGAAAAGACCATTCTGAAGTGTTCTCGATCTTTGAAGTCAGCAGAGGCTGAAATCAAAAGGAACATCAAGTGTTGATGGTCAATAAGACCACTAAGTTCAAGAAGGGCAAGGGCAAGAAGAACTTCAAGAAGGGCGGCAAAGATGTTGCCGCCCGTAAACCTGCTTGCGGAAGAAGTCAAAGAATGGACCCAAGCACGAGGCCGAGTGCTTTTATTGCAAGGGAAGGGTCCTTTGGAAGCGGAACTGCCCCAAATACTTAGCGGATAAGAAGGCCGCAACACCAAAGGTATATTTGATATGCATGTAATTGATGTGTACCTTACCAATTACTCGTAGTAACTCCCGGGTATTTGATACGGTGCCGTTGCTCATATTTGTAACTCACAGCAGGGAGCTGCGGAATAAGCGGAGATCGGCGAAGGGCGAGGTGACGATCTTGGCGTCGGGAATGGTTCCAGAGTCGATGTGATCGCCGTCGGCACGCTGCCTCTACATTTACCTACGGGATTAGTTTTGAACCTCAATAATTGTTATTGAGTGCCATGTTTGAGCATGAACATTGTATCTGGATCTCGTTTAATACGAGATGGCTACTCATTTAAGTCTGAGAATAATGGTTGTTCGATTTATATGAGAGATATGTTTTATGGTCATGCTCCGATGGTCAATGGTTTATTCTTAATGAATCTCGAGCGTAGTATTACACATGTTCATAGTGTGGATGCCAAAAGATGTAAAGTTGATAACGATAGTCCCACATACTTGTGGCACTGCCGCCTTGGTCACATTGGTGTCAAGCGCATGAAGAAGCTCCATGCTGATGGACTTTTAGAGTCTCTTGATTATGAATCGTTTGACACATGCGAACCATGCCTCTTAGGCAAAATGACCAAGACTCCGTTCTCGGAACAATGGGCGAGCAACCAACTTGTTGGAAATCATACATACCGATGTGTGCGGTCCAATGGCGTTGAGGCTCATGGAGGATATCGTTATGTTCTCACTCTCACTGATGACTTGAGTAGATATGGGTATGTCTACTTAATGAAACACAAGTCTGAGACCTTTGAAAAGTTCAAGGAATTTCAAAGTGAGGTAGAGAATCAACGTGATCGAAAGATAAAGTTCTTACAATCAGATCGTGGAGGAGAATACTTAAGTCACGAATTTGGTACACACTTAAGGAAATGTGGAATCGTTTCACAACTCACGCCGCCTGGAACACCTCAGAGAAACGGTGTGTCCGAACGTCGTAATCGTACTCTATTAGATATGGTGCGGTCTATGATGTCTCTTACCGATTTACCGCTATCATTTTGGGGATACGCTCTAGAGACAGCTACATTCACTTTAAATAGGGCACCGTCTAAATCCGTTGAGACGACACCGTATGAATTATGGTTTGGGAAGAAACCTAAGCTGTCGTTTCTAATAGTTTGGGGATGCGATGCTTATGTCAAGAAACTTCAACCTGAAAAGCTCGAACCCAAGTCGGAAAAATGCGTATTCATAGGATACCCTAAGGAAACTGTCGGGTATACCCTCTACTTAAGATCCGAAGGCAAGATCTTTGTTACCAAGAACGGATGCTTTCTGGAAAAAGAGTTTCTCTCGAAAGAAGTAAGTGGGAGGAAAGTAGAACTCGATGAAGTACTACCTCTCGAACGGGAAAGTGGTGTAGCGCAGGAAACCGTTCCTGTGATGCCCACACCAACTGAAGAGGAAAACAATGATGATGATCAAGGTACTTCGGATCAAGTTACTACTGAACTTCGAAGGTCCACAAGGACACGTTCCGCACCAGAGTGGTACGGCAACCCTGTCATGGAAATCATGTTGTTAGACAACAATGAACCTTCGAACTATGAAGAAGCGATGGCGGGCTCGGATTCCAACAAATGGCTTGAAGCCATGAAATCCGAGATAGAATCCATGTATGAAAACAAAGTATGGACTTTGACAGACTTGCCCGATGATCGGCGAGCGATAGAAAACAAATGGATTTTTAAGAAGAAGACGGACGCGGATGGTAATGTTACCATCTATAAGGCTCGACTTGTCGCTAAGGGTTATCGACAAGTTCAAGGGATTGACTACTGACGAGACATTCTCTCCGTGGCGAAGCTGAAGTCCGTCCGAATCATGTTAGCAATTGCCGCATACTATGATTATGAGATATGGCGGATGGACGTCAAAACGGCATTCCTTAACGGACATCTTAAGGAAGAGCTGTATATGATGCAGCGGAAGGTTTTGTCGATCCTCGAACGCTAACAAAGTATGCAAGCTCCAGCGATCCATTTATGAGCTGGTGCAAGCATCTCGGAGTTGGAACATTCGCTTTGATGAGATGATCAAAGCGTTTGGGTTATCTTGAGACTTATGGAGAAGCCTGCGTTTACAAGAAAGTGAGTGGGAGCTCAGTAGCATTTCTCCTATTATATGTAGATGACATACTTTTGATGGGAAATGATGCAAAACTTCGGACAGCATTAAGGCCTACTTGAACAAGTGTTTTTCAATGAAGGACCTTGGAGAAGCTGCTTATATATTAGGCATCAAGATCTATAGAGATAGATCGAGACGCCTCATAGGTCTTTCACAAAGCACATACCTTGATAAGATTTTGAAGAGGTTCAAAATGGATCAGTCAAGAAAGGGTTCTTGCCTATGTTACAAGGTGTGAAATTGAGCTCAGCTCGGTCAGCGACCACGGCAAAAGATAAAGAAGAGATGAGTGTCATCCCTATGCCTCAGCCATAGGATCTATTATGTATGCCATGCTTGTGTACGGACCGATGTAAACCTTGCCGTAAGTTTGGTTGCAAGATACCAAAGTAATCCCGGCAAGGAACACCGGACAGCGGTCAAGAATATCTGAAGTACCGAAAAGGACGAAGGACATGTTTCGTTTATGGAGGAGACGAAGAGCTCGTCGTAAAGGGTTACGTCGACGCTAGCTTCGACTCAGATCTGGATGACTCTAAGTCACAAACCGGATACGTGTATATGTTGAATGGTGGAGCAGTAAGCTGGTGCAGCTGCAAGCAGAGCGTCGTGGCGGGATCTACGTGTGAAGCGGAGTACATGGCAGCCTCGGAGGCAGCGCATGAAGCGATTTGGGTGAAGGAGTTCATCACCGACCTAGGAGTCATACCCAATGCGTCGGGGCCGATCAAACTCTTCTGTGACAACACTGGAGCTATTGCCCTTGCCAAGTGAAAGTGCAACTAATCCCCGGGTGGTTTTGGTAATTAATAACAACATATATATCATTGAACTAATAGTTTCTTGAGAATCATTTCAGAAAGTTCAGTGATATGGGTATGGCAAGGACTGAAGAAGTGGACCCCTCAAAATGCTAAGGCAAACATTGGCAAAAGCTCAAGACTCCATTTTTGGTTTAGTGATCTAAGATCACATTGAGTCCATAGGACAGCCAATACTATTAAAAGGGGATGAGGTTATGTTAATGATCTGGTTGCTCAAGTGCTTAGTGATATATCTCCTAAACTATCAGCAACTCTCACTGCCATATACACTCATAAGTAATCTCGGTCCCACCGATTTCCTAAACTCAGTCACACCAAGATGAACCACCTCAGCCATATAGCCAAACCCTAGAAATTTCGGATTTTCCGATTCTGAACTCGGTCTCACCGAAACTGGTGTTGCCAAGCTTCTGTAACCTTCTGTCATCAAATCGGTGTCACCGAGATGATGAAGTCGGTCCCACCGAGATTGGCAAACCCTAGTCTTTACACGAATCGGACTCACCGAGATTGTATTTTCGGTCCCACCGAAAATCCCAACGTTCACATGATTTGAACTTTCGGTCTCACCGAGTTGTCAACTTGGGTCCGACCGAGATTGGTCAAATGTGTGTAGCAGTTGGATTTTGTGTGGAGGCTATAAATACCCTCCACCCCTCTTCATTCGTGGAGAGAGCCATCGAAAGAACTACCACTCCTACCTTACATTTACGAGAAGAAAACTACCTACCCTTGTGTTGAGATCAAGTAGCTCCACTCCCACCATATGAAGCTTGATCTCTAGCCTTCCCAAGTTGCTTTCCACTCAATCCTTTCTTCCACCACAGCCAAATCAGTGAGGAGAGTTGAGTGTTGGGGAGATTATCATTTGAAGCACAAGAGCAAGGAGTTCATCATCATCAACACCATCTATTACCTTTTGAGGGTGGTGCCTCCTAGATTGGTTAGGTGTCGCTTGGGAGCCTCCGTCGAGATGTGGAGTTGAACCAAGAAGTTTGTAAGGGCAAGGAGATCGCCTACTTCGTGAAGATCTACCCCGAGTAAGGCTAGTCCTCCGTGGGCGTATGCCATGATGGCATAGACAAGGTTGCTTCTTCGTGGACCCTTCGTGGGTGGAGCCCTCCGTGGACTCTCGCAGCCGTTACCCTCCGTGGGTTGAAGTCTCCATCAACGTGGATTAACGATAGCACCACCTATCGGAACCACGAGAAAAATCTCCGTGTCTCCAAATTGCGTTTGCTCTTCTCCACCTCTCTTTACTACATGTGCAATTTACTTTCCGCTGCATATACTCTAGAATTGCATGTGTAGGGTGATACTTGACTTGATCATTATTGTGAACTTGCCAAAATCTTGTCTTTATCAAAAGGCTGAATTTTTATATTGTCAAGTAGTCTAATCACCCCCCCTCTAGACATACTTTCGATCCTACAAGTGGTATCAGAGCTTTGGTCTCCATTGTATTGGTTTCCATTGCATTGGACTCCATAAGCTTGGTTTCACAACCTAGGAGAGTATGGCGTCTAGTGAGGGTAATTTTCGTAGAGGTCCTTACTTTGATGGTTCAAATTTTGCTAGTTGGAAGCATAAAATGAAAATGCATATTCTTGGACATAACCCTGCCGCATGGGGCATTATTTGTGTTGGTTTGCAAGGTGAATTCTTGAGGAAGGAAAAGTTCGGATCGTGAAGCTACAATGATGAATTATGGATGTTGCAAAACAATGCTCAAGCTTGTGACATTCTCTTCAATGCTTTGTGTCCCGAGGAGTTCAACAAAATCAGCCGTCTTGAGAATGCAAAAGAGATTTGGGATACTTTGGTGAAATGCACGAAGGTACCGAGTCCGTGAAGGAATCAAAGCTAGATGTTCTTCATGGTCAACTTGACAAGTTCAAGATGAAGGAAGGTGAAGGAGTCGCTGAAATGTACTCTAGGCTTGCTCTCATCACAAATGAGATTGCCGGCTTAGGAAGCGAAGAAATGACCGACCGATTCATCATCAAGAAGATTCTCAGAGCTTTGGATGGAAAGTATGACACCGTGTGCTCTTTGATCCAAATGATGCCAAACTACAAGAATCTCAAGCCAACCAAGTCATTGGAAGAATTGTTGCTCATGAGATGACACTTAAGGATAAGGAAGAGCTTCACAACAAGTCAAGTGGTGCTTACAAAGCTACAAGTGATGCTCCCACAACCTCAAGTGACAAGCTAGTTTCCAATGAAGAGATAAGCCTAATGGTGAAGAACTTCAACAAATTCTACAAGAGTAGAAGCAAAGAAAGAAGCTCAAAGTCTAGATCATATGATGAAAAGAGATCTTCTAGTCGTGATCGAATGCTACAATTGTGGAAGACCGGACACTACTCAAATGAGTGTTCGGCTCCCCACAAGAGAAGAGAAGAATCTCCAAGAAGAAGAAGCTCAAGAGAAGAGTCACCTCGGAAGAGAGAAGGAGTAGAGATGATCGTTATGAGCGAAGACCCTCTCGGAGAAGCAAGGATTCGGAGAGGAAAGACAAGTCATCAAGGAGCTACACAAGAAGAAAACATCAAGCTCATGTAGGTGAATGGGTCTCCGGCTCCGACTCAGACAATCATTCGAAAGAAGCTATCACTCCAACTCCGACTACAGTCAAGATGAAGGTGTTGCCGGTCTTGCTCTCGTGTCCTCCAACTCCAACTCCTATGACTTATTTGATTCACCAAATGAGGGAATTGGAAGATGCTTCATGGCTAAAGGCCCCAAGGTATCACACCCTGAATTCATTGACTTTGATAGTGATGAGGATGACTTGCTTGGTGAAGATGAGCTCTTACATAATAAATCTAGTGAGCCTAGTAATGATGAACATGCTAGTAGTCTTTATAGTCGAGAAGAGTCGAATGACAATGCTATGAAGGAGATTGAGCGTCTAACTAAAGAACTGAACACTCTTAAGTTAGCTCATGAAACAACTCAAGAAGATCATAGAGAGCTCCTAAGATGTCATGAGAAGCTACGCTTCGAGAAGCTCAATCTAGAGCAAGAACATGAGCTTCTAAAAGCTATCAATGACGATCTTCGAAAGAAGAGTTCTTCATATCTTGCCAAACGACTCCTCTTGTCTAATTTCTTGCCTCCTATTAAAACTAAGCATGACAAGCATAAGAAAAATTCTTCATCTAGTAGTAACAATAACCATGCTAAATCTAATGTTGTTACTTCTAGAAGTTCTCTTGATTCCACTAACAATGTTTCAAGCCAAGTTACACTTGAGCAAGAAAATAGTTTATTGAAAGGGATTATAGAGAAAGGTGTCTACAAGAGCCTTGCCGGACGCAAGAACTTTGAGGAAATTGTTCGCAAGCAAGGAAGGCACCGGAAGAATCAAGGAATTGGTTTTGAGCGAAAGTTCAACGCCAAGGGTGTTGAATGGGAAGAAGGTCAATATCCCACTCCAAAGTTTATTTCTCAAAAGGAGAAGTATGATCCTACTTCTTCCAATGTGGAACAAGCTCAAGATGATCTTCCACCACAAGACCACAAGCTAAAAGGCAAGGACAAGCTTCAAGAGGAGATTGATGCATTTATTGAAGCACCTAAAGCCATGGTCAAGTGGGTTCCCAAGGAAACGTCAAGTTCTACTTCGTCAAGCTCAACTACAACCCCAAGGATTCCCATCAAGATGATGTGGATCCCGAAGAAGAAGAACTAGAGAGTTCTTGAGGGTGACTCCGCCAACATACTTCACTCACATTCATTTTGGCAAGAACTTGTGCAATCAACTTCCACATCTTGCACTAGTTCATGGAGTCACAAACCCTCTTGTTGGTAAGTCAAGGGACAAGGTAATCATTGCTTTCATGGACATCATCTTTTGTGAACTTCAATCTATGTCCATGGATATCCTTGTTTGTTCCTTGTGGGACTAACCCATGTAGGTATTGAAAGTGCCCAATCCAAAGGATTGCTCCCAACTCTTGATGATCTTCATCAACATTTAGCATCCACATCTTCAACATCTACATGAAGTCTTCTCGACAACCCAAGGTTAGTTTGACCCTTTAAAGGGGTTCTCACATCTAGGGGAGCTTTGCTCTAAAGAATTGAGCTAAAGCATCTTCAAATGATGTGAACACATCAATGCTTTATGTAAAAGTGGTAACCCCACTTGTGCTTAAGCGATGAGTATGACCTATGATCAAATGTTCTCATTTGACTCCTAAGTCAATATACTCATATAAAGATGACCTAGTCATCGACAAATTGTGTGATAGTAGCTAGAGTTTTGATTGTGCATGTTTGACACATATTTCATTTGCTATCTTATTGTGTGAGCATGTTGGATGCATGATTTTATCCATTCGAGGACATCCATTTGTTGTTTTGGACTTTTGGATTTTTCTGACCAAATGGATGGACAAGAATGCCTAAGTACCTCCCCTAGCTATCTATGCTTTCTTGTCTCAAATTCTATTCATGCTTACATCACAAACTTTGGACAAGTCAATTTCGGACCCTCCGAGTGAGGAGCACTTTCGAGCCACCGATCCGTCAAGGCTAACTTCCAAAACCTTCTAAGTGATTTCGGTCGACCAACCCACTCAAACTCGGTCAAACCGAAAGCACTTGGATTGATCTAGGTTTTCACCTCGGTGAAACCGAGTTACAAATTCGGCGTGACGAAATGTGTAACTACCTCTGCGATTATCCATCTCGGTGCCACCGAAGTTTTACAACTTCGGTCCCACCGACAGCAAAGGGATATATATATACTCCGAGGGCAGCGCTTGATTCCTACTTCAAAATGCCTCGCCCCACACCCCTTCTTTGCCGTCGCCGTGGTCTCCGGATCGTCTCCGTAAATGCAGGCGCCCTCGCCGCAGGTCTCCGTCGCCGTCAGCGGACACTCTCTCCGCGCCGTTGCGCCGTGAGAAACTCCACCAAGTTAGGGTGAGTTTGATCCCACTCGTGCTCCCATCTCCGATTCAATGCACGAATGGTTTGCCTAGCATCTTGCCACGTTTGAGATCTTCCTTAACACCAGATTAGTTCGATAGAACGAAACTCGAGTAAAAGTTTTAGGGTTAGGTTTCCGCCGAACACATCTCGGTGAGACCGATTTTACATTCTCGGTATGACCGATTTGGCATTTGGCCATTGCACTGCACCCTTCGGTCCAACCGAGTTGTGCAAATCGGTGCAACCGAAATGAGGATTTAGTGAAACCCTAGTGTTCTCGGCAGGACCGAAACCCACTTCGTCCCAACGAAAGTGGGATGAATGCTTCTGTTTGAACACTTGGATTCACGAATTTTAAACTCGGTCCGACGAAATGCATTCTGTGAAAACCTAAAACTGAAATTTGAACTCATTTTTTGCAAAATCTTCTGCAGTTTGTGATAACTCTTCTACTCGCCTACACCTAATCTATTCACAAAGTTGTCACCATGTCGATGCCAGTGACAGCCAAAACAGGTCTGAGTCTCCTATTGCTGTTATTCCAGAGGCAGGCACTAGTCCTGAGGTCAGCAGCTTTTTAGATGATGGTGAGAGGAGCACACCAAGTGGTTTGCCTCCTGCAGCCACCAGGGCGAAAAGAAGAGGAACTCGATGAAGAAGATTCGATTTCATTCTTGAGGAAGAGGTCTCCTCCAAGCCAAAGAGAAAAGTTGTTGCCAAAGAGCATCAAGGGCAGCAAACCAAGAAAGGCACCGAGAAAAGTGAAGAAGTCCACTTTGTTGCCAAGAAGCTGAGTATGGAAGAGGAAACTTCAAGCAAGGTGAAGAAAACTTCCAAGAGGAAGAGGATTGTGCATGATGATGCAGCAGAAGAAGATGAGGATGAGGAAGCACTCCAGCCTCCTCCTCAGAAGTCTAAGTTCATGGGTGATGCCATCGAGTGGAGCCCTTCTAAGTCCAAGCCATCTGCTCCCAAAGAAAGGCAGCGCAAGCCAAGCCTGCAGCCAAGCCCAAGAAAACTGTCGGGAACATTCCACTTCAGAGAAGAAGAAAGATAATGTGCCACCAGCTGAGTCAGATGATGAGGCACCTGTATTGCTGAAACTTCGTCAGAAATTGCCACTTCACAATGATGCTTATCCTCAAGCTGAGAACATGAAGGAAAGAAAGGATAGAGGTCTCAGGCTATGGAGACAAGCTGATCCATATCCTGTGAGGAGAAGAACTGCTGTTGATCCAAGGTTCCACACCAGAGAGCAGCAGGACTTCTATGAGACTGTGCTGATGGACAAGAAGCCCATAGTTGCAGACACTAGATATGTTGACTGGGCATACATTGACAGTGAAGAGCATAGAGACTTCTTTCCACATGTGCATGAGAGCTTCACTGCATGTGGTGTTGCAGATTTTGTTGGTCAAAGTTGATGATTGGAATGATGAAATGATTATGCAATTCTATGCCACGACTCATTTCTATCCGGATGGAAAGATCACATGGATGATGAAGGCCAAAGATTCTCTTCAACTGTTGAAGAATGGGCAGCACTTCTGAATGCTCCAAAGGCAGAGAGAGGATGATGTTGATGTCTATGGTATTCCCAAGAAGAACCATGAATCTATGAAGAATATGTACAACGAGGTACCAGCTAAGGATGTGGAAATCTGGAAGCTCGGCTCGATGTATCATCTCCGAGCAGGTCTACCTACCACAAACACTATTACGAGGCATACCTTGATGCCCAAGTCCGAGATCATCGCATGATCGAGAGGATATTCTATCAACATGCTGCATATACTTGATGAGAAGGCACCTTTCAAGGTGATGGATTTGATAGTTGAGACTATCAAGAGGACTGCAACTGACCAGAAGAGGTCGTGTGGATTTGCCCCGCACATTCAGATGCTTATCAATGCCAAGTTTGGCACGGGCACATATCTGTTGGATAGACCACACTTGCCACTGCAGCCTGAGCTTGAGGACAATGTAGTTGTGATGGATGAGGAGGACCCAACGTCAGTTGAAGGTCAAGCCAAGATTGAAGCTGCCAAGAAAGCTAAAGTCGAGAAGGAAGCAGCAGCAGCAGCTAAACCCAAGAGTGTTGGAGAGCAGCTCCTTGAAGCTACCGGAGGATTGAACAACGCTGCCAGCATTATGCAGTCTCGGGAGAGTCTTGAGAGGATTGTTGAAGACAAGATCCATGCTCGGATGTAAAGTCGATCAAGTGCAAGTAATCACAACAAGCTTGAGGCAGATATCGAGGAAGCAAAGAGGGAGAAGGAAGAGCTCATGCGTGAGATGCAGGATGACCTAGTCCAGGATGATTATGAACAGCCAACTTCGGTTCCCACAAGACCCCGATCAGCTGCTATTCGAAAGGATGACACGGGACTACAACCTCGGCACCTCCCACAGCTCCATCGGTTCCAGCTCCAGCTCCAAAGACCACTCCTCCAGCTCCACAGACATCACCAAGTCTTCGCCGATGCTGCCATCTCAACTCCAACCTCAACCTGCATAGAGCCGCCAGCAGAGTCCCTAGTGACGCTTAGCTCTATACTTTTGAACTTTTGGTAACTTGTTGCCAAAGGGGGAGAAATTGTATAGATCATAGGATCTTCGAGAGAGAGAGTGCTTTGTCTTTGCGCTTTTGCTCTTTCGTTCATTTGCGGTCTTTTTGAGATATTTTTGAGTTTTTCGAGACATTCCGTGTGTTTGATACTACGTTTGCTCTACTTTGATGAGTGCTTGGTCGTACTATGCCTTAATGTGTGCTTAATGCTTATCATATGCTATTCATATCTTGTATGACCATTTACTCATGTCTTGGTGATTGGGTGCATGCTATTCATTCTTATCATTTTGTGTGCTCCACCAAGATGTATGTGACATGGAAGAGTGACCCATGATCCTAATCGATTGTGCATTTGCATTCAAACGCAAATCTTAAATAATGCACAAATTTAGGGGGAGCTCTTACTTATCACATACTTCTCAAAGCGACGATATTATTCATTGATTATATCCTTTGTCGAAGCTTTGATCTATATGTTGTCATCAATTACCAAAAAGGGGGAGATTGAAAGTGCAACTAATCCCCGGGTGGTTTTGGTAATTAATAACAACATATATATCATTGAACTAATAGTTTCTTGAGAATCATTTCAGAAAGTTCAGTGATATGGGTATGGCAAGGACTGAAGAAGTGGACCCCTCAAAATGCTAAGGCAAACATTGGCAAAAGCTCAAGACTCCATTTTTGGTTTAGTGATCTAAGATCACATTGAGTCCATAGGAAAGCCAATACTATTAAAAGGGGATGAGGTTATGTTAATGATCTGGTTGCTGAAGTGCTTAGTGATATATCTCCTAAACTATCAGCAACTCTCACTGCCATATACACTCATAAGTAATCTCGGTCCCACCGATTTCCTAAACTCAGTCACACCGAGATGAACCACCTCAGCCATATAGCCAAACCCTAGAAATTTCGGATTTTCCAATTCTGAACTCGGTCTCACCGAAACTGGTGTTGCCAAGCTTCAGAACATTCATCATCAAATCGGTGTCACCGAGATGATGAAGTTGGTCCCACCGAGATTGGCAAACCCTAGTCTTTACACGAATCGGACTCACCGAGATTGTATTTTCGGTCCCACCGAAAATCCCAACGTTCACATGATTTGAAGTTTCGGTCTCACCGAGTTGTCAACTTGGGTCTGACCGAGATTGGTCAAATGTGTGTAACGGTTGGATTTTGTGTGGAGGCTATAAATACCCTCCACCCCTCTTCATTCGTGGAGAGAGCCATCGAAAGAACTACCACTCCTACCTTACATTTCGAGAAGAAAACTACCTACCCTTGTGTTGAGATCAAGTAGCTCCACTCCCACCATATGAAGCTTGATCTCTAGCCTTCCCAAGTTGCTTTCCACTCAATCCTTTCTTCCACCACAGCCAAATCAGTGAGGAGAGTTGAGTGTTGGGGAGATTATCATTTGAAGCACAAGAGCAAGGAGTTCATCATCATCAACACCATCTATTACCTTTTTGAGGGTGGTGCCTCCTAGATTGGTTAGGTGTCGCTTGGGAGCCTCCGTCGAGATGTGGAGTTGAACCAAGAAGTTTGTAAGGGCAAGGAGATCGCCTACTTCGTGAAGATCTACCCCGAGTAAGGCTAGTCCTCCGTGGGCGTATGCCATGATGGCATAGACAAGGTTGCTTCTTCGTGGACCCTTCGTGGGTGGAGCCCTCCGTGGACTCTCGCAGCCGTTACCCTCCGTGGGTTGAAGTCTCCATCAACGTGGATTGACGATAGCACCACCTATCGGAACCACGAGAAAAAATCTCCGTGTCTCCAAATTGCGTTTGCTCTTCTCCACCTCTCTTTACTACATGTGCAATTTACTTTCCGCTGCATATACTCTAGAATTGCATGTGTAGGGTGATACTTGACTTGATCATTATTGTGAACTTGCCAAAATCTTGTCTTTATCAAAAGGCTGAATTTTTATATTGTCAAGTAGTCTAATCACCCCCCCTCTAGACATACTTTCGATCCTACACCAAGGAGCCCAGGTTTCACAAGAAGACCAGGCACATCAAGCGTCGTTTCAACTCCATCCATGAAAATGTTCAAGATGGAGACATAGAGATTTGCAAAGTACACACGGATCTGAATGTCGCAGATCCGTTGACTAAACCTCTCATGATGAGCAAAACATGATCAACACGTAACTCTATGGGTGTTCGATTCATCACAATGTAACTAGATTGGTGACTCTAGTGCAAGTGGGAGACTGTTGGAAATATGCCCTAGAGGCAATAATAAAAGTATTATTATATTTTCATTGTTCATGATAATTGTCTTTTGTTCATGCTATAACTGTATTATCCAGAAATCGTAATACACGTGTGAATACATAGACCACAATATGTCCCTAGTGAGCCTCTAGTTGACTAGCTCATTGTGATCAACAGATAGTCATGGTTTCCTGACTATGGACATTGGATGTCGTTGATAACGGGATCACATCATTAGGAGAATGATGTGATGGACAAGACCCAATCCTAAGCATAGCATAAAGATCGTGTAGTTCGTCTGCTAGAGCTTGGCCAATGTCAAGTATCTCTTCCTTCGACCATGAGATTGTGTAACTCCCGGATACCGTAGGAGTGCCTTGGGTGTATCAAACGTCATAACGTAACTGGGTGACTATAAAGGTGCATTACAGGTATCTCCAAAAGTGTCTGTTGGGTTGACACGGATCAAGACTGGGATTTGTCACTCCGTATGACGGAGAGGTATCTCTGGGCCCACTCGGTAATGTATCATCATAATGAGCTCAAGGTGACCAAGGTGTTGGCCACGGGATCATGCATTACGGTACGAGTAAAGTGACTTGCCGGTAACGAGACTGAACAAGGTATTGGGATACCAATGATCGAGTCTCGGGCAAGTAATGTACCGATTGACAAAGGGAATTGTATACAGGGTTTGATCGAATCCTCGACATAGTGGTTCAACCGATGAAATCATCGAGGAGCATGTGGGAGCCAACATGGGTATCCAGATCCCACTGTTGGTTATTGCCCGAGAGTCGTCTCGGTCATGTCTGCGTGTCTCCCGAACCCGTGAGGGTCTACACACTAAGGTTCGGTGGCGCTAGGGTTAGTAGGAAGACTAGTATGTGACTACGAATGTTGTTGAGTCCGGATGAGATCCCGGACGTCACGAGGAGTTCCGGAGGTAAAGATTTATATATGGGAAGTTGTTAAAGGACACCGGAAAGTTTGAGGGCATACGGTATTGTACTGGCCACGGAAGGGTTCGAGGGTCCACCGAGGGGCCACCTCCCGGGGGCCACTGGGCTGCGTGGGGAGTTGGCCAGCCTGGTGGGCTTGGCGCACCCCTCCCCGGCCCTTGCGCCTAGGGTTGAGGGGGAACCCTAGAGGGGCGCCTGCTTGGGGGCAAGTCCCCCCCCCTTGGCCGCCGCCCCTCTAGATGGATCTGAAGGGCGGCCCCTTCTCCCTTCCCCTATAAATAGAGGGGTGAGGGAGGCAGCCGCACCAAGCCAAGGCGCAGCCCTCCCTCCCAACACCTCTGCTTTCGTCATTGTTGCGCTCGTGAAGCCCTGCCGAGTCTTGCTTCTCCATCATCCTGCCGTCGTCTTTGCCGGTGGAGTTGTCTTCCTCAACCTCTCCTTCCTCCTTGCTGGATCAAGGCGGAGGAGACGTCACCCGTGCTGTCACGTGTGTTGAGCGCGGAGGTGCTGTCCGTTCAACCTTTGGGTCATCGGTGATTCAATCACGTCGAGTACGACTACATCATCACCTTGCAAGCTTCCGCACGTGATCTACAAGTGGTATGTAGATGCAAACTCTCTCCCGTGACTCGTTGCTTAGATGAACTCATAGATGGATCTTGGTGAAACCGTAGGAAAATTTTTAATTTTCTGCAACGTTTCCCAACAGGTCAAACTTCCCGAAAGGCCACCCATCCTCACACTACTCCAGCCCAAGCACGCTTAACTTCAGAGTTCTATCCAACCCCAGCAACAGCTCACCTCACACGCACTTGTTGATATATCTAGCATATCAATCCTATTATACCTTGTTGATGTCTAGGACTTTGTTCATGTTCATGACTATGATGAAATTTTGAAAAATATTTCAAACTTCCTGGTCATATTACATATCATTTTTTGAAAAAAATTCAAAAAATAATAATTCAAAACCAAATTTTTTTCTGTTACTAGTGGCGCACCACATCCACGGTGCGCCACTAGTAAGTTTGAATTTTTTTGAATTATTTTGCCTCTAGATCTTGAAAGCCCCGTAATTTTTTTCTGTTAGTTTTTTGGGGATTTTGAAAATGTTTAACGGGGTTCCCCCGTTAAATTCGGATGTAACATTTCGAGTAGATGATTTTTCATATAAAAAACTTTTTAATCCGAGTTCGTATGCAAAAGTTATGCCCATTTTACAAATTTCGAGAGAGATTTTGCAAATAAAGTCGAAATTCATATTTGTAAAGTTTCCCAACAACTAGACCACATATCACATGGGAAACTTATTTTCTTTTATTTTTTGACATTTTTATCATTTTCTTTTATTTTTTTTTAAACTGAAAAGGCGGTCCACGGGGGGCATTCGGTGGAATTTTTGGCCCAAGTTAGTAATGGCGCACCGTGGGAGTGGTGCGCCATTACTAGTTCAACTAGTAATGGCGCACCGTGGGAACTAGTAATGGCGCACCACTCCCACGGTGCACCATTACTAGCTTTGAAAAAAAATTTGGAAAAAAAATTGAAAAAAATTACTAGTGGCGCACCGTGGATGTGGTGCGCCATTACTAGTTTTGAAAAAAAAATAAAAAAAAATTGATTTTTTTTTAAAAAACTTACTAATGGCGCACCGTGGATGTGGTGTCCTATTACTAGTTTAACAAGTAATGGCGCACTATCCCCTGGTGCGCCTTTACTAGTTTTGAAAAAAAATTGTACACATGGTGCGCCATTAGTATATAGTAGTGGCGCACCACATGTCTGGTGCGCCATTAGTGTCCATTTCATCTATAGCCCTTTTCCTAGTAGTGTGGTATATGATGAATTGCAGACTGCTGCTGCTGTATGATGAGTTGCTATGAGCTACTGCTGCTGCTATATGATATTTCAGGTGGTGGTGCTATATGATAATAACCAGCCACTTGGACCATCGAATTTCAATAAATAATTGTTCTTCATTTAAATGTGGGTCATGCATTCTTTGTTTAAATTAGGCAATGGGATCTCTATGAAAAACATTGATCAAAGTAGATTGTGCCAAGTAGATGATATCTTTGTATTTGCATTTTGTGTTGTTTTCCCATCATATTAATTACTGCACTGGGTTCAATTTGTGATGCTTGCAAGTCAAATTAACTTCCATATGGGCAGCAAAATGAAAAAAATAGAATGCAATCTAGACTTTCCACTGATCATACCAAAGATAAGCTGAAAACGCAATGAAAAGAACTAGTTGGCTTATTACATGGAGCTTATATTCACAGGTGCTTATTTTCTTAGGATAACTCGTAATAACTGTCCCTAAGAACCTTGGCTAATTGAACTGGCATACAAATAACTGCAATGGAGGAGTGACGTACCATAGCACACTGTATAGGCTCACCGCTGCCTCTCCTTTTTTTTGCGATGTTCCATGAAATTGCGACATACATGTTGTACTTTTTCATTTTGTAACCCTATCTGCAAGTTGACACGGCTAATTTGAGACATCTCTACATGATACTACATTGCATATCCCTTGCGCATATGTAAACCACCAATTAACGATTGTGTGTGTACCATAAACTAGCCATGACTCTGTATGCTGGACTAGCAGGCACTCTAAGGGAGCCTAATGTAGTGCACTAGAATTCCTACATGCCACCTACGATTTTGGGTAATGTACTGCCCCTGTTCCTAAATATATGTCTTTGTAGAGATTCCAGTATGGACCACATACAGATGTATATAGATGCATTTTCGAGTGTAGATTCACTCATTTTGCTCCGTATGTAGCCTATAGTGGAATCTCTAGAAAGACTTATATTTAGGAACGGAGGTACGAGGTAGTATCATGTATGACATCTACATATCTACTTAGCAACCAGTAGTAGAAATCATTGCACAAAGGGATTACTGGTCGAAAATCCTAGCAAAGCACGCTGGCAGGCACAGAACAATACAAGGGAGAGAGACACGCTTACAAGATCATAGCAATGCCTCAGTCCAGGATCTTGGTTGGCCAAGCTGTTAGATCCAGAAGAAACATCGTCCTTGTAGTTTTTGCCAGCTGCATAACAGGTAACAACGACCGGTTAGTATATTTGAAGTACATTGGGCAGGTGATGCTGGACGGGTTTAAAGGTGACAAGTACCTAGGCCGTGGCGGGTTCTTGGCATCTCTCCAGACGGTGGGAATCAGGTTAGAAACGTCAAGGGTGATGACGCTGCGCTGGCTGACGGGGTCCGGTAAGGAGATCTAGAACCTTCAAGTAGGGTGTTTGTGGAGCGGCTCCGGTAGGGTGGACTACGGTGTGGGTGAAGCGGATCTGTGGCCGTGGACAAGGGCGTAGGTGAAGCTGCTCCAGTGGTTGGGTTAAGGATGGTGTCGACGACGCTGATCTGCGGCCGTGGACGGGGCGTCAGAGGCTGCTCCGGTGGTTGGGTTAAGGATGGTGTTGACGACGTGGATCTGCAGCCGTGGATGGGGCGTCAGAAGCTGCTCCAGTGGTTGGGTTAAGGATGGTGTCGACGATGCGGATCTGCGGCCGTGGACGTGGCGTCAGAAGCTGCTCCGGTAGGTTGGATGAGGGTGCGAGGAAGCGGATCTGAGGCCGTGGACTTGTGAGTTGGCAAAGCGGCCCCGGTAGGGTTGAGAATGGTGTCGGCGAAGTGGCTCCGGTAGGGTTGATGATGGTGTCGGCGAGCGGCTCCGGTAGTGTTGAGGAAGGTGTCGGCGAAGCGGCTCCAGTAGGGTTGAGGAAGGTGTCGGCAAAGAGGATCAGAGGCCGTCGACAGGGGCATTAGTGGGGCGGCTCCGGGGTGTGTGGATGAAGCGTCTCTGGTGGGGAGTACGAATGAGCCGCTGCAGATGCGCGACGGTTGACGAGAGTACCGACTAAGAAGATCCGGCGGCGTGGACAAGGCCGGCACTGAATGGGCTATGGTACAGTGTTGGATGAGCAGTCTACTTGTTTCTAGGGGAGGTGGGAGGGGTAGATGCGCCCGCAGAAGTAGATCCGGCAAGGTGGACACCGCTGGCAGTGAATGGGCCATGGTACGCTAGTGGATGAGCAGTCTAGGGTTTCGAGAGGGGAGGGGGGAAGGGCGATGAAGTACGGACGACGTGATGTAAGATGCTCTGGTGCTGTGGAGTTAGTCGTTTTTGCGGGAGGGGGAGAGGAAATGGGGGTGCCGTGTAGTGGGGGGAACCGGAAGTTACCAAAGTAGCCCCGACCTATCATGAAGATGAGGGCGGTATTGTAACTGTTGGTCTCCGTGCACCAAGGACAAAAGGGGGATTTCACATGCTAAAGACTGAGGTGGCAGGAATTTTAGAAGGAGGCGGGAGATTTTGCTGCCCGCGGGATCGTTCGTATCCGGTTTCAACTAATTTTGGACCGTGCTAGCGTGAAGGTCATGCTAGACTATGTACACGGGGCACGCGTTAGCAGTTAATAGCTGGTGTGAAGTCCACACCAGAAAAAAAGACAATAACTCGGGATGATGCACCGATAACTTGGACGTTCACACGGGCGCGGTCAATCATACGGGTGTAGTGGCGCGTTCACAAAAAAAGGGATCAAACGCTCAGCCTATGTATTTCTCGTGTAAATAGATAATTTAGTGCCATTGGTTATTTACTTTAAACATAATGCATTGACGTGTTAGTGTAGAGGCACACAAAAAGAAATGGATATTGTAGTCAGCTACTTAAAAGTGTTACCTCATATTATTACATAGCCTCCATTTCATAAATTGTGTACCCGATGAATTCATATATGAATATTACATAAATTACTTCAAAATAGAAACTTAAATCATTCAAGACTAATGAATTTGAATGCAAGAGTAACAATGGTGCATGTACATGATAGCTACATTGGTTGTTTGAAGAAACATCACTGTAACTTTGGCATGCACAACTGAAAAGGTTTATTTAAATAAAAAATGTGATATGTGAGTGTCCAATCTTTATAGCGTTGAATCGATATTGTACCTTTGGCCACGAGACGAAGTAGATATTGACTTATGTTCAAGCGATGCACGTCCACGATCGCTAGATAGTGATACGTGAATGAATTGTGCAATCTCTCTCACACGCATACATATCTCATTTCCATGTGGGCATCGGAATCACGCACACGCACTTCGTGTATTTCTCTGCCTCCGCCAGGGTTAAAATTGTCTTTCTACCCCGTCCTACAAGTCTCTCACATATAAACACACACGCTCTCTATGTCTAACACGCCCACCCCTTTAATTCCGCCCATCCACAACCACTAATGTCTCAAAGGATAATAATGTCTCTCACACATATGCTATCTACCTATCCATTAATATAGCTAGATATGTGTCACACAAACTCCTTCTCCCTACTAGCAAGATGCCCATGCGTTGCACGGAACATCAAGATGCATTTGTATGAGAAGTGTATCTTGTGGGACAAAAGGATGAACGGCAGAATGCCTTATTTGCAAATGCGGAGAGGGGTGTGGGTATCTTTTCGCAAAATTGCCATAGTTTCCTTCCTATTCGTCAGATATAAATCGGATGGCCTATATTGTAGGATGGCAGGAACACCATCATCACCAACTCTGTTTTTTATAAGAAGTAGAGATATGTGAGTGTCACTGCCCCCCCAAACACACACCCACACACCCACACTTCCCAACACCGAAGGAGTAGGGTGACACCTTGATCTTGATACTAATCTATCGACTGGCTTCTCTCTCAAACATACACACACACTACCCGGCACCGAAGGAGTAGGGTGGCACATCGATCTTGATAATAATCTATCTACTCCTCTTTCAACACACACACACACACACACACACACACACACACACACACACACACACACACACACACACACACACACACACACACACACACACACACACACACACACTCGCTAGTTGTGCCTCTGTGCCTACCGCGCGCACTCGGGATACGTCTTTATCCCCCCCAACAATGACAGCAGAAGGGTGACAACTCGATCTGATCATAATATGTCAATTGGTTTCTCTCTCAAACATTGTGTCTCGGTGCCTCGCTCGGTAGCCCCCTCGATATGTAGACTTCTCGCGCGCGCAAAGTTGTAGTGACGATGACGCTGAACCCAGTGTGCCTTGTTTTTACCGGCCTCATGTGATAGTTTTCACCCTGTTTTCTGTTAATTAACAAGGCAAGCTTTTCTTTGTTACTACTAGTGATTCTGAAATCATTCGGGCAGACATAAAATATATCACTTCAACCCAATTCCGCAACAACTATTTTAAAAGAAATTAGCTAGCTGCCCGTGCGTTGCACGGAACATCAAGATGCATTTGTATGAGTAGTTTATCTTGTGAGAGAAAAGGCTGAACAAGGGAAGGCCTTATTTGCGAACGTGGAGAGATGTGTGGGTATATTTTTGCAAAATTGCCATAGTTTCTTTCCTATCCATTAGATATAAATCCGACGGCCTATATTGTAGGATGTCACGCACACCATCATCACCAACTCTGTTTTCTACTCCCTTCGTCCGAAAATACTTGTCATCAAAATGGATAAAAAGAGATGTATCTAAAACTAAAATACGTCTAGATACATTTCCTTTTATCCATTTTGATGACAAGTATTCGAACGGAGAGTATTATCTTTAGAGATTTCAACAAGTGACCATGACCGGACCTTACCAACATACTCAAAAAAGTAGTCCATAATTTTGATGTTACCCTCTTTTCTTGGCGGTGCAGTGCCATCTGGATACCTCATAAATAAATCAAGGACAAATCTGACCCCTTCCTTAAAAGACATACGGAGCAAAATGTGTGAATCTACACTCTAAAATATGTCTACATACACATCCTTATGCGGTAGTCCATTTGAATTATGAAAAAGACAAATATTTAGGAACGAAATGGAGTATATATAAGAGTAGACATGGAGATATATCTCCAGCATGGTCTACAACAAAAATGTGCTGGGCTGGTTAGCGCCAGATGCTCGCAACGCGATGACATGAGTTCGAATTCTGTCTTTTAACTTTAGATTTTTATATTATATATTACTCTACTTATTTAATATATACTTCTTTCGTTACTGTACTGATAGTGAAACCCACAGAGTACTTAGAATACAAGAGTACTTAGAATACAAGATTAAGGATGGACTTGTTTCTTTTAACTTTCTGCACGAAGCTGTAGCCACCCTGCAAGTCACGTGTACACTGTACATGCAATTAACTTTTTATAGAGGGACAATCATACATGCAATTAACTCAAATGGATTGGATGTCACTCTATTATTTCCAGCATAAAGAGCATCTCCAACGGCAGCCGGCAAATTTCCTCCTGCTTCCTTCCGCGGAGGACGACATCAAACGCCAGCGACATACATTTTTACAAATCTAACCAACCAAATGAATTTCGTCCAAACACGGACTGATTTCATATAAGCATGAAGGATTTCGTATAAAAAGCCGGATCTTCATATAAACATGATGGATTTCATTACATTTACATGAACTAAGAGGTGCCAATCTGGCTCTCTTGTATAATTAATACTCCCTCCATCCAGAAATACTTGTCCTAGAAATGGATGTATCTAGACTTATTTTAGTTCTAAATGGCCGCCCGCGGATCCCTTTGTCTTTCTCATGTCCATCAGACACTTGCGGGGTCGACGAAGGTCCTTGGAAGAGACGAAGCAGCAAAGAAACCACCTGAATCCACGGTCGTCGCCTCGGTGATGGCCTTCATGGGTCCCAAGTGGCGGCGGCCTCCCGTGTTCTACTTCTCCTCAATGATGGCGGCGGACACGGAGAAGCTGGCCACCGACTTGTCGCTCTCCACGCACCCGGCTTCTGTGTCTGCCTGAGGCGCACCCACAGACACGGGAGGCGCGGCCACCGCAGACACTGGTGGCGCGGCACGACGCGGCAGCGACAGTGCCCGTACCAGCGTGCTCACCGTCGTGCCGGCGTGGAGCAACTTGCCACTCCTCATCGAGCTGAACTGGAGCGGCGAGTTGCTGAACCACGCGCCTGCTTGGGGCGGCAACTGGCACCGTCGGGCCAAGCGAGGTTGGTGAAGCACCGAGCGGCCTCGCCCGTATCCGGAGGGCTCGGCGGGCCACCCAGCCGGGTAATATGCCAGAGAATGGCTCATCGGAAGCCATCGGAAGAGTGGAGAAAATGGTGAAGGAGGAGATGGGGGAGCGGCGGAGGGGTGTGATTCTTGCCCGCTGTCTATCTGGCCTCGTGTAAATAGAGGGCAGACGGTAGGAGCTTGGCCGGCGTCTGGCCTCGTTTAAACTGAGGGCGGACGGGAGGATCTCGGCCGGTGTTGCGTTTAATTCCGGCCCACTCATGAACGGACATGTGGCCAGAGTAGGATTCTCGGTTTGCATGCGGGTTTAACAGAGGGGTTTAATGGAGGCGCCGAGCGTGCAGCGGGCGGCACAGTACTATTCGATTTGACAGCAGTAGTGAGCCGTCAAATCACAAAGGCCCTCGCCTCTCGTGAAACCAACTGAGCTAGACTGCCCCGCCCTCTAGCCTTTTAAAAAATGTATACTTTTGTATAGCAGTAGTACCGATGGATTGTGCCATGGAGGAAAACTTGAAATAAAAAAAGGTGGTACATATAGAGAGCGCTAGTCGCCAAATTATGCATATAGTACTATTAAAAAGGCTAGTCACAATAATGGTGTCCAGCACAACCCACCACTCAAATAAAACTAAGCATCCTGGAATTCTTTGACAAAACTAAGCACCCTGAAATTCTTTGACAACTAAACTGCTGGCTATATGATGTTGGCCATATATATTATACGTATATAATGTGAAGAAACGAGTGGTAGTACTATACCAACTACAAGATGAAATGTAAGAAATACTAGTATGTACGTACTGATGAGTTAAAGTAACGAGAAGAAACATAACATAGTTCTGCTGGGGGCTCAGCACAACACACCCCTCAAATTAAATTAAGCACACCTGAAATTAAACTTTGCAACTATTCCAGAGACACTGCATTAGAACCACCATGAGCAACGACACTGCCACCTTACTTGGAGGAGTCCTCATCCATGTCCTCGACTTCGTCCTTGTCCCTCTTCCTCTTGGCCGATACTTCTTTGCTTGAACCGCACACTTGGCTCTTGCTCTTCATCCAGCCCTTATAGATATTGAAACAAAGGTAGCCATCCATTGCAGCATAGTGGATGTGGTCTATATCTAGTACGTTCTGCTGCCATGCATAACGATGAAACGTGTAATGAGGTTTCTCCAGTTTACCGTATGAAGGATGAACCATGGCTCCTGCCAGGGTCAACATTGAAGGCTGACGAGAGGACACCAGCCGATTCTTCTGGAGGTCGAAGGTGTTGCCTACAATGAGGCCTATCTGACCCAAGACTTCTTTGTCGTTACCAAAGTCTACAGTAACGAATTTGACTAGGTTGCTCTCGAGGAAGTCCTTAAAATCCAGGCATTCAACGTCGGCATGGCATATGTGGTAGACCAAGCATAAGTCATGCACGCAAACCTGGATCACGGCGGGCTTCTTCCTCTCTTCGTCGTTTAGATCCTTCTCTCGTCCGAGGACTGTGGTGTACTCAAAATCTAGCCCAGCGACCCGCGCATCATCCGAGTCTTCGAACATGCGTCTGAAGCGAGAAAGGCATCCTTTCACCGTCGCGGAAGAACGGGTGTAGATGACATCAAACTCATCGCCGGTGATGGTTCTAACCTTGTACTCACCGCTGATCATGGAGATTTGGGACGCCATAGATTTGGGATGAGGGTTAGGATTAGTGGAACTGCCGTAATGTGAATGGACGGGACGACTAGGAGCGAACCGCCGTAGTATTGAAGGGCGTGCGGGGGCGAGTAGGAAGCGAACTGCCGCGTCGCGACGGCAGGGTAGTGGCTTCCCATTCTCCCACGATACGGGCTTTCGAGAGCCCTTGGATCTGAGATCGAACAGTTGCATGGCGTGATTCTAGACCTATGGGTGAATATCCTATCCAGGAGGGTTATTCTGCAAATATTCAGCAACTTAGCGTGCGACCGTTTGATCTCAGATCCAAGGGCTGCCAGCAGCCCGTATCATGGTCCTGCCTACCACGACCGTCGCGTCGCTCGCGCGGTGGCGCCGTTGGAGATTTAACATGGTGTGTTAGGCTATCTGATGTTGGCATGTCATACATAGTCATCACTTAGTCACTCATACTACAACAAGGTTAGCTATAAGGTTGGCTATAAGTGTATTTATTTTTTTACTCCTCCCTATCTCTTTCTTCGTACTCCCTCCGTCCCATAATATAAGAATGTTTTTGACACTAGGACACAGGGAGTACTAGTATTTATTGCCTTTGCCAAGGAGTGACCTCTTCCAATGTAATGGTGTTGCTAAGTTTGCTTCATTTAATTAGCTATAGACTCAAAATTGTCTTTTCACCTAGGTACACGCGCTTAGCACCGTTTCTTCCTTGGGTCACCAAACTAGTCTCTCTCTTCTTGATTAACTTGCTACATCAGACTTTATGCCTATGTGGCAAGCTTAGCACCTGTAGGAGCAAGTAAGGCTGCTCGTAATGGGAGTAGTATCATGCATGCCAACTATGCAATCTTGATGAGGCGATGTCGAATTAAATGAACAAAAGAGAGAGTTGAGTATCATAATATGATACTTACTATAGTATCGTATTAAATGATGTGCTACTATGTGTCATGCATGACAATAAATAAACTATCCTATGATACCAACACATGATACTATGCATTACGGATGTAGTATCACACAAAAGTATCATATGCATGATACCAGTATATGATACTCTCCATTACGACCAACCTAAGTACAATAGTGCGCTTTACATGGCATTTTTGCATATGTGGAGGAAATAGATGCAAGGAAAAAGTGGAGAACTAAGCTCTCATGCAAGAGCCAGCCTTTACTACATGGTGGAGCATTGGCACCTGTATGGAGGTGGTCAAGAATCAGGAGACTCACGCCGGTCGTAGCGCCGCAGTTAAAATGATAATTGCAAGTCAAATCATGGGGCCCCACCTGTCCAGCAGTAACTCGATGTCAAATCACACAGCCCTACGTTTGCAGCATCCTACTCCCTCGTCTTCTCGCGTCTCTGTCGAACCGACTAGGCGGAACTGCCCCGCCTCCTACCGCGCAGGAAAAGCCCGCGCAGTATACTCCCTCCATCTAGGTGACCAAGGTGGAGAGGAAAACGAGAGAACTTAATGTTTAGGGAGTATTTGCTAAGGCTAGTTGTAATGGTACCAGCCTTAGCAATTTTGATGAGGTTTCATAGAATTAAATGAAGAAAGAGAGAGAGTTGAGTACTATGTGTCATACATGACATAAATAAAGTACTAATGATACATGGCGCAGGAGTACTAAGTATTATTAATACAGTTTTGCTAGAACTCATCTAGAGATATAATTTGGTCTCATTCATCTTTAATAGCCATTGGATGTGATGCTATAAGATGCGTGTGTGCTGACATGGATTGTATTTGTTCTTGTGCAACAAACTGACCACTGCATGTCATGTTTGATAGTCTCAAGTCATTAAAAGCATACAAGCCCCACGTCTCTTATTGGTTGATTCCTCTATTTATTTCAAAAAATAAGAAACAACGTGAGAGTTAATGCACCATGCCTATGTGTTTACTATTTTGTTTTCATAAGATGACTTAATACTCACCTAGACGGAGGGAGTATTCGATTTGGCAATGGTGGCGCAGATTCCGATCTGGCTTTAATGCGAGCGAGGAGGAGTAGCGCCCCGATATGTTGAGCGGCCAATGCATCTTCCTTCAATTAATGCATGAGGGAAGTAATGGGAGGAGGTCCAGGAAAAGAGGCTGCACGATGTGAATGCAATGCAGTTTGCCCTCATTGCCCTCATATAAAGGCGCCCCTCCATTCCAATGCATCTACCACATCGTCTGCATTAAAGCCGCATCGCCGCCATGGGTCTGGAGTGAGCATTTGCCTAGGCACCTACACTAAGCGCAAAAGAGCTCACTCCAGACCCATGGCGGCGATGCGCGTGAGCGGCCAGTCGCTGCGCCAGATGGTCCACGACGCCGGCCTGCCGCATGGCGCCGAGGATCGTCTCCAGACGGTGTTGGAGACCGGCTGGTGGATGGCTGCCGTCGACGCCAACTACGACTCTCAGTTGGACCAGATGATCGTTGCCACCAGCAACAAGTTCACCGTCCTCAAGAAGCTCGCGGATGGCATCGCCGTACTCCTCCAGCCCGCGCGCCCGGGCTCCTCATTGCCTGCCACCCTAATCGGCCTCCATGGCTGGAACCTCTTTCAAGCACTGGTGGCCCTGCGACTGCCCGCCGACACCATGAAGAATGTCCACCTGGAGGTTGCGCTCGCTGCGACGCGCCTCGCCCTGCAAGAATTCGTCGACCTACACATCCACATGTACGAGCAAATCGTGTACATAGGTATCTACAAGGCCAGTGAGGATGCTACGACGTTGGCCTTCCTCAACCGGCTGGAAGCCTTGGATGCCTTTGCTGAGAAGCACCTCAACATCGCCACAAAAGCCGCCGCTCCTTAGCCGCCGGTCGGTGGCCCGGCGCACTAAGGTGAGGAGGAGTAGGTCGTACATTCATGGATCCATCTTTCTTCTTGCCTTCTGTAACCACCACTGTGATCGCATCATCGTGGCCTTAATTCTTATTGTGTTGTTGCATTCTCGTTCTAGTCAATTGATACGTCTCCGTCATATCTATAATTTTTGATTATTCCATGCCAATATTATTCAACTTTTATATACTTTTGGCAACCTTTTATACTATTTTTTTGGACTAACATATTGATCCGATTGCATGCAGTTCACATGCATTTGCATGTTTTTGTTTCGCAAAACCCAATATCAAACAGTACAACAAACGGGATAAAAATGGACGGAGATTTTTTTTGGAATATTTATGATTTTTGGGAAGTAAAATCAACGCGAAACGGTGTCCAGGGTGGCCACGAGACAGGGGGGCGCGCCCTACCGCCCGGGGCGCGGCCTGGGCTCTCGTGGGCCACCCGTAATGCGGTTGACGCTCTTCTTTTGGCGCAAGAAAGCAAATTTTATGAGAAAGATCCGCGCGAAAGAATCACCCCAATCGGAGTTACGAATCTGCAGATATAAAAGAAACGGTGAAGGGGAAGAAACATAGAACGCAGAAACAGAGAGATAGATCCAATCTCGGAGGGGCTCTCGCCCCTCCCACGCCATGGGAGCCAAGGACCAGAGGGGAAACCCTTCTCCCATCTAGGGAGGAGGTCAAGAAAGAAGAAGAAGAAGAAGGGGGGCTCTCTCCCCCTTGCTTCTGGTGGCGTCGGAACGCCGCCGGGGGCCATCATCATCACCGCGAGCTTCACCAATACCTCCGCCATCTTCACCAACATCTCCATCTCCTTCCCCCATCTATATTCAGTGGTCCACTCTCCCACAACCCGCTGTACCCTCTAGTTGAACATGGTGCTTTATGCTTCATATTATTTCCGAATGATGTGTTACCATCCTATGATGTCTGAGTAGATTTTCGTTGTCCTATCAGTGATTGATGAATTGCTATGATTGGTTTGAGTTGTATGTTTTATTATTGGTGCTGTCCTATTGTGCCCTCCGTGTCGCGCAAGCATGAGGGATTCCCGCTGTAGGGTTTTCAATATGTTTATGATTTGCTTATGGTGGGTTGCATGAGTGACTGAAACACAAACTCGAGTAAGTAGGTTGTTTGCGTATGGGATAAAAGGGGACTTGATGGTTAATGCTATGGTTGGGTTTTACCTTAATGAATCTTTAGTAGTTGCAGATGCTTGCTAGAGTTCCAATCATAAGTGCATAGAATTCCAAGTAAGGGATGATATGTTAGCTTATGCCTCTCCCTCAAATAGAATTGCAATAGTGATTACCGGTCTAGTAACATAGTCAATTGCTTAGGGACAATTTCACAACTCCTACCACCACTTTTCCACACTCACTATATTTACTTTAGTTGCTTCGTTATCTAAACAGCCCCTACTTTTTATTTCCGTGTTCTTTATATTCTTGCAAACCTATCCAGCAACACCTACAAAGTACTTCTAGTTTCATACTTGTTCTAGGTAAAGCGAACGTCAAGCGTGCGTAGAATCGTATCAGTGGCTGATAGGACTTGAGAGAGTATTTGTTCTACCTTTAGCTCCTCGTTGGGTTCGACACTCTTACTTATCGAAAGAGGCTACAGCTACCCTGTATACTTGCGGGTCATCAAGACCTTTTTCTGGCGCTGTTGCCGGGGAGTCATAGCGTGGGGTGAATATTCTCGTGTGTGCTTGTTTGCTTTATCACTAAGTAATTTTTATTTGCAGCTCTTAGTTGTTCTCTATCTTTAGTTATGGATATGGAACGCAAAATACCAAAAAAAATTAGCTGTACTTGCTACTAATAAAGATGGGGTAACTCCTAAAACCCTCGATTCTCATTATGCGAAAGATATTATGTACTACTTTGATAATCCTGAGAAAGCCCCATTCAACTTTATAATGGGAGACATGTTGGATCAACGTGAATACTTTAGGGATTATCGCTCGACACAAAAAGGGAAACTATTATGGGATCAATTTATTATTTTGCGTTGGTATGCTCGTCAACTATGCGTGATGCATGATTATGCTTGTTGCTCTAGGATGAAGGATCCACACCTTCCCTTTTCATGCAAATTCAATGATAATGAAACCTTAGCTTCTTATGCTAATGGTAGATATGATTACTATGATGTGGAACAAATAGAAGAATTTGTTGCTTTTATGGGTGCTTATGAGATTGAATCTATGTTGAAAGCATTTGACGATTTTGATGATTCAGTTTGTAGGCCTGAAAATCTTTCTATACTTAGATATTTCTATGAAAATTATGAATACAATTACTATATTAATGCTTTTATGAAGAATTCTCCACTGTCCAAGAAGAGACTAATATTTTGCAGGAAGGTATGGAAGAAGAAATTGATGAAACTGTGAGCTCATTGGATGAAAAAGATGATGAGGAGAGAGAAGAACAAAAGTAGAAAGAGAGGACTAGCTACCAGTGCCCACCTTCTAATGATAGTAACCCTCCAACTCATACATTATTTAATTCCCCTTCGTGCTTACCGAAGGATGATTGCTATGATGATTGCTATGATCCCTTGAATTTGTTTGAAATATCCCTTTTTGATGATGCTTGCTATGCTTGTGGCCAAGATGCCAATATGAATTATGCTTATGGAGATGAACTTACTATAGTTCCTGATGTTAAACATGAAATTGTTGCTATTGCACCCACGCATGATAGTCCTATTATCCTTTTGAATTCTCCCAACTACACTATATCGGAGAAGTTTGCGCTTAGTAAGGATTATATTGATGGGTTGCCTTTTACCATTGCACATGATGATTTTGATGAACATAATATGCATGTGCTTGCTGCTCCTACTTGCAATTATTATGAGAGAGGAACTATATCTCCACCTCTCTATGTTTCCCATACGATAAAATTGCAAGAAACTGCTTATACTATGCATTGGCCTTTAATTGGTGTGCATGAATTGTTCTTTTATGACATGCCAATGCATAGGAAGAGAGTTAGACTTCGTCATTGCTTGATATATGTTACTTTGTGCTCACTACTAAATTACAAATCATTGTTAATTAAAATTGGCTTTGATATACCTTGGGATCTGGGTGGATCCATTACTTGAGCACTAAATGCCTAGCTTAATGGCTTTAAAGAAAGCGCTGCCAGGGAGACAACCCGGAAGTTTTAGAGAGTCATTTATTTCTGTTGAGTGCTTTAATATAGTTTAAAAACGCAAAAATAAAGAGGGGAACCTAAAAACTTTTCAAAAAGGAAAGTGAAAGTGAGAAAGACAAGCATTGTTGAAGTGGGAGAGCTCCTTGAACTTTGTTCATGCTCACGGAAACTTTGTGAATCTTGATTACAGAAAAATTTCAACAAAAATAATTATCCCCTTGTACAATTCTATTGTATTATAAAATAATGTGCCAAGGTTTGCCTTTAGGATGTTTACAATGCTTGTTTTGTACAGTGCAGGACAGAAACTTTGGCTGTAGTGCGCGATTTTAAATTTTTAACTGGAAAGTCAATTGGTTCTGATTCATTTTGCATTGTCTTTCTATACAAAGTGTTTATTTTTCCTAATTTTGGTATAATTTTTTGGGTACCATAAGTATGGTGGATGTTCAGATTGCTACAGACTATTCTGTTTTTGACAGATTCTGTTTTTGATGCATAGTTTGCTTGTTTTGATGAATCTATCAATTTATATTAGTGGATTAAGCCATGGAAAAGTTATATTACAGTAGAAACAATGAAAAAACAAAATATGAATTGGTTTTATACAGTAAGAGTGGTGATTTGATTTATTATACTAACGGATCTTACCGAGTTTTCTGTTGAAGTTTTGTGTGGATGAAGTGTCTAAACGAGGTCTCGATACGAGGAAAAGGGAGAGGCAAGAGATCAAGCTTGGGGATGCCCGAGGCACTCCAAGTAAATATTCAAGGAGACTCAAGCGTCTAAGCTTGGGGATGCCCCGGAAGGCATCCCCTCTTTCTTCAACAAGTGTCGACATGTTTTCGAATTCGTTTCGTTCATGCATTATGTGCAAGTCTTGGAGCGTCTTTTGCATTTAGTTTTCACTTTTCTTTTATGCACCATGCTGTTATGAGATAGTCCTTGGTTGATTTATAGAATGCTCTTTTCACTTCACTTAAATCTTTTGAGTATGGCTTTATAGAATGCTTCATGTGATTCACTTATGTCATTTGAAGTTTGGATTGCATGTTTCTCTTCATATAGACAACCGCCATTTGTAGAATGCTCTTTTGCTTCACTTATATTTGTTAGAGAATGGGCATATCTTTTGTAGAAAGAATTAAACTCTCTTGCTTCACTTATATCAATTTAGAGAGATGACAGGAATTGGTCATTCACATTGTTAGTCATAAAATCCTACATAAACTTATAGATCGCTGAATATGATATGTTTGATTTCTTGCAATAGTTTTGCGATATAAAGTTGTGATATTAGATTCATGCTAGAGGGTGGTTGTGGATTGTAGAGACACTTGTGTTGAGGTTTGCAAGTCCCGTAGCATGCACGTATGGCAACCGTTGTGTGAAAAATTTGAAGCATGGGGTGTTTCTTTGATTGTCTTCCTTATGAGTGGAGCCGGGGACGAGCGATGGTCTTTTCCTACCAATCTATCCCCCTAGGGGCATGCGTAGTAGTACTTTGCTTCGAGGGCTAATAAACTTTTGCAATAAGTATATGAGTTCTTTATGACTAATGTGAGTCCATGGTTATACGCACTTTTACCTTTCCATCATTGCTAGCCTCTTCGGTACCGTGCATTGCCCTTTCTCACCTCGAGAGTCGGTGCAAACTTCGCCGGTGCATCCAAACCCCGTGATATGATAAGCTCTATCACACATAAGCCTCATTATATGTTCCTCAAAACAGCCACCATACCTACCTATTATGGCATTTCCATAGCCATTCCGAGATATATTGCCATGCAACTTCCATCATCATCATATACATGACTTGAGCATTTATTGTCATATTGCTTTGCATGATCGTAAGATAGCTAGCATGATGTTTTCATGCCTTGTCCATTTCTTGATGTCATTGCTACGCTAGATCATTGCACATCCCGGTACACCGCCGGAAGCATTCATATAGAGTCATATCTTTGTTCTAGTATCGAGTTGTAATATTGAGTTGTAAGTAAATAAAAGTGTGATGATCATCACTATAGAGCATTGCCCATGAAAAAAAAACAAAAAAAAGGAAAAGCCAAAGAAGCCTAAATAAAAAATGGGGCCAAAGAAGCCCATCGAAAAAAAGAAAAAAAATAAAAAAGAAAAGAAAAGAAAAGGGGCAATGCTACTATCCTTTTTCCACACTTGTGCTTCAAAGTAGCACCATGTTCTTCATATAGATTGTCTCCTATGTTGTCACTTTCATATACTAGTGGGAATTTTCATTATAGAACTTGGCTTGTATATTCCAACGATGGGCTTCCTCAAATGCCCTAGGTCTTCATGAGCAAGCAAGTTGGATGCACGCCCACTTAGTTTCTTTTGTTGAGCTTTCATACATATAGCTCTTAGTGCATCCATTGCATGGCAATCCCTACTCCTCGCATTGACATCAATTGATGGGCATCTCCATAGCCCATTGATTAGCCGCGTCGATGTGAGACTTTCTCCCTTTTTGTCTTCGCCACATAACCTCCATCATTATATTCTATTCCACCTATAGTGCTATATCCATGGCTTGTGCTCATGTATTGCGTGAGGGTTGAAAAAGCTGAAGCGCGTTAAAAAGTATGAGCCAATTGCTCGGCTCGTCATCGGGGTTTTGTACGATGGGAGCATTTTTGTGTGACAAAAATGAAGCATGGCCAAACTATATGATTTTGTAGGGATAAGCTTGCTTTGGCCTTGTTGTTTTGAAAAGACATGATTGCTTTATTAGTACGCTCAAAGTATTATTGTTTTTTATGTCAAACGATAGACTATTGCTTTGAATCACTCATGTCTTAATATTCATGCCATGATTAGATATATGATCAAGATTATGCTAGGTAGCATTCCACATCAAAAATTATATTTTTTATCATTTACCTACTCGAGGACGAGCAGGAATTAAGCTTGGGGATGTTGATACGTCTCCGTCGTATCTATAGTTTTTGATTGTTCCATGCCAATATTATTCAACTTTTATATACTTTTGGCAACTTTTTATACTATTTTTTGGGACTAACATATTGATCCGATTGCCAAAGCGGTTCATATACATTGCATGTTTTTGTTTCATGAAACCCAATATCAAACAGAGTCCAAACGGGATAAAAACGGATGGAGATTTTTTTTGGAATATTTATGATTTTTGGGAAGTAAAATCAACGCGAAACAGTGTTCGGGGTGGCCACAAGACAGGGGGCGCGCCCTCCCCCCTGGGCGCGGCCTTGGCTCTCGTGGGCCACCCGTAAGGCGGTTGACGCTCTTATTTCGGCTCAAGAAAGTTAATTTTAAGAGAAAGATCTGGGCGAAAGATTCACCCCAATTGGAGTTACGGATTTCCAGATATAAAAGAAACGGTGAAGGGGAAGAAACAAAGAACGCAGAAACAAAGAGATAGATCCAATCTTGGAGGGTCTCTCGCCCCTCCCATGCCATGGGAGCCAAGGACCCGAGAAGAAACCCTTCTCCCATCTAGGGAGGAGGTCAAGGAAGAAGAAGAAGAAGGGGGGCTCTCTCCCCCTTGCTTCCGGTGGCACCGGAACACCGCCGGGGGCCATCATCATCACCGCGATCTTCACCAACACCTCCGCCATCTTCACTAACATCTCCATCACCTTCTCCCATCTATATTCAGTGGTCCACTCTCCCGCAACCCGCTGTACCCTCTACTTGAACATGGTGCTTTATGCTTCATATTATTTCCCAATGATGTGTTGCCATCCTATGATGTCTGAGTAGATTTTCGTTGTCCTATCAGTGATTGATGAATTGCTATGATTGGTTTGAGTTGCATGATTTATTATTGGTGCTGTCCTATTGTGCCTTCCGTGTCGCGCAAGCGTGAGGGATTCCCACTGTAGGGTTTGCAATATGTTTATGATTTGCTTATGGTGGGTTGCGTGAGTGACTGAAACACAAACCCGAGTAAGTAGGTTGTTTGCGTATGGGATAAAAGGGGACTTGATGCTTAATACTATGGTTGGGTTTTACCTTAATGAATCTTTAGTAGTTGCGGATGCTTGCTAGAGTTCCAATCATAAGTGCATAGAATTCCAATTAAGGGATGATATGTTAGCTTATGCCTCTCCCTCAAATAGAATTGCAATTGTGATTACCGGTCTAGTAACATAGTCAATTGCTTAGGGACAATTTTACAACTCCTACCACCACTTTTCCACACTCGCTATATTTACTTTAGTTGCTTCTTTATCTAAACATCCCCTACTTTTTATTTCCATGTTCTTTATATTCTTGCAAACCTATCTAACAACACCTACAAAGTACTTCTAGTTTCATACTTGTTCTAGGTAAAGCGAACGTCAAGCGTGCGTAGAATTGTATCAGTGGCCGATAGGACTTGAGAGATTATTTGTTCTACCTTTAGCTCCTAGTTGGGTTCGACACTCTTACTTATCGAAAGAGGCTACAACTATCCCGTATACTTGCGGGTCATCATCAATACCGACATGTGAGATCCCTTTGCTTAATTATATGCATCACTGTAGCTAGTACTCCATCCGTCAATTTATAAGTTGTGCTTACCTTTTCCATCAACTTCGTGCAACGCGCGGGCATCTTGCTAGAAACACTAGAATATGTCTATATAATCCGTATGTGATAGTCCATTTGAAATATCAAAAAGACAAATATTTATGTACGGAGGGAGTAATATATTAGGAGTATATCAAAACAATAGTGATTTCTTTCAAGTTTGTGAACAAATACTACTATTCTACTACTTTGGATCCGTCGCAACGCACGGGCACATTGCTAGTAAAAGGAAAAGGCCTGCCGCGTTCGCGTCGCACCCCCAGACGCCCAGGAATCGGGAGTACTCCACGGCCCGTCCGACACGACACATAGCTTAGGGAAGGCGTGTTGCCTAGCATTTTCACTTTCATGTGGGACCGCTGTTGAGCAAACCGACACCCCGCCCGCCGCCGGGTTGGAAAACAGAAATGAGGGGAAGATCTAGTTGTAGCACGGAAGCCAAGAAATTTGGTGTCAGATGGGGCTCGTTGATAGAGTAGGAGCATTCTGTACTAGTACTACTCCTACTAGTACCAAGTTTGTACTCCTAACTATATTACTAGTACTACCACTATACAACTAGTAGGTACGTGCACGGCACAACATCGTAGGAACAAAAAACAGGAAGATCTTGTGTTCGGGTGATTTATCTTTTTTTCAATCAACGTAGTATGAATAATATGATGTGGGGGGCACCCATGAAGCTTATGTGGCTTGGTTGCATGGCTACGAAAGGTTAGAGAAAAATAAATAGATAATGTGTTTAGAGTGCACTCCACTAAATAGATATACTTTGGATCCATTGCAACGGACCGGCACATCTATGTCTATACCCCCTATATAGTGTGTGAAAAAACTTTGAAAGTTGGTCATTGGATGAAGCCAATCTGACGGTACAAAGATGGCAAATCCGAGCACTACTGGCCGTTGGATATCATCCACCAGATTCGGCCACATGTATAATCTAGAAGACTCCATGGTTGAACTTAGGGGTTGTTTGGATTGTGACTATCTTTGCCATATATTGCCACATGATTTTTTCCACACTTGCCTTAGTTGAGTTGCTCAAATTGTTAGCCACACTTTGGCTTGCCTAAGGGAACCTTGCCACACTTTTTATGTCTATGACATGTGGGGCTCACTGCTCATAAAGAAAATCCTTGCCTTAGGTGTGGCTAGAACCAAACACCTACCTAACTTGGTCAAACTTGCCTAAGGTTAGGTATGGCAAAGTGTGGCAAGGTGTGGCTAGGAAACAAACAACCCCTTAATTCATAACTAACTTTGCCACAACTAAGCTTAGGCAAAGTTATTAGTTCTTCAAAATGAGAGCCACAAGTTGGCAAGCCTAAGGGAATCTTGCCACATTTTGTGTGTGTATGTCATGTGGGGCCTTAGTGTGGCTTGCCTAAGGTGTGGCTTGAACCAAACACTCACCTAAGTTAATAAAACTTGCCTAACCATACATTCCACTAGATTTTGCCACATGTTAGAATCCAGAAAAATCCACATGTAGAAGCATAATGCACAAACCACCAGAATCTCATGCGTGCAATGCACGTGTACGTTACTAGTACTAGTTGGTAATAGTAAGAAACAAATTCCAGTTTTGGCACGAGCTCGTACTGCGGGAGCACCACAAGGCCTACCGCAGGAGTTACATTTCCCTCTTGGGGCGCACGGGACCGAACTTCAGTGGCTTAGTGCCCGGCCTATGAGTCAATGACATGCGACCTTAAGTGTGGCTGGCCCACCTGTCAGCGAAGGAAAGGCAGGGCAAAGGAGTGATAGCCACGTCAGAGGATCCATGTCCACGTCGGGGGACATCGTGCCGTGGGTTGGAGCGGCGTCGTGGGAATTGCGTGTGGGTGTGGCAGTGGTAGAAACAAGAAACGTGATGGTCGCCGTAGTTCAACTTCCATGGACAAGCTGTCATGTCTGCTGACACATGTATATCAAAACTAGACTGTTTATATTTCAAGCCCGTGAACAAGTATTATTCTGCTACTTTGGATCCATTGCAACGCACGGGCCAGCACATTGGTAGTAGTAGTGTCCATCTCTATCTCTAGAGGCCTTCCCTCGTTCATCCTTTTCTCTCACAAGATAAACTACTCATACAAATGCATCTTGATGTTCCGTGGAACGCACGAGGATGTTTCCTTGGGGGTCTCTCTAGCGCGGCGTGGCCGTAGTTGCAAGTTGACGCCCCTTGAGATGCCGACATTGAGGGGCCCTCGGATTTCCTCCGATGAGCCGGTAAGATGAGTTTGATTACGTAGTAAATGCATTCTAAAGACTACTTCTGTGTCCATTTGCCCACTGTTTCACAGGTTAGGCTCGGTGCGAGTGGAGATTGGCTTGCATATGTACGGGAGGGTACCAACATCAATTTGCACAACATTTACGACGGTGACACCGTTCCCGTAGAACCTTTGTCCAGCATTGGGACCAGCCATGCAATGGGCCACCGCATGAATTGGTACGATGGAACCACAGTGATATTGAATAAGATAGCACGAACCTTGCACATGGCTGTAACGCCCCGGATTCGTTGCGCCAGGTGTCCGCCAGTTATTGCCGTCATTGCCATGTCATTTGCTTGCGTGTTGCATTTTATCATGTCATCATGTGCATTTCATTTTGCATACGTGTTCGTCTCATGCATCCGAGCAGTTTCCCCGTTGTCCGTTTCGCGATCCGGCACTCCTATGTCCCCCGGCGTCCCCCTTTTGTCTCTTGTTGTGAGCGGGTGTTAAACTTTCTCAGAATGGCCCGAGGTTTGCCAAGAGGCCGTGGTATAGCACTGGTAGACCGCCTGTCAAGTTTTGTGCCATTTGGAGTCCGTTTGATACTACAACAGTTAACCGGGTAACCGCAAAAGCCCCTTCTCTTTGCAGCCCAACACCCCTTCCAAAGTGGCCCAAAACCCAGCAAACTCTCCTCCATGCTCTCGGTCGTTCGATCACGATCGTGTGGGCGAAAACCGCTCCTCATTTGGACTCCCCTAGCTCCCTCTACCTATAAAAACACCCTTCCCCCGAAATCCCGGATCATTTCCTACCTAACCCTAGCCCGCTCCTCTCCATGATCGAACACGTCCGGGCGGAGGCAGACGCGTCCGCCCGCCGCCGCCCGGCGAATCGGGAAACGCCACGTGGCCGCTCCGCCGCCCGCGCCGCCCGGCCTGCGAGCCAGCGGAGGCCCGCCGCCCACGCCCGCCGCCGCCGCTTCGCCGCGTGTCTGTGCCCGACCCGCTTCGTCGCCGGCCTCCGCCGCACCGGACCTCCTCCGCCGCCTCCGCCCGCGCCCGCCGTCCACCGCCGCCTCGCCGTCCGGCCGTCCAGCGGCCGCGCGCCGTGCCGCCCGCCCGCCTCCTCCACGCGCCGCCCGGCGAGCCGCGCCGCCCTCCCGGTCGAACGCGCCACCCTCCCGCCCGTGCCGGCCTCTCCTCCGCCCTCTCCGGCCATCCTCCTCTCCGTCCTCTCCGGCAACGCGTCGGCGTCCGTGCGGCCGGACCCGGATCAGATTCGATCTGGACAGGTTGACCTCTCCTCCCCCGAAATTTCGCCTAAGTCCCTGAGTTTTGCATATAATCATGCCATGTTCATCGCATTGTATCTCTGCATCCGTAGATCCATTTTGTGCGTGTAATATGTCAAATTGTTCGCCTCGATGAGTACTTCATTTCATTCCATTGCATCATGTTCATTTGAGTTCATCTTGATGCCTGAATCATTGTTGCTAGAGTGCATATTCTTTGTTAACTTTCTTTGGCGATATAACTTGCTCATTTGTCATTTTGCCATGATTGATGTGTGCATCCTATGAGGTTGATGTCTACATATGTTTTGATCTATGCCATGCCATCTTTCGGAGGTGCTATCCATGTATTTTTGTGATTGGTGTCTTTGAGTGCATCGAGCTTGCTAAGTAGGGTACTTGCATTTGCTGATTTGATCCTGATTCTGCTGCTGTTATTTTTATGCCATGTAAACTTGATGCTACAGAGAGATACATGCATATTTTGAGATACTTAAGTAAGGATGTTTTGTACATATGGTTATGAGCTATGCATCCATGCCCCTGGTTGCATTTATAGCTTGCTGTAGATTGTTCATATCATGCTCCAAACTTGCTAAGTGATGTTGCTGTCAGCCTGTTAACATGAAGTTCAATGTTTCCATGGTTGTTGTAGTTGATCCATGCACCCTATGAACTTGCTCTTGATATGCTTTGCTTCATAAACATGTCTTCTTACTGTTGGTTGCCTTGCCATGCCATGTATTGCTCTATGGTGAGTGGTTCAAGCTCACCAACATGCCTACTTATTGTTGTTCCTGCCATGTATGCATCTGTCATATAACTTGCCATGTTTACATGGGTGCCATCATATTTTCTGATCCTTTTTGGCTCTTGGTCAGTAAGGGACTTTTGTTCTATGAAATTAGTAGATTCATTCCATGCCTTTGTTTGCCATGATAATCTTCTGTAACATGTTGCTTGATAGCTCTAAACATTGCAACCTGATGTTATTTCTGCTAATGACTGAAACTGTTATTATATGCAATCTTTCCATGTGTGTTTGAGCATGTTCTAGTGATTTCTGGAGATAGCTCAGTGTTCATGTTTTGTTATGCTTTACCTGTACTTCATGCCCACGCCTTTTGTTATTATGTTGAGATGCTGTAGGATGTTGTTTTGATGCTTGCAATATGCCTAGTTGCTGTTTTGGACAGATTGTTGTTATGCCTTGTATAGAGTGTATGTGTTGCACCGTTGCTCCGTTTTGGGTGTGCTCTATATAAAACTTGCTTGTTTTTGCATGTAGCTTCATATTATCATGTTGCATCCTTGTTTTGAGGTGTTTGCTTGATGTTTGGGTGCATTTTGCATCAATGCCATGCTTAACTTGTTTTGCTCTTATCTTCTAGGCCGTAGCTCCGAATTAAATGAACTTTATATGTAACTTGACTAGAATCTCATGTAGATCATCTTGGTGCATCTTAATTTGATGTTTAACAACTTGAACATAAGGTTTATTCAGATCTGGACCAATTTCAAAATTTGCATGAGGACTTACCGGAATTGTTATATGTTGCTTCCGGCCTCATTTAAACTTTGCTTTGATGTGTTGCTCTTGTTTGCATCGTCTCTTGCCATGAGTAGCTTCATGTAGCCTTGTCATGTATCATGCTTGGTTGTGCATCATGCCTTGTTCATGTGTGGTGTGTTTACCATGTTGTGTGCTTCTTTTTGATAGTTCCTGTTTCGTTGCGATCATGAGGATTCGTTCGTCTACGCTTGGTTCGTCTTCGTGGCTTCATCCGTTTGTCTTCTTCATGGACTCGTTCTTCTTCCTTGCGGGATTTCAGGCAAGGTGACCATTTCCCTGGATCTCACTACTATCATTGCTATGCTAGTTGCTTCGTTCTATCGCTTTGCTGCGTTACCTATCATTTGCTCATCAAGCCTCCCAAATTGCCATGAACCTCTAACCTTTGACACCCTTCCTAGCAAACCATTGATTGGCTATGTTACCGCTTTGCTCAGCCCCTCTTATAGCGTTGCTAGCTGCAGATGAAGTTGAAGATTGCTCCATGGTGGACAGGATTTTGGTTGGGATATCACAATATCTCTTATATTATTAATGCATCTATATACTTGGTAAAGGGTGGAAGACTCGGCCTTTTGCCTGGTGTTTTGTTCCACTCTTGCCACCCTAGTTTCCGTCATACCGGTGTTATGTTCCTGGATTTTGCGTTCCTTACGCAGTCGGGTGATTTATGGGACCCCCTTGACAGTTCGCTTTGAATAAAACTCCTCCAGCAAGGCCCAACCTTGGTTTTACCATTTGCCTCACCACCACCTACTTTTCCCTTGGGAGTCGCTCTATCGAGGGTCATCTTTATTTAGCCCCCCCGGGCCAGTGCTTGTCTAAGTGTGGTCCGAACCAGAGCCACTTGCAGCGCCACCTCGGGGAAACTTGAGGGTTGGTTTTAGTTGTACGTAGTGTTCATCCGGTGTTGCCCTGAGAACGAGATATGTGCAGCTCCTATCGGGATTGTCGGCGCATCGGGCGGTCTTGCTGGTCTTGTTTTACCATTGTCAAAATGTCTTATAAACCGGGATTCCGAGTCTGATCAGGTCTTCCTGGGAGAAGGTTTATCCTTCGTTGATCGCGAGAGCTTATCATGGGCTAAGTTGGGACACCCCTGCAGGGTATAATCTTTTGAAAGCCGTGCCTGCGGTTATTGGCAAATGGGAATTTTTTAATGTCTGGTTGTAGATAACTTGACACCAGATCCGAATTAAAACGCATCAACCGTGTGTGTAGCCGTGATGGTCTCTTCTCGGCGGAGTCCAGGAAGTGAACACGGTTTCTGGGTTATGTTTGACGTAAGTAGGTGTTCAGGATCACCTCTTGATCATTGCTAGCTTCACGACCGTTCCGCTTGCTCTCTTCCCGCTCTTATTTGCGAATGTTAGCCACCATATATGCTTAGCAGCTGCTGCAACCTCACCACTTTACCCCTTCCTTTCCCATTAAGCTTTGCTTGTCTTGATACCCTTGGTAATGGGATTGCTGAGTCCTCGTGGCTCACATATTCCTACAACAACGATTCTGCAGTACAGGTTTATCACGATGATCATGGCGAGGCGATGCTTGCTTATGCGTTGAGTTCTATACGCTTCTTCTTCGATCAGGGGATAGGTTCCAGGTCGGCAGCCTGTGATAGCAGGGTGGATATTGTTTAAGTTTCTGTTTATGATTCATCCGTAGTCGGATGTTGTTCTTGTATGTTGTATTGTTGTATTCGTGTGGCATTGTATGCCTTTTGTATGTATCCCCATGTATTATGTAATGTTGATGTAATGATATCCACCTTGCAAAAGTGTTCAATTATGCGGGTCTATCCTTGGTGGGACCTTCGAGTTCCTCTTGGATAGGGTCGCATATTGGGCGTGACAAGTTGGTATCAGAGCCTCGACCGACCTTAGGAGCCCCCTTGATTGATCGTTTAGTTTGGCCGTTGTTCAGTCTAGAAGAAAACTGTTTTCGGAGTCTAGTTATATCGGAGAGTAGGAATTCTTTTTACTCCTCAGCCCCTTCGTCACTCTGGTAAGGAATCTTGACGTAGGTGTCTTGAACTACTCCTCTTCCCCTTCAAATTTTCTTTAGGTTCACGCAGTTGGTTTTCCGATTGTTGTTCCTCAGCTCTTTGCTTTCGGTGCATATCTCGTCAAAGTGATTCGAGCCTCTCCGTTTTTGCAAGTTCAATCCTCAGTTGTTTTCTTTTCCCACTCGCCTACCCTTCTTCCTGTCGGAACCGGAGTCCGTAATCAAGTATCCATCCTACTCGTGCGAAGTCTTTGCCTTCTTTCCTCAATGATTTTACACTAGTAGAAAAAGGGTCAAACGTGCAGCACATTAGTGCCGGTTTGTATTGGAGCCGGCACTAATGTATACATTAGTGCCGGTTCGAATGGATTCGCATTAATGCCGGTTCGTGTTGAACCTTTAGTACCGTTCGTGCGCGAACCGGTACTAAAGGGTGATGGCAGGTGGCGTCGGGCGGGGCCCCACGATCATCTTTAGTACCGGTTAGTGGCACGAACCGTACTAAGATTAGACTTTAGTGCCGGTTAGTGCCACGAACCGGTACTAAAATGTCGACCTATAGTGCGGTTAGTGCCACAAACCAGCACTATAGGGCAATTTCGCATCCGATGGGAAAATGTAAACGGCTATAACTTTTGCATACGATGTCGGAAAAAGCGTATAATATATCAAAAATTCAGCACGAAAATCCGCATCCGATGGAGACAGCCTACGGCCTATTTGGAATTATTTAGAATCCTCAAATTCCAAAAGGAAAAAAAATATGGTCAAATAATTTCAGTTTTTTAAAAAATTTGGTTAAATCTGGTCAAACTACTTATTCAAGAAGTATTAATGTTACTACATAATTATTCAAGAATATTAGTGTTACTAAATAATTATTTCAATTTTTTGAATTTTGGTCAAGTCTGGTCAAACTATGGTCAAACTTATTCTAGAAATATTAGCGTTACTAAATAATTACTGTTTTTTAGAATAATAGTTTCAAACTCAAACGGTGAAATGTGTGACTTCATGCTCAAGCTAAACTCCTAAGGGTTAATAGGATTAACATCTTAGTATTGTCAGGAAAACAACAAGTGCAGACTCGGAAACGAAGGAGAATAGAACCCGAAAGTTAAGCGTGCTCGGGCTAGAGTAGTGAGAGGGATGGGTGACCGGTCGGGAAGTTAGATGATTTGGAATGAGTGATCCACACTTGAGCAATTAAGAGGGGTGATTAGAGACTAAATCATCAAATAATTCAGAAAAATTAAAAATCGAAAAAAAAAATCAAAATTTTTTTCCAAAATTTTCAAAAAAAAAATTAAAAAAAAAAACCTTTAGTGCCGGTTGGTAACACGAACCGGTACTAAAGGTCCCCCATACCGGGGCGCGAGCTCACGCCACGTGGTGGCACTTTTAGCGCCGGTTCGTGCCAAACCGGTACTAAAGGGGGGGGGGCCTTTAGTGACGACCTTTTAGTGCCGGTTATGTAACCGGCACTAAAGGCCCTTACGAACCGGCGCTAAAGCTCCATTTTCTACTAGTATTAACCGGTGTTTTCTCTTCAAGATATTCGTCGATTTCCCCTTCCAATTTCCTGTGTTTTTCCCGGCCTCCCACCTTTTTCTTCCCGGAGTTTGAGTCTCTTTCGACCATCAATTTCATTCGTGCGGAGCTTCTGCAGTCTTTCGTCAATTATCTCAACCGGTGAATTCTCGTCTCGGTGGTCATTCTTCAGCTCTTTTCTCCTTCGGTGGATTCAATTCTAGTTTTACGGTAGTGATTATAATCTTTCCCTCGGCTCAAATGTTTTCCCCTTGCTCGTTCGCCTCTAGACATTTAATCATTCCGGAGTTCGGAAGACATCTCAGGAGATTTGTCTGTGTTCGAATTAATTCGAGGTTGCCACCTCATTCAAATATTTCAATTGTTCCGGTGCATCATCTATCTGTTCAACAATCCTTTCCAACGGTGTTTTCTTTTAGTGGGCCCTCACCCACAGGTCTTTTCCCAGGATCTTACCTGACTCTTCTAATTCTCCAGGAGTATTCTCAAATTCTTTTCAAATGTGATGTAAGAATGGATCCCATCAGTCACATGCCTTCTCCAAGATCAATTTCAAATCATTTTCATTGTTGACTCAACCCCCTTCACTTTTCATTTCCCCGGAGTATCTCAATTATTTCGGTGGTGTTTCTCGTCGCCATTTGAAGACCAAAGAAGAGTTTTTCCTCTAAATCTTGCCCGTTCTCTCGAAGATTCGTGGTTCTAGTTTCTTGTTATCCTCTTCTAATTATTCCATTTGTTTTTTTCTTAACCATCCGGAGTATTTCAGGAGTTGATTTCTGTTTCGTTTCACCGGAGGCCATCATTCTAGCTATCGTTACCCAATTATCCCGGTGCTTCGTTCAAGTGTTCTTTAATCAGCTCATGATCTCTTTGTTCTTTTACATCTAAATCCCCTCAAGCATATTTGTCTTCTAATTCTTCCCGGTGATTCATTCTCTTTCATCAGTCATTTTCGAATTCTAACGGTGGTTCATTTAGATCCTTTTTCCTTCGTCATCATATTAATCCATTCGTTCTTTCAATCCCACCGGTGGTTCATGAAGATTTTCTCAAGTTTTGTGCTATACTCTCCATAATCCTTTTCAAGAAGAATAAGTAGTATGTAAAATCCATTGCTCGTCATCAATTTAATTTGATGAAGGATAAGCATACAATAAATCTTATTCTTATTTCACCCAAGTGAGTAATCCTTTCCTTCGGAGTTTGTTCTTGATGAATAAATTCTAGTTTCAAGTGTTTTCATCTATTCTTTTCCGGAGTTCAATTTTCCTCGGCCATTTTGTCGGAACCTCCATCTAAATCATCGCAACGCTCATCTATTATTTCATCCTTCATTTTATCTCGTCACCCTTTTGTCTACGGAGTTCCCCATGGTGGTTCTTCATGATTTAATTCATTCTTCAAGAGTTCATCAAGTATCTTTCCATCCTCTCAAGCTCGTGTTCCATTCTTCCACGTTCAACCGGAGTGCTTTCAGAGTCTCTCGTGATTCCGTGAGCTTTGATTCTCGTCATTCTTGTCATTCCTCTCTTCTTCTCGAGTGCTCTCGATTCTTTGCATCTTCTCTTGAGTTCTTGTTTCACCTCATCCCTTTTCTTTTCCTTCTCGGTCCTAAGATCTCGGGACGAGATCTCTTGTCAGTGGAGGAGTGTTGTAACGCCCTGGATTCGTTACGCCAGGTGTCCGCCAGCTATTGCCATCGTTGCCATGTCATTTGCTTGCGTGTTGCATTTTATCATGTCATCATGTGCATTTCATTTTGCATACGAGTTCGTCCCATGCATCCGAGCAGTTTCCCCGTTGTCCGTTTCACGATCCGGCACTCCTATGTCCCCCGGCGTCCCCCTTTTGTCTCTTGTTGTGAGCGGGTGTTAAACTTTCTCAGAATGGCCCGAGGTTTGCCAAGCGGCCTTGGTATAGCACCGGTAGACCGCCTATCAAGTTTCGTCCCATTTGGAGTCCGTTTGATACTCCAACGGTTAACCGGGTAACCGCAAAAGCCCCTTCTCTTTGAAGCCCAACACCCCTTCCAAAGTGGCCCAAAACCCAGCAAACTCCCCTCCATGCTCTCGGTCGTTCGATCACGATCGTGTGGGCGAAAACCAAAAACCCTCTTATAGAGTTGCTAGCTGCAGGTGAAGTTGAAGATTGCTCCATGGTGGACAGGATTTTGGTTGGGATATCACAATATCTCTTATATTATTAATGCATCTATATACTTGGTAAAGGGTGGAAGACTTGGCCTTTTGCCTGGTGTTTTGTTCCACTCTTACCACACTAGTTTCCGTCATACCGGTGTTATGTTCCCGGATTTTGCGTTCCTTACGCGGTCGGGTGATTTATGGGACCCCCTTGACAGTTTGCTTTGAATAAAACTCCTCCAGCAAGGCCCAACCTTGGTTTTACCATTTGCCTCACCACCACCTACTTTTCCCTTGGGAGTCGCTCTCTCGAGGTCATCTTTATTAGCCCCGGGCGGTGCTTGTCTAAGTGTTGGTCGAACCGAGCCACTTGCAGCCCCACCTCGGGGAAACTTGAGGGTTGGTTTTAGTTGTACGTAGTGTTCATCCGGTGTTGCCCTGAGAACGAGATATGTGCAGCTCCTATCGGGATTGTCGATGCATCGGGCGGTCTTGCTGGTCTTGTTTTACCATTGTCAAAATGTCTTGTAAACCGGGATTCCGAGTCTGATCGGGTCTTCCTGGGAGAAGGTTTATCCTTCGTTGATCGCGAGAGCTTATCATGGGCTAAGTTGGGACACCCCTGCAGGGTATAATCTTTCGAAAGCCGTGCCTGCGGTTATTGGCAGATGGGAATTTGTTAATGTCCGGTTGTAGATAACTTGACACGAGATCCGAATTAAAACGCATCAACCGTGTGTGTAGCCGTGATGGTCTCTTCTCGGCGGAGTCCGGGAAGTGAACACGGTTTCTGGGTTATGTTTGACGTAAGTAGGTGTTCAGGATCACCTCTTGATTATTGCTAGCTTCATGACCGTTCCGCTTGCTCTCTTCCCGCTCTTATTTGCGAATGTTAGCCACCATATATGCTTAGCCGCTGCTGCAACCTCACCACTTTACCCCTTCCTTTCCCATTAAGCTTTGCTAGTCTTGATACCCATGGTAATGGGATTGCTGAGTCCTCGTGGCTCCTGATTACTACAACAACGATTGCGGTACAGGTTTATCACGATGATCATGGCCGAGAGCGATGCTTGCTTGCGTTGAGTTCTTCTTACGCTTCTTCTTGATCGGGGATAGGTTCGGTCGGCAGCTTTGGATCGCGAGGTGGATATTGTTTGAGTTTCATTTTATGATTCATCCGTAGTCGGATGTTGTTCTTGTATGTTGTATTGTTGTATTAGTGTGGCATTGTATGCCTTTTGTATGTATCCCCATGTATTATGTAATGTTGATGTAATGATATCCACCTTGCAAAAGCGTTCCAATATGCGGGTCTATCCTTGGTGGGACCTTCGAGTTCCTTTTGGATAGGGTCGCATATTGGGCGTGACAATGGCGGTCAAAGGCGGACCATCCTGTCTGCGGCCGATTTGTTGCCGTACAAGTAGGAAGACGTTGTGCTCCTTTCTAACCTCATCTTCGCGGTGACAAACCAGGGGACTTATTTTGTATGGGACACATCCTACGATATACTCCCTCTCTCCCAGTTTATTTGTTTTGAATCTTTTCGTTTTATAAGTTTCAAATTCAAATTTTGAGCTCCCCATCACATGTTGAGATTACAATGTCCATTAAATCGTTGCGTGCATGTATAGTACAGAAACAAATCTCGAGTTTGGCACAAGTTCGTGCTGCGGGAGCATCACAAACCCTGGCGCAGGAGTTACATTTCCCTCTCAGGGCCGTCGGGACTGAGCTTCAGCGCCTTTGAGTCAATAACATGTGGACCCGATAGGTGACTGGTCCACATGTAATGCTCCTGAAGGCAGAGGGGCAGTGGGGCCAAGAGGGGTGAGCCGCAGGTCGGGGGACGTGTGGTGTCATGGGTTCGAGCAGCATCGTGGGAGTCGCGTGTGGCTGTGGTAGAAACTTGATGCTCGCCGCATTTTAGGTGGCCCACATGTCATGCACACAAAGGCACAGGGCGGTGCGGTCGGGAGGGGTGAGGCGCACGTCGGGGGGCGTGGTGCCGTGGGTTGGACAGGCGTCGTGGGAATCGCAAGATGAAACGTGATGGTCGTCGTAGTTGAACTTCCATGGACAAGCTGTCATGTCTATGGACACATGCACTGCATACCGATCACTGGAAGGAGTAGCAGAGAAAGCTATATATGTGGATAAATAGTTCCTTATAGTCAAGCGGACCCACGCTACTACTCTGTTCCAAAGACATGCACACCATCGAAATAGTCCATCTATATGAATATACACCGAGAGGGAATATATTTTTTTACAAGAGAGGAAATAGTTCATCCATCCATAATGCCCTCCTGCTGGTGCATCCTTTTCTTCTTCTTCTTCTTCTTCTTCTTCTTCTTCTTCTTCTACTTGTTCTCATTCTCCATGGGAGACGGCTTCGCAACAAGCTCTTTGGACCTTGCAGCTATCTCAAAACTCACAGGGCATCGAGGGCAGCATATTTTCTCCGCTCATACGTCAAGGGATAATTCTCCCATCCAGGCGACCTTAATGCCACCGTCTCGTCACCCTTCTGAAGATTTGTACCGAGCACAAATTTTGCTACGTCGAATAGGGATGGTGTCCGAGGGAGTTCTAGATTAGGGGGTGTCCGGATAGCCGAACTATCACCTTTGGCTGGACTCCTGGACTATGAAGATACAAGATTGAAGACTTCGTCCCGTGTCCGGATGGGACTTTCCTTGGCGTGGAAGGCAAGCTTGGCGATACGAATATGTAGATATCCTACCATTGTAATCGACTCTGTGTAACCCTAACCCTCTTTGGTGCCTATATAAACTGGAGGGTTTTAGTCCATAGGACGAACAACAATCATACCATAGGCTAGCTTCTAGGGTTTAGCCTCTCTGATCTCGTGGTAGATCTACTCTTGTACTACCCATATCATCAATATTAATCAAGCAGGAGTAGGGTTTTACCTCCATCGAGAGGGCCCCAACCTGGGTAAAAACATAGTGTCCCTTGTCTCTTGTTACCATCCGCCTAGACGCACAGTTCGGGACCCCCTACCCGAGATCCGCCGGTTTTGAGACCGACATTGGTGCTTTCACTGAGAGTTCCTCTGTGTCGTCATCCTTAGGCCCGATTGCTCCTCCGATCATCAACAACAAATCGGCCCAGGGTGAGACTTTTCTCCCCGGACAGATCTTTGTATTCGGCTGCTTTGCATTGCGGGCCAATTAAGCAGCCATTTGGAGCAGTTAAGCTCGCCCGCCATCGAGCCAGATTTGGAAGTTTGAACTATACGACTAACATCCGCGGAGACTTGATCTTCGACGGGTTCAAGCCACAGCCGAGCGCGCCGCACTGTCACGATGGGCACGATCTAGCTCTGCCGCCGGACAGTGCCCTGGAGGCCGCACAAGTGTCCGCTCCGACCCTTAGCTCGGAGCCGACTGCGCCGACCGAGGACGGGTGGCTGGACACCTCCATGGGGGCTGCTATCTCTACGGCGATTGCGCCGAACACCAACCCTGTCCTTTGCGAAGCTCATAACTCCAAGGTGCCGGACTCCTCTCAGGACTTAGAACCTTCCGCGCCCCGGCCGATCGAATCCGATTGGGCGTCGATCCTGGAGTTCACCACCGCGGACATCTTTCTGCACTCGCCCTTTGGCGACATCTTGAATTCACTAAAGTCTCTCTTTATCAGGAGAGCCCCAGCCGGATTATGGTCAGCAAGGTTGGGATGCGGACGACGAAGATATTCAAAGCCCACCCACCACCCACTTTGAAGCCACTGTCAAAAGTTTAAACAACGTGCTCGACTTCGACTCCGAAGACATTGACGGTATGGACGACGATGCAGGAGATAAGCATGAACCAGCACCTATAAGGCACTGGACAACCACCTCATCTCACAATGTATACATGGTGGACACACCTAAAGGAAGCGACGACGAGGAACAACGGGACGCCACGAGGGATCATTCCCTCGAAAAGCAGTCAAAACGGTGACGTAAGCGCCGTTCAAAATCCCGCCTCGACAAAGAGAGCAGCCATGCAGACCCAGCCATAGAGCAGGGCGAAGTGGTGGACGACGAACATGCCATCGTGCAACCGTCCGAATAGGACAACCTAGATAAACAATCCGTCCCCGGCAAAGATAAAAGTCCGGACGATCTAACACCGGACAAGCTACTGGAGCAGAAGAACCTTCACAAAAGGCTCGTCGCCACCGCGCGTAGCCTGAAAAAGCAGAAGCGGAAGCTCAAAACAGCGGAGGAGGCGCTCCGAATCAGATGGAGCAAACCACTCAACACCGCAGACAAATACGGCGATAGTCGCCGAATGAAGAGCTACCCGAAGAGAAAACTACTGCCCGAATTTGATGAGGAGGCCGTAGAGCCCCCGCAATCAAAAAGCAGAGAGACCACCCGGTCGGATAGACGACCCCATGGTAAACATAGAACAGCAAACGGCGCCGCACACAAGCCGGCACGCGATCCGCATACAGATTCGCATCAAAGAGATGGCCCAGTTAGATCTATCTACGGGCCAAGAAAGAAAGCTCTAGTAAGCAATGCAACACATCAAGTATCCGAATGCTACGGTACACCTAAATATAGAGGTGTCGCACACCCCCTATGTTTTACCGATGAGGTTCTGGATTATGAATTCCCAGCAGGATTCAAACCCGTAAACATAGAGTCATACGACGGAACAACAGACCCCGGAGTCTGGATTGAGGATTACATCCTCCACATACACATGGCTAGATGAGATGACCTCCACGCCATAAAATACTTACCCCTCAAGCTCAAAGGGCCAGCCCGGCATTGGCTCAAAAGCCTCCCCAAAAACACCATTGGAAGTTGGGAAGAGCTCGAGGACGCTTTTCGGGCAAATTTTCAAGGGACCTATGTCCAACCTCCGGACACAGACTATTTAAGTCACATAACTCAACAACCCGGAGAGTCAGCCCGAAAATTCTGGAAAAAATTCCTTACTAAAAAGAACCAAATAGTCGACTGTCCGGACGCCGAAGCCTTAGCAGCTTTCAAACACAACGTCCGAGACGAATGGCTTGCCAGACACCTCGGCCAAGAAAAGCCAAGAACAATGGCCGTATTAACAAGCCTCATGATCCGCTTTTGTGCGGGAGAGGATAGCTGGCTGGCAAGATGCAGTACTAGCGACCCAAGTACATCCGATGTCAGGGATGGAAACGGGAAACCGCGACGCAGCAAGGACCAGCGCCGGACCAAGGGAAACAGCCGAAGAGCACGGCCGTCAATGCCGGATTCAAAAGCTCTTGACAGAATCATAAATAATTTCCCCTTAAAGATAACAGGGACGAGCTATCTAACTTAAACATAATCTTGGACAAGATATGCCAAATCCATAGTACTCCCGGGAAGCCTGCAAACCATACCCACAGAGATTGTTGGGTCTTCAAGCAGTCCGGCAAACTCAACGTCGAACACAAGGGGCTTGACACACCAAGCGAGGACGATGATGAACCCCACAAGTAGAGCACCGGAATACAACAGGATTTCCCGCAAGAAGTCAAAGTAGTAAACTCACTTCACGTGACAAAAGGGAAAAATAGAGCGGTACCCATAGAGGTACGTGCCACACAGCCTCTCCCAGAGGAGTCCCGCAACTGGTTGTTCAAACCAATCGCCTTCGACCATCAGGATTACTCTAGAAGTATCCGGAATGCAGGATGGACTGCCTTGATCTTAGATCCGATAATTGACGGACTCCAATTCACACAAGTCCTCATGAACGGCAGCAGTGATCTAAACCTACTATACCAGGACACAATCCGCAAAATGGGGATAGACCCAACCAAAATTTGCCATAGCAACACTTCCTTTCAAGGGGTAATGCCAGGCCCATGTGCCCATTGTACGGGCTCTCTACTGCTAGAAGTTATGTTCGGCTCACCCGATAACTTCCGCCGCGAAAAGTTAACCTTCCACCTCGCCCCATTTACAAGTAGCTATCAAGCACTACTGGGACGCGAAGCTTTCGCCCGCTTTAACGCAATACCGCATTATGCATCCCTTACACGTAAAATGCCTGGTCCATGATGTGTCATCTCCTTAAATGGAAATATCGAGTGTTCCTCGAGCGCGAAAGATTGTGTGGCTGCCTTGACAGCCACACACTAAAACAGCTTCACTAAGCAAAGCACCTAAGTAGGTCGTTCGGACCCCGGACACGGTTAGACGAGTCCGGCGTAAACATACAAGGGGCTCCGCGCATGTACAACAAGAGACAATAAAGCTCAATTTTATTCATTCTTTTAATTGTACTTTGTTTTTTTTAACGTACATTTTCGGACGACCTTTTTCAACTAAGTTCCTCTCTTTTCCAGATGAACACCGTGCTACACCCGTCCAGGATACGACACAACGGAGACACAGGCACAGACGTGCAGTAGGGACCCGTGACAAGGATTCTTTTCAGATTAAGACCCTGCGTAAACCTTTTTTACTGTCTCTTGTTGATACACATCCCCTGGTTTCTTGCTATAACCAAGGAGGAGGCTGACGTTTTGGCATGGGCCACGTCAAAATTTTTCACGTACCTGGACACCTGGGGCTTATTACCATGGGTATTGTTCGGCCCGTTTTCATAAAGACCGAATACCTTAGGGAGTGTTCGGCATCTCGAGTTAGGCCTTATATGCATCAGCTCTGAGTCATGTCTTTGGTCAAATATTGGGTTTGCCCGGCTCCTGTGTTTTGCTGCCTTACGTTCCGCTCTATCGGCTAAGGAGGCAACAGGAGAACTACTGCGATTGTGCCCAGTTCGGCCAGGCGAGCACCTCAGTAGAGAAAACCAAAAACTGACTGTCATGATATAGCGTGAGACTGGTCAGCCACTTGATGACCCGCCAGAATCTATAGGATTCCTCCGCATTGACGAAGGACCGTTACCCGGTCAGGCACATACGCTCCCCAAATTCGGGTGAGCGCGGTGCCCCTAGGGGCTATGTCGTAGCCCCACTGTCAAACTCCTATGGCTAAGTGAAAGTGATAAAGCATTATAGTCTGGTTGCCTAGTTTGCTGCGCTACCACCTCCTTTATAGGACCAAGACGTTGGATCAAGTGTGAAAATCGCCTTTTAAAAACACCCCGCATTATATGCGTGGGGCTTGAAAGCCGAACTGCCATCTTTCAAAGTTATATATACATATACACTAGCGGCCGCACAGGAGGTATTTTAATTCTTGAAAGGCACAAGTATAAAAAGCTCTTATATTGTTTCACAATAATACATGTTATTCGAACATAATATCCTTCGAGCACTGCGTCTCTATTAAACGAGCGCCCTGCAGAACTTCCCAAAAATAGTGCTTGACAGGTACTCGACTTCTGTCTCAATCTCGGGATGCAATATCGGTGGCCTTCATCTCCGCTCAGTATGTCTTGACACGGGCAAGAGCCATCCACGCACCCTCTGTGCATGCTGACCTCCTCATTGCATTGATATGCGGCACCGCACCAAGGAACTGCTGCACCAAGCCAAAATAACTCTTAGGCTCGGGCCTTCCCAGGCACAAAAGACTCACGGCATCCTTCATGGCAAGTCCGGATAACCTATTCAGCTCCGCCCATTCAGCCAAGCGATCGGTTAATGGAAGTGGGCGCTCTGGATTCTGGAACTGCGACCAAAAAACCTTTTCCATTTCGTGATCCTTTTGATCTCAGAAGTGTTCGGCCACGTCCGTGGCACTTGCCGCCAAGTCCAGATAAGCATCCTCCAAACTCCACAGCCGGTCCAACTGAGCACATTTAGGATCCACGAATTTCCTCCGCAGCAGAAAGTGCTTTCCAGCCACGATATCTCCGGCCTGACGCAGCTCCTCGTTCATAGCTCTCATCGCAGAGCGAGCATCCTTGGCCTCGGTAGTGGCCTTCTTCAGGTCCTCTTGCACCGCTCGATCTTCTTTTTCAAGAAGCTTATAGCGGTCGGCAGCATTCTTCAACTTCACGGCCATCTTAGCCACTTCCTTCTTGCTTCGGCAGTGAGCAGCCTGTTCGGCTTTTAGCTCTTCGCCCGCCTTTAAGGCAGCCGCATCACTCTTTCTGGCCTGTTCCCTGGCCCGGGCGAGCTTCGCCCGTAGGTTCTCCATGGCAGCGGCACCATCTGCATCAAGCATACATGTTGTAAGGCACGGGCATCAAGCTCCCCTACCAGGTGTCCGCGGAGAAATTGCATACCTTGCGAGTCGTCAAGTCGCTTATTGACAAGCGCGATGTCGGCATCAGCCACGTCAAGTTGCCGCTTTTGTTCGGCAAATTCACCAGTCCGGCTAGCCACCGGACCCTTCGCCACCTACATCGGAAGGGCAACACATTATACCTGGGATTATGATCCTCGGCGCACTATCATTTTTGACAACACACCGAGCCTCAGGGGCTACTATCTACACAGGGCGCATTTTTTTATGCGGAACTGTCAAAGGGTACATCATCTTGCGTACCTCAAAGCCTGTTAGTAAACTTCTGATGGCTTCGTGCAATCCGCTCTCAGCGGATGAAATCCTTTCAATCACCGTACCCATTAACGCATGGTGATCTTCTGAGATAGATGCTCGCCCGAGCAGATCCTTCAGCTCCTCCGACCGTACACCAGGTGGTGCCGGACTCGTCCGATGGCCTTTTTCGAAGGCCGGACGCGGAGGGCTTTGAGGGGACATACGACTGTGAAACCCTCCGCGACGACACCTCAGTGTTGCCCGCCTCGCAAGATGGTACGTCAGGGGGAGGCGCTTCGCTCTCTATCATCTCCGGACGAAGGTCCCCCGAAGATGAGCTCTGCTGAGAAGGGCTGAGATCCAAACTGCAAGGTAAAATTTCGGTTATCTTCATCAGAAATAGGGCAGGGATATCCTTTATTTTAAAATAAACTCCCCTTTTTACTTACGGCTCGTTGGAGGGTTGATCCCCTTGAGGGCATAATGCGGCCGAGGCATCTCTTGGTGCAGGACCCTCTGACGAAGATTTCTTCCCCCGCTTTGAGACCATGGTCTCTGGGTCTTCAGAGGCTGTCCTCTTCTTCCCTTGGATGGAGGGATTCTCGATCCCTCCTCTCCTGACAGCCTCCTTCGCAGAGGCGGTAGCTTCCTTGTTCCCCCCTTCACCCTCTTCTGAAGGCGCAACCTCCAGCATCCTAGTTAACACGAGATCCGGCGTGGTCTCAGGGAGGGGGGCGGACACCTGATTAACTTTGCTTTCGCTATCCACTCCTGTTCAAGGAACAACTCTTTTAAAGGGCATAATTCGTAATAAATACGGGATAGTGTGTTTGGATACAGGGCTACTTACTTGAGTATCCGGGCGATTGCAGCTCAGACCTGCGTCCTCGGTCAAGTCCGGACACATCGCTTGTGATCCGAAGAGAAGCTTGTACATCTCCATGGGCGTCATGCCCATAAAATGCTGGAGAGCTCGTGGTCCCTCCAGGTTAAATTCCCACAGGCGGAGGGGGCGATGTTTGCAGGGCAGGATGCGACGAATCAGCATGACCTGCGCTACTACGACTAGAGTGATCTCCCTTTCTAGGAAGTCTCGAATGCGGCCCTGCAACAAGGGCACGTCCTTGGACGACCCCCAGTCAAGTCCTTTATTAACCCATGACGCGAGCCGTGGTGGAGGACCCGAGCAAAAGGCAGTTGGCGCCACCCATTTGGTGCCCCTGGGAACTGTGATATAAAACCACTCTTGTTTCCATAGGCCGAGCTCCTCTTGAAAAAGGCCCTCGGGCCACGGAGCATCAGCATTCTTGTTTATAACAGCCCCTCTGAGGGAGTTCTGGATTATGGGGTGTCCGGATAGCCGAACTATCACCTTTGGCCGGACTCCTGGATTATGAAGACACAAGATTGAAGACTTCGTCCCGTGTCCAGATGGGCCTTTCCTTGGCGTGGAAGGCAAGCTTGGCGATACGGATATGTAGATCTCCTACCATTGTAACCGACTCTGTGTAACCCTAACCCTCTTCAGTGCCTATATAAACCGGAGGGTTTTAGTCCATAGGATGAACAACAATCATACCGTAGGCTATCTTCTAGGGTTTAGCCTCTCTGATCTCGTGGTAGATCTACTCTTGTACTACCCATATCATCAATGTTAATCAAGTAGGAGTAGGGTTTTACCTCCATCGATAGGGCCCGAAACTGGGTAAAAACATCGTGTCCCTTGTCTCCTGTTACCATCTGCCAAGACGCACAATTCGGGACCCCCTACCCGAGATCCGCCGGTTTTGACACCGACATTGGTGCTTTCATTGAGAGTTCCTCGTGCGTTGCCGCCATCGGGAAGGATGCCTCATCCGTCTTTAAAAACGGCATTTGTTGCTAAAGGAGCTTTGGCTATCGGCCAAACTCTTCGGCTAGGCGGTTTCCTTATGACCGCCTGTCCGGCCACCGCGCCAACGATGACTTCTCGGGTCATCGAAAGCAATCTCACGTTAGCTCGGAACTTGCCGAGCAGTTAGATCCGATGGAGCTCTCTTCCGTAAACGATCTCTCGGATCGCATCGCCGCCCTGGGAGTCGCTACAGACTACGATCAGATTGGGCCTAAAATCGATCTGAGAGAGATCAATTCTCCCCTGGTTACCCACCACGTTACCGTGGTTGAGGAGCAATACGACGACCCTTCCTCTATTTTAAGGACAAGCTATGTCCGGATTCCCGATCCCTCCATGCCGGTTCCCGCGGAGGGGAGGACATAACTCAAGCCCTAAACCTAAAGTCAGGCAGCAGGCTAGATGCATTGGACAACATCCAAGAACCCAAGCTTCCGAGTTCGGAAACTTCTTGGCCCCTGAGCTTGAGATTGGACGGGGTTTCGGATTTAATTCCACCAGCCCACCCAAACATAAGCGATCTATCCCAAATCCGACAAGAGCCCGCAGAAACAATACACCATTACTGGGCCAGATTCCTCCTGGTTATGAACAGGATAAAGGACTGCCGGGAGGAGGACGCGATTACATTCTGCCGCAATAATTGCACGGACAAGGGAATCATCAACGCCGTAAGTCGTCGTGAAATTACACACTTCGCTGACTTGGCGTCCATAGTACGAAAGTACTGTGAGATGGAAAGTGCCTGGAAAACTGAAATCAATTTTTGGGACAATCCGGCCCTGAATACAACCCCAGTCCGAAATAAAAGGGTGCATCATCGCCAGGCACCTGGGTTAAATACCAAAAAGCAAAAACCCTCTATAGGGCATGGAACCATACTGGAGGGATGGCTCAATGAACCCTGCAAAATTCATAGTACAGAGGGCGCCACTCCAACTCATAGCCTTAGAGCATGTTGGATACTACGGCAGGTGGCCAAAAGTGGTGAAGAGCTTCTAGCTCCAGAGCATCAGCCCAAGGATACCAGTACGTTATTAACAGTCTTCGAGATGTTTGCATCAAATAATATGCGGAAACGAACACTCCGCAGCCTTGTCGAAGTCTACCAAGTAGCAATAATAAACCCACGGAGTGACACGACTATTACCTTTAATGCCAGTGACGAACCTAAATTCCGAACAGCCCGAGCACCAGCCGCACTGGTCCTCAGCCCAATAGTGGACGACTTTCGCCTCACAAAGGTACTCATGGACATTCCTAGCCTACCTAACCAGGCAGGAACTTCCCAAGGACCAAAACGAGGCTCGCTGCATAGTGCGGCGATCTAAAGCCTATAAGGTCCATGAGGGAGAGCTTTACAAGAAAAGCACAACTGGAGTCCTTCAAAGGTGTATCTCCGAAGAGCAAGGGCGGAACCTTCTGGCTGAAATTCATGCCGAACCCGGCGGGCACCACGCCGTAGTCCGGGCCCTTGTAGGCAAGGCCTTCCGTACAGGATTTTATTGGCCGACGGCCGGCGGATCTTTCGGGACTTAGTCAACGATCGTCGGTTGCCAGCTCTTTGCTAATCAAAGCCACATGCCACCCACCGCCCTCAAAACTATACCCATCACCTGGCCCTTCACAGTCTGGGGGCTTGACATGGTTGGACCCCTTAAAGGAGGAACCCACAAGCAAAACTACCTACTAGTCATGGTGGATAAATTCACCAAATGGATAGAGGCCAAACCTGTTAAGATGGCCGAATCTGGACCAGTGATAGACTTCATATCAGGGGTCGTACACCATTACGGTGTCCCCCATAGCATCATCACTAATAACGACACGAACTTCACGGCCGACGAGGTCAAACTCTGGTGCATAAACATGGGCATTAAACTCGACCATGCTTCAGTCTATCACCCTCAAACTAACAGTCAAGTCGAGCGAGCAAATGGTCTAATTATGAGCGGCATCAAACCCAGATTAGTGCGGTCCCTCAAGGAATCTAACATGCACTGGGTAGAGGAGCTTGACTCCGTACTCTGGGGACTGCGGACCACTCCAAATTGCACCACCGGATTTACACCATTCTTTATGGTATACGGCGCAGAGGCAGTTCTGCCCTATGACATAATTCATGACTCACCTCGCGTGCGCATGTACGAAGAAAGAGAAGCCGAGCTTGATCGGCAGGACAGTTTGGACGAATTGGGAGAGGAGCGGGACGTGGCAAAAGCCTGTTCCGCATTTTATCAACAACAAGCTCGAAGATATCAAAGCAGAGAAGTATGGGCCAAAACTTACAACATTGGCGAGTTAGTTCTACGCCTGTCGGATAAGAAAAAGGACAAACTCAAGCCCAAATGGAAGGTCCCTTTATAATCGACCAAGTCCTGACCGGTGGTGCGTACCGTCTGCGAGATGCATCGGATAACCGACTCGAGCCGAACCCATGGAACGCAACCCGTCTCCGAAGATTCTACGCCTAGCGCCGGATTCTGAGTTCGTCTCGTTCCCCCGTCTATATTTTACATATTAGCTGTCTTCTATTTCTCTCCTTCTCCCTCCTTTTCTATTGCAGCCTTTGAAAGCTTGTTCGCGCATCGTTACAGAACAGTTGGCGCTATCCGCTCATTATACTGGGGCTTCTTTAGCGAAGCTTATTTATCTGAGCTTCATGCCCAACACATGTGTCACACTTCGCATGTACCTTTTATTCACCATTATATTCATCGATATGACTTAAGTTTTGGCCAAGCTGGGTTGCTGGCTCTGTGCTTACCCCTCGTTCCCGATTGTTGGCTAGGTGGTAAAGGAGCACCTCTGCGATTATTCTTGCGGGTCAGCGGATGTGTACCTCGGTAGGTGAAGCCGAAAGCTAAGCGTTCTTAAGAGAATATTGATTGGTGAACTAAAGACAATTTTTACCTATTTATTTATCTGCCCCGGATGTTTTTCTGCTATTTTCGCAGTCGGACATGCACTTTAGGGCATGCCTCCCGAGAAAGGAACCCCTAACGGAACTATTCTCCTGGAAGATGTTTCTTACTAACCATGTAATATAACATAACTAGTTGGGCACTTATCCGATAAAGCACTAATGACCCCTACGCCTGGTCTCCACGCATGCCCCGGTTCTTACATAACCGTGAGGGTATTCGGACACACTCCGGACTATTGGGTCCCAAGGTTGAAGCAAAAAGGTCCGCTATGACAAATGATCTACAATCCGGCTAGAAGGCATCTTACATGTCATCTTTAATTACATAGTCAATCCGACTGATTGTATTCCTCTTCAATGCCATCTAATAGGCCATCTAGTTTACAGGCCTGCTAGGAATAGTTTGCGGCCAACTCTACTTGGCCGTACACTAAGCTCACAGGGATCTCCTTCCCATCGGGCCCCGTAGGTCGGACCTCGGCCATGTGGTTTGGGTCAGCCTTCGTATACCGCATCTTCACCATGGCCCAGGCTTCCCTGGCGCCCTGACGGCAGGCCGATATCTTCCATAATCAGAAGCGCCGCCGCGCTCCCTGAAGCCTCTCTACAAGCTCTCCAAGGCCTTCGGGCGGGGAGAGAGATGGCCACAAAGCCTGGGCGACACCTTTCCACCTGTCGAACTCGTTCATGCAGTTGTAAGAGCTCGGGAAGAAGGTCACCCGTAGAACCAGGCATTTCCTCTGCAGGACGGCCTGTGAGCATACCTACAGATATAATTCTATTAGTCGACTTCCTCACCGAACTTTTTTTTTCAAAAGTTTGTTTAAGCACTTACTAAAAATGTCGCGTCGAAGCCGCCGATTCTCCTTCACGGAGTCAGATAGCTGGGCACGAACATCCTTTAGTTCCTCACCCAGTCGGGTGTTGGCATCTTGGAGATTATTTTTCTCTTGCCTCACCCTTGGAAGCACATTCTCGCCGGCCTTTAACCGACGCATGAGATGTTGCTTCTCCGGATCTATCCTGGTGTCATCTGCAATATTATTGTCAGACCTCTACACACGCCGCACTTCACAAGTTACTTATCTTTTGAAGCATATATTACCAGAGGGGGTCTCTTTGGCTTCCCCCGCTGTGGCTAGTGCGGCCTCAAGTTGGGCCTTGCACTCCTCCAGCTCTTGGGACAGTTGGGTATTCTTTTCTGTAAGACCCAGCATAATAAATGATCCTTAAATCAGTTATTCTAACTATTTCAAGTCTCGGGCGCTACTGGCATATATAAGCACAAATTTTCTCACCCGTATGTCTTTTACATCTTTGCTCAGTAGCTCTGCTAGACCATTTTGGCGGCACCGAGGTGCGCATCTCCAATTAAAGGCATCCAATGCCTATGGGGAGAAACAGCGTCCACGAAGAACTGTCGGCGATGCACATGATTCATGGCACTCTCCTCCTCGGAATTGGTGGCAGATAACCTGTCGGTATCCTCTGTCGGAGGAGCATCCGATGCATGCCTCGTGTTCGCCTCCGCTTCTAGACCCAGCTTTGGAGCCTGGCGAGCGGAGGATTGATTGGCAACCTCTCCGGATCTGATCCGTGGCGCTCTTTCTGAAAAAGCACGAGCGTCAGTATGTCTCCCAAGAATAAATCCTAAGAGTAAGGTGGCATCCCATACCGTTGCGCCGGAGTTTCAATCCAGACCACACTTCTTTTTAGCCTGCTGGGCCGTGCTGCCCCATGTTGGCTAGCCGCCGCGGGCTCGGCCTTCCGCCTCAAGGGCGCCCCCTGCGAAAAGTCATCGGTGTACGGTGATCAAAAATAAGCACGGATGGGTCATTTACAAAGTATTGGGACTTTGATCTCAATTACCTGTGAGGCTGGAAGTATTCCAGGGTAATCAGCCGTAATGGTGACCAAGGCATTATCAATGCTCAGTCGGTGAAATACCCCATCAATCAGCTCCACTGATATGTCCGGATCCTCTTGGGAGGTCGGATTGAGGAACCGTTCCGGATCCTCGGGTTGTGGAGGCGGGCTGTTTATGTCCTTTATGTCCTGGCGCAGTTCCTACGCCGAAATCACAAAATGAGATACTTGGCTAAGGGAGTATGGATCAGATAGGCAAAAATAAATGTCCACTTACCCAGCTTGGAGGATTGTACATAGAAAATCCGTCCTGTGGATTGACGCGGAGAAATTGCTCCTCTTCTCCCTTGTACAACGCGAACAAGATCTTCGTCAAATCGGCGACCGATCCAGTCCCTTTACGGCTCCAGCGGGTGGCATCATCCTCCCGTTGAAATCCCACATGGGGTGGCCTCTATACTGGAGCGGCTGCACCCCCCGCATAATGCATGTGGCCATGACCCCGATCATGGTCAGTCCGGAATGAGCCAACAACCTTATCCGACTCATCAAGTAAAGGACGTCCCTGACATTTTCCTTCTGAGGGCCACGTGGATGCCAGCTTAGGCGTTTCTTCAAAGGAGCATTATTGAACTCAGGGAGGCCGATCCAAACAGGGTCCGGCAGGGGACATCTTCTATATAAAACCACTCCGAAGGCCAGTCTTCGGATGCCTTCTTCAGGGTTCCGGATAGATATCTGGTCCCCGCGATGCGCCATAGTTCGGCTCCGCCCACTTGATATATTGACCCCTCTTGAGAACGGGGCACAAGGCAGAACAGCTTCTTCCACAGTGCAAAATGAGCCTCGACGCCCAAAAACAGCTCGCAAAGGGGCACGAAGCCCGCAATATGCAGAATAGAGGCAGGCGTAAGGTTGTGCAGCTGGAGGCTGTAGAACTCCAGGAGCCCCCGGAGAAACAGATGAATTGGAAATCCGAGCCCTCTTATCAAATAAGAGACAAGGCACACCCGCTCTCCTTTGGAGGGGCTGGGGACGCTCTCTGCTTGCTTTCCACCCACATAGGTGGTGAGTCCGGCTCCAACCGGAACCATGAAGGTTGGGGGAAGAAATCCCTTGGTTTGGAGCATCACTAACTTGCTGTGCGGGACGGCGCATCTCTCTCAATCTCCAGGCTGGGGCCTGGAAGGGCGAGAGGAGGAGCCGCGTCGACTGTCCATGATGGAATGGATTTTTGTCAGATGCCCTCTAATGAATGCTCGCGAAGGGAGGATGGTGTGATTCGGATCTAGATCCTCATCTCTTTTATAGGCAGTTCATTTGCGTGGCTAGGGGGTATAATGTAAAAATGCCATGGTTTTTCGCATTCATTTGACACGTGGAAGATGGCCATTATTGGGCGTGGAAGCCGAGGAGCGCGATATTTACAAGAAGCCGGATGCTATTCAAACAGGTACACAGGATTTGAAGAAGAACCCGCCTTGCATTGCCGAAGACAATCTACGCGCTGGACTCATCGTCATTGAAGCCTGGTTCGGGGGCTACTGAGGGGGTCCTGGATTAGGGGGTGTTCGGATAGTCGAACTATCACCTTTGGCTGGACTCCTGGATTATGAAGACACAAGATTGAAGACTTCGTCCCGTGTCCGGATGGGACTTTCCTTGGCGTGGAAGGCAAGCTTGGCGATACGGCACTACTAGAAAAAGGGCTATAGATGGGATTGACACTAATGGCGCACCAGACAAGTGGTGCGCCATTAGTATATACTAATGGCGCACCACCTTTTGATGCGCCATTAGTGTTGAAACTACTAATGGCGCACCTTGCCCGTGGTGCGCCATTAGTATCAAATTTTTTTTTTGAACTAGTGCGCCTGTCCAAACATACTAATGGCGCATCCATAGGAAGTGCGCCATTACTAGTTGTAACTAGTAATGGCGCACCTATCAGAAAGTGCGTCACTAATGTTGTTTTTTTATTATTTTTTTATTACTTTTTTTGCAAAACTACTAACGGCGCACTCACCTGCGGTGCGCCATTACTAGTTTAAACTAGTAATGGCGCACCGTGTGGGAAATCGCCATTAATATATTTTTGCAAAACTACTAATGGGGCACCACCGAAGTGCGCCATTAATTACTGATTACTAATGGCGCATTTGTGGTTGGTGCGCCATTAGTAAGTGGGCAACAACAAGATATTTTGGACAGCCTCTCCTCCCTCACTTTCTCCCCACTTCATTCTCTCCACCGCCTCCTCCTTGTCTCGGGTGCCTCCTCTTTTTCACCTCATTCCCACCCTAGATTCATTCAAGTTAAGTGGTTAAGTTACCTTGTTTTGATAGGTAAGTAAGGGGGGAAGCTATATTTATGTTGTTCTCCCTACAACAATGTGCACATGTACTTTTTATGGCCTAGCTAGATCTATGTATGTTAGGTGGTGTTGCATATGTTTGTGGTGTTGCATATGTGTTTGTGTTTGGAGGTGTACGGTATTTGAAATGCGATAGTTGCCAATATTTTGCGAATGTTGATTCATTTCCGTTTCGGCAAGAATTTTGGCATTAAGCATTCTTTTGGTCCTATTTTTAGGAAAGTCATGCCAAATTTTTCTTGGTTCTAAAATATCGTTTTGCTCTACCTGCAGGCGACCATGATCCATACGATGACCGAAGGCATCGTGAATAGGTTTTTGAGGTCCGCGAAGGCGAGATGCTTCAAAAGAACGAGGCGGAGATAAGATGTCCGTGTCGAAGATGCAAGTGAAGAGCCTTATTGCGGACCGGATTCTGGCAGGTCTTGGGACCACCTGCTCTTCGCGTGGTTTCATCGATGGCTATCGGTGGCAAGGTGATGAAGATGACTAGAAGTCGTCCATGGGGCCTGGCAAGAAATGAGGAAGGGCGACAAGACAACCACCACGGCTCGGTAGGCGAGAAGGCGAAGAATCCCGGAGATGATCACGGCGGTGATCTTGTACACAGCCATCATGTAGAAGATGCAGGACATGATGATGATGCGGCGGAGAATGAGCGACCCTAGACCATCGATGAGCTGGGTGCAGGACCCTCATATTCAAGAGCTGCTTCTCAAGCGGACGGATAACTTAAGAGCTGCCGCCCGAGAAAGCCAAGATGGATCAACTTGAGTTAGGCGCGTTTACTCCATTGTATGAAGGATGCAGGCCGAGGATACCCGCTTGAAAGTGCGCTCATGGCTCGGAGATGAAGGTAAAACACAAAATGACCGGCGCGTGCTTCGACGAGAACATGTCATTACAGCACGAACGTCTTCCCAAGGGAACAAGTGCCCGACCAGTTTGGGGAGGCGAAGAAAATCGTGTGTCCTCTGGATTTACCGCCGTGAAATACCATGTGTGCATGAACAATTGCATCATTTATCGGGGCGAGCACGCGAGTCTACCATATGTCCAAAGCTTGGTGTCACTCGATACAAGAAGAGGAAAAAGCTCCACGAAAAGTGGTGTGGTACTTTCCGATCACTCCTCGTCTGCAGCGGTATTTAAGTGGACCCTAAGGTAGCAAAGCTCCTGCGTTGGCACGCGGATAGGGAGGAGAAGAAGCGAGAAGATAGCGCAAATGATCGAGATAGATAACAAAGACAAGATCTTTGAGTCACCCTAAGCATGCGAGCGATGTAGCGTTGAACCGAATACCGGAATTTGGGAGCGATCCAGGAACATCGTCTTTGGCGCGAGCACCGATGGAGTCAATCCGTTTGGCAGCGAGAAGCACACATAGCACCTGACCTGTGTTTGTGTGGATACAACCTTCCCCTGGTTGTGCATGAAGAGGAAGTACATTCACATGAGTATGCTAATTGAAGGGCGAAACAACCGAGGAGCGACATCAATCTATCTTTGGGGCTGCTGAAAGAGGAGCTTGGGCGCTGGAAACGCCACCAATCGTGGGGCGCCGCGGAAAGAATATCTCCCTATGAGAGGCGACCGCTCACGACGGTGCACGACTATCTCGATTCACGGATATCTTGCGGGCAGGTAGTCCACGGATTTTACGGATGCGTAAGGTGCATGGATGACACAACGTATCACCAGCTAGATAGAGATCCGGGTCTTGAAAACCTTTTTCATGGGACATCGAAGGTGGCTTGCGACGATGACCCGTGGAGGAAACGCAAGGATCTGTTCGATGGTGAAACCGAACCCAGCGCCTGTACGAGGAGCGGCGAGGAAATAGACAAGCTGTTGAAAAATTGGAAAGACTGCCTTTGCGGGAAAAAAGCAAAAGGCGCGAGCCGGGAAAAAAGCGAAAAGCGCCCGAGCCGCTGCTGAAGGTATGGGAAAGCGAGGTCTGTTTTACGGGACTTGTCGTCTTGGAAGATCCACCGTGTGCCTCACAGCCTTGATGTCATGCATATCACGAAGAACGTGTCGAGAGTCTGCTTGGTACCCTGCTCAACATGCGGAGAGGACCAAAGATGGGCGAAAGCAAGGGCAGACTTGAAATCAATGGGCATCAGGTAGGAGCTTCACGCTATATATGATGATGACGATGATGATGATGATGATGATGATGATGATGATGATGATGAGGCGAAGCAGGACACGAAAAGTCGTCGCCAAAGGCAAAAGGCCAAGAAGACCGGAAATGACTACCCTCCGCGTGCTTCACTCTAAGTCGAGGAGCGGATCGAGCAGTTTTCACCTGCCTCCTAGGAGTAAAACTTCCTTCTGATTCTGTGGGAAGATAAGCGGATACCTAGACCCAGTGAAGCGAAGTTCAGCGGGATGAAGTCTCACGACCGCCACGTCTGATGGCGCAGATACTTCTAGTTTCAATCCATGGGATCATGGGCCAGCGCACGTCCGTGAAACGCTATTTGGCCTATGCAACTTCTTGACGTCATCTCTCGAAGTCGATTGGCGTGAGCAACTCGAAGGCTACTGAGGAAGAGATCGTGGTGACACTATGCGAGCTTGAGATGTACTTCCGGCCCGCATTCTTCGACGTTATGGTGCATCTGCTGGTCCATATAGTGGAGGATATCATCCAACTCGGGCGGCGTTCCTGCACAAAGCATGATGCCGTTCGAAAGGATGAATGGTGTCATCAAAGGATCGTTCGCAACATGTCACGTCGAAGGAAGCATAGCGGGGGCTTCGACGAAGAGTGCATCTCCTACGCACGAATTATCTAGGCATCGAGAACCCGTTGGTCCGCGTCAGCAGGCACCTCGGCGGGCTCGCTGGATGGGGTCACCGTGAGGCGCCGCGAAATGCATGTCGACCGAGGGTCGACTCGCCGACTTTGAAAGAGCAAACCTAGTCGCGCTACAACACATAGGCGTGGTCAATCCTTGGGTGGTAGAGCACAAATCCTTTATTAAGAAGGCGTACAATGGCCAAGAGGCCAACAAAGGGCGGACGGAGATATACTCAAAGAGCACAACTCATGTTTCACGCGTTGGTTCAAGCGAAGCTTACGCCGTACCCTTTACATGAGGATTCTTCAGCGGAAGAACAACTCATATTCGCCTTGTCACGGGCGCCGAGCACAACGATGACCTATGAGGCGTCACGATATCAACGGCTACACATTCTACACGAGGCCAAGGACATGAAGAGCGATGGTTATCGAACTCCGGGTAACGATGGAATCCTACACGGTAACGACAGGGACGAGATACTACGGAAGGATCGAGGAGATCTGGGAGCTGAGCTCTGTTGGAGAGAAGGTCGATGTTCCGTGTCGAGATGGGCCAAAACGTCATAAAAGAAGACCGGTATTTCACCACCTGGTTATACGAAGCCAAATCCAAGACCATGGCGCAAACATCACCCTGAAAAATGAGCCATGGTCTTGGCTTCCCAAGTGGACCAATGCTTCTTCATTACCGACCGCCAAAGCCCGATCGTGTTGTCGTGAGGAGAGGCAAAAGGAAGATCATCGGAATGGATGGAGTAGCCAATGAGCAAGACTTCGACACGTACGGCGACCCGAGGATCGAACATGACGACGATGAGGAAGTAGCAGCATACACCACAAGAAGAAGCAGGACCGCCCTACCTAAAGGACGTCCGTTCCATAGAAGAACTCCATTTGCGAAAAAGAAGGGCAAGAAGATTGTGAACAGATAGCTAGCTAAGATCGATTGTATTTAAATCGTAGACTTCATTTCTCAATTGTATTTCATGGGCACTTTTTGAACTATCATGAATATTTTTTAATTTCATGGACACTCGATCTCGATCCCCCTCCATCTCGATCGCTATCCCACCTCGCCAGATCCGGTCCACCGGCCGCCGCCGCCGACCACCCACACCCTCTCGATTCCCCTACTCAACCGCCGCCGCCGACCCCCCGCACCCCTCCCCTACTCAACCGTCGACCCCCTGCACCCCCCTCACCCTCCCCCGCTCCACCGGCATTACTGTTTGATGATATTTTTTAAAAAAAATATTACTGTCTTCTAAAAAATATTACTGTTATGATTTAAACAAGTTTGAACATATTTAAACACAAATAAGTATCAAACAACATTTTAAATGCATAAAAATATTGTGGAGCACAGGAATCGAACCGGGACCTCTGGTGTGAGAACTAGCTGCTGACCAATCGAGCTAGTAGAAGACTTGATGTGTATTAGGTCGGTGGTAGATAACCTGTTGGCTCGGCGAAATAAAAAAATACTAATGGCGCACCAGGTGAGGTGCGCCATTAGCATGTATGTACTTATGGCGCACCGAGGGGTGGTGCGCCATTAGTATTGTGCCGCCTCTACTTCGTACCGATCCCCTCTCTCTCCCTCGCCCTCGCCCGCGATCCCCTTCCCCGATCTCCTCTCCCGACGCCATCGTCGCCCTTGACACCGTCGCCCGCCGCCCTTAGCGCCACCGTCGCCCGCCCCTCGGCCGCCCGACACCAGCGCCGCCCGTCCACACCATCGTCGCCCGTGCCGCCCGACACCACCGTCGTCCCCGCCCTCGGCCTTGCCCGACACCAGCGCCGCCCGTCCACACCATGTTGCCAGCGCCGCCCCAACACCACCGTCGCCCGCCGCCCTCGGCCGCCCGACACTAAGCCGCCCGTCCACACCACCGTCGCCAGCGCCGCCCGACACCACCGTCGCCCGCCGCCCTCGGCCGCCCGACACCAGCGCCGCCCGACACTAAGCGCCGCCCGTCCGGCGACGTCCCGCCTGTTTGGCCAAGTGTAGGTAAATTTCAGCCACTGTTTGTTAATTTCAGTCAGATTCAGACAAATTGAAGAAATTATCTCTATGTGTGTGTGTGTGTGATTGGGGAGGAGAACTTGTGAAGAATGTGATTCCTATCTGTTCTTACATATATATGGTCAATATCATGCCCAAACATGATTATGTATCCGTCCTTAAGCATGAAACCTGTTTGGTTTCTGCTGCCTAGTAAAATTGCAACATGTAAACAACCTCTGGTGAATTGTGGTAAGCTGTTTGTTTGTGCAGTTATAAATGGCGAATTTGCAGAATTTTCACCCCTCACATGTGAACTTTATACGGGATGGAATAACATAATGATGTTGAGTTTCTTTAGTGATGTGCTCTGAGTTGATAATATTGCCGACTTAGGTCACTTGAGCTTGTCAATCCAAAAGTCTGCAAGTAGAAGGCAGCGTTTGATTAGTAGTACATCAATTGTGAATTCTGTTTTGTAGAAGTCATTGTCAATGCAAGGTAATTAGCTGCAACAACAAAGTATCCTCTTCAGATTCAGTCAGCGTCAGGGAAATTAGTATCCAAGAAGCAACTGTTTTGATTAGTGTTTAGGAAGCAACTGTTGTTATCATCCCACTCTAATACTCTTTTCCAACTGATAACTTTTCTAATAAGTATTACTGGAAAACTTTATATGAACCTTTTAGAAAAACTTATGATAACAAGCTGAATTCAGTACAAGTGCCTCTATTTTCTATCCAGGAGGTTGTAATTGCTAGTTCTGCTAAGTAATCATAAACATGCTTGTGTTATTACTAAAGGATGCCAGACACTATTTGTGATTCAGATAATATGTTAAGTGCAGAATTATTGGTCTACCTAGTAGATGCCCATGGTTTGATTTTATGTTTGTTCCTATCAATACAAATGCTGAGCTATGTTCCATTTTTACTGTTCTTTGTGATAGTTTTTGCAACTTTACTTCCCATCTTAAGGCAAGCCCCATTTTTACTGTTCTTTGTTAGTAGAGCTGCTTGCTTCTAAGAGCATGAATGTCGCGCGTGAGGGAAGTGCCTGCATGCTATCTGCAGAAACATAGCCAATGCCATCAAATAAATGATCGAGGGAATGCTAATGCAGGCAAACTGTAGTAGTATAATCTCTATGAAAAAGCTCCAAAATTATCTTTGTCGAATTTGAAATGAAGTCAAAACCACGAAACTTCGTCTTGTATCTGATGAAGAGCAGGTTGACATGGAGCAGTGCATCTATTTAGCGGACATCTTTTACTACATTAGACAAAAAATACAGACATCCTTTTGGATGAATCCAATGATGCATCTTTAACAACTTTGATACTATTTGGATCAAAGTTAAATGAGCTTATAGATGACAAAAAAGTTCAGATTGTAAAATGTTCATTTTGCTGCTAGTGCCCATTTTGAGTAATTGCTTAGAGGATGATCTGTGTGAGCTGGTGGAGTGATTTGTTTTCTACATAAAGCTCTTTAGTCGGGCTGGTTTTAAGTGAAATACAAATGAAGCTTCACCAGCTCCTGTGGGTGTGGGATCCATGTGACATGTGACATTGCATCCATGTCCACCTGGGATAATAATTTTGCAGGTACCCCAAGAGGCCCTTGAGTTTGCCGGAATGTCGATTAACTTCCGTTCCGGCAAATTGGGGTACTCCATATGTCCTATTTTCAGCAAAGGTCATGCCGAAATTTTCCGTGAATTTTAGCATGACTTTGCTAAAAATAGGACATATAAATACTGTGACTAATGCATGGGCGAGGTATCGTAGTAGTTAATTAAGTAGGATCAAGTGCCCGGCGTACTTGTGACTAATGCATGGCTTTTAGGGTGCCTCGGTGTCGATAAAACCGAAATGATGAAAGCTTAGGCTTTTAGGGTGCCTCGGCGTCGAAAAACCCTCAATGATAAAAGCTTAGATTTTAGGATGCCTCGGTGTCAACAAACCCTAAATGATGAGACCATGATCTTGTTCGTTGACAATAACCAACTTTTGACCAAACTTTGTTTCTATTTAGAGAAAACATGGCCCACAACGATGAGGCCGGGGTTGGTGACAAGGCATTCAGGAGCTGCCCGGAGATGGAGGAACAACCTCACTTGTATGAGGCCGCCGCCTTCCCCACCGATCTTGAGACCACTGATGGTGCCGTCGAGGATGACCACACTGATGCTACCACTGATGGTGCCGCCGAGGATGCCACCACTGATGATGGCGGCGCATGCACAGATGGCAGCCAACCGAAGAGGCAACGGAAGGACCGGCACCCGACCGTGCTCCGCACCCTCAAGGAGGAAGTTACTGAAGTGGACTCCAACGGGAATCCAGCGGCGCCCGAGCGAATAGTCAAGGGTACTCGCTTCAGCTCGGGTGCATTGTCCGAGCACCGTCTCGATCAACACCGAGAACACGAGGCATCTGACCGAGGAATTTCGCAACCTCCTCTTCCGCGAAGCTGCCTGAGCGATACAAGTTCCCGCTGAATTTGCAAACACAAGCCTCAAAGGGAATAGAGTGAACAATGCTGCCCTCACGAAGATGAGCAAGGCCCTGTCTACTTGGAAAAGCAATGTGAAGAGAATGATCGAGAAAGGTGAGAGTTATTAGAAGATCAAGGAGAAAAATCCTTCGATCAACGAAGATGACTACAACGACTTCAAGATCAATTGCTCGAGCACCACAAACTCCCAATCAAGTGAGTGGGGTAAACAAATGCGGGAGCTCGAACATAGGGGAACACACACTCGGTCCCGGCGGTTACAGAGTGGCGGAGCCTATATGGGACAAGGAGGAGGCGGACCATGCCGAGCAAGGGCTACCGCCCCTCTTCGATAAATACGGTGACAAGCAGACCAGGAACTTTGTCAGGGCCCGGTACAAGAAGGACCCAAAAACAAAGGAGCTTACCACGGATCCGAAGACCAGGCAACAGGCTTGTTACGTAAGGAATACACCCAGCGTAATTAGCTCCATATGGTTGCATTCTAATTAATGAAGCCAAATTTCTAAATAATTCACATTCCTTCCGGTATTGAAAGCGATGGCGAAGGGGGTCGAATAAGAGCAACCCTTGGGACACCACTCTAAATAGGGGTTGAGCGTAATGAAGAACAAGGATAAGCTCGATGGCCGGCGTCGGCTGGTCGTGTGGCCGACAAAGGCTTGTCGACAAAATGGGGGTCATACTATACCGCTGGTGTGTGGACGGAGAAAAAGACCAGCTCGGAAAGCCAGGCGCGAGAGGTTCAAGAACTCAAGGCACAGGTGGCGAGATTCGGAGATTGTCCAAGAGCAAGTGGAACAACGACTTCGGGCGGCGATCACGCCATTGTGCCTACCTTGATCTCGGGGTTGAGTCGTGGACTGCGGGCGGCCAGCGAGGCCGCCCGATTCCTAGCTTCACGGCCAGCAACTTCGCATAATGCGATGGCGGGGCCATTGGTGCCTCCGGCGGGCGGCATTAGTGTCTCCGGCGCCCGGCACGGGGAGCTTAATGCACCGGGTGTCGCCGGCGGCACCTCTGCGACAAGCGGCCCCTCCGTCAGCTGCGCCCGCCGTTGGCGGTGCCTCGACAATAGCCGAGCTCGGCGCCATCATCACGGTAACTAATTAAGCCTCTCTCGGCCGAGACTTCATCTCCTTGCCTTTGGTTGGGCATCCTGGCGCCCTACATGTTTTCGCGGGCGCCGCCGGCGTTCCGTGCACTCTCCTCCGCCGTGAACAACGAGTTGGTCGATGTCGCCAAGGCAAAATAGTTCAACGGGCAACCCCTTGTTCCACGGTACCCAGATGCCACCCAACTTTTTAGGGTTCAAGCTGGTTCGGTGCTGCCGAGCTCTGACGAGTTGTTACCTCCGATTCGACTAGTCGGGGCGGCGATGATGGCGTGATGACCCTCGGCGCATGCTGAGTGGCCCTGCTTTGGCGAAGAGCGGATTCGTTTGGGGTGGGGACACCACCCCAAAGACAACACCGCCCGATCATGCGGCGCAAAGTCGGCCCCATGGCAAGACCGCCCGCCGCGGTGCGGACATCCCTATGCCGCTGGATCCAAACATGCATATGCACACAGGATCGAAACGACGGCGGCGGCGGCGATGATACATTTAGCAGCGTCGATCGATACTTTGCCGATCATGGAGTGCGATGGCGACTTCATGGGGCCTCCTTCTCAAGAACCAAACCCAACAAAAGACATGTGCGATCTAGCTGGTACCGCGAGAAGCCAAGTTACAACAGCGCCGTCTGGCGTTCAGCTCTCGAGAGGCGCCTCCAGTGCCGACTTCACGAGCCTTAGATAGGCGAGGTGCGAAATAATATCAGCCCCAACACACTCAAGAAGGCGGTGCGTGAGCAGAACTCGGTCCCATTACAGGGAGAAGAAGAAGGCCGCAAAGAAAGACTAAGAAGGGTCCGAGCCAGCCGCCACCGATGCGATCCGTGCTCGGGGCGGGCCACCTTCACCGCGGGATATCTCGAGGAGGTGCATGTGGCGGGTAGGGCGATGCTACCGACAAATATGCTCAATGCTGCAACCGGTGCTATCGGAGTCTGCATGCGGTGTTCTTTCTTTGGAAGCGGCGTCTCGAGAGAGAAGGATGTGGCATACCGGTTTCGCGGCCAAGGTGCGAGAGGGCAAGGGCTTTGTGGATAACTCCATCGGGCGTCTGATCGTCCTGCGTTTTGATGACATCCACGCTATGTTGAACCTTCATCCACTGCACTACACCTTCGTTCGGCTATTTTCGCTGAGTATGGAGATGCAGATCATTCGCGACAAGACCCCGGACATCGTGATAGTCGACCCCTTCTACATGCATGCCAAGATCTTGGGCAGCGCTGGGGACCGGCAAGTCGCGAGTTCTTACCTCGAAGGCGTCATTCTGGCAAACCAAGATAAGGACAACTTCCTCGTGCCTTACTTTCCCGAGTAAGTCCTCCCCTCAACCGGCCCATAACATACGAATTCTTACATTTCGATCGTTTTTTTTAACATTCCGTGTTTTCTGCAGTGACACACGTTGCACGCTCATCCTCCTAAGCCCCAAATATTCCATGGCCACGTATTTCGACCCGGACCGTCAGTCGAGCGTAGACTACACAAATGTCAAGAAGGTTCTTGATGATGTTCTCCCGCTCGCCAAATCTGGAGGCACCTTCACCAAGCCTATTAAGTAAATCGGCAAGCACGTGTTCTCCCTGTCTGACGTTACTGCTGCGTCAAGCAGCCCTTTGGCGATCGAAGGGTGCCTACTATGCCATCCATCGCATGCGAGGCGATCGTCGGGACCAACATCAACCGCTGCGAGTAAACTCAAAGATTGGGCAAAAGGCGTGTCGGCAATCCGGGCGCGGACCTCCAGAGCAAAATTCTTCGCATCGATCGGAGTTTGCGGAAATCATCCATCAAGATGTCGCCGTACCTCGGGGTAGTTCTACCTCAACAATCAACCGTCCAACGGTGACATCGACACAATGCTACAAATGCAGGCTGACAACGACCGTTATTTCATGACTCCCACGATGAGCGGCGGCTTCATCCACGCTCCGGTCCCTTGAGTCGAGTCAAAAGCGGTGATCTGTGTCTGGTTACGAAACATCGATTGGCTCATGTTGTAATTAAACTTTAATGAACTTGTAGTATGTCTCTTTGGTTTGAGAGTCGTTCAACTTAGATGTGTCGATGCTATTAATGTCTTGCTTTTCTCTTCGATCGTTACATTGCATACTTATATATTGCTTATGTATTATGCGTGAATTGGTACTAACATTTCGTTTGGCTAGTGCATAGCGATGCCGGCGTATGTCGTGTACAAGGTAAGGTTCGGAGTCTCGATGGTGGGAGGAGTGTCGGAGACAGGTTCACCGATTCAGCGATATGAGTTACAAAGGTACACCACTAGGGCGAGGCGAATCTAGATCGCCCGCTATCTAGCGGGAGAGGAGGGAGTGATGGAGGAACCGGATGAAGGCGAGTTTCATCGTGATGATGCTCATCGTGATGACCGCAGCTCTCTTCTATGTGATGGTAGTTTAGATGATCGATATCGACTTGTAATGTGAAGACAAACTCGCTACTCGCGGTCTCGAGACTTGTAATATAATGTTCTATCTTTGTTCGGTCTTTTCAATTCGGAGACTAATATGATGAATTGTATTTGGAGACTAATATGATGAATTGTATTCAAAGACTAATCTTCTATTGTATTCGATGAATTTGTTGTTGATGTGTGCTGTCTATATTTTATCAAATTATACATTTTGTAACCTGTGCAAAAAACAGAAAATAAAAATAAAAAAACCTAATATTCATACTAATGGCGCATCACAAGGTGCGCCATTAGTATGACAAAGCATACTAATGGCGCATCACAGGACAGTGCGCCATTAGTATGCCGCGGTTACTAATGGCGCATCCAGCTGTCATGCGCCATTAGTATCCAAAGCACCTGGGTATACATGGACCCTGGGAGGCATACTAATGGCGCACCGTGGCCTATACTAATGGCGCACCAGTGGTGCGCCATTAGTATACCAGATACTAATGGCGCACCAGTGGTGCGCCATTAGTAAAAATTACTAATGGCGTGCTAGTAATGGCGCACCAGTGATGCACCATTAATGGCCAAATTAGGTGGGCCATTAGTAGCGGTTTTTCTAGTAGTGCGGATATGTAGATCTCCTACCATTGTAACCGACTCTGTGTAACCCTAACCCTCTTCGGTGCCTATATAATCCGGAGGGTTTTAGTCCATAGGACGAACAACAATCATACCATAGGCTAGCTTCTAGGGTTTAGCCTCTCTGATCTCATGGTAGATCTACTCTTGTACTACCCATATCATCAATATTAATCAAGCAGGAGTAGGGTTTTACCTCCATCGAGAGGGCCCGAACCTGGGTAAAAACATCGTGTCCCTTGTCTCCTGTTACCATCCGCCAAGACGCATAGTTCGGGACCCCTACCCGAGTTCCGCCGGTTTTGACACCGACACCCTCTACATTCTGCCTACTGCCCCTTGATCATCTTCGGCTCCACCTTGAAGGTCTTGAGCCACAATCTGAAGTGAGGGGTAACGCGAAGGAAGGCTTGGCATACGACAATGAACAATGAGATGTGGAGGATGGACTCCGGGTCCAAGTCATGAAATTCCAACCCATAATAAAACATGAGCTCCCTCACGAAGGGGTCCGTCAGGAAGCCTAGCCCCCAAAGGAAGTGAGACGCGAACACCATGCTTTCGCCGGGCTTGGGAGTGGGAATAACCTGCCCTTTGGCAGGTAGCCTATGCTAAATTTCGCCAGTTAGATACCTGGCATCCCTTAACTTTAGCACGTCTTCCTCCGTAACGGAGGAAGGCATCCACCGGCCTTGCAGGTTGGAGCTGGACATCATCGAAGGTCCGACGCACCTGAATCTAGAGCTTTGGGTGTTGGAACTCGAAGCGAGTGGCGGATTCGATTGAGATTGAAAGAAAGGAGCAGGGCCTTGGTCTCTTTATAAAGAGGTTGAATACCAAGAGCCTTCCCCGTGACCGTTCGGGACTCTCCCTCGATGGAGGGGGCGAGCCAACGGGCACGATTGGGTTACCCACGCCCGTATTGATGAGAATCCCGGAATAAGGGGACACGATCTCTGCTTTGACAAGACGTGCCAAGGAAACCGCCTCGCTAGACGCGCTGAGGTGGGACAATAAAACAAATAAAGGCTTGGCCGCGGTGTGATGTCGCGCCACAGAATACTTCAGTAGATGGAATTTGTGTGAATATTATTCTCTCTACGGTGGTATGTGGAACTTATTTTGCAGAGCCGGACACTATCCTTGTGTTCAAAATCTTCTATGAAGTATTCGGAGGAGGAACCCGCCTTGCAATGCCGAAGACAATATGCGTCTTGCGGACTCGTCGTCATTGAAGCCTGGTTTAGGGGACTCTTGAGGAGTCTGGATTAGGGGGTGTCCGGATAGCCGAACTATCACCTTTGACGGACTCCTGGAATATGAAGATACAAGATTGAAGACTTTGTCCCATGTCCGGATGGGACTTTCCTTGGCGTGGAAGGCAAGTTTGGCGATACGGATATGTAGATCTCCTACCATTGTAACCGACTCTGTGTAACCCTAACCCTCTTTGGTGGCTATATAAACCGGAGGGTTTTTAGTCCGTAGGGCGATCAACAATCATACCATAGGCTAGCTTCTAGGGTTTAGCCTCTCGATCTCGTGGTAGATCTACTCTTGTACTACCCATATCATCAATATTAATCAAGCGGGAGTAGGGTTTTACCTCCATCGAGAGGGCGCGAACCTGGGTAAAAACATCATGTCCCTTGTCTCCTGTTACCATCTGCCTAGACGCACAGTTCGGGACCCCCTACCCGAGATCCGCCGGTTTTGAAACCAACAGTGTCTGTTTATCACAAACTTCTAAAGGAATTTTAATTCTGGTTTGTAGGTCAGCGATGCTTTTCAAATCAAGGTTGTACGACTCCAGCTTCTGTTTGTCCCCTTTGATGGTTGCCCCACAGAAGTATACGTCCTCCAGAGACAAGAAATCGTGAAGCTCACACAGATGCGAAGGCGGTGATGATGTGGTACACCAAAACATCATCTTCGAGGCACAACTAAAGGAAGGCGGCACACCGGATCTTCCCAGGGGCACGCTCCGTGTACTCTGTGTCGAGACCGATGACCCTCGTCTCTACCTTTTCGAGGGAGTTGGATACATTATTGATCCACTGCCAAATAACCCTTGGGTGGACGGTGACGGTGGCAACTATGCGCATCGATCCTTCGACGAGGACATGTTGGACGCTAAAAACCTACATCTCGATCTCTTTTGCCATTTGGAACCGCTGGAACGGAGGGGTATGGTTTGGAGAATTAGGATTAGATGGTAGTATAACTAAAGTAGTAGATGATTATTTAAAGAGGTTAAAACAATGTGAACGCGGTGGGGTTTGGATGCAAATGAAGACGAGGGGGGGTGAAGAAGCCGAGGAGAATTGGTTCCCGATGGAGAAGTAAATGGGAGAAGTGGCGTGCAGGCAATTGATTAGATGGCTAGGTAGACAAAACGAAAAGGCTATGCGGGTAGACTGATGAGTTGTACCTGTTTGTGTACGTGCCCATCCTTCCTGATAGGTGGGACCTATGCAAACAGATAAAAAATGTGTCGTAGCTTCTTTTTTTTTGAGCGCGTGAGTGGGAGACACAACATTCTCTCGTTAAGGAATACTCCCTCCGTTTAGGTGATTATAAGTCACCTTATGAAAATCAGGTTTACCCAAAACCTTTAGGCGTGGAGCATTAACTTCCTGCTCGATCCCCTCCCAGACTCATTAGCCAGCGTTCTCTTCCTCTGCTGCCGCATTCTACCTTTCCATTTTTCCTCTTCTCAAGTGTGGAACGATCTGCATGTCGTCCTTGATGCACCAGAACGACCACTGCATTGATCGCGGCAGGGCGTTGATTGGGCATGCACGAGAATTTGGTTCTGCTCGCAATATGGATGACACCTGAACAATGAAGTGAACAGGCATGCTAGCACGAGAGACCTATTTCCTCTATACAATACTGGAGTACTCATGTTCCTACTAGTAGTAGTAGTACAACTGTGGTAGACTTGATGGTCAAAATACTGTTCATCCGGTCCTCACAGTGAAGTGACAACACCCTGCGCCTGACACTAGTCCAGGCGGCGTGTTCGGGTTACCAAAGTCAGCCTCACCATGTGCACTATGCAGTCTGTCACCGCCGCTGTACAACACATTGGCGCCTCGCCTCGTATCCCTCTCCGCTCCCATAGCACCACTCCATCTCCATCTCCTTCTCCGTCTCCGTCTCCATCTCACTATGCCCCCGTGTACCGTCGCCTCACTCGCCTCCCCCAGTACCACTATTCCCTCGCTAGCCGCTCCAGCACCGACAGCCTTCTCCCCCGAAAATCAAGCCCCCCAAAACCCCCACCTTTCAAACTCCACCATGGTCGAACGCGAACCGCGCAGCATCCATATGAGCCACGATTGGAGCAATCTCCCCAGTGACATCCTCGACCTCTGTTGTTCTTGTATGGATAAGTTGAGCGCCCTGCGGCTGGCTGCATGCTCGAGGGACATGCACACGACCATCGTCGAAGCGAGGCCTAAGCTTTTCAAGACACCCTGCTTGCTGCTATCTGGTCTTGCGAGATTGGCTCACCTTGATACGGAGGCGTACATGATGCCCCTCGACTTCAATCCGATCTCCATTAGCCGAAACTTCTTTGCGGTATGTAGTGGGTGCGCCGTACATCATTTACCTCAACGTCGATCCGATCACCATCGCCAAACTTCTTGGCAGGTATGTCTTTGAGTGCATGAACTCCCCTTTGGATGGCTGCCTTGAGAGAAGACGGTAAAAGTTGGTGCTCGTGAACTTCCAGACTTCCCATGAGATTATCCTTCCTTCGTTGGATTATATAGAGTATTACCATCGCTGTCGGAGTAATGGGCCAGGGGTAGGCTAACCCGGGTCCCAGGATCTTTCAAGACATCGGGGCAGGCCTCGCCCCTTAGGCCGAGTCTCAGGAGCCGACTCCAAGCTGGCGACCTCCAGAGAGGCCGAGCCCCAGACGGCGACTCCAAGACAAGCCGACTTCCAGCTGGCGACCTCCAGAGAGGCCAAGCCCCAGACGGCGACTCCGAGACAAGCCGACTCCGAGCTGGCGACCTCCAGAGAGGCCGGCTAGGGAGAGTCGGCCCGCGACTCCTTCCTCACCTCGAAGCACGGGCGGGAATGCAGTCACGCGTGGACCGTCCCCCCACTCTGAAGGACCGGCATTGCTACAGTGAGCCGCATCGCCCGAAGATCTCCAGCGGGGTGCGGCACTGTTGCCATGCCTGCCCTAACCTCAGCCTGTCTGAGGCCTGCTTGTGTCCATGGCCTTGGCTGTCTGACCAAGGCGGCGGGCCGCTGTCGGCGGAGTGGGCGAAGGCGGCTGGCGCCCGAAAGACGCCCTGTGGGTCGGCCTCCTAGAGTCGGCCCGACTCTTCCAGGCCCCACGAGCCATTAACGGATAAGATGGGGAATGGCGGCGGTGACGCTGATGAGCGGCGGCACTATCGCCACACCTCGATGACCAAGCTGCGTCATCGAGCGCCCTTCTGATGCAGCGCTTTGTCCGCACGGGCTCCATGGCGGCGGGCCCCAGAAGCCGGCATGGAGGACTGTGGCCTGAGAGACAGACGGTTGAGACCCGCGCCAGCCGGATTACCATTTTACTCCCGGGGGGTAGGCCTATATAAACCCCCCGGGGCACCCATGCAAAGGGTTCGGACCTAGAGAGAGATATAGAACAGATAGAAGAAGGAGAAGGGAGCTAGCCTTGCTCTCCCTGCCTCGAATCTGACTCAGGGAGCACTATTGTAGTCACTTTGCCTTAGTGATCACGCGGAGACCCCGCAGAGCAGCAGTAGGGGTGTTATCTCCTAGGAGAGCCCTGAAGCTGGGTAAGTTCCTTGGCGTGCATGTCTTCGCCTCATCCCGCTTCGAGCACGGCGATGTTCTACTCGCTCCCACCCTGATAAGCCATCCTTTGGCATATGTCGCACCCAACCCCCGACATTTGGCGCCCACCATGGGGCGAGGTGCACCATCGTCCGGAGATTTGCTCTGGACGGGAACCCTGTTCCTCCCCGGCGAGCACAGCCAGCCCAGCACACCGGATGGCGTCTGTGCCGACGCGCCGCACGGCGCTGAGATCGCCTGCACGGCGATCTGCCTCGCTGACCTTCTTGGCGAGGTTAGCATCTCCGACGGGCCCGCATCTAATGCGGGCACGGGCGGCCCCGAAAGCCTCCTCGCGGGCCTCCTCGACCACCTCCACGTCACCGGCGAGCCTGCCGTCGACTTGGAGTCTGTAGGCTCCACTGACCCGATGCTGGTCGACTCCGACAGCGTGTCGCTTGACACGTTCCCCTCCAACATGGTGATCTTCGACGAGCCGCTCCCTTGCGAGGGGAGCGGCGGAAGCATCGTCACAGAAGTCCTCGTCCTCGATCACGGCGAGCTCTCCGGCGAGGGAGCGCGCGACCCGCTTGACGCGGCCCTGCGAGACCTTGCAGCGCCGATTCGAAAACGCCGGCGGCGAGCGGCGGAAGCGATCGCCTTCAGCTCATCCGAAGCGAAGAAGCGAAGCAAGCATGGCGCTTTGTCGAAGCCTACCGGCAGCGAGTGGATCACGCCGTGGCGTCGCTTCGCGCTCAACCGGGCGTAGCCGCCTAGGCGCGGTCCGACAGCGCGGCGCGGCAATCGCCAACCTCCTCGGGGCCGATCGCCCTGTATATGCCACGCCCGCAGAAAATATCCGTGCCGCCCAGGCGGTGGTAGAAGAACTCGACAACTTTGAAGACGAAGAGCGCCGCATGATGACAGAGCGAGTCCAGCAACTCCTCGACGTGGCTGCTATGCAGAACACGGCCGGCGGCCGCACCAATGCGCCACAGCCACTCCACGACGACCCGCCTCCCCGTCGAGATCAAGGCGCGACGTCCAGGACACCGACTAGCAAAGTCCGTGGAAGGAAAGACAAAGAGCCGGCTATCAGTCGTAGTCGGACTCACATGACCATCGAGCGCGACCAAGACGGCCGCCCCAGAGCGGTAGAACGGCGGCACGACTACCTGCCTCCCCCTCCTCGCAGGGAAAGGCGAGTCTCCCCGCCGCCCGTTGAGCACCCGACTCTCGGTGACCGCCTTGGCTGCCGAGAGGGAGTCGGAGAGAATGACGCCCGCCACCGGATCGACCGACTCCACCGATCCCTGGCGTTAGAGGAAGAAGACGAGCTGGGCCCGCCTTGCTTTGGGCCCCGCATCCGAGACGAGCCTTTCCCCAAAGGGTTTACGCTCCCCAGAGACACACCCAAGTACACCGGCTCCGTGAAGCCCGAAGACTGGCTAATCGACTACTCCACGGCCGTCAACATAGCAAACGGCAACAAGCGAGTCACCGTAAAGTACGTTCCGCTCATGCTCCAGGGCACGGCCCGGACATGGCTGAACAGTCTGAAGCCCTGCAGCATCAACAGTTGGGTCGACTTCACCGAGGCTTTCGTCCGCAACTTCACCGGCGCATAAGCGCCCCCCTAAGCGCGCCGAGCTCTCCTTGTGTGTGCAAGGCCACGAGCAGTCTACTCGCGACTACCTCCTTGCTTTGAGGCGAACTACGGAACTCCTACGAGGGCGTGCACGAGGTGCAGGCGATCGAGTACTTTACTGCAGGGTGCAGAGAAGGCACCCTCCTCAAGCACAAACTCCTCTGCGACGAGCCGGAGACCCTCGACGAGTTGCTGGTCATTGCAGATAATATGCCACGGCCGACTCCTCTATGAAGATAGAGATTCAAGTTAGTGCGACTGGTAAAGTAGCCCCTCAAGCTCCCAGAACTCCGGCCGGAGACACCAGCCGGAGACAGCAGCAGAGTGATCACAAGCGCAAGGCCCCCCAGCCGACTTCCAGCAGTCGGGAGGTTGCAATGGTTGAAGACCAACGGCCTGAGGGGCAGCCTCCGCTGAAGCGGCGAAGCGGCAGAGTCAAGCGGATGCGGCTTTCTCTTCTGAGCAGACTCTCGGCAGCCCTACAGTTCCACAATGGCGGCCGTCCAACCACACCACTTTCGGAAGTGCCAGGCTCACCAAAATCGCCAAGGAGATGGCCTCCTTCCTCCTCCGCTGTGAGCCGCCCGCCTCCTCCGCCCGCCTCGGCGGCCAGCGTGAAACGGTCGGCGCCGTACAAGACGAGTTCCCGGATGAGCACGAAGCCTATGTGGTGTTCACCAGTGTAGTAGATGACCGACGCAGCCGGCGCCAACAGCAGCAAGAAGTAAATGCGGTCGCATCAAGTAATCCGGAGTTCATGCATTGGTCCGAAAGGCCTATCAGTTGGAGCAAAGCTGATCACCCAGAGGTGATGCCGAGTCCAGGCTCTTATGCCTTGGTCTTAGGCGCCACACTCGCCACAGATAGGCGGGCCGCTCGCTTCTCGCGAGTACTGATAGACGGAGGCAGCAGCAATAACATCCTGTACAAGGATACGATGGAGAAATTGGGAATAAAGCAGAGACAGCTTCAAAGCAGCGGAACTGTGTTCCACGGAATCGTCCATGGCCTTTCCTACTCACCAATCGGCAAGATCCTGATAGATGTCCTCTTCGAAGACAAAGATCATTTCCGCCGAGAGCCAGTTTGGTTTGAGGTGGTGGACCTTGAAAGCCCGTATCATGCACTGCTTGGCCGACCCACCTTGGCCAAGTTCATGGCGGTCCCCCACTACACATACCTCAAGATGAAGACGCCGAGTTCCAAGGGGATCCTCACTGTGTCCGGCGACTACAGGAAGTCGTCCGCCTGCGCGGCCGAGAGTAGTCGGCTGGTCGAGTCCCTGGTGATCGCAGCTGAGAGGCGGCTCCTTGATCGGGTTCTGGCGATGGTTGGCAAGCAGCCAGAAATGTCGCCCGACCCCAAGGAATCAGAAGTTGAGGGCTCGTTCAAGCCGGCTAAAGAGACAAAGAAGATACCTTTGGACCTGGAGCACCTGGAGAGGCACGCTGTCATAGGTGCGAACCTAGACAGCAAATAGGAAGGCGAGCTCGTTGATTTCCTCCATGAGAATCGAGACATCTTCGCATGGTCCCCCAAAGACATGCCAGGTGTACCAACGGAATTCGCCGAGCAAAAATTGCACGTCCGATCTGATGTGAAGCCCGTCAGGCAGCCTTGCGCCGCCTGTTAGAAGAGTAAAGAAGAGTTGTTGGAGAAGAAATAGCCCGGCTCCTGGCAGCCGGCTTCATCATGGAAGTGTTTTTTCCAGAGTGGCTGGCGAACCCAGTGCTGGTGCTGAAGAAAAATAAGCAATGGCGGATGTGTATCGATTACACGAGCCTCAACAAAGCTTGCCCCAAGGACCCATTCGCTTTCCCAAGAATCGATCAAGTGATAGACTCCACAGCCGGATGCGAGCTGTTGAGTTTCCTAGATGCATATTCCGGATATCACCAGATCAAGCTGAACCCGACCGACAGACTGAAGACCGCCTTCATCACGCCATTCGGAGCCTTCTGCTACCTGACCATGACGTTCCGCTTGAGAAACGCCGGCGCCACCTTTCAGCGTTGCATGCAGAAGTGCCTCCTGAAGCGACTCGGCAGAAATGACCACGTTTACGTGGATGATGTGGTGGTGAAGACGGAGAAGCGCAGAACCCTGCTGGAGGACCTCAAGGAGACCTTTGAGAATCTGCGCCGATTCCAGATCAAGCTCAACCCAGAGAAGTGCGTTTTTGGAGTACCAGCCGGCCAGCTCCTCGGTTTCTTGGTCTCCGAACGCGGCATAGAGTGCAACCCTGTGAAGATCAAGGCCATCGAGAGGATGGAAGCGCCCAGACGACTGTTAGATGTGCAGAAGTTCACCGGCTGTTTGGCATCCATCAGCCGATTCATCAGTCGGCTGGGCGGGAAGGCTCTACCCTTGTATCAGCTCATGAAGAAGACAACCTTCTTTGAGTGGACTCCCAAGGCGGACGAGGCTTTTCTCCAGTTAAAGAAGATGTTGACTAATCCTCCGGTGCTGGCGGCTCCGACTCCCAAAGAGCCCATGCTCCTATACATCGCCGCCACCAGCCGAGTAGTTAGCAAAGTCATTTTAGTCGAGCGCAAGGAGAAAGGCAAGGCGCTACCTATCCAGAGACCGGTATATTACTTGAGCGAGGTACTGTCAGCCTCCAAGCAGAACTACCCCCATTATCAGAAGATGTGCTACCGCGTGCATTTTGCCGCCAAGAAGCTGAAGCCTTATTTTCAAGAGCATCCAATCACTGTGGTCTGCACCGCTCCCCTAGCCGAGATCATCGGAAGCCGTGACGCTTCAGGCCGAGTGGCCAAGTGGGCCATAGATCTGGCTCCCTACACCATCTACTACGAGCCCCGCACCACCATCAAGTCGCAGGCGCTGGCCGACTTCCCGACGTGGGCGAGACCCGATTCTGCCGCCAATAATTAACTCTACCCATTGGCGGATGCACTTCGACGGCTCCAAGATGCGCGACGGCCCGGGAGCCGCGTCGTCCTCACTTCTAAGGGCGATAAGCTCGAGATACGCCGCCGCAGATCCACTTTGCCGCCTCCAACAACGTGGCGAGCACGAGGCGCTCATTCACGGGTTCGGCCAGTTAAAGAGCTCGGCATACGCCGGATCCTGTGTTATGGCGACTCTGACTTTGTGGTCCAGCAATCATCCGGCGATTGGGACGCCAAAGATGCAAATATGGCGAGCTACCGTTTTCTCGTCCAGCAACTCAGCGGATACTTTGAGGGGTGCAAGTTCCTCCACGTGCCAAGGAACGACAACGACCAAGCAGACGCCTTGGCACGAATCGGCTCCACCCGCCAAGCAATACCATCTGGTGTCGCCCTTCGGCGCCTCCTCAAGCCTTCCATCAAGCCGTCACCAGAATCAGATTCAATCTTTGTGCCGGCTCCGCCTGAAAAAAACAGATCCGACTCCAAGAGATGCACAGTCAAAGCCGGCCCGGGGACTTCAGAGCCCGGCCCGGGGACTTCAGAGCCCCGCCCGGGGACTTCAGAGCTTGGCCCGGGGACTGCTCCAGTCGGCCCCGGGACTTTGTCAGAACAGCAAGCGGCTGTGGACTCCAACCCGCCGCCTCCCAGCCCGGCCGCCCTTATCCAAGTCGCACTAGTGGCAGTTGAAGAAATACCAGCACCTTCATGGGCCCAGCCCATCCTCAGGTTCTTAGTAAACAGAGAGCTGCCAACTGATGAAATCTTGGCTCGGCAAGTGCAACGCCGAGCAGCAGCCTACACCATAGTCAACAGAGAGCTGGTCAGGCGCAGCGTTACCGGCGTCTTCCAACGCTGCATCGAGGCGGAACAAGGCCAGGCAATCCTCAGAGACATCCATGAAGGCGAGTGTGGTCACCACGCGGCCTCCAGGGCACTCGTCGCCAAAGCCTTCCGACACGGTTTCTTCTGGCCGACCGCCCTGGAATAGGCCAAAGAGTTAGTCCAAAAGTGCAAAGGGTGCAGATTTTCCGTGCTAAGCCACTCCAGCCAGCCTCCGCACTCAAGACTATCCCCATTGCCTGGCCCTTTGCAGTCTGGGGCCTGGACATGGTGGGACCATTCAAGACGGCACGTGGTGGCTTGACCCACCTACTTGTCGTAGTGGACAAATTCACCAAGTGGGTGGAGGTGAAACCCATCAAGAAGTTGAATGGGCCGACTGCGGTAACCTTCATCGCTGACTTCACAACTCGGTACAGCATCCCGCACAACATCATCACCGACAATGGCACAAATTTCGCCAAAGGCGCTTCGCCCGTTTCTGCGAGGTGGCATCCGATCGACTTAGCGTCCGTTGCCCATCCGCAGTCAAACGGACAGGTGGAGCGAGCAAACGGCCTCATCTTATCCGGCATCAAGCCTCGACTCGTCGTACCGCTGGAGCGATCCGCTGGCTGTTGGCTTGAGGAGCTGCCAGCCGTCCTCTGGAGCTTGCACACGACTCCAAACAAGTCAACCGGCTTCACACCCTTCTTCCTCGTCTATGGTGCTGAAGCCGTCATCCCAACGGACATAGAGTTCGACTCCCCGCGAGTCACCATGTACACTGAGGAAGAAGCAGAAGAAGCACGTCAAGACGGCGTCGATCTGCTGGAAGAGGTCCGGCTGTTGGCTCTCAGCCGGTCCAGCATCTACCAGCAGAGTCTGCGTCGATACTACAACAGGAAGGTTAGGCCAAGATCTTTGCAAGAGGGCGACCTTGTGCTCCGGCTGGTCCAGCGGACAGCTGGCCAGCACAAGCTGTCGGCACCTTGGGAAGGCCCCTTCATCATTAGCAAGGTGCTAGCGAACGACGCCTACTATCTGATCGACGCTCAGAAGCCCCGAGCGCGCAAGAGGGACGACTCCGGCAAAGAAACAGAGCGCCCGTGGAATGCAAATCTCCTTCGGAGATTTTACATTTGATGCAGTATGTATCGCACTACCCCTTTGTATTAAAGCACTAAGACTTTGGGCCCCCCGAGACGAGCTCGGGGACTACCCTTTTTGTTATCTGTATGATAAGAATTATGCCTTCGAGTACATTACTTTCAAGCCGCTTGGCACCAGGCCAGACTAGTCGGCCCGGGGACTCGCCGCCTTGCGCTATGTGGAGCTCCTGCAGTCAGACAAGTAGTGTGCGGCGCCCAATCCGCTTCCTGCCAAAGCCGCGGCTCGCAGAGCGACTGTGAGGCGGGCAGAAGCGAGAAAGAGCGGACGCCCAGACGAAAAATGGCTAAGGACCTAAAGCACGAACATAGCATAAGACGGCCTCCAGCATCTCTAAAACAGAAAGCCGACTCATGAATAGTCGGCTCGCCGTCCTAGCCTTTATCAAAGATGGCCGACCTTTGGGTAGTCGGCCTGTCGCTCTCTATCCGACTTGCTAAAGAATCTCCAAACGGCCAAGTAGTTGCCTTCCGGTAGCTAAGACTTGACTCCAGCAACAAATCCATGAGCGCTGTCCGACGTAACAAGGCAGCGATCAAGGAGGCGGACAAAGGAAAAGCCTAAAGAGCAGCAAGCAAGGAATGATTGAAAGAGGATAAAATATTTACATAGGCCCTTGGCCGAATCTTCGAATAGAAGTTCAAGATACACCCCGCGGGTGGAACTGTTCGAATTTAACAAAGTCTTCGAAAGATTACTAAGACAGATAAAACAGAGGTGGAAAAGGCAGCCTAGGAGGCGGCTTCAGGGATCGGTGGATCGGAGGAGACGGCGGTGTCAGGCACCGGGGGAGTCGGCTGGGCGGTCTCGGCTTGATCACCTCCAGTGGTAGTCGCCTTCCCTCGACGCGGCTCATTGCTGGAGGCACGGTCAGGCTGAGGCTGGCCACCTGCTCCATCTTCTGGCATCTCCGCCTCGCCTCCGTCCTCTGCCTCGTCCTCCTCCTCGATGCTAGAGTCGATCACCTCCGCCGAGTCCTCGCCATGCTCCGGGTTCATTCCGAACCACTCTGGCGGCACTTCCTCGCCGCCTTCAGCCCGTTCCGGCACGAAGACATTGGTGTCCGTGTACTCGGCGATGGCCGCCGCACGCTCAATAAGGGCGCCCTCCATGGCCTCCAGCTCGGCCTGGGCTTCTGACCGGAACGCGGCCAGACGGTCCAGGTCCAGCCCTGGATACCATGCCTTGACGAAATCCAAGGCCCGGCGCGCTCCGGCCCGTGCCGAGGAGCCCTTCCAAGCTTCTAGACGGCCGGCAATGATCGCCACCAGTCGGTGGTCGGCTGGCGGCGCCTTGAGCCGCATATCTGGCCACAGGCGGCAACCGCTTGTCGCGCGACGGCAAGCCGGTGCAGCAACCGGTGAGCCGGACGAAGACGGGCTTCAATGCTCAAGAGCTGCTCGTCGATGGTTCGGGGGGCATGAGCGGCGATCTCCTCACCGTTTGCCAGTCGCGCCTCACGAGCGGCCTCGATGGCCAGAGGGACTACCTGCGAGTGACCAGGGAAGAAGTCTGCCAAGACAAAAAAGAAGCAAGTCAAAAAATCAGAAGTTGGCCTGACACATAGTCAGAAGCCCGAAGAAACAAAGAAACTTACCATCAACGATATCTTCGATCTCGTGGTAACCGGAGGTCAGCATCGCCTCCCTGTGGGTCCAGGCGGAGTGCTCCAGCTCGAACTCGGCCAGGAGGGCGGCCTCTTTCTTCTCCGCCCCATCCCGGGCCGCCTTCAGCAGCTCCTTCTGCTCGGCCAGCTACGCGGCCAGCAGGTCGCGCTCCGCGGCAAGCTTGCCGCACTCCTCCTCCTTGGCGCGCCGGGCGGTATTGGCCTCGCCCAACTGCTCCTGAAGAGCGGCGTTGGCGCCTGAAGAACGAAAGAAGAGACAAATGAGTCGTCAACAAGGTAGATCGCTGAAGATCCGGCTCGACCGCCGCTAGCCGGCCCGAATCTCGGGACTACAGCCCTGGAGGCGCCAGCGCCGCTTCTATGAAGAAAGGCAAAAGAGCTTACTCCGGCTTTCCATCAAGTCGGCGGTCTGCTTGTTTAACTCCTCGACGTTGCGTTTGAAGGCAGCGGCGCGGAGGTTATGATACTCCTGTAATAAGTCAAGAGAAACAAAGTTAGTACGTGGAACTCACTAGAGGGAGTTCCGAACCGCCTGCTCAGCAGCCGGCCCGGAACTCGAGGACTACACCCAGTGGGTGCGCTGACGCGCCCCCACAGAGGAAAACAAGAATCAAAGAGAAGAAGGAAACATACCCGGACAGATGTCCGCGTGGCCAGGTGCGCCCTGGTTCAGGCCTGAAGGGCGTCGCCTTCGGCACGCAGTTTCGCCTGGGCATCCAGGAGCGCTTGGTTCAGCGGCCAGGTGCCGCCTCCGCGCAACCACCCGGTGGGCGCGGCGCTCGAGGCCTTGGCGTCTAGGGTGGCCGAGCTGGCTGCGCTGGTCTCCCGAGGTCGCGGCGCCGAGGTCGCCCTCTCGAGGCGGCGGCGCACCGGCGAGACGACTTGAAGAAGCAGCCGTGCCTCGGCCTCGTCCGTGATCGGCGGGTCCGACTGGCCCACCAGTTGTTTGCCGTGCGGCCTCCCAGACGGCGGCGGAGGCGGCGGTGGTGGCACGAGGGTGTCCGAAGCCTCGCCACCCTCCTTCTCCACGGGGGGGATCCTCGGGGCCGGCCTCTCCGGTCTGCCCTGTGAACTCTGGAAACGGCGGCGCAGATGACAATGGGGGGACGAGCATCGCCGATCGGCGACGCACGGCCTCCTCGGTGTGCCGTCTTGCCGCAAGAGCGGCTTCGGCGTCCTCCAGCTTCTTCTGGGCGTTGGCGGCCGCCTTCTCGGCCTACGCCTTCTCCAGACGTGTGGCCTCCTCCTCCTCGCGTTTCTTCCGCGCGTTTCGCTCCGTCGCCGCCCGGAGGTCATGAAGGAAAACAAAGAGAGCATAAAGACTTATGCAGAGACTAGCGGCGGCTTCCTCACTTCCCTCACGGGCGGTTGGCCGCGCCGCCTCCACCTGCTTATCGCGGCCGCCCTTTGAGCTTCTTCAATTTGCCACCAGCGCTTTTCGGCTCGGCGTGGCGCCTCTTCGCGCCGCTTGAGGCGAAGCGTCTCCTTCGGCGTCGTCATCAGGCCAGTCGGCGAAGGTGGCCGAGGGCCTGTAGCCGCCTTCGGTTCCGTCTCCCCCGCCTTCGGCGTCGGCTTCCATCGCCGCCGCCCCCAAGTCGGGATCGTCGACGTCGCTATCCGCCCGATCGGGGACGTATTCGCGGGGCTGCCTCGAGGCGCCGGCTACGGGCTGCACGAGGAGATTCTAGCTCAGAAGAAATCAACAAGAGTCAGAAGCCGGAGTCGGCCGCAAAGAAAACAAAACAATAAGGAGACGCGACTTACCACTGGTGGGGGGTTGTCGCGCGAGTACGGCTCCTTGCCGAACTGCCAGCACTCCTCAAACTCACAGTGCGCGATGTGGTTCACCAAGTTCGCCACCTCCTTGCGGGGCATCTCCTTGGTGCTCATCCGACTTGGGTCTCGGAGGGCGCTCATCTGACAGATCAGGTGAGGCCGGCCTTGAAGTGGGAGAACGCGACGCGCCATGAAGGCGGCCAGCAAGTCGGCCCCGATGAGGCCCTCCGACTGCGTCAAGACTCGGAGCCGCGTGACGGCGGCGGATCCGGCGGGAGTCAGCGTCTTGACTCGGTGCAACTAGCTGGGGAGCCTCCCAGTCAGGGGGGCGGCGCTGTAGGGCGGCAGGTTGACCCAGTCGCCGTCGGAGGAGAGGTTCTTCACGTAGAAATATGAGCGCTGCCACATCTTCACCGACTTGATCAGCGCGATGGGAGGAAAAGGGTTGTCGACTGTCGAGCGCCGCACCGCGATGTAGGCGCCGCACTGAGCCGGTACGCCGGTGACTTGCGTGCCGAGCTTCGAAGAGAAAAACTCTCCCCACAACTCGAGGGTGGGGAGAACGCTGAGGAAGCCTTCGCACAGAGTGGCGAAGGCGGAAAGCAGCACCACAGTGTTGGGAGTGAGGTGGTGCGGCTGAAGATTGTGGAACTCCATGAACAAGCGGAAGAAGCCGCTCGCCGGCAGCCCCAGGCCGCGCATGAGGTGCGAGCGGAAGACGACCCGTTCGCCCTCCTCCGCCGCCGGCCGGATTTCCCCCTCCGGAGCGGCGCGAGCGCGCACGAGGTCCGCGCTGGGGAGGCGGCGTGTCTGGCGGAGGAACTCGATGTGTTCGACCTCCACATCCGAGCCGTCCCACACGCCGGAGCGCGTGGCGGGGGCCACGGCGGAAGAAGTGCTCATCGCCGTGGTGATAGGTGTTCTTGCTCGCGGTGGAGGAAGAAGAGAAGGCAGGAGAACGGGGGAGAGGGGTGTGCGCGCGGAGCCGCCCCGCTTCCCACCGCCTATTTATAGCCCTATGGGCTGAGGAGCCGAGGGGGCGGGCGTGGGATTAACTGCGCGCGATGCCCCACGCCGCCCCATGATCTACCCACACGGTTAATCGCGTGCGATAACAACGTGCATACCCTGCACCGCCCACGACCGCGCGGATCCGCTAAATATGCCGAGTAGCGGTAGTGGCGAGCCCGCTCACCGACGCCCGTCCCCATCAGCGGCGCATGGGTGGGCAGATCGTCCTCCCGCGGGTGCCAAGATTTAGGGCGCCTCCGATGGCGGCGAAGAAGCGATCAAGCGCGTCGCCCGGTTTCCCGCCGTGGCATTCTTAGCCACGGCCCCTCTCCAGAAACCCGGCTACGACAGTCGGCCGAAGAAGAGACGGCAGCCGAGTTTCGGAGTCGGCGCGGGGAGCTTGAAACTATTGAAACCCCACAAGTCCGCGGGGCTTCACCAGCTTCAGGGACTACTGTCGGAGTAATGGGCCAGGGGTAGGCTAACCCGGGTCCCAGGATCTTTCAAGACATCGGGGCAGGCCTCGCCCCTCAGGCCGAGTCTCAGGAGCCGACTCCAAGCTAGCGACCTCCAGAGAGGCCGAGCCCCAGACGGCGACTCCAAGACAAGCCGACTTCCAGCTGGCGGCCTCCAGAGAGGCCGAGCCCCAGACGGCGACTCCAAGACAAGCCGACTTCCAGCTGGCGACCTCTAGAGAGGCCGAGCCCAAGACGGCGACTCCGAGACAAGCCGACTTCGAGCTGGCGACCTCCAGAGAGGCCGGCTAGGAGAGTCGGCCCGCGACTCCTTCCTCACCTCGAAGCACGGAGCAGGGTACGGTCACGCCGTGGCCGTTCCCCCCCTCCCGCTTACGAAGGACCGGCATGGCTACAGTGAGCCGCATCGCTGGAAGATCTCCAACGGGGCGCGGCACTGTTGCCATGCCTGCCCTGACCTCAGCCACAGTACGAGACGCACTGTGCCCACGACGCCGGCCTATACGACCCGAAGGCGGCGGGGCGGCCTATCAGCGGGTGGGCCGAAGATGGCCTGAGCGCCCCAAAGACGGCCCTGTGGGAGTCGGCCTTCCTAGAGTCGGCCGACTCTTCCAGGGCCCCACGAGCCATTAACCAGATAAGATGGGGAATGGCGACAGTGACCGCCGATAGACGGCGGCACTGTGGCCACACCCTGATGACCAAGTCTGCGTCATCAAGGGTGCCGCTACAGTACCGTGCATGTCTACGGGGCCCACAGGGCGGCGGGCCCCCAAAAGCCGGCAGGGAGGACGGTGGCCTGAGAGACAGACGACTGGGACCCGCGCCAGCCGGATTACCATTGTACCCCTGGGGGGTAGGCCTATATAAACCCCCCGGGGCACCCATGCAAAGTGTTCAGACCTAGAGAGAGATAGAACAGATAGAAGAAGGAGAAGGGAGCTAGCCTTGCTCTCTCCTACCTCCAGATACAGCTCCAGGAGCACCATTGTAGTCACTTTGCCTTAGTGATCATGCGCAGACCCCGCAGAGCAGCAGTAGGGGTGTTATCTCCTAGGAGAGCCTTGAAGCTGGGTAAGTTCCGCCGGCGTGCATGTCTTCACCTCATCCTGCTTCCAGGCACCGGCGACGTTCTACTCGCTCCCACCATTATAAGCCATCCTTTGGCATATGTCGCACCCAACCCCCGACAATCGCGGTCCAAGTCATCTAGATTACCACGTCAGTTGGACGGACATTGTTTTGCAGAAGATTGTAATCTGCCAAGTGCCCACACGACATGCGAATTACGCAGACTTCAAGCTAATTGCCTTGTTTGACCGCGGACTCGCCTATCTTTGCGCCGGTGCCTTCTTTAGCTGGAGAGAACCCAGCTCGCAGTGGATCATCGTCAAAGCTGATACACACTTCTGTGATGTTATTGAACACAATGGCATCATCTACGCGATCGACAAAGCAGATGGCACCACGTATTGCTGGGACGGCACGTGTAAGTTCTTTCCGTCTCATGTTAATGATGACGCCATGACACTATTTGAACTTTTTTAGGATGATTGGCATATCCCTGTTTGAGCAGAATTTGAGTAGAACTCTGGCAATATATTAGAGACGCCGTAAATCAGATATATTTGGAATGAGTTAATTCATGCAATTGTGACCATGTCATTACAACCAATTTGTACCCTGAATAATCAAACAGTTAGGAATACAGGGATTTTTTTTTATTTTACAGTAATCTATATGCTACTACTAAATATGAGTGTGTATCAATGGCCATGTTAGTTTTCCTCATTTTCATGATGTAGAAACATGCACCACACTGTTGGTTTCATCTAACCATACATTAGGGAAGTAAATGTGCATATGGAGAACCCTATATTTGGAAGTAGTGAAATCCTGCAATGCTTACCATGTGTACATACCTATATTCGCCCTTCAGCAATCAATGGCTAGAATAATATACTCACAATTTTTTTGCCCACGGAACACGAGTATATAACAATGCATGGTCTGTTAGTTACCTTGAAGAATTTGTTTGTGAGGACAGAACATGATTACATAACATGCATGACATGGTACATCGTACATGGTAGTTTCCTATGAAGAATCGATTGCGAGATAACATGAGTATAACCATGCATGGCACTTCTATATTTTCGAACCCAATATACATTTCCCTGTATTTTCCTCCCAGTTCCAATAGGGACATATCAATGTTGTTTCTTGCATTATCCTACTCATACTCTGAACAATGCTGATCTGACGTTAACAATGCATGTCCTTTTTGATATGATGCAGTGTCCCTACAGTTATTGCCCTTTGTAATCACACCACCTTTGCCAAAAACTGGGAAGCACAACTGGTTCCTCGCTCGATCAGACGACGACAACAGACTGATGATCATTCGGACACATGAGCCGGAAAATTTATATTGCAAAAACCCCACTATATACAAGCACCATGAAATATGTGAGTATGTGGACAGTGGCTGTTACGTCTATGAGCAGGATACCAGCTTGTTGGGGCCATCAGGATTTTTTAGTTGGAGGCGGGTGAGGGAGTCCTGGATTAGGGGGTGTCCGGATAGCCGAACTATCACCATTGGCCGGACTCCTAGACTATGAAGATACAAGATTGAAGACTTCGTCCCGTGTCCGGATGGGACTTTCCTTGGCGTGGTAGACAAGCTTGGCGATACGGATATGTAGATCTCCTACCATTGTAACCGACTCTGTGTAACCCTAACCCTCTCTGGTGTCTATATAAACCGGAGGGTTTTAGTCCGTAGGACGAACAACAATCATACCATAGGCTAGCTTCTAGGGTTTAGCCTCTCTGATCTCGTGGTAGATCTACTCTTGTACTACCCATATCATCAATATTAATCAAGCAGGAGTAGGGTTTTACCTCCACCGAGAGGGCCCGAACCTGGGTAAAGACATCGTGTCCCTTGTCTCCTGTTACCATCTGCCTAGACGCACAGTTCGGGAACCCCTACCCGAGATCCTCCAGTTTTGACACCGACATTGGTGCTTTCATTGAGAGTTCCTCGGTGTCGTCACCTTTAGGCCCGATGGCTCCTTCGATCATCAACAACGACGCTGTCCAGCCGAGACTTTTCTCCCGGACAGATCTTCAGATTCGGCGGCCGCGATCGCGGGCCAATTCACTTGGCCATCCGAGCAGATCGAAGCTACGCCCGCCATCAGTCAGATTTGGGAGTTTGAACTACACGGCCGACATCCACGGAGACTTGATCTTCGACGGATTCAACCACGTGCAAGCGCCACCAGACCGCCTTGATGGGTATGATCCAGCTCGCCACCGCAAGACTCGAGGTCAAGACGCGCCCGCCCGACCCTTAGCTCGAGCCGACCACGACGAGGACGAGTGGCTGGACACCGCCTTGGGGGCTACGATCTCTATGACGATTGAGCCGAACACCATCCCTGTCCTTTGCAAAGCCCGTGACTCCGAGGTGCCGGACTCTTCTCCGGACTCCGAACGTCCCGCACTCCTGCCAATCAAATCCGAGTGGCCGCCGGTTATGGAGTTCACTGCCGCGGACATCTTTCAACACTCGCCCTTTTGCGACATCCTGAATTTGCTAAAGTCTCTCTCTTTATCAGGAGAGCCCTGGCCGAACTATGGTCAGGAAGGTTGGGATGCGGACAACAAAGAAATTTAACACCCACCCACCACCCACTTCATAGCCACTGTCGAAAGTTTAAACGACGTGCTTAATTTCGACTCCGAAGATATCGACGGTATGGACGACGATGTAGGAGATAACCACGAACCAGCGCCTACAGGGTACTGGACAGCCAACCCATCTCACGATGTATACATGGTGGATACACCTAAAGGAAGCGATGACGAGGAACAATGGGATGCTACGAAGGATAAATCCATCAAAAAGCAATCAAGACGGCGACGAAAGCACCACAATAATTCCCGCCTCGGCAAAGACGGCGACCAGACAGACCCAGCCATAGAGCAGGTCGAACCGGTGGACGACGAACATGCCATTGAACAACCGTCCGAACAGGACAACTTGGATAAGCAGCCCGTCGCCAGCGAAAATAACTGTCCGGACAATATCACACCGGACAAATTGTTGGAGCAGAAGTACCTCCACAAAAGGCTTGTCGCCACTTCACGTAGCCTGAAAAAGTAGAAGCGGAAGCTCAAAACAGCGGAAGATGCACTCAGAATCAGATTGAGCGAAGTACTCAATACCGCAGACAAATACGGCGACAGTCGCCAAACAAAGAGCTACCTGAAGCGCAAGCTACTGCCTCAATTCGATGAGGAGGCCTTACAGCCCCCACAATCAAAGAACAAAGAGGCTGCCCGGTCGGATAGACGACCACACGACAAGCATAGAGCAGCAAGCGGCGCCACACATAAACCGGCACACGATCCGCATAAGGATTGGCATCAAAAGGATGGCCCAGTTAGATCCATCTACGGGCCAAGAAAGCAAGATCTTCTAAGCAACGCAACATGCCAAATATCCAGACATCACGGCACACCCAAATATAGGGGAGCCGCACACCCCCTATGTTTCACCGACGAGGTGCTGGATCATGAATTCCTAGCGGGATTTAAACCCGTAAACATAGAGGCATACGACGGAACAACAGACCCAGGAGTCTGGATAGAGGATTACATCCTCCACATACACATGGCTAGATGAGATGATCTCCACGCCATAAAATACTTACCCCTCAAGCTCAAAGGGCCAGCACGACACTGGCTAAAAAGCCTCCCTGAAAATACCATTAGAAGTTGGGAAGAGCTCGAGGATGCTTTTCGGGCAAATTTTCAAGGGACTTATGTTTGCCCTCCAGATGCAGACGATTTAAGTCACATAACTCAACAATCCGGAGAGTCAGACCGCAAATTCTGGAACAGGTTGCTCACCAAAAAGAACCAAATAGTCGACTATTTGGACGCCGAAGCCTTAGCAGCTTTCAAACACAACGTCCGAGACGAATAGCTCGCCAAGCACCTTGGCCAGGAAAAGCAAAGAAAAATGGCCGCACTAACAAGCCTCATGACCCGCTTTTGGGCGGGAGAGTATAGTTTGCTGGCAAGATGTAATACCAGCGACCCAAGTACATCCGAAGTCAGAGATGGAAACAGGAAACCACGACGCAGCAAGGACCAGCGCCGGACAAGGGGAAACAGTCCGAAGAGCACGACAGTCAACGCCGGATTCAAAAGCTCTCGGCAGAATTATAAAAAACTGCCCCTCAAGGATAACAGCCACGAGCTATCCAACTTAAACAAAATCTTGGACAAAATATGCCAAATCCACAGTACCCACAGAGACTGTTGGGTCTTCAAGCAGTCCGGCAAACTCAATGCCGGACACAAGGGGCTCGACACACCAAGCGAAGACGATGACGAACCCCACAAGTAGAGCACCGGAAAACAAAAGAATTTCCCACAAGAAGTCAAAACAGTAAACTCACTTCAAGTGACAAAAGGGAAAATCGGAACGGCGCCCACAGAAATATGCGCCGCACGACCTATCCCAGGGGAGTCCTGACATTGGTTGTCAAAACCAATCACCTTCGACCATCAGGGTTCTCCGAACGTATCCAGAACGCAGGATGGACTGCCCTGATATTAGATCCTATCATCGACGGACTCCAATTCATAGAAGTCCTAATGGATGGTGGTAGTGATCTAAACCTGCTATATCAGGACACAATCAGCAAAATGAAGATAGACCCAACCAAAATTCACCACAGCAACACCTCCTTCAAGGGTGTATGCCAGGCCTATATGCCCATTGCACGGGCTCCCGACTGCTGGAAGTTGTGTTCGGCTCATCCTACAACTTCCGACGTGAAAAGTTAACCTTCCATATCGTCCCATTCAAAAGTAGTTATCAAGCACTATTGGGACGTGAAGCTTTCGCCCGCTTTAACGCAATACCACATTATGCATCTCTTACAGTTAAAATGCTCGGTCCACGCGGCATCATCTCATTAAAGGGAAATATCAAGTGTCACTCGAGCACAGAACATGAGACTACTTGGACAGTCACACACTAATCCGGCCCCACCCAACCAAGCACCTGAACAGGTCCTTCGGACCCTGGACACGGCTAGACGAGTCCGGCATAATCATACGAAGGCCTACTAACCGCACACCACCGTACAAGGGGTTGCATGCACGTACAAACAAGAGAAAATAAAGCTCAATTTCATTCGCTTTTCAAATCGTACTCCTTTTATTTAAATATAAAGTACATTTTTTGCACGATCTTCCTTCAGCTAAGTTCTTCTCTTTTACAGATGAACAGTGTGCTGCACCCGCCCAGGATACGGCACAGCGAAGACACAGGTGCAGACGTGCAGTAGGGACCCGTTGCAAGGATTCTTTTCAGATTAAGACCCTGTGTAAACCTTTTTTACTGTCTCTCGTTGATAAACATCCCCCGGTTTCTTCCTATAACCGAGGAGGAGGCTGGCACTTTGGCATCGGCCGCGTTAGTAATTTTTGTGCGTACCTAGACACCAGGGGCTTAGGGCATTGTTCTGCCCGTTTTCATAAAGACCGAATACCTTAGGGAGTGTTCGACGTCTCGAGTTAGGCCCTATATGCATCAGCTCCGAATCATGTCTTTGGTAAAATGTTGGGTTTGCCCGGCTCCTGTGTTTTGCTGCCTTACGCCCGCTTTTATCGCTAACGCGAACCAGGAGAACTATCGCGACAGTTCTCGGTTCGCCCGGCGAGCACCTCAAGAGAGAAAGCCGAAACCGATCATCATGATATAGCGTGAGACTGGTCAACCACTGATGACCCACAAGAATGTTTAGAATTCTCCAAGATAACGGCGACCGCTTTCCGGTCAGAACACACTACTAGGAAAAGGCATGCTAGTGGCGCACTGTTTTGACTTCTAATGGCGCATGGCTGGTGCGCCACCGCATCATGCCACTAGATTTTTTAATGGCGCACCACCAGGCGCCATTAGAATTGAGATTCTAATGGCGCATGTGAAGTGCGCCATTAGTACCGCCACGGTGCGCCACTATAATCTGCTATTCTACAAAAGCAAAGACATTGTAGTGCCCATTAGTAACAACTTTTTTAATTTTTTCTTAATCTCAGTCACTATTTCACATATGAGATATTCAACACATATATATATATAGAACAAGCATCCATATAGCAATCATATCCAACACACAAGTTTCATCATATATACATACATAGCCAACACATAGTTCCGCTGCTATAAAAGTTTCACATTGTTCATCCAACACCGTTATCCATCAATTCACAAAAGTTTCACATTGATACAAAATAAAAACACAAATGGAAAAGAAGCACCCCATCCACGCAAGCTTCCGCCAATTAAATCAAATCTGCAAAATGATAAACAAGAAGTTAGAAGAAGAAAAGAATAAGACTAGAAGAATACTAGAAGAGGAAGAACACTAGAAGAAGAATAAGAAGAGTTTTGGAAAAGAAAAGAATAAGAAGAAGACTATAAGCTTATTATGTAAACTTGATCATTTTGTGCTAACATAAGCTATTTTGGAGCTAACCTATAGGAAACTAAGCATATAAGGTCTAAGTTAGTATATTAGAGCCAACTTAGGTAAAATGAAGTTAACTCTATGTCATTTTGGTCAGTAGCCAAGACGCCGCTGCTCCTACCGTCCAAAATGCAACAATGACCGCTAACAATCGATGTGAGACAAAGCCAAATGTAGAGGAATAAGAAGAGGCAGAACGCATCGCATCATCATCGGCAAGTATATCGCATACACATAGTCTTGTTGTAAACCTTCACGATGAGCATGTTACGCTGCTGCAGACTCAAGACAAGGAAGTACCCCACCGCAGGTCGAGGCACGGTAGAAGTTCTCCCACCCACGAGACAAGTACATGTGGCCCTTCTTGATCGCCAACCGCACATCCCATCGCTCATAAACCCGCCGCCGCCGTCGTCGCAGCTTCACATTATTTACGGATCTTCACCCATCAAGATGTTCATAAACCTGCTGTGCAGCCTCTCGCAGTTTGGGAAAATGAGTGATGTAGCAAACAATGATATCATAATGAGATGGGTGAAGGGAGATCTCTCTCTTTATATACCAGCCATGGATCCAATCAAGCCTCAAGTATGATAGTGAAGAACTCGAATCATCCAACTCAGATCGCGTGTCGCAGATCGGGCGTGGCTGCTTCCCGCCATCTCCGATAAGCAGCAAGAGACCAATTAGTACCCTTACAACAGATCATAAAACATGCATTAGTCGCAGTATTTATATGTCCTATTTTTAGCAAAGTCATGCTAAAATTCACGGAAAATTTCAGCATGACCTTTGCTGAAAATAGGACATATGGAGTAATTCAATTTGCTTGAACGGAAGTTAATCGACATTCCGCAAACTCAAGGGCCTCTCGGTGGACAAGGCAAAAAAGACCTCCATCATAGCATGGAAAATACATTGGCATGTTTTTGCTTATAAAAAGCTAACAAGTGTAAGTCAAAACAATATACCACCAAGTGAACCACCACAACATCTACAAGCTAACAATTGTTTTTGCTTATAAAAAGACCAATGGCACATAATGCATCCAAGCACAATTCCTAGTGATTTCGCTTGAGGCAATCTGCTTTCAACCGGGTGCACAATCTTCAACATGAGTCATCATTGAACTCAGATATGCAAATTCCTTGTAATAGTGAATATAGTTCCAAAAATAAGCGTAATTCCTTGAAATGGTAATGATAAATATAGTTCCAAAATATGCAACACATAAGCGTAATTGTATTATGTTTCAGCTTAATCGGAGTACTACAGCAAATGGAGATTATAAATACGACTATAAGCTTCAAAATTATTGCCGGCCATCATTGAACTTGCGGTTGTTGTGCCACCGTAGTTTCACCAATGATATGGATCATCGAGAAATCCAACTACCAAAGTTATATTGAAGATTGTGCACATTTTCTCCGTATAGAAGGGCTGCCCGACATATACGCCCTAGGGTACGCACGCATGTGATCTCCCCGCAAATTTTCAATGAAATTATGATCGACGCTGCACATTTTTTTTCATATGAATTATGATCTATATGGGCGATGCAGGTTCCAGAGATCGTGCACTGAACGCGGGCAACGTGGCTGGTGGTGGAGGACAATGAGCCGGCGGCCAAGTGGTCGGGCGCCATCTACCAAAGCGCTGAACAAGCCCCAAAGAAGAAGAAGAAGAAGCGCAGCGCAGCGCAGCAGACCAGCTGCCGTCCGGCGACGAGCTGTCGCCGACGGAGTCCGCCGCCTCCTCCTCCTCCTCCCGACCGCCTGGCCCATCCCTGTGTCCTCCAAAGAGCGGGCGCTTCCTTCCAGAGGCGGCCTGGGAACCCAGCGCCGCCGGAGACGGCACGAGAGGGGATCCGATCAAACCCCGCCGCCAGGTGGGGGAGAGGGGTTGGGGACAAATGGAGTACCTGGTCGCCGCGCCGCCGGGCGCCGAGGTGGCGCCGAGGCGGTGGGCAGCGCCGGGCGGCGAGGCGGCGGGCAGCGGCGCTGGGTGGCGCTGGGCGGCGCGAGGCGGCGGGCAGCGCGAGGCGGCGGGCAGCGGCGCGGGAAGGGGATCGAGGCGGCGGGTCAGCGGGCCGGGAAGGGGATCGAGGGCGAGGACGAGGAGAGAGAGGGATCGAGGGCGAGGGAGAGAGGTGGGCCGCCGGGAGGACTATGGATGGATGGAGGCACATACTAATGGCGCACCAACCATCGGTGCGCCATAAGTACATTCCACACTAATGGCGCACCTCACCATGGTGCGCCATTAGATATTTCTCGCCGAGCCAACAAAGTTATATTCCACCGAATCGATCCACATCAAGTCCTCTACTAGCTCGACCGGTTAGCAGCCAGCTCACACTGTGAGGTCCTGGGTTCGACTCCTGTGATCCCCAATATTTTTTATGCATTTTAAATGGTGTTTTTATATTTATTTGTGTTTAAATATGTTCAAACTTGTTTAAATCATAACAGTAATATTTTTTATGCATTTTAAATACTGTTTTTTATATTTATTTGTGTTTATCAAACTTGTTTAAATTATAACAGTGTAATATTTTTTATAAAAATAGTAAAAAAATTAAAAATATGTTCAAAATGTGCGGGTTGCGCGGGGGGCCGGGCCGGTGCTCCGGCGGTGGAGCGGGGGAGGGTTGCGATGGGTAGAGCTAGCGGGGGAGGGTGCGGGTGCGATCGAGATGGAGGGGGATCGAGATCGAGATGGGGGGATCGAGATCGAGATGGAGGGGGATACAGTAATATGCATTTTAAATATGTTCAAACTTGTGTTTAAATATGTTCAAACTTGTTTAAATCATAACAGTAATATTTTTTATGCATTTTAAATGCTGTTTTTTATATTTATTTGTGTTTATCAAACTTGTTTAAATTATAACAGTGTAATATTTTTTATAAAAATAGTAAAAAAAATATGTTCAAAATGTGCGGTGCGCTGGGGCCGGGCGGTGCTCCATGTGGAGCGGGGAGGTTGCGATGGGTAGAGCTAGCGGGGAGGTGCGGGTGCGACGAGATGGAGGGGATCGAGATCGAGATGGAGGGGGATGGAGGATATAAGAATGGCGCACATCCTAGCCGGTGCGCCATTAGAAGTTAGATAGTAATGGCGCATTGTTTGCTTCATGCGCCATTAGTATGTATGGGAAAATGGAAAAAAAAAAATTATACTAATGGCGACTGTCTGCCGTGCGCCATTAGTGTCTTCCACTCTAATGGCGACGAACAAAAGGCCATTAGTATATAGTAGTGGCGCACTGCATCCACGGTGCGCCATTAGAATCAATCCTATCTATAGCCCTTTTCCTAGTAGTGACATATGCGCCCCGAATTCGGGAGAGTGCGGTGCCCCTAGGGGCTATATAGTAGCCCCACCATTGAACTCCTATGGCTAAGTGAAAGTGATAAAGCATTATAGTCCGGTTGCCTAGTTTGCTACGCTATCACCTCCTTTACAGGACCAAGACGTTGGATAAAGTGTGGAAATGCGCTTAGGTAAACACCTCAAGACTATGTGCGTAATGGAAGCCAAGGACTGCCATCTTTCAGGTTATATACACATATACATTAACGGCCGCACAGGAGGTACTTTACTACTTGAACGCACAAGTATAAAAAGCCCTTATATTATATTGAAACATTGTTTCACAAATCATACATGTCATTTGAACATAATATCCTTCGAGCACTGCGTCTCTATTAAACGAGTGGCCTGCAGGACTTCCTCAAAGTAGTGCTTGGCAGGTACTCGGCTTCTGTCCGAATCCTGGGACACAACGTCGGTGGCCTTCATCTCTGCCCAGTACGTCTTGACATGGGAGAGAGCCATCCGCGCACCCTCTATGCATGCTGACCGCTCCATTGCACTAATATGCGGCACCGCACCAAGGAACTGCTGCACCAAGCCAAAATAACTCTTCGGCTCGGGCCTCTTTGGCCACAAATGAGTCACGACAGACTTCATGGCAAGTCCGGACAACCTATTAAGCTCAGCCCATTCAGCCAAACAATCGGTCAATGGAAGCGGACGCTCTGGACTGTGGAACTGCAACCAAAACAGCTCTTCCATTCCGTGATCCTTTTGGCCTCGGAAGTGTTCGGCCGCATCCGCGACACTCGCCGCCAAATCCAGATAAGCATCCTCCGCACCCCACAGCTGGCCCAACTGAGCATACTTGCGATCCGTGAATCTCCTCCGCAGCAGAAAAGGCTTTCCAGCCGCAATATCTTTGGCCTAACGTAGCTCCTCTTTCATAGCTCTCATTGCAGAGCGAGCATCCTTGGCCTCAGCAGCGGCCTTTTTCAGGTCCTCTTGTTCCGCTCGACCTTCTTTTTCAAGAAGCTCGCAACGGTCGGTAGCATTCTTCAACTTTACGGCCATCTCGGCCATTTCTTTCTTGCTTCAGCAGTGAGCAGCCTGTTCAGCTTTCAGCTCTTCGGCCGCTTTTAAAGCAGCCGAATCACTTTTTGGGCTTGCTCCTTGGTTCGGGCGAGTTCCGCCCGAAGGTTCTCCATAGCAGCGACACCATCTGCATCAAGCATACAAGTTGTAAAGCACAGACATTAAGCTACCTTACCGGGTGTCCGCAGAGAAGCTGCATACCTTGTGACTCGTCAAGCCGCCTATTGACAAGTGCGATGTCAGAATCCGCCACGTCAAGTTGCCGCTTTAGTTCGGCAAATTCATCAGTCCGGCTAGCCACCGGACGCCTCGCCACCTACATAGGAAGGGCGCATATTGTCACACCCTAGCTAGTTCATGCATTAGAGTGTTGCATCATGTTTATTCTTTTAATAGAAAGTTGAAATGGGGATGACAGAACCCCCAGCCCCGTCTGAATCCAACTAGGATCTACTAAAAATATTTTCAATGAACCTGAAAGGCCCTTCTAAAATGTCCATCATTTTTGTCTTGGTTCAGAACCTCTGCCAAAAGTGATGCACAATTTCCTAGGTCATCCTAGGGTCTTTGAATTAAATCATAAGTATTTGACTTTGGGCATTTAAAATTATATAAAATATTTCAAATGCCCAAATATTCCCAACCTAAAATGTTTCATGTTGGAAATATTCCAACTATGGACCAGGAGCAGTTTGGTGAATTTTGGAGCTGTTTAAGTATTTTTAAAAACTCCACAAAGTTGCAGAAGAATAGAAAAAGAAAAACAGAAAGGAAAACTTACCTAGAGCCTACTAACCGGCCCACCTGCCGGCCCAGCCCAGCTGCCGCGCCAGCGAGCTGCTTGGCTCGGCCAGGCAGGCAGGCAAGGTGCTCGACGGCGAGCACCGCATGGGTGCCACGCACCTGCTCGCCGCCTCGCCGCTCTCCTCTTCGGGCTGAGATGTGGATCGCTCTCCCTCTCTCCCCCGAACCCCCCAGACACCTCCTCTCCTCTCCAGCTCCTCCCCCTCGCGCTCCCCAGCCATGGCCGCCGCCACCGCCGCCGCTCCATCGTCATAGCCACGCTCCCCGCCGCCCATGCTCCGTCTCATCGTGTCCAGGAGCTCCGCCGTCATCCACTTCGTCGAGCTAGCCGAGCCCCGCGTGCTCGTGCGGCCTGAGTCCACCGCACCGACCTCGCCCGAGTCCGCCGTCGCCGGAGATCCCCTTCAACGCCGACGCCGCATCAGCTCGTCCCCGACCCGCTGGTGGCCTCTACGGTGTTCCGTGAGCCTAGCTACCCTCCTACCCTTCCTCTCGCCCCGAGCCGTGTAGCCACCGTGACGAAGATCACTCAGACGCACCGCCATGATCTCGCCACCGACGCAGCCCGCCATCCTTCGCCACCTCTCGTGTCCATCGACTCACCATGCTGCGTTGACCCAACTGCACTCCCCGCACCTCACCAAGACACCCTAGCTCGAGTTCGCCTCCACCAACTCCGGCCCGCTTAGGTCGCCGCCGGCGCCAACTCCGCCACCCGACCCCAATCGACTCCACCAAGAGCTGCGGGTCGCCCTCGCCCACCCCGATGCCCTCCATGACCCATTTGGTGGCCGAACGCTAAAACCACTTCCGCCGCTGGCTGGCTCGCTGGCGGCTAAACGCCAAGCAGCCGATTTTGACTTTGACCACGGGTGGGCCCCGTTGACTCTGTTGAGTCATCGACAGTGGGGCCCAAATGTTAACTAATCTAGTTTAGTTTTAATTAATTTTAAACTAAACTAATCGCACTGACACCCTGGACCCACGCGTCAGGTTTCACCTGGACCGGGTCTGTTGACCTGCTGAGGTCAGCGTGACGCAATGCTGACGCAGTAATTATTTTCTGGATCTAAATAATTCAGGAAATTCCAGAAATTGGTATAAACTTCTAAAAATCATAGAAATTCAACCGTAGCTCGAAATCAAACAAATTATATATGAAAAATGATCAGAAAAATCCAATCTATCCATCTGTACTATTTTCATGCATGATTAAACAAGTTAACTTGCTGTTTAGTGCAAAACATGATAAAGCACTATTTAAGATCACAAATGTGTTTGGAAATTGAATCTTTGGTTCAAATTGGTTCAAACCCATCTGGTCTTAGTTGTATTAGCCCAACACACTCATATATGCCATGTCTCATGCATGCATCATATTGTTGCATATTGTTTGGTGATGTTGTGTATCGGTGTTCTCTACGGCAGGTTCTACCCCCGAGGAGTACCGTGATTACCCTAACGAAGAGCAATATCAGTGCACCGACCCATCAGGCAAGCAACCAACCGTTTGATCATATCAATACAATCCCATGTTCTCGCTCCTGCTCTCTTATACTGCATTAAGACAACGCGATTCAAACTGCTGTGTGCTGTGGTAGTTGAACCCATTTCCTCTGCATGACCTGTCATTGCCACAGTAACTAGATGAAACCCACTAGCATGTGTAGGAGTTGATTGAGCCATGCATGTGTGTTATTCCTATCTTGCTATGCCTGCTATGCCTAGAGTGTGTCAAGTCTGGTTCATCTGGGTGATGGGCTAACTATGCACCAAACACGTAATTAGTTTAAAAAATATATTATTTTTGGAATTCAAATTTTTTAATTTCATTAATTGTTGCGCGCGCAATATTTTGTTGGATTTTAACGTAATACAACTTTATTTTGAAATTATATTTAACCTGAGTAGAAATACCGGTTAAAAATATTTCGGATCCCATCATAATGTGGGAATTTTTTTTAATTCTGTTTTGAGCGGTTGTTTGAAATTATTAATCGTTGTCCTAGCTCGAAGTTGGGTTGTACTTTTAAATGGGTTGTAGTAAATTCCATTAGAATTAAAAAAAATGGGTTGTACATTCTTACAAATCGCAAATGGGCTATATGTTCTCTGCCAAATCCGAGCTATGGGCCTACTAAGTTGACGCGTACAAACGCTTTGTCTTTGCTCAAAAAAACAAAGGGCTTTGTCAACTTAGTCAATAAAAACGATTCTAGCTACAGTAATCGTACGATGTCCATCAAACGGCCGTAGTGCTTCTGCAACCTCTGGTCTTCTTGCTCCAAATACCAAACCAGCGCCGGTCGTGCCGCATGCTCCTGCCTCCCGTGGTGGGTCAGTCTGCCATGAGGCCTCACCTCCCCCTACTATTCCCACCGCTGGCTAGGCCCTGCAGTGATGGCAGCCTCACACTGCAGCCGAACCAGTGAACCCTCGTACTCCTCTCCGCATGGGCTTCCATTGTTGCGTCTTCCCCGGCTCCCCGTTGTCCCCTTCCTAGGCCTCGCCGTCGTCCACCGCTGTGGTGCTCTCGGCGGGCATGGTCAACGTGGTAACGACTTCCATCAGACGTGGACCGTACATGGAGAGGCTGACAACTGGGTCCATGGCCGCAGCAAGGAAGTGCCTCCTTATTACGCAGAAAATAATTATTCCTCCACCTGACAGCTGGGACCCACCGGACGGGCCATCAGATTTCGTGAAAAATATTTCCCGATCGCCGACCCACTAAATAAATCTTCGCACGCAAGGAAGTGTGTGCGGCAAAAACGATCGCCCCCGATCATGGACCCACTACCATCTTCGACGCAAGGAAGTGCGTCTGGGCAAAAATAAACGATTCGCCGACTCATCGGGACCCAACAGCTACATCTTCGATGCAAGGAAGTGCGTCCGGCAAAAACGATTCGCCTCGCGGATCGCTGTGACCCACCTGCTACATCTTCTTACACAAGGTAGTGCGTCCGGGCAAAAAATATGATTCGCCCCCCTGACTGCTGGGACCCACCAGCTACATCTTCGCACGCAAGGAAGTGCGTCCGAAAAAAACGATTCGCCCCCCTGACTGTTGGGACCCACCAACTACATCTAAGCACGCAAGGAAGTGCTCGATACCGACCCACTCGCCGGCGCACGAAGCGTTGTCATTCTGGTCGCGAACCTCAGACGCATATATATCGGTGGATGTAGAGGCGCCGACGTAGCATGTACACGCATACACAAATGCCGTGGTGCAAGAAAGAAAATACGGCCACATATGTGTACATACAGGCGGGGTCTCGAACGCCTACTCGCGCATATATACGTACAGTCAGGGCTCATGTACATTGGCTGGGTCGGAACGGAGAAGCAGCGTCATCGTCGTGTTCATGGGGAGGCAACGGATTGCTCGTGTTCATCGGGAGGCAACGGAATGCATCGTGTTCATCGGGAGGTAACAGAACATGTGGTCGTGTTCATCGGGAGGGCTTGGACGGAACAAGCGATGGAAACGAGGCCTGGTGTACCACAGAATGGAGGAAACGGCCTTGTGTTCCACCGGCCACGTTCGAAATGGGGTCCTATTCATCGGGAGGGGTCTGGCGTACCGCCAAACGGAGGAAACGGACCTCCAGCGGTCGATACAGTGGTACTGTTGATCGGGAGGGGTATGGCGTACCGTAAAACGGACGGAACGGACCTCGTGAGGTCGAAACGGGGGACCTGTTGACCGGGAGGGGTGTGGCGTTCCGCAAAACGGAGGAAACAGACCTCCTACAGTCGAAACGGGGGTCCTGTTGATCGGGAGGGGTGTGGCGTACCGCAAAACGGATGAAACGGACTTGTGTTGGAGCGCTACGGTTGAAACGGGGGTCTTGTTCATCGGGACGGGTGTGGCGTACCGCAAAATAGGACTCCACGGGACACTGTTCATCTCCACCGTCGACCTCCTCCAGCCTCCACGGGCTACCGTCGACCTCTTCCAGCCTCCACGGGCTCCTGTTCATCCAGCCTCCACCGCGCTTACTCCACCGGCCATCGCTCAACCACCCTCCACGGCACCCTCCACCGCTCACTGCTCATCCAGCCCTCCACACCACGGGTCCCGCTCATCCACCCTCCACGGGCACCCTCCACCGCTTCACTGCTCATCCAGCCCTCCACACCACGGGTCCTGCTCATCCACCCATCCACCGCTCATCGCTCATCCAGCCTCCACGCCACGGGTCCTGTTCATCCGTGAGGCAACGCCACCGCCATCGCTCATCCACCCCGCAATGCTCACCGCTCATCCAATTGATCGGCTTCGCTTAGCGCAGAGCGGCGAATCGCCGATCGGTTCGGGCCAACGCCCATCGATCGATCACTCGCTTCGAAGAACGCCAGCTTGTAGTGCAATTGCTCGGGTTCGCCAGAGCCCAACGCCGCCGAGTTCATTAGAGCCAATGCCTCGCATTACATGCGCATTTAGAGAACGCGCGATCGCCGCCCCCGACCTCCCACCGTAACCGAACTCCCCAAAATTTTCCTCGCCCTCGCTTCTACCACGGTTTTTTCCGTCATGGACGGCCCAAAGAATGTCATGCAGCTGCGTCTCCGGCCCGCCCAGGACAAAAAGCCCATTTTATGTCATGATTTTTTGTCATAGGAGTAGGAGCCCACCACATCTATGATATTACCGGGTTTTGTCACAATTATCGTCATAGAAGTGTCATATGTATGACAGGAAAAAAATTCGTTCGGCCAAAAATGTCACGGATGTGTCTTTTTTTGTAGTGTAAATTATTTCAAAGTCTTTGGTGCTAAATGTTGGATTAGAGATCCTCACCGTCACTCTAAATTTGCACCGAAAGCACATGAGGATTTTATGCTTGGTTACGGAAAGGACTCGCACACCTACAGAGTCTTCAACATCAATCATCACAAGGTTGTTGAAAATGTAGATGTGCGGTTTGATGAAACTAATGGCTCGCAAAGAGAGCACCTACATCTTGTGCTAGATGAAATGTCACCTGAGGAATCCATCACGTTCAAAGCTACTGAGGATGTCATCTCTACCGAAGAATCTGCTGAAGAAATCATTCCGGATCGTGAAGAAAATCCCAGTGGTGTTGCTGAAGAAACTGGCCCTGAAGAAACTGTTGGGCCTAAGCAAAGTCGTCAACCCGCACATCCTCGCGTTGCAAACGAAGTGCAGATCGAGAAGATCATCGATGACATCAACGCACCAGGTCCTCTCACGCACTCAAAAGCTTCACATTTATCTAACTTTTGTGGGCATTTTGCATTTGTCTCTATCATAGAGCCCACTAAAGTTGATGAAGCATTAATGGAATCCGAGTGGATCCAAGCCATGCAAGATGAATTGCATCAATTCGAGCTCAACAATGTGTGGGAGCTTGTCAAGCGACCAGACCCATTATCGGTGTCAAAATCGGCGGATCTAGGGTAGGAGGTCCCGAACTGTGCGTCTAAGGCTAATGGTAATAGGAGGCAGGGGACACAATGTTTACCCAGGTTCGGGCCCTCTCGATGGAGGTAATACCCTACTTCTTTCTTGATTGATCTTGTTGATATGAGTATTACAAGAGTTGATCTACCACGAGATCGTAGAGGCTAAACCCTAGAAGCTAACCTATGATTATGATCGTTGTTGTCCTACGGACTAAACCCTCCGGTTTATATAGACACCGGAGGGGGCTAGGGTTACACAGAGTTGGTTATAGAGAAGGAGATATACATATCTGAATTACCAAGCTTGCCTTCCACACAAAGGAGAGTCCCACCCGGACACGGGACGAAGTCTTCAATCTTGTATCTCCATAGTCCAACAGTCTGGCCAAAGTATATAGTCCGGCTGCCCGAGGACCCCTAATCCAGGACTCCCTCAGTAGCCCCTGAACCAGGCTTCAATGACAATGAGTCCGACGCGCAAATTGTCTTCGGCATTGCAAGGCGGATTCCTTCTCCGAATACTTCATAGAAGATTTTGTACACAAGGACCTTGTTCGGCTTTGCAAAAAAATTCCACATACCACCGTAGAGAGCACAATATTCCACTTTAATCTGCTGACAACTTTTCATAGCGTGACATCACGCCGTGGCCCGGTCATTACGAACCGTTTTTCCCATCCTGCCACTTCACGTGTTGCGAGGCGGTTTTATTGGCACATCTTGTCAAAGCAGAGATCGTGTTCCCCTTATCACGGGATTCTCATTAATACGGGTGTGGGTAACCCAACCGTGCTTGTTAGTACGACCCCTTGATTTTAGGCAAGTTCCAAACGGCCACGCGGAGGACGCTTGATATTCACCCTTTTTATAATGGGGCCAAGGCCTGTCCTTTTCTTCCCACGCTCGATCCTTCCCTTCCCCCACCTCGAGTTCTAACACCCAAGGCTCTCAGGCTAAGCGCTTCTGACCTTCAATCATGTCCGGATCCAAACTTCAAGGCTGGTGGATGCCCTCCTCTATTACAGAGGAGGACATCAAGAAGCTTAGGGAGGCCAGGTATCTGACTGCCGAAATCCCGCACAGGCTGCCTGCTCAAGGGCAGGTCATCCCCACTCCTAAACCCAACGAGACTGTCGTATTCAATTTCCCACTTCCTCCAAGGGCTAAGATTTAGTCTTGATCCCTTCATTAGAGGGCTCATGTTCTATTACGGGCTAGATTTCCATGATCTAGCTCCAGATTACATCCTTCACATCTCGTCGTTTATCGTCGTGTGTGAGGCCTTCCTCTACATCACCCCACACTTCGGCTTATGGCTCAAGACCTTTAATGTGAAGTCGAAGATGATCGACGGGCGACACGCGGAGTGCGGAGGCGCTATAATAAGCAAAGGCGCCGACGCCCTATGGCCAAAGGGTTCCTTCCCAGAGGTGTCCGACTTATGGCAACGGGAGTGGTTTTACATCACAGCTCCCCGAGGTACAAAACGGGCGGCCGCCCCTGCCTTCCGCTCGGGCCCTCCGCCTCAACTAGCGTCATGGGTCAACAACGGGCTGGACTGGGGGCTAGTTAATGATGTGCCGACATTGCAAAGCCGCATCCGAGATCTCCTCAAGAGGGATGTCAGTCTTGTCAAGGTAATGCAAGTAATGCTAGTTCGTCGGGTCCTGCCATGCCAACGTCGATCTCTCCGTGTGTGGGAGTTCAACACGGAAGGACGGCGAACTATTCAACAATTCTTCGGCGTGACGCTCGAAGGGATGTATGGATTGTTCTTCAGATCACGAATAAAGTGTCCGGACACCATCGAGGATGCGGGTCTCAATTGCAACCGTCCAGATACCCAAGTAAGAAATTTTGCGACCGAACATGTCATCTTTATATTTGTCATAACATCATTCTGAAAAATTGCTCTTGGCCAGAACTGGATAAGAAAGGCGGAGAGGATCAGGTGTTCGACCCCCCTTCCCGAAGGCTCGCCGGATCCTGTACTAACTAGGATGCTTGAGCACGCACCCTATCAAGTGCCATCAGGAGAGGATGAAGGGAGGAATAGAGAAGCCGAAAGCGGGCTTCATACATTACACATCCAAACCAGGGGAATTTGTGTCTCCGCGAATGAGGATAATCGGGGAGGTGAATCTAGAATCCCCTCTCCCCACGGGAAAAAAGGGCCGCCTCTGAAGACTTGGAAATGGAGGTTTCCAAAGGAGGGAAGAAACCTTCGCCAGGAGGCCCTGCCCCAGAGGGAGTCCTTACCGCGCAGCCCTCGCAGGGGAGCCAGCCCTCAACCGAGCTGTAAGTGAACAAAAGTACTTTGGTAAATATATCCGGCTTTATCTCTAAGAGCAATAACCGAGACATATATCTTGCAGTCTGACTCGTAGCCCTTCTCGACAGAGTTCGTCTTCAGGGGATCTTCTTCCGGAGATGATGGAGAGCGAAACGCCTCCTCCTGCCTCCCCACCTCATGGGGCGGATGACCCCGAGGTGTCGTCACGGAGGATTTCTCCTGATCTGCAAAGGCCAGAAGGTAACTCTTCGGCCGCCCGAAGTCCGGAGTATTTGGCTCCTAAGGAGAGCAAAAGAAAGAGTCCGGGATTGTCCGGTGCACAACCGGACACACTGATGGGTCTTCTGGAGCAAGCGGCTATCTCAGAGGCGCAGAGTACCGTAATGGGTACGGTGGTTGAGAGGATTTCATCCGCCAAAAGCGGGTTGAATGAAGCTTTTACAAGTCTAGTTAGTACCGCACACGCTAGGTGTGCTCTGTATAGATAGTATCCCTTGAGACTCTGGTTGCCGTCCAGAGGCGGCAAACAGAGGGTCATAGTCCCAGATATTGATCGCGCTGCTTTCATGTGCAGGCGGCTGAGGGTCCGGCGGCTGGCCGGACTGCTGATTTTGCCAAACTGAGGCGGCAGCTTGACGTGGCGGATGCCGACATCGCGCTTGTGAACAAGCGGCTTGACGAGGCACAGGGTATGTATTTTTCGGGTGGTCAGCAAATATTAAGAGGAGCATGATGCTAGTATCTATAATATGTTGTGACCGCAGATGGAGCTGCCACTCGGAGACCCTTCATGAACTTGCCCTAGCCAAGGAACAAGCCAGAGAGGATATGCCGCCTAAAAGGCGCCAAGAGTTAAAAGCTGAACAGGCTGCTCATCGCCAGAGCAAAGATAAAATAGCCAAGATGGCTGTTGAGCAGAAAGATGCCACCGGCCGATATGAGCTCCTTGAAAAGGAAAGCCAAGCGAAAGCGGCGGACCTAAAGAAGGCCTTGGAAGTAGCCAAGGAAACTCGCTTCGAAATCAGAGCGACAAGGGAGGAGCTTCGTCAAGCCGGAGATATCACGGCTGGGAAGCCCTTTTTGTTCCGGACGAAGTTCGGAGATTCGAAGTATGCCCCTCTGGATCAGTTATGGAGTGTTGCAGATGCATACTTGGACTTGGCAAAGAGTGCTACTGATGCGACTGAGTATTTCAAAGATCAGAAAGATCATGAGGTGGAAAGGTTGTTCTAGTCGTAGTTCAGTGCTCCAAAGCGTCCGCTGCTGTTAAATGAACAAATGGCCGAATGAGCCGAGCTCCATGGGTTGTCCGGGCTTGCCATGAGGTCTGTCGTGGATCATCTTTGGCCAAAGGGACCAAGGCCGAATAGTTATTTTGGTTTAGTGCAACGATTCCTTCGTGATGTGCCGCATATCGACGCTGTAAAGAGGTCGGCGTGCATAGAGGGTGTGCGGATGGCTCTTGCCCGTGTTAAAACATATTGGGAAGGGATGGAGGCCTCCGCTATTGCAACCCGGGGTCCGGCCGGGGGCCAGGGCTCGCCCGAGCACTATTTTGAAGAAGTCCTAGAAGGCGCCCGTTTAATAGAGGCTCAGTGCTCGAAGAGTACCATGTTCGAGTGACATGTTTTTTGATGTAAAAACAATGCTATTTTGATTATAAAGGCTATGTTTATACTTTTGCCCAAAAGTATTATAGTGCCTCCTGTGCGGCCGTTTATGTATGTATGTATATAACCTGAAAGTTTGCAGTCGTCGTCTTCAACCCCCATGCATATAATGCGGGGGTGTTCGGTAAATCGCGTAATCACACTTGATCCAACGTCTTGGTACATTAAGGAGGTGATACCGTGGCGAACAAGGCAATCGGACTATATAGCTTTAACAGTTTCACTTAGCCATAGGAGTTTGACGGTGGGGCTACTATATATAGCCCCTGGTACTTCCGCGTTCATCGTAATACGGTAAGGCAGACCTACATGACCGGAAACCGTCCTTCAGCAATGCGGAGGAATCACGAAGATTCCATCGAGTTATCGAAAGTGGTCGACCAGCCTCACGATTATCATGACAAATCAGCTTTTGGCTTTCTCTACTGAGGTGCTCATCCAGATGAACCAGGGCACAATCGCAGTAGTTCTCCCGGTGCCACCTTAGCCGATAGAGCGGAACGTAAGGTAGAAAAACACGGGAGCCACGCAAACCCAACTATTGACCAAAGACATGATTCAGAGCTGATGCATATAAGGCCAAACTCGCGACGCCGAACACTCCCTAAGGTATTCGTACTTTACAACATATACTGGGCTGAGGTACGCCCTCGATAATGAGCCCTGAATTTCCAGGTACATGCATTAGTCTGGCATGACAAAATGCCAATAACGCCAACATCCCTCTCAGTTGTGTTAAGTGTCGGAAGGTGTGAAGCAACAAGAGACATTAAAAAAGGTTTACACTGGGTCTTAATCTAAAAAGAAACCTTTGAGCGGGACCCTGTTGCACGTCTGCGCCTTTGTCTCCATTGTGCCGTATCCTGGAAGGGTGTAGCACGATGATCATCTGCAAAAAGGAAATACCCAGGTGAAAGACTTCATGCGAAACATTTGTTATTCTTAATGAACCATGAAAATGCAATCTATTATTGTATTAATAGGGTCAAGCCAAACTATGGGCCTTTTTACATGTGGGCAGCCCCTAGCACCACCTATGGGGTTGTATCCATCGACCCAAGCTCAGGTTTATCTGGGCTGCTACAACTAGTGGTGCATCGGACTCGTCTAAACGTGTCCACGGTCTTGATGACCGATCATTTATTCTGGTTGGACAGGCCGTTCAGTGTTTGGCTGCTAGAGCCGCCACATATTCTTCCGCACATAAGGAACACTATGTATTTCTGCTAACTGTGATGACGCCACATGGCCCGGGCATCTTAAGTTTAAGATAAGCGTAATGCGGTACTGCATTGAAACGAGTGAAGGCCGTTCTTCTGAGTAGTGTGTGATAGCCGCTTCGGAATGGAGCGATGTCGAAGATTAGTTCTTCACTTCGAAAGTTGTCGGGAGAACCGAATACAACCTCTAGTACTAGAGAGCACGTGTAGCGGGCCTCTACGCCTGGTATTACTCCTTTAAATGTAATACTGCTTTGGCTGATTCTTGACGGGTCTATCCCCATCCTGCGGACAGTGTCCTGATATATCAGATTAAGACTACTACCGCCGTCCATGAGGACTCGGGTGAGATGGTATCCGTCAATTATTGGGTCGAGCACCAAGGCAGCCGATCCGCCGTGTCGGATACTAGTCGGATGATCCCTGTGATCTAAGGTGATCAGGCAGGCCGACCAAGGGTTGAACTTGGGGGTGACGTGCTCTACAACGTATACATCTCGGAGTGCGCGTTTGCACCTCCTCTTTGGTATGTGAGTTGCGTAAATCATGTTCACTGTTTTGACCTCTGGTGGAAATTTTTTCTGTCCCCCAGTGTTCGGCCGGCTGGGCTCATCCTTGACTTCACTTTGCGTCTCCCTCCCCTTGTGTTCCGCGTTTAGTTTGTCGGCCTGCTTGAAGACCCAACATTCTCTGTTGGTGTGATTTGTAGGTTTTTTGGGGGTGCCATGAATCTAACATATTCTGTCTAGAATCTTGTTTAGGTTGGACGGTCCATCTCTGCTGCCTTTAAATGGCTTTTTCCGTTGACCGAGTCGAGAGCCCCTGAATCCGGCATTGACTGCCGTGTTGTCTAGGCGGTCTTCATTATTTTGACGCTTGTTTTTATTGCATCGCGGCTTCCCGTTGCCATCCCTGACTTCGGATGTGCCTGGGTCGCTGGTGCCGCTATGGGCCAACCAGCTGTCCTCGCCCGCGCAGAAGCGGGTCATAAGGCTTGTTAGGGCTGCCATTGTCCTCGGCTTTTCATGGCCGAGGTGTCTGGCGAGCCATTCGTCTCGGATACTATGCTTGAAAGCCGCTAAGGCTTCGGCATCCGGGCAGTCGACGATTTGATTCTTCTTAGTGAGATATCTGTTCCAAAGTGATACGTCCATTTTGCATCATGCTTTTATATCAATATTTACTGCATTATGGGTTGTTATTACACATTATATCTCAATACTTATGGCTATTCTCTCTTATTTCACAAGGTTTACCATGAAGAGGGGGAATGCCTAAGAATGGAATTCGGGCCGAAAAGGAGCAAACATTGAAACCTATTCTCGCACTACTCCAAAAATCCTCAAACTCCACGAAACTTATTTTTGGAATTAATAAGAATTATTGAGAGGAAGAAACACCTCGGGGTCCCACACCTGGCGCCAGAGGGTGGGGCGCGCCCACCCCACCGGGCGCGCCTGCCCTCGGGCCCCTTGGTGCCCCTCTGGTGTCCATCTTCTGCTATATGAAGGCTTTTACCCTAGAAAAACTTGTGTGCAAGCTTACGGGATGAAACTCCGGCGCTACAAGGCGGAACCTTGGCGGAACTAATCTAGGGCTCCAGCGGAGCAGTTCTGCCGGGGACACTTCCCTCCGGGAGGGGGAAATCATCACCATCGTCATCACCTACGATCCTCCCATCGGGAGAGGGTCAATCTCCATCAACATCTTCACCAGCACCATCTCCTCTTAAAACCCTAGTTCATCTCTTGTATCCAATCTTGTATCCAAAGCACAAATTGGTACCTGTGGGTTGCTAGTAGTGTTGATTACTCCTTGTAGTTGATGCTAATTGGTTTACTTGGTGGAAGATCATACGTTCAGATCCTTAATGCATATTATTACTCCTCTCATTATGAAATGAATATGCTTTGTGAGTAGTTACGTTTGTCCCTGAGGACATGGGTGAAGTCTTGCTATTAGTAGTCATGTGAATTTGGTATTCGTTCGATATTTTGATGAGATGTATGTTGTCTTTCCTCTAGTGGTGTTATGTGAACATCGACTACATGACACTTCACCATTATTTGGGCCTAGAGGGAGGCATTGGGAAGTAATAAGTAGATGATGGGTTGCTAGAGTGACAGAAGCTTAAACCCTAGTTTATGCGTTGCTTCGTTAGGGGCTGATTTGGATCCATATGTTTAATGTTGTGGTTAGGTTTACCTTAATACTTCTTTTATAGTTGCGGATGCTTGCAATAGGGGTTAATAATAAGTGGGTTGCTTGTCCAAGTAAGGGCAGTACCCAAGCACCGGTCCACCCACATATCAAATTATCAAAGTACCGAACGCGAATCATATGAGCGTGATGAAAACTAGCTTGACGATAATTCCCATGTGTCCTCGGGAGCTCCTTTCTCATTATAAGAAATTGTCCAGGCTTATCCTTTGCTACAAAAAGGATTGGTCCACCATGCTGCACCTTATTTACTTTATTTGCTTGTTACTCAATACAATTTATCTTATCACAAAACTATCTGTTACCTACAATTCAGTGCTTGCAGAGAAAACCTTACCAAAAACTGCTTATCATTTCCTTCTGCTCCTCGTTTGGTTCGACACTCTTACTTATCGAAAGGACTACAATAGATCCCCTATACTTGTGGGTCATCAAGACTCTTTTCTGGCGCCGTTGCCAGGGAGTGTAGCGCTTTTGGTGAGTTGAACTTGGTAAGGAAACATTTATATAGTGTGCTGAAATTTTCTGTTACTTGTCACTATGGAAACTAATCCTTTGAGGGGCTTGTTCGGGGTATCTTCACCCCCGACCAGAAGAGCAAAGAGTTGCTCCTCAACCTACTGAACTTATTGAAAATATTTACTTTGAGATTCCTTCGGGTATGATAGAGAAACGGTTAGCTAATCCATTTGCAGGAGATGGAACATTGCATCCCAATTTACACCTTATCTTTGTGGATGAAGTTTGTGGATTATTTAAGCTTGCAGGTATTCCCGATGATGTTGTCAAAAGGAAGGTCTTCCTTTTATCTTTGAAGGGAGATGCATTGACATGGTATAGGCTATGTGATGATACGAGATCTTGGAATTATAAACGATTGAAGTTGGAATTTCATCAGAAGTTCTATCTTATGCATCTTGTTCATCATGATCGTAATTACATATATAATTTCTGGCCTCGCGAAGGAGACGGCATCGCTCAAGCTTGGGGGAGGCTTAAGTCAATGTTATATTCATGCCCCAATCATGAGCTCTCCAGAGAAATGATTATTCAAAAAATTTATGCTCGGTTTTCTCTCAATGGTCGCAACATGCTCGATACTTCCTGTGCTGGTTCTTATATGTTGAAGACTATTGAATTCAAATGGGACTTATTGGAAAGAATTAAATGCAACTCTGAAGATTGGGGTTCCGACAATGGTAAGGAGTCAGGTATGACACTTAAGTTTGATTGTGTTAAATCTTTTATGGATACCGATGCTTCCGTGGATTTAGCGCTAAATATGGACTTGAGTCTGAGATAGTAGCTTCTTTCTGTGAATCTTTTTCTACTCACATTGATCTCCCTAAGGAGAAGTGGTTTAAATATAATCCTCCCATTGAAGTAAAGGTAGTTGCACCTATTACAGTTGAAGAAAAGACTGTCACTTATAGTGCTCCTATTGTTCCTACTACTTATGTTGAGAAACCTCCTTTTCCTGTTAGGATAAAGGATCATGCTAAAACTTCGACTGCTGTTTGTAAGAGTAATACTAGGACTTATACACCTCCTGAGCAAATCAAAGTTGAACCTAGTATTGCTATGGTTAAAGATCTCTTGGATGATGATTTAGACGGGCATGTTATTTATGTCTATGGTGAGACAGCTAATATTGTTAGACCAGATACTAAGATACATAGACATGTGGTAGGCACGCCTGTTATTTCTATTAAAATAGGAGATCATTGTTATCATGGCTTATGTGATATGGGTGCTAGTGCTAGTGCAATACCCTATGATTTATATAAAGAAATTATGCACGACATTGCACCCGTTGAATTGGAAGGTATTGATGTTACTATCAAGCTTGCCAATAGAGATACTATTTCACCAGTTGGGATTGTTAGAGATGTTGAAGTCTTGTGTGGGAAGGTTAAATATCCCACTGATATTCTTGTTCTTAGTTCCCCACAAGATGACTTTTGTCCCATTATATTTGGTAGACCCTTCTTGAACACTGTTAATGCTAAGATTGACTGTGAAAAGGATATTGTTGAAATTGGCTTGGGGGATATGAAACATGAGTTTAATTTTGCTAAATTTCGTAGACAACCCCATGATAAAGAATTACCTAGTAAGGATGAGATCATTGGTCTTGCTTCTATTGCCGTCCTCTTACTGATCCGTTAGAACAATATTTGCTAGACCATGAAAATGATATGTTTATGAAGGAAAGAAGGGAAATAGATGAAGTGTTCCTTAAACAGGAACCTATGCTGAAACATAACCTTCCCGTTGAAATTCTTGGGGATCCCCCTCCACCCAAGGGTGATCCCGTGTTTGAACTCAAACCATTACCTGATAATCTTAAGTATGCTTATCTTGATGAAAAGGAAATATATCATGTTATTATTAGTGCTAACCTTTCAGAGTAAGAAGAAGAAAGATTATTGAAAACTCTGAAGAAGCACCGTCCTGCTATTGGATATAGTCTGGATGATCTTAAGGGCATTATGTTGGGGAACATAGTAATTTCAAAATTTTCCTACGCACACGCAAGATCATGGTGATGATATAGCAACGAGGGGAGAGTGTTGTCTACGCACTCGTGAGACCAAGCGAAGCGCTGACGCAGCGAGAGAAAGTAGTCGACGCCCTCCGGTTCGACCGATCTAAGCACCGCATCCGCACCTCCGAAGTTCTTGACACGCAGCGTACAGCTCGATGACGCACCCTCGATCTCCGATCCAAGAGAGACGGCGAGGGGAGTTCCACAAGACGACGGGTGGTGACGATCTTGATGTTCTCCGTCGCAGGCTTCTCCTAAGCACCGCTACAATATGACCGAGGTGTAATATCGTGGAGGGGCACCGCACACGGCTAAGGAACGATCAATGATCAACTTGTGTGTTCTAGGGTGCCCCCCTACCCCAGTATATAAAGGAGGGAGGGAGGAGGTGGCCGGCCCAAGGGGGGGCGCGCCATAGGGAGGGGGAAACCTACTCCAAGTAGGTTTCCCCCCTTTTTCCTAATCTTATTTGGAGGGGGAAGGAAGGAGTACTAGTATTAGGAAGTATTACTAGTAGTAGGAAGGAAGAGAGGGGGAAGGAGAAACGAAAGGGGGGGCCGGCCCCCTCCCCAATTCGGATTTGGTTTGGGGGGCGCGCCCCCTTCCCTTGCTCCTTCTCTCTTCCTCCTACATGGGCCCAATAAGGCCCATATACCTCCGGGGTTCCAGTAACCTCCGGAGCTCCAAACTTCTCCGAACCTTTCCGTGTCCAGATATATCCGCATAATATATCAATCTTTATGTCTCGACCATTTCGAGACTCCTCGTCATGTCCGTGATCATATCCGGACTCAACAAACTTCGTACATCAAAATACATAAACTCATAATATAATTGTTATCGAAACCTTAAGCGCAAGGATTCTACGGTTCGAGAATGATGTAGACATGACCGAGACACGTCTCGTCAATAACCAATAGCGGACCTGATGCCCATATTGGTTCCTACATATTCTACGAAGATCTTTATCGGTCAAACCGCATAACAACATACGTTGTTCCTTTGTCATCGGTATGTTACTTGTCCGAGATTTGATCGTCGGTATCCAATACCTAGTTCAATCTCGCTATCGACAAGTCTCTTTACTCGCTCAGTAATACTTCATCTCATAACTAACTCATTAGTTACATGCTTGCAAGGCTTAGGTGATGAGCATTACCGAGAGGGCCCAGAGATACCTCTCCGACAATCGGAGTGACAAAACCTAATCTTGAATTATGCTAACTCAACATGTACCTTCGGAGACACCTGTAGTACTCCTTTATAATCTCCCAGTTCCGTTGTGACGTTTGGTAGTACCCAAAGTGTTCCTCCGGTAAACGGGAGTTACACAATTCTCATAGTTACTGGAACATGTATAAGTCATGAAGGAAGCAATAGCAGAATACTAAACGATCAAGTCCTAAGCTAACGGGATGGGTCATGTCAATCACCTCATTCTCCTAATGATGTGATCCCATTAATCAAATGACAACACATGTCTATGGTTAGGAAACATAACCATCTTTGATTAATGAGCTAGTCAAGTAGAGGCATACTAGTGACTATATGTTTGTCTATGTATTCACACATGTATCATGTTTCCGGTTAATACAATTCTAGCATAAATAATAAACATTTATCATGATATGAGGAAATAAATAATAACTTTATTATTGCCTCTAGGGCATATTTCTTTCAGTCTCCCACTTGCACTAGAGTCAATAATCTAGATTACACAAGAATGATTCTAACACCCATGGAGTCTTGGTGCTGATCATGTTTTGCTCGTGAGAGAGGCTTAGTCAACGGTCTGCAACATTCAGATCCGTATGTATCTTGCAAATCTCTATGTCTCCCACCGGACTTGGTCCCGAATGGAATTGAAGCGTCTCTTGATGTGCTTGGTCCTCTTGTGAAATCTGGATTCCTTTGCCAAGGCAATTGCACCAAGATTGTCACAGAATATCTTCATTGGTCCCGATGCACTAGGTATGACACCTAGATCGAAATGAACTCCTTCATCCAGACTCCTTCATTTGCTGCTTCGTAGCAGCTATGTACTCCGCTTCACATGTAGATCCCGCCACGACGCTTTGTTTAGAACTGCACCAACTTACAGCTCCACCGCTTAATATAAACACGATCCGGTCTGCGATTTAGAATCGTCCGGATCGGTGTCAAAGCTTGCATCGACGTAACCATTTACGACTAGCTCTTTGTCACCTCCATATACGAGAAACATATCCTTAGTCCTTTCCGGTATTTCAGGATGTTTTTGACCGCTGTCGATGATCCACTCGGATTACTTTGGTACCTACCTGCCAAGCTTATTGCTAAGCATACGTCAGTCTGTACACAAGATTGCATACATGATAGAGCCTATGGCTGAAGCATAGGAACATCTTTCATTTTCTCTATCTTCTGCTGTGGTCGGGCATTGAGTTTGACTCAACTTCACACCTTGTAGCACGTGCAAGAATCCTTCCTTTGCCTGATCCATTTTGAACTTTTTAAAATTTTGTCAAGGTATGTGCTTTGTGAAAGTCCTATTAAGCGCCTTGATCTATCTCTATAGATCTTGATGCCCAATATGTAAGCAGCTTCACCGAGGTCTTTCATTGAAAAACTTTTATTCAAGTATCCCTTTATGCTATCCAGAAATTCTATATCATTTCCAATTAATAATATGTCATCAACATATAAAACTAGAAATGCTACAGAGCTCCCACTCACTTTCTTGTAAATACAAGCTTCTCCAAAAGTCTCAGATAAAACCATATGCTTTGATCACACTATCAAGCGCTTATTCCAACTCCGAGATGCTTGCACCAGTCCATAAATGGAATGTTGGAGCTTGCACACTTTGTCAAGACCTTTTGGATCAACAAAACCTTCAGCTGCATCATATACAACTCTTCTTCTAGAAATCCATCCAAGAATGCAGTCTTGACATCCATTTGCCAAATTTCATAATCATGAAATGCAGCAATAGCCAACATGATTCGGACAGACTTAAGAATCGCTACGGTGAGAAAGTCTCATCGTAGTCAACCCCTTGAACTTGTCAAAACCTTTTGCAACAAGTCGAGCTTTGTAGACGAATATTACCATCAAGATCAGGTCTTCTTCTTAAAGATCCATTTATTCTCAATGGCTTGCCGATCATCGGCAAGTCAACCAAAGTCCATACTTTGTTTTCATACATGGATCCTATCTCGATTTCATGGCCTCTAGCCATTTTATGAATCTGGGCTCATCATCACTTCCTCATAGTTCGTAGGTTCATCATGGTTAAGTAACATGACTTCCAGAATAGGATTTCCGTACCACTCTTGTGAGGATCTTACTCTGGTAGACCTATGAGGTTCGGTAGAAACTTGATCTGAAGTTTCATGATCAATATCATTAGCTTCCTCACTAATTGGTGTAGTTGTCACAGGAACCGGTTCTTGTGATGAACTACTTTCCAATAAGGGAGTAGATACAGTTTATCTCATCAAGTCTAACTTTCCTCCCATTCACTTCTTTCGAGAGAAACTCCTTTCTAGAAAGGATCCGAATTTGGCAACGAAAATCTTGCCTTCAGATCTGTGATAGAAGGTGTACCCAATAGTCTCCTTTGGGTATCCTATGAAGACACATTTCTCCGATTTGGGTTCGAGCTTATCCGGTTGAAGTTTCTTCACATAAGCATCGCAGCCCCAAACTTTGAGAAACGACAACTTTGGTTTCTTGCCAAACCATAGTTCATAAGGCGTCGCCTCAACGGATTTTGATGGTGCCCTATTTAACGTGAATGCGGCCGCCTCTAAAGCATAACCCCAAAACGATAGCGGTAAATCGGTAAGAGACATCATAGGTCGCACCATATCAAATAAAGTACGACACGACGCTCGACACACCATTTTGTTGTGGTGTTCTGTGGCGTGAGTTGCGAAACTATTCCACATTGTTTCAAATGTAAACCAAACTCGTAACTCAAATATTCTCCTCCACGATCAGATCGTAGAAACTTTATTTTCTTGTTACGATGATTTTCTACTTCACTCTAAAATTCTTCGAACTTTTCAAATGTTTCAGACTTGGGCTTCATCAAGTAGATATACCCATATCTGCTCAAATCATCTGTGAAGGTGAGAAAATAACGATATCCGCAACGAGCCTCAACATTCATCGGACCACATACATCTGTGTGTATGATTTCCAACAAATCTGTTGCTCTCTCCACAGATCCGGAGAACGGTGTTTTTTTTGGTCATCTTGCCCATGAGGCACGGTTCGCAAGTACCAAGTGATTCATAATCAAGTGATTCCAGAAGTCCATCGGTATGGAGTTTCTTCATGCGTTTTACACCGATATGACCTAAACGGCAGTCCCACAAATATGTTGCACTATCATTATCAACTCTACATCTTTTGGCTTCAACATTATGAATATGTGTATCACTACTATCGAGATTCAATAAAAATAGACCACTCTTCAAGGGTGCATGACCATAAAAGATATTACTCATATAAATAGAACAACCATTATTCTCTGATTTAAATGAATAACTGTCTCACATCAAACAAGATCCAGATATAATGTTCATGCTCAACGCAGGCACCAAATAACAATTATTCAGGTCTAAAACTAATCCCGATGGTAGATGTAGAGGTAGCGTGCCGACCGCGATCACATCGACTTTGGAACCATTTCCCACGCCATCGTCACCTCGCCCTTAGCTAATCTTCGCTTAATCCGTAGTCCCTGCTTCGAGTTGCAAATGTTAGTAATGTAACCAAGATCAAATACCCATGTGCTATCATGCGAGCATTAGTAAGGTACACATCAATAACATGTATATCACATATACCTTTGTTCACTTTGCCATCCTTCTTATCCGCCAAATACTTGGGGCAGTTCCGCTTCAAAGGTCCACCGCTTGCGGAGAAGCACTCGAGTTTGCTTAGGTCCAGACTTGGGTTTCTTCTCTTGAACAGCAACTTGTTTGCCGCTCTTTTGAAGTTCCTTCTTCTTCCCTTTGCCCTTTTCTTGAAACCAGTGGTCTTGTTGACCATCAACACTTGATGCTCCTTTTTGATTTCTACCTCCGCGGCTTTCAGCATCGCGAAGAGCTCGAGAATAGTCTTGTTCATCCCTTGCATATTATAGTTCATCACAAAGCTCTTGTAGCTTGGTGGCAGTGATTGGAGAATTCTGTCAATGACGCTATCATCCGGAAGATTAACTCCCAGTTGAATCAAGTGATTATTATACCCAGACATTTTGAGTATATGCTCACTGACAGAACTGTTCTCCTCCATCTTGCAGCTGTAGAACTTATTGGAGACTTCATATCTCTCAATTCGGGCATTTGCTTGAAATATTAACTTCAACTCTTGGAACATCTCATATGCTCCATGACGTTCAAAACGTTGTTGAAGACCCGGTTCTAAGCCGTAAAGCATGGCACATCGAACTATAGAGTAGTCATCAGCTTTGCTCGCCAGACGTTCTAACGTCGGCTGGCAGATCAGCGGCGAGGCACGCACCCAGCGGTGCTTCCAGGGCGTAACGCTTCAGGCAGCAATGAGGATAATCCTCGTTACGGACCCAGTCCGTGTAATTGCTACCATCATCTTTCAACTTTGCTTTCTCAAGGAACGCATTAAAATTCAATGGAACAACAAAGACGAGCCATCTATCTACAAACAAACATAGACAAGCAAAATACTATCAGGTACTAAGTTCATGATAAATTTAAGTTCAATTAATCATATTACTAAAGAACTCCCACTTAGACAGACATCTCTCTAGTCATCTAAGTGATTACGTGATCCAAATCAACTAAACCATGTCCGATCATCACGTGAGATGGAGTAGTTTCAATGGTGAACATCTCTATGTTGATCATATCTACTATATGATTCATGCTCGACCTTTCGGTCTCCGTGTTCCGAGGCCATATCTCAGATATGCTAGGCTCGTCAAGTATAACTGAGTATTCCGCGTGTGCAACTGTTTTGCACCCGCTGTATTTGAACGTAGAGCCTATCACACCCGATCATCACGTGGTGCCTCAAGACAAAGAACTTTCATAACGGTGCATACTCGTGGAGAACACTTCTTGATAATTAGTGAGAGATCATCTTAAAATGCTACCGTCAATCAAAGCAAGATAAGATGCATAAAGGATAAACATCACATGCAATCAATATAAGTGATATGATATGGCCATCATCATCTTGTGCTTGTGATCTCCATCTTTGAAGCACCGTCGTGATCACCATCGTCACCGGCGCGACACCTTGATCTCCATCGTAGCATCGTTGTCGTTACGCCATCTATTGCTTATGACTATTGCTACCGCTTAGTGATAAAGTAAAGCAATTACAGGGCGTTTGCATTTCATACAATAAAGCGACAACCATATGGCTCCTGCCAGTTGCCGATAACTTCGGTTACAAAACATGATCATCTCATACAATAAAATATAGCATAACGTCTTGGCCAAATCACATCACAACATGCCCTGCAAAAACAAGTTAGACGTCCTCTACTTTGTTGTTGCAAATTTTACGTGGCTGCTACGGGCTTAAGCAAGAACCAATCTCACCTACGCATCAAAACCACAACGATAGTTTGTCAAGTTGATGCTGTTTTAACCTTCACAAGGACCGGGCGTAGCCACACTCGGTTCAACTAAAGTTGGAGAAACAGACACCCGCTAGTCACCTGTGTGCAAAGCACGTCGGTAAAACCAGTCTCGCGTACGCGTACGCGTAATGTCGTTCCGGTCCGCTTCATCCAACAATACCGCTGAAACAAAGGATGACATGCTGGTAAGCATTATGACTTATATCACCCACAACTCACTTGTGTTCTACTCGTGCAAATAACATCAAACCATAAAAACCTAGGCTCGGATGCCACTGTTGGGGAACGTAGTAATTTCAAAATTTTCCTACGCACACACAAGATCATGGTGATGATATAGCAACGAGGGGAGAGTGTTGTCTACGTACCCTCGTGAGATCAAGCGAAGCGCTTGACGCAGCGTAGAGGAAGTAGTCGACGTCCTCCGGTTCGACCGATCTAAGCACCGCATTCGGCACCTCCGAGTTCTTGACACGCGACAGCTCGATGACGATCCTCGATCTCCGATCCAGCAGAGACGCTGAGGGAGTTCCACAAGACGACGGGGTGGTGACGATCTTGATGTTCTCTGTCGCAGGCTTCGCCTAAGCACCGCTACAATATGACCGAGGTGTAATATCGTGGAGGGGGCACCGCACACGGCTAAGGAACGATCAATGATCAACTTGTGTGTTCTAGGGTGCCCCTACCCCGTATATAAAGGAGGGAGGGAGGAGGTGGCCGCCAAGGGGCGCGCATAGGGAGGGGAAACCTACTCCAAGTAGGTTTCCCCCTTTCCTAATCTTATTTGGTGGGGAAGGAAGGAGTACTAGTATTAGGAAGTAGTACTAGTAGTAGGAAGGAAGAGAGGGAAGGAGAAGGAAAGGGGCCGGCCCTCCCCCAATCTGGATTGGGCTTGGGGGCGTGCCCTTCCCTTGCTCCTTCTCTCTTCCTCCTACATGGGCCCAATAAGGCCCATATACCTCCCGGGGTTCCAGAACCTCCCGGAGCTCCAAACTTCTCCGGAACCTTTCCTGTCCAAATATATCCGTCCAATATATCAATCTTTATGTCTCGACCATTTCGAGACTCCTCGTCATGTCCGTGATCATATCCGGACTCAACAAACTTCGTACATCAAAATACATAAACTCATAATATAATTGTTATCGAAACCTTAAGCGTGCATGGACCCTACGGTTCGAGAACGATGTAGACATGACCGAGACACGCCTCGTCAATAACCAATAGCGGGACCTGGATGCCCATATTGGTTCCTACATATTCTACGAAGATCTTTATCGGTCAAACCGCATAACAACATACGTTGTTCCTTTGTCATCGGTATGTTACTTGTCCGAGATTTGATCGTCGGTATCCAATACCTAGTTCAGTCTCGTTATCGACAAGTCTCTTTACTCGCTCAGTAATACTTCATCTCATAACTAACTCATTAGTTACATGCTTGCAAGGCTTAGGTGATGAGCATTACCGAGAGGGCCTGAGATACCTCTCCGACAATCGGAGTGACAAAACCTAATCTTGAATTATGCTAACTCAACATGTACCTTCGGAGGCACCTGTAGTACTCCTTTATAATCACCCAGCTTACGCTGTGACGCTTGGTAGTACCAAAGTGTTCCTCCGTAAACGGAGTTACACAATTCTCATAGTTACTGGAACATGTATAAGTCATGAAGGAAGCAATAGCAGAATACTAAACGATCAAGTGCTAAGCTAACGGGATGGATCATGTCAATCACCTCATTCTCCTAATGATGTGATCCCATTAATCAAATGACAACACATGTCTATGGTTAGGAAACATAACCATCTTTGATTAATGAGCTAGTCAAGTAGAGGCATACTAGTGACTATATGTTTGTCTATGTACTCACACATGTATCATGTTTCCGGTTAATACAATTCTTGCAGAAATAATAAACATTTATCATGATATGAGGAAATAAATAATAACTTTATTATTGCCTCTAGGGCATATTTCCTTCACATTACTCCCACATTATGCCAACACAAAATTAATTTGGACGACAATGCCAAACCAGTGAGAGATCCTCAACGACGACTGAATCCCAAGATGAAAGAAGTGGTAAGAAAGGAGATAACTAAAGCTCCTTGAGGCAGGTATAATTTATCCCGTTGCTGATAGTGATTGGGTAAGCCCTGTCCAGTGTGTTCCCAAAACGGGAGGTATTACTGTCGTTCCTAATGATAAAGATGAATTGATCCCGCAAAGAATTATTCAGGTTATAGGATGGTAATTGATTTCCGTAAATTAAATAAAGCTACTAAGAAAGATCATTACCCTTTACCTTTTATTGATCAAATGCTAGAAAGACTATCCAAACACACACATTTCTGCTTTCTAGATGGTTATTCTAGTTTCTCTCAAATACCTGTGTCAGCGGGGGATCAATCAAAAACTACTTTTACTTGCCCTTTTTGGTACTTTTGCTTATAGACATATGCCTTTTGGTTTATGTAATGCACCAGCTACCTTTCAAAGATGTATGATGGCTATATTCTCTAACTTTTGTGAAAAGATTTGTGAGGTATTCATGGATGACTTCTCCGTTTATGGATCCTCTTTTGATGATTGCTTGAGCAACCTTGATCGAGTTTTGCACAGATGTGAAGACACTAGTCTCGTCTTGAATTGGGAAAAGTGCCACTTTATGGTTAATGAAGGCATTGTCTTGGGGCATAAGATTTCCGAGAGAGGTATTGAAGTTGATAAAGCTAAAGTTGATGCTATTGAAAAGATGTCATGTCCCAAGGACATAAAAGGTATAAGAAGTTTCCTTGGTCATGCCGGTTTTTATTGGAGGTTCATTAAGGACTTTTCTAAAATCTCTAGGCCTCTGAATAATTTATTGCAAAAAGATATTCCTTTTGTCTTTGATGATGATTGTGTAGAAGCATTTCAAATACTTAAGAAAGCTTTGATCACTTCACCTATTGTTCAGCCACCTGATTGGAATTTACCTTTTGAAATTATGTGTGACGCTAGTGATTATGCTGTAGGTGCTGTTCTAGGGCAATGAGTTGATAAGAAGTTGAATGTTATCCAGTATGCTAGTAAGACTCTTGATACTGCCTAGAGAAATTATGCTACTACTGAAAAAGAATTCTTTGCAGTTGTGTTTGCATGTGATAAGTTTAGACCTTATATTGTTGATTCCAAAGTTACTATTCACACTAATCATGCTGCTATTAAATATCTTATGGAAAAGAAAGATGCTAAGCCTAGACTCAATAGATGGGTTCTCTTGCTCCAAGAATTTGATTTGCATATTATTGATAGAAAGGGAGCTGAGAACTCCATTGCACACAACTTGTCTAGGTTAGAGAATGTTCTTGATGACCCACTGCCTATTGATGATAGCTTTCCTAATGAACAATTAGCGGTCGTTAATGCTTCTCGTACTGCTCCTTGGTATGCTGATTATGCTAATTACATTGTTGCTAAATTTGTACCACCTGGTTTACATACCAGCAAAAGAAAAAGTTCTTTTATGATTTAAGACATTACTTCTGGGATGACCCACACCTTTATAAAGAAGGAGTAGATGGTGTTATTAGACGTTGTGTACCTGAGCATGAACGGGAACAGATCCTACGCAAGTGTCACTCTAAATCATATGGAGGACACCACGCTGGAGATAGAATTGCACGCAAGGTATTGCAATCCAGTTTTTATTGGCCTACTCTCTTCAAATATGCTCGTAAGTTTGTCTTATCTTGTGATGAATGTCAAAGAATTGGTAATATTAGTAGACGTCAAGAAATGCCTATGAATTATTCTCTTGTTATTGAACCGTTTTATGTTTGGGGCTTTGATTATATGGGACCCTTTCCTGCCTCTATTGGTTATACACATATTTTAGTTGCTTTTGATTACGTTACTAAGTAGGTAGAAGCTATTCCAACTAGTAGTGCTGATCATAACACTTATATTAAAATGCTTAAAGAAGTTAGTTTTCCGAGGTTTGGAGTCCCTAGATACCTTATGACTGATGGTGGTTCACATTTTATTCATGGTGCTTTCCGTAAGATGCTTGCTAAGTATGATGTTAATCATAGAATCGCATCTCCTTATCATCCGCAGTCTAGTGGTCAAGTAGAGTTGAGCAATAGGGAGCTCAAATTAATTTTGCAAAAGACTGTCAACAGATCTAGAAAGAATTGGTCCAAAAAACTTGATGATGCAATATGGGCCTATAGAACTGTATACAAAAATCCTATGGGTATGTCTCCATATAAGATGGTTTATGGAAAAGCTTGTCATTTACCTCTAGAACTTGAACATAAAGCATATTGGGATATTAAAGAGCTCAACTATGACTTCAAACTTGCCGGTGAGAAGAGGTTGTTTGATATTAGCTCACTTGATGAATGGAGAACCCAAGCCTATGAGAATGCCAAGCTATTCAAAGAAAAAGTCAAACGCTGGCACGACAAAAGGATTCAAAAGCGAGAATTTAACATAGGTGATTATGTGTTATTATTCAACTCTCGTTTAAGATTTTTTGCAGGAAAACTTCTGTCTAAATGGGAATGTCTTTACATTATCGAGGAGGTCTATCGTTCTGGTGCCATAAAAATCAACAACTCCAAAGGCACGAGTCCGAGGGTGGAGAACGGTCAAAGAATTAAACATTATATCTTAGGTAATCCTATCAATGTTGAAACTAATATTATTGAAACCGTAACCCTAGAGGAATACATAAGGGACACTTTCGTAACGCCTGCATTTCAAAAGGAATAGGTATGTGGTACAAGAAGTAAACCGACTCCAAAACAATTCTAATGGCAATTTTTATCAGTTTTGGAGTATTTTAGAATTTTAGGAAGAAAGAAGTAGTCCGGGAAGGACACGAGGCCTCCACGAGGGTGGAGGGCGCGCCCACCCTTCCTGGGCGCGCCCCCCTGTCTCGTGGCCACCTCGTGTGCCTCCCGGACTCCGTTTTCTTGCACGTTACATATTTTGGTCGGTAAAAATTCATTATATAAACTCCCGAAGGTTTTGACCACTGTATCACGCAAATATCCTCTATTTTCATTTCGAGCTGTTTTTCTGACAGATCTAGAGCACCATGGCGTTACCCTCCTTCAACAATGAGGACAAGGATGCTTGGCTATTGAATATAGAGCTGAAAAGAGGAGAACTGGAAGAGATCAACAAGGATGAAGGGATCAAGAAGGTCATGGAGATTCAAGCCCCGGCGGTGAAAGAAGAAGACATCCCTCAACCTTTACCTAACCTCTTTACTCCAACAGAGATTGAAGCTTTCAAGATGATTGAGTTAGCTCGCATACACAATAAGTATCTCACTCAGGAGAATATTTTGTTGAAGGATCATATCGCCGGACTCAAGGGCATTATCCGCAAGCTGGAGGAGCTTTTACGCTCGATGTGCGATTATCCACCACCATCATCACCACCTCCATCACCTTCGAGGACATAATCACATGGGTATGTGCACTCCCCTTGGCAACTGCCAAGCTTGGGGGAGGTGCCCCGGTATCGTATCACCATCACACTCCTATCTTTACCGTTTTATTTAGTTCGATCATTTTAGTAGTATCTTGAACTAGTAGATTGAAGTTTTGGTATGAATTAGTTTTGAGTTTTGCTTTGTGATCTCTTTATGTAATCGAGTCCGTGAGCTATCTATAATAAAGATTAGTGTTGAGTCAAGGGCTTTGCTATGTTGCTATGATCTTGACAAAGTAGAAAGAATAAAAGAGTTCACATTGATCTTATGGTTAGTGATGACTTCACACATAGAAAGTATGAGGCATAAAAGTTGTTGAGAGTTGATAAACGTAGTTTTGGTCATTGTTGCAATTAATAGGAAGTAATAAGGAAAGAGAGGTTTCACATACAAATATATTATCTTGGACATCTTTTATGATTGTGAAGCACTCATTAAGTATGACATGCTAAAAGAGTTGATGTTGGACAAGGAAGACAACATAATGGTTTATGTTTTCTCACATCTCAATTAAAGTATATTATCATTGACCTTCCAAACATGTTGAGCTTGCCTTTCCCCCTCATGCTAGCCAAATTCCTTGCACCAAGTAGAGATACTACTTGTGCTTCCAAATATCCCTAAACCCAGTTTTACCATGAGAGTTGTCGGTGTACTAGAGTAGGGGTACCCTAGTATCCCGAACTTGTGCACGGGCAGTCGCAGCACCCCGCGGCAAGGCTTGCTGGGTGAACGCCAAGATCCTCTGTGGTTCCTCTGGAGCCGTTCAAGAACAAAGTATTCAAGACAAGACCCCGGCAAGAGGAGCTTGTCGGGAAGGCCAACTGAGGCATTCAAGCTAGGGAGACAAGGCCCCGGCAAGAGGAGCTTGCCGGGAAGGCCAACCAAGGCATCTCAAGAAAGCTTGCCGCGACGCGCCACGCGTCCTGGCAAGGTTCGATGAGCGACAAGCTCCCGGGCCCGACAAGACAACGACCGCGGCAAGGCACTTGTCGCGGCAGGCGGCCACTCTGTACCCGCGCTCCAGCACACCCGCCAACGTGTCGCCCTGGGGCCTTTCCAGGCACGCGTGGCCGAAGGCTGTGCAGCCAGCGGTGCATGGTGGCAAGCGGCGCTGACAAGATCGCCATCGTGGCGAGCGGTGCCGCCCCTGATGGTCCCTTTCTGCACTGTTTGGGCGACACAGACGGGCATTTATTGCCTTTGTCCCCTGCCGTCAGGGTTAGGTATGATACACTGTACATGGTAGTTGTACCTACCACATTCTTTTTCCATTTTTGCCCTTGTCTACGTTGCCACCTGTCGGTGACCCCTTGAGCATATAAAAGGAGGCCCATGCGCAACGTAGAAGGGGTTCGGTTCATTCGAAACCAGAAAACACTCTCACGCTCGGTCTCGTAGCTCTCATCGCTCCCGAGCAAGAACTCAATATACACATACAAGCAGCAGTAGGAGTATTATCTCTCCGGAGAGCTCCGAAGCTGGGTAAACTGCTCGTGTGCTTCGCCTCGATCTGCTCTTCGTGCAACCTCCACCCTCCGCCGAACCAAAAGGGGCTCGGTCCGCCGGTCCCATAGGTGTTCGTGGATCAGTTTCCCCGACATCCTTGGCGCACCAGGCAGGGGGCGTCGAGATTGTGTGAACTTGATCCGGTGTGCACACGAGCTAGATCTTCATCATCTTCATCGACATGCCACCAAAGAAGAAGGCTTCAGAGGCAGCTGTTCCGTCCGCGTTGATTCCGCCACCACCGGAGCAAGCGGGCGGTGGGGTAGACGCCGGCGGAAGAACGGGCGTCGACGAGGGTGCTCACAGTGCTGCCAAGTCCAAGGACAAGGCTGCACAGACCTCGGCGTCCGTACGCGCACCGCGCCCATCTCAGGAGGCGTGGGACCAACAACGTCATGGTATTCGCAGTACCATGCGTTCGTTGGAACAAGATCGAGCTGGTGGATCTCGCGGAGTTCAGGACCAGCATGCACGCCAACATGCTGGCCCGAGCGAGGCACGGTCGCCTGGACGGGGTACTGCTCCTTCTAACATAGTTAGAAGTCCGAGCATAACCCGCTCCTCGCACCGTTCGCCACCACCGCCCACCACTCCAGCAGAAGCTTTGGCGCGAGCTCAACTGCTCCTGGATTACCCTCCAACGGCCGACAATACCGACGAATGGAGGGCCACCATTCAGAGTCTCATCGGCTTCGCCAACGGCAACACTGCGCGGCAACCAAGCACCTCGCTGCCGCGGCAAGACTGTCGGACGCGAACCGATGGCGACAAGACCGGTGGAGGTGCAACCACCATGCACTCTCCACCCCGAAGGCCAAGATCGCCGACTCGCCGGATCCACCTCGACAGCGACTCCACCGCGTCATCAGATCCACGAGCTCGTCGCGATCAGCGCCAAGTTCTCCATGAACGACAGCAAGAGGACGCTCGTACTCACATCGAGCGTCGAAGAGAAGCGCGGCGTCAATCAGACCAGCGCGCTGGGCCCTCTGTCGACATGCATGCGCCAGGGGAACTAGGCGACTTGCCGTACGCGGTAGGTTGCCCTGCATTCACTCGTGAGCTGCGGCAAGTCCAGTGGCCCAGCAAGAAGAATTTCAAACCAGACGTACCAGAGAAGTACGACGGCAAGTCGCATCCGTCAGAGTTCCTCAGCATCTACACCATCGCGGTGCAAGCTGCCAAGGGGCGAGACGACAAGATCCTTGCCAACTACTTCCCGCAGGTGCTCAAGCCCAATGTCAGATCCTGGCTCATGCACTTGCCGGACAACTCCATATCCTCTTGGGCAGATCTATGCCATCAGTTTGTCGGCACCTTTACGGGCGGCCACAAGCCTCATGGCCAAGAGAGCGACCTTCATCTGCTCGCCCAGAAGGAAGGAGAGCCCCTGCGCAAGTATATCCAGAGATTCAGCCGTGTACGGCACAACATCCCGGATGTCCACCCTGCCGCGGTCATCAGCGCGTTCCATCAGAACGTGCGAAACCGCAGGATGCGGGAGGAGATGGCGATGTGCAAGATCAGAGACGTCAGTGAGCTGTATGCCCTGGCCGACAAGTGTGCGCGTGCTGAGGAAGGGAGGAGACTCCCCAGAGAGAATACAGCAGCAGGAGGATCTGATAGCGAAGATGCTGCCCCGGCAAAGAAAGGCCGGTGGCGGAATAATAGGAAGAAGAAAAGCAAAGAAGTGCTAGTTGTCGAGCAGTCCGGCAACGGAGGTGGCGCCAAGAAAGCTAAAGCTGGTAGCTCCGGCAAGGAGATCCAGGCTGTGGCGGTCGCCGACAAGCAGGACGGCACCAACAAGCAGTACTGCAAGATCCACCGCACCAAGGGCCATGATCTCCAGAGCTGCAAGAAGGTCGAGCAGCTTGTCGAGCAGCAAAAGGCTGAGTACGAGCGGCGCGACAAGGAGAAGGCCCAGGAAGGTGCTGGAGGAGCCAGCAAGAAACGCCCCGGCCGGGGAGGACGCCGCGGCAAGGCCAAGCAGCGGCAAGGAGACAGACCTCCCCGCGGCCGCGACAAGGACGAAGATGACGATGACGATGAAGATATGGATGATGAAGAAGCCGACGAGCAGGAGTTCCAGAAAGCCACAGAGGTCCTTTGCATTGACAGTGGTGCTTCTCTGCATACTTCACACCGCCAACTCAAGCAATGGGTGCGGGAAGTCAATGCGGCAGAACCACCCGTCGAGTCACGCAAGCTCGAATGGTCCAAAGACGCCTATCATCTTTGATATTGAGGACCACCCGATCGCATAATCGCGTCGGTGCTTGCCGATGTTGGTTTCACCAACTATCCGCAACCTCAAGGTCACTAAGATGCTAGTTGACGGCAGGGCCGGCATGAACCTGATCTCCTCTGCGGTACTCCAGAAACTCCAGATCCCTAACAGCGAGCTCGAAGAGACCGGCACATTCCAAGGAATCAACCCGGGAAGGAGCAAGCCGAAGGGAAAGATCACGTTGCCGGTCACATCTGGCAGCGAGTTGAACTTCAGGACTGAGAGGGTCACTTTTGACGTTGCTGATTTTCCATTGCATTACAATGGGATACTCGGCCGTCCAGCACTCGCGAAGTTCATGGCAGCCTCTCACTACACATACAAAATGCTCAAGATGCCAGGCCCGATAAGTGTCATCTCTGTCCCTGGCGGCAAGAAGGATGCTCTTATCTGCGCCGACAAGATCTACCGGGAGGCAGCAGCTGCAGCACATCGCAAGTCACTTGCCGCTGAAGCTCCCGGGGGGAAGAAGAAGACCATGTCCGGCAAGAGCTCTGATGCCCACTCCGGCTAGCGGACCTCCTCGGAGTGCTGCGCTACCGTCGAGGATGCACCATCGAGCTCCACCGACAAGTATAAGAAGACAATGGCAGCTCCGCCAGAGACCAAGAAGGTGTCCGCCAAGGAGGACGGCACTGGTGGTACCTTCACCATCAGTGCCACTCTCGACCCCAAATAGGAAAGCGCGTTCGTTGCTTTCCTGCGGGCGAACGTCGACGTGTTTGCGTGGCAACCGTCTGACATCCCCGGTGTTCCGAGGAAAGTAATCGAGCACCATCTTGCCGTCTGTCCTCATCGCGCGCCCGCCAAGCGAAAGTCGAAACAGCAAGCGAGCGCCAAGAGTTCATTGCAGAAGAAATCAAGAAACTGGAAGCAGCAGGCCTTGTCAGAGGAGTGCTCCATCCTACGTGGTTGGCCAATCCTGTAGTCGTGCGCAAGGCAAACGGAAAATGGAGGCTTTGTATCAATTTTACCGATGTCAATGAAGCTTGTCCCAAAGACCCATTCCCCTTGCCGCGTATTGACTAGATTGTTGACTCCACAGCCGGATGTGACTTGCTTTCATTTCTTGATGCATACTCAGGATACCATCAGCTCTTCATGGAAGAAGAGGATGCGGAGAAGACCACATTCATCACCCCATGTGGCACATACTGTTTCATACGGATGCCTTTCGGTTTAAAGAATGCTGGTTCAACATTTGCAAGGGTAGTCCATGTTGCTTTTGAGCCACAAATACATAGAAATGTAGAAGCCTACATGGATGACATAGTGGTCAAGAGCAAGGACAAGGCTACTCTGATTCAAGATTTAGATGAAACCTTTGCAAATCTGCGCAAGATCAACCTCAAGCTTAACCCCGAGAAGTGCGTGTTTGGAGTCCCCTCCAGCAAGCTTCTCGGGTTCTTCGTGTCTCAGCGGGGAATTGAAGCCAATCCCGACAAGATCAAGGCCATTGAGAAGATTGAAGCCCCAAAACGCGTCAAGGATGTACGAAGACTTGCTGGTTGCGTGGCTGCTCTCAGCAGGTTTATCTCTAGATCTGCTGAGCGCGCCCTGCCATTTTTCGAAATATTGAAAAAGGCAGGTCCAATGAAATGGACTCCGGAAGCGGAGGCTGCGCTGCAGGACTTGAAGAGATACCTGTCCTCCACTCCAATACTTGTCGCACCTAAACCACAAGAGAAGTTGCTGCTGTATCTAGCGGCAACCAATCAAGTGGTTAGTGCTGCATTAGTGGCGGAGAGGGAGGCGGATGATGAGCCAGCAACCACGGCAGATGCATCCGGCGACAAGCAGGCGGCTTCGCCGACAAGCTATGGTCCCGACAAAGATGGATCTGTGCAGACGTGTAAGGAGATGCAGAAGAGAATGGTACAGCGCCCAGTTTACTTTGTCAGTTCCCTTCTGCAGGGGGCTAGGTCAAGGTACTCTGGTGTGCATAAATTGCTTTTCGGCCTTCTCATGGCCTCGAGAAAGTTGCGCCATTACTTCCAAGCGCGTGAGATCACAGTTGTCACTCGCTTTCCGCTGAAGAGGATACTGCAGAATCCAGATGCAACAGGCAGGATTGTCGAGTGGGCACTAGAACTGTCAAGCTTTGGCCTCAAGTTTGAGAGCACTTCAACTATCCAAAGCAGAGCATTAGCAGAGTTCATAGCAGAGTGGACGCCAACGCAAGATGAAGAAATTCCAGAAACGAGCATCCCCATTAAAGAAGCAAGCAAAGAGTGGCTGATGTACTTTGATGGTGCCTTCTCGCTGCAAGGCGCCGGTGCGGGCGTGCTACTTGTCGCACCCACCGGAGAGCACCTCAAGTACGTAGTCTAGATGCACTTTCCCAAGGAGCAAGCAACGAACAATACAGCAGAGTATGAAGGTTTGCTTGCCGGTCTCAGGATCGCAGCAAACCTTGGGATCAAGAAGCTCATTGTCAGGGGTGACTCACAACTTGTCGTCCACCAAGTGAACAAGAATTATCAGAGTCCGTTGATGGAAGCTTACGTTGATGAAGTGAAAAAGCTAGAAGAACACTTTGACGGCCTATAGATGGAACATGTTCCAAGAGCTCAGAACGACATTGCTGATGGCCTGTCAAAGTGCGCCGCACTAAAGTTACCTGTGGAACCAGGGATCTTTGTGCTCAAGCTGACTCAACCATCCGTAACACCATCAACTGGACAGAGCAAGATGAGGAAGTTGGTCTCTGGTGACTATTTTCCGGCAGAGCTCCCCGAAGCCGCCGCCAAGAAGGTTCCCACGATCAACGCCAAGAGTGCTGAGGAGCAGACTACTCCGGCAGGCCTTAGGGTTTGTTCCGTTGAAGCAGACGCTCCCGACAAGTTTTGCTCCGGCAAGCTTGTCGGGGAACGTCAAGCTCCGGCTGAGCCGCAGGTTCTCGCCGTAGAAGTAGATGCTCCCGCAGCAGCAGATGTGCCTTTAGTCCTTGTTGTCGAGCCGCAAGCTCCAGCATGGGCACAACAAATTGTCCGTTTCCTTCAGACAGGAGAACTTCCCGAAGAGCAAGAAGAAGCGGAAAGAGTAGCCCGGCAGTCAAGTATGTACAAGTTTGTCGACAACACACTGTACAGAAGAAGACTCAACGGGGTGAAATTGAAGTGTATTCGCCGGGAAGACGGACAACAGCTGTTGGCAGAGATACACGGAGGAATATCTGGTCACCACATTGGCGCAAGAGCACTTGCCGGCAAAGCGTTCCGGCAAGGTTTCTTTTGGCCGACAGCCCTCCAGGATGCAACTGCACAAGTAACCAAGTGTGAAGCGTGCCAGTTCCATTCCAAGCAGATACACCAGCCAGCTCAAGCTCTCCAGACGATCCCTTTATCCTCGCCATTTTCGGTCTAGGGGCTCGACATCCTCGGCCCCTTCCCCCGAGCTGTCGGGGGCTTTGAGTACTTGTACGTTGCAATTGACAAGTTCACAAAGTGGCCGGAAGTGGAACCAGTGAGGAAGGTGACAACACAGTCAGCAGTCAAGTTCTTCAGGTCGATTGTTTGCCATTTCGGGATCCCTAACAGGATCATCACCGACAACGGCACGCAATTCACGAGTCGCACCTTCATGCAGTACGTCCAAGATCTTGGCGCCAAGGTCTGCTTCGCTTCTGTTGCTCACCCGAGAAGCAACGGTCAAGCGGAGAGGGCAAATGTTTGAAGTGCTTCGCGAGGGCTCAAGACCAAAACTTCGACGAGTGCTGCGCAAGTGCGGAAAGAATGGATTGAGGAGCTGCCGGTGGTTCTTTGGTCGTCGAATGACGCCAAATCGAGCCAGCGCCGGACACCTTCGCTCTAGTCTATGGAGCATAGGCAGTTCTCCCCACGGAACTCGTATACGGGTCGCCTCGAGTGCTCGCTTATGATGAGTTTGAGCAAGAGCAGCTGCGACAAGATGACGCGCTGCTCCTTGAGGAGGACCGTCTTCAGGCTGCTGTACGAGCTGCTCGATACCAGCAAGCTTTGCGCCGCTACCATAGCCGCAAAGTTAATGCCAGAAGTTTCGAGGAAGGCGACCTTGTTCTTCGGCGCGTTCAGTCCGCCAAGAATTCCAACAAGTTGACACCGAAGTGGGAAGGCCCTTATCGGGTGAAACGAGTCACTAGGCCTGGTGCTGTCCGCCTTGAGGCCGACGATGGCATTCCGGTGAGCAACTCCTGGAACATTGAGCATCTTCGTAAGTTTTACCCACAGGGCGCAGTTGCCGGAAGCTGTTCCGGCAACCACCTTTTGTACAAGTCTTGCCGCTGTTGCATGTAATCCTTCGTACAAAGCCGGGCGCAGACCCCGTGTATAAATAAAGCTCATGTGCTCCGCACATCTTGTCAATTTCATGCTTTCCTCTTTTTTGCATGTATTATCTGACACTTTGTGCAGCACCTGCCTCCAGTAAGCAATAACGAGCCATAAGGCTCCATATCTTTATTTTCTCTTCTTTCTCTTTCTCAAAGGAAGAAAGGTTCCTTCGCTCACAAGTTTGCCGGGGGGAAAGGAGAAGATAATGGTGTGGACCAGGCATCATTCAAGAAAGTTTCACCTTACCGGGAAGCAAACGACAGAAAAGCTAAGTTGCCAAAGTTTGAGCAATCAGTTTTTAAATTTTTAAGTTATCTTCCTCGAACGACCGTGCTTTGTATGGAAAACCTGTGCGCGGAGGAACCAACTCGTAGCTAGTTGCGCCCTTACTTTGTTTCGAGTCCGCTCAACAAATTAAGTGAGCTGCGACTACTTGCGACAAGGTTGCTTGTCGGTAGCGGCACCGCCAAAGAAGTTCTTGACGTTCAAGACTCAGCCAAGGCAATAGTGCTCATACTGGCAAGTTCCCTAAAAAGCGTAGGGAAAAAACATACAAAGGAAGGAATCAAGTTAAGGAAATAACACAGCAATCAATATCCAAAATAGAGATATATTACAAAATAGCTTGTTGCAGCTCTAACAGAGTGTTCTCATGACATGACCAACAGCGACAAGGAAAAGAGAAAACGAGTGGCCTAATCGACGCAATCGCCCTCGACCCTCTTGATCCCGCTCACCTTGTCCACAATGGGTGCGACAAGGGCCTTGAGCGCTTCCAGATCAGCATCCGGCGGCAAGGACCTGAGGACGTTGGTGAGCTTAAGGCCTGGGTTGCGGAAGGCCACCTTCACCAAAGACCTTCAAGAGCTCCTCAGCGAGATCTTGCGCGACTCGTCGGCCAGCTGCTTTGGGATCCTCTCCCGGAGTCGCTGGAGCGCCGTCGCCACGCCTTTGAAGAACAAGCTGAGCTTGGCGCTGGGTTGGAGGCGCTTGTCGGAGGAGTACCCGAGATCCTCCATCCCCAACTGCACCAGCTCCCCATCGATGGCGGCGGCAACATCCACGAGACCCTCCGTCCAGTGCTCCATGTTCTCCCTGAAGGTGTTCTGGGCGGCAGCGGCACTTGCCAGCAGCGCCTCGTCGGCCTTGACCTTCTCCGCCAAGGCCACCTCCCGCTCCCTGGCGCCGTCTAGCGTCTGGGTCAAGGTGGCCAGCTTCAGCTCAAGATCAGCATTGGAGTCCTTGGCGGCGCTTAGCTCTTTGCTCCTCTCGGCAAGGAGACCCTGCAGGTCACCGTGAGCGGCGGCATCCTTCTCGCGCTCAAGCTTGAGCGCGGCAAGCTCCTCGCCGCTCGCCTTGAGGTCGGCCTCCAGCTGCGCCACCTTCACCTCCAGCTCCTTCTTGGCGGCCTCGGCAGCTGTGGCGGCGTCCTTTGTTCCTGGAGGGCACCGCCAATTGATTGCCCGCGCGCGGCAAGCTCCTCCTCGTGGCTGTCAAGGTTAACCTTGCGCTACGCTAGCTCGCCTTCCTGCGCAAATAGCTCCTCGGCAGCGAGTCGTTGCTGCTCCTCAGCTTCCGCCTTCTCGAGGAGGAAGGCCTTCCGCTCCTCAGCGAGTTGCTCCCGCTCCTCTGCCAGGGACCAGAGGGCCTCCTACCTCATGTCCCGGAGCTCCTCCGCACGCTTCTTGATGTCTACTCCCGCCTTCGCCACAAGCGCCTCTCGCGATTCCAGCTTGGCTTGGCGGGCGTGATAGAGCGACAGCAGCTTCCGCAGCATCCGCTCCTCCTCGGGCTCGTCGCTGCTGCTGCTTGGCGCGTCGACCAACAACAGCCCAGCGGAGGCAAGCACTTCTCCGTCCAAGACTTCTCCTTCGATCGGCGCCCAGGAGCTTGACGCCCAGGGGAGCTTGATGAAGATGCCATCGCCGGCCTTCAGATAGGCGTCGGGCTGCGGCTCTTCGGAGCCTGGCGCTGCGGTAGCGGCGGAGGGATCGGCGGTCGGCGCAGCGCCTGGCGCTCCTGCGGCCTCAGGGCCGTTAGTACGATCGCCGGATTCCTTGCCGGAAGAATCCTCTCCGGCGGGCTCATCAGCGCCGGCTCCTTCTTCGGTGGCCACGGCGTCGTCGGCATTGCCACGCGCGTTCTCCTCGTCGGCGACCTCAGTTTCCATTGGATCCGTGGTGGAAGGATCTGACAACCGGAAGAGGGAGAAAAGTCAAGCAAGCATTCAAAAAGAAAAATCAGAAGAAGAAGAATGCAAGGAAAGTTTTTAAGCGAAAGGGTTACCTGTGCTAGGATCTGCAGTTGTGGTTTCCACCATCGGAGGGTCGCTGGTGCCGTCCCTTGCCGGAGAACCGTCCCTTGCCGGAGACTTCTCCCTTGCCGGAGAACGCTCCCTTGCCGGGGAATCCTCCCTTGGCGGTGTAGTCGAAGCAGATGGAATTTCAGGAGCCGCTTCCGGGCACTCCTGATGAAGCTGCTCTGCTCCTACACAACCCAACAATCAAGATATCAGCAAATAAAGAGCACTCATGCATGCCTAACAGTAAGAAGTAAACCATATACTTACGCTGGGGGCTGCACTGGGGGCTGCTTTGGGGAGTAGCCGCCGGGTCCGGCAAGGTGATCTCAGGCATGTCCCCCGTTGGCGCAATGGGTTCAGCCTCGATGACAATCACCGGGGCCTTGGCTCTCTTCTCCGCTCTTTGAGCCAGCGTCCTGAAAAGGAATAGGTTCAGAGTGGAGCAAATCAGACACAAGATAAGGCAACAAAATTGAAGAACTACAAGTACAGCGAAGAATCTTACTCTTCTTCTTCTTCGTTGGAGCTGAGCGCGGAGAGGTCGAAGTCCGGCCCACCTTCAGCACGACGAGGCGGAGGAGTAGGTTCCCTTGAGCGCTTGGCGGGAGCTGGAGCAGCGGATCGGGAGGACCCCGCTCCAGTCACCGATGCAGCGTGAGGTGCTCCCGCGGCGACAGTGCTTGCCGCGGTGGAGCTGCCGTCGGCGGCGGCGCTTGCCGACCCGCTGACCGCTTGCCGCCACGCCCCTGCCCTGCGGAGACGCCTTCTTGGAGGAGGTTGTGGCTCCACTTGCGGTGAGCTGGCTGAAGGTGGAGAAGAGGAGGAGCCGATTGCGCCCTCGACGGGCTCGCTCGACTCGGCTTCAGGCTCGGCAATTTCTTCCTCGTCGGCAAGCTCTTCTCGATCGACAAGGCTTGCCGCCTCTGCTGCCTCCGCCTCCTCCATGGTGAATCCATACTTTCCCGCGGCAGCTACTGCCGCCGCCTCTTCCAGCCTGGTGGCGATGCGCTGCATCTCGTCGTCGGTGGTGTCGCGGGTGAGGCTCTTCTGCTCGTCGGGGCGGATCGCCACTTCCGCCAAACTGTCGAAGAACTCTTGCACGACGTCGTCGGCAGGCTCTTGCCAAGTGGGGACAATCCCATGCGAATCGCAGAGCGGCATTATTGCACGGACGCGGTCAAGCGAAGAGTTGTTGCAGAGCGGAACGACCCCCCTCGGCAACCTAAATGCGCCGGGATGTTCAGGATCATGCTTGAACAGCTCCAGGAGCATTGCATCCAGCTCCAAGACGGTGAAATTGAAATTGAGGCCTGGACGCAGCCTCATGATGTCCGCCACGTTCTGGAACTCCCAGGCGGGTCTCCCCCTCTCCTGTAGAGGGGCGATGCGGCGGCGAAGGAAATCCGCGCCAACGGCGCCTACAGTCAGCCCGGCAAGCCTAAGGCGCAAGATCCTAGTGACGGCAATCTTCAGCCTAGCGTCCTCCGGGGCCAGGTTGCTCCAATCGTTGTCGTGCACTACTGGGGCTTGGCGCTCGGCGGTGAACGGCTGCGGGTTCTCCTCGACGATCCAGCACCAGTCCGCTCTCCACTCGTCCCACTTGCTGCGGAGCTCGCCCTCCAGATATGCATCCTTCTTGCCGAGTCTTGAGATCCAGGCTATTCCGCCAGACAAGGGCTCTCCTCTCTCGACACAAGGGATGAAGAAATGGCGGAAGAGAGCTACGTTTGGATGGACTCCGACAAAGTTTTCGCAGAGATGTGCGAAAACTGCCATGGTCAGAACGGCGTTGGGGGTGAAATCAAGGAGGTGGAGCCCGTAGGTGTTCATGATGTCACAAAAGAATTCGGAGAAAGGTGGGCAGAGCCCGCAGTAGAAGAACAGCACGAAAAGGGGGTATCCGGTCAGAGCCAGTTTCGAGGCGGCGGCCGAGAGTACCTTCGTGCGCGGATGCGCTCGCGTCTGCGTCGACCAGAAGAGGTAGTAGTATTCCCTCAGCTCCTTCGCGGCGAGCTGGGGGGGAGAGATTGCCCGCTCCTTCCGCAGCGCCGCAAGCCGCTGCGCCTCGGCCGACTTTGCGCCCTTCCCCTTGTCGGCTTTCGGAGCCATGGCGGAGGTGGTGGGAGAGGTCGACGGCGTTGGTGGTGCTAGTGGCGATGGGGGGCGGAGCGCTGCTCTCTCTCAGAAGGGGGGAGCGGCGGAGATTTTGGAGTAGTAACCGGCGAGATGGGCGACTGCCCCTGTTTCCTCTGCTTATAAAGAGGGAGGGGGCGAACGTTACGCCTTTCCGAATAAAGAAACCACCCACGATCTCTCCCACGACGCCGCATTCGACGCGTGCCGTTCGGGAGGGCGCGGTGGATACGGAGTAAGAAACGGCACAACCCAGGCCGCGCGTGCCCGTGCCCTGTTTTGGGCCTAGCCCAATAGCGCTCGGCACCGTGTGTGGCCCAGGCCCGGGGGCTCCTGTCGGTGTACTAGAGTAGGCGTACCCTAGTATCCCAAACTTGTGCACGGGCAGTCACAGCACCCCGCGGCAAGGCTTGCTGGGTGAACGCCAAGATCCTCTGTGGTTCCTCTGGAGCCATTCAAGAACAAAGTATTCAAGACAAGACCCCGGCAAGAGGAGCTTGCCGGGAAGGCCAACTGAGGCATTCAAGCTAGGGAGACAAGGCCCCGGCAAGAGGAGCTTGCCGGGAAGGCCAACCAAGCCATCCCAAGAAAGCTTGCCGCGACGCGCCACGCGTCCCGGCAAGGTTCGGTGAGCGACAAGCTCCCGGGCCCGACAAGACAACGACCGCCGCAAGGCACTTGCCGCGGTAGGCGGCCACTCTGTACCTGCGCTCCAGCACACCCGCCAACATGTCGCCCTGGGGCCTTTCCAGGCACGCGTGGCGGAAGGTTGTGCAGCCAGCGGTGCATGGTGGCAAGCGGCGCTGACAAGATCGCCATCGTGGCAAGCGGTGGCGCCCCTGACGGTCCCTTTCTGCACTGTTTGGGCGACACAGACGGGCATTTATTGCCTTTGTCCCCTGCCGTCAGGGTTAGGTATGATACACTGTACATGGTAGTTGTACCTACCACATTCTTTTTCCATTTTTGCCCTTGTCTACGTTGCCACCTGTCGGTGACCCCTTGAGCGTATAAAAGGAGGCCCATGCGCAACATAGAAGGGGTTCGGTTCATTCGAAACCAGAAAACACTCTCACGCTCGGTCTCGTAGCTCTCATCGCTCCCAAGCAAGAACTCAATATACACATACAAGCAGCAGTAGGAGTATTATCTCTCCGGAGAGCTCCGAAGCTGGGTAAACTGCTCGTGTGCTTCGCCTCGATCTGCTCTTCGTGCAACCTCCGCCCTCCGCCGAACCAAAAGGGGCTCGGTCCGCCGGTCCCATAGGTGTTCATGGATCAGTTTCCCCGACAAGAGTCCACCATACCTACCTATGGATTGAGTAAGATCCTTCATGTAAGTTGTCATGTTGCGGGCAATAAAAATTGCTATCTAAATATGTATGACTTATTAGTGCAGAGAAAATAAGCTTTATACAATCTTGTTGTGGAAGCAATAAAAGCGACGGACTGCATAATAAAGGTCCACATTCAAGTGGCAATATAAAGTTACGTTCTTTTGCATTAAGATTTCATGCATCCAGCCCTAAAAGCACATGACAACCTCTGCTTCCCTCTGTGAAGGGCCTATCTTTTACTTTATGTTTTTACTTTATGCTTGAGTCAAGGTGATCTTCACCTTTCCCTTTTTCATTTTATCCTTTGGCAACCTCTTCGTGGTTGAAAGATCATGATATATATATCCAACCGGATGTAATTTAGCATGAATTATTATTGTTGACATCACCCAAAGGTGAATACGTTGGGAGGCAACACAATAAGCCCCTATCTTTCTCAGTGTCCGGCTGAAACTCTATAACCACAAGTATTGCGTGAGTGTTAGCAATTGTAGAAGACTACAAGATAGTTAAGTATGTGGACTTGCTGAAAAGCTCTATTTTTGACTCCTTCTGATGTTATGATAAATTGCAATTGCTTCAATGATTGAGATTATAGCTTGTTAGCTTCTAATGAAGTTTCTGAACCATACTTGACATTGTGAATTGATTGTTACTAGAGCATAAGAAATCATATGATAAAATCTATTTATGTTGTTGTTATAAGAATAATCATGATCCCTCATGTCCGTATTTTATTTTTATCGACACCTCTATCTCCAAACATGTGGACATATTTTTCGATTTCGGCTTCCACTTGAGGACAAGCGAGGTCTAAGCTTGGGGGAGTTTATACATCCATTTTGCATCATGCTTTCATATCAATATTTCTTGCATTATGGGTTGTTATTACACATTATATCTCAATACTTACGGCTATTCTCTCTTATTTTACAAGGTTTACTATGAAGAGGGGAATGCCGACAGCTGGAGTTCTGGCTGGAAAAGGAGCAAACGTTGGAAACCTGTTCTGCACTGCTCTAAAAATCCTGAAACTCCCCGAAACTTATTTTTGGAATTAGTAAGAATTATTGAGCTGAAGAAACACCTCAGGGGGCCCACACCCTGGCGAGGAGGGTGGGGGCGCGCCCACCCCTACTGGGCGCGCCCCCTGTCTCCTGGGCCCCATGGTGGCCCTCCAGTGTCCATCTTTTGCTATATGAAGGCTTTTACCCTGTAAAAAATCGTGGGCAAGCTTACGGGATGAAACTCCGCCGCACGAGGCGGAACCTTGGCGGAACCAATCTAGGGCTCCAGCGAAGCTGTTCTGCCGGGGACACTTCCCTCCGGGAGGGGGAAATCATCACCATTGTCATCACCAACGATCCTCCCATCGGGAGAGGGTCAATCTCCATCAACATCTTCACAGGCACCATCTCCTCACAAAACCCTAGTTCATCTCTTGTATCCAATCTTGTACACAAACCACAAATTGGTACATGACACTTCACCATTATTTGGGACTAGAGGAAGGCATTGGGAAGTAATAAGTAGATGATGGGTTGCTAGAGTGACAGAAGCTTAAACCCTAGTTTATGCGTTGCTTCGTTAGGGGCTGATTTGGATCCATATGTTTAATGTTGTGGTTAGGTTTACCTTAATACTTCTTTTGTAGTTGCGGATGCTTGCAATAGGGGTTAATAATAAGTGGGTTGCTTTTCCAAGTTAAGGGCAGTACCCAAGCACCGGTCCACCCATGTATCAAATTATCAAAGTACCGAACGCGAATCATATAAGCGTGATGAAAACTAGCTTGACGATAATTCCCATGTGTCCTCGGGAGCTCCTTTCTCATTATAAGAAATTGTACAGGCTTATCCCTTGCTACAAAAAGTATTGGGCCACCTTGCTGCACTTTATTTACTTTATTTGCTTGTTACTCAATACAATTTATCTTATCACGAAACGATCTGTTACCTACAATTTCAGTGATTGCAGAGAAAACCTTACCGAAAATCGCTTATCATTTCCTTCTGCTCCTCGTTGGGTTCAACACTCTTACTTATTGAAAGGACTACAATAGATACCCTATACTTGTGGGTCATCGCAAAGCTTACGGGCTGACTCTTCGGGTTGTTGGATTATGTGACTTAAATCGTCTGCATCCGGAGGTCGGACATAGGTCCCTTGAAAATTGGCCCTAAAAGCATCCTCAAGTTCTTCCCAACTTCCAATTGAGTTTTCGGGGAGGCTTTTCAACCAATGCCGAGCTGGTCATTTCAACTTGAGGGGCAGGTATTTAATGGCGTGGAGATCATCTCCGTGAGCCATGTGGATGTGAAGGATAAAGTCCTCAATCCAGACCCCATGGTCTGTCATTTCGTCAGATGCCTCTATATTCACAGGTTTAAATCCCTCTGGAAATTCATGATCCAGCACCTCATTGGTGAAGCACAGGGGGTGCGCAGCACCCCTATATTTGGATGTGTCATGGCATGCTGTCGATGGTTGTTGTGTTCGGTGTTGATTCCGAGCTGGTATTCGATCAATATGATCATTTTGGTGGCTGTGATCCTACGCCGGAGCATGCTTCCTAGATCCATAGATGGACCTGGCCATACCGGCTTTTTTGTCCAGGAGCTCACGTAAATCGTGTGCTGAGTTGTGTGCAGCATCATTAGCCGCCCTGTCGCAGCCACGGGGTGGTCGATCCGATGGATCGGCCGCATTATTTTTCGACGGAATGGGCTCTATGGCCTCGTCGTCGAATTCGGGCAGCAGCTTGCGCTTTGGATAGCTCTTTGTGTGGCGATCGCCACCATATTTTTCTTCAGTGTCGAGCACTTTGTTCCATCTGCGGTTGAGCGTATCCTGTGCGGCCTTAAGCCTTTGCTTCTGCTTCTTCAAGCTTCTCGCTTTGGCCATAAGCCTTCTATGGAGGTTCTCTTGTTCCAAGTGTTTTTTCGGGATGATGAGTGCATCATCGTCCGGACTGTTCTCCTCTCTGGAGACAGGTTTATGGGTTTTATCTCCGCCGTTGCTATGATCGGACAGTGGCCCCGGACTATGTTTGCCGTCCCCCGGCTCATCCTGCTCCATCGCTGGGTCCATGGGGTCGTTGTTTCCTTTGGAGTCGACCGGGGTATTATTTCTTCTTGCGCTGTTATCGCTGTTTTTACTATGGCGGGATTTAGAGCGGTGCCTACGTCATTGCTTTGGTTGCTTCTCGAGGGGATTATCCTCCATTGCATCCTTCCGTTCCTCGTCGTTGTTTTCTTTGGGTCTATCCACCATGTATATATCGTATGATGAGGTGGTTGTCCAGCGCCCCGTGGGCAGTGGTTCCTGTTCCTCTCCAGCATCGTCGTCCATACCGTCGATATCTTCGGAGTCAAAGCCAAGCGTGTCGGTTAGGTCATCGATAGTGGCTACCAAGTGGGTGGTGGGTGGGAAACGAATTTCTTTGTTGTCCGCTTCCTACCCAAGCCGGACATAGTTCGCCCAAGAGCCTCCTGATAGGGAGAGAGATTTTAGTGAATTTAGCACGTTGCCTAATGGTGAGTGCTGAAAGATATCAGCGGAGGTAAACTCCATGATCGGTGCCCAATCAGAGTCGATAGGCACGGATGCGCGTGGTTTGGAACCTATGACTGGAGACGAGTTCGAGGGTCCGATTACACAGATCTCTTTGGAGGTGAAGTCTATGTTCGGCTCTAGCGCTGATGAGTGTGCAGCCTTGATTTTACTACACAACCATCTTCTTGTAGACGTTGTTGGGCCTCCAAGTGCAGAGGTTTCTAGGATAGTAGCAAATTTCCCTCAAGTGGATGACCTAAGGTTTATCAATCTGTGGGAGGCGTAGGATGAAGATGATCTCTCTCAAGCAACCTTGCAACCAAATAACAAAGAGTCTCTTGTGTACCCAATACACCCAATACAATGGTAAATTGTATAGGTGCACTAGTTCGGCGAAGATATGGTGATACAAGTGCAATATGGATAGTAGATATAGGTTTTTGTAATCTGAAAATATAAAAACAGCAAGGTAACTAATGATAAAAGTGAGCGTAAACGGTATTGCAATGGTAGGAAACAAGGCCTAAGGTTCATACTTTCACTAGTGCAAGTTCTCTCAACAATAATAACATAGATAGATCATATAACAATCCCTCAACATGCAACAAAGAGTCACTCCAAAGCCACTAATAGCGGAGAACAAACGAAGAGATTATGGTAGGGTACAAAACCACCTCAAAGTTATCCTTTCTGTTCTATCTATTCAAGAGTCCGTAGTAAAATAACATGAAGCTATTCTTTCCGTTCAATCTATCATAGAGTTCATACTAGAATAACACCTTAAGACACAAATCAACCAAAACCCTAATGTCACCTAGATACTCCATTGTCACCACAAGTATCCGTGGGCATCATTATACGATATGCATCACACAATCTCAGATTCATCTATTCAACCAACACATAGTACTTCAAAGAGTGCCCCAAAGTTTCTACCGGAGAGTCAAGACGAAAACGTGTGCCAACCCCTATGCATAGGTTCATGGGCGGAAACCGCAAGTTGATCACCAAAACGTACATCAAGTGGATCACGTGAATATCCCATTGTCGCCACAGATAAGCACGGCAAGACATACATCAAGTGTTCTCAAATCATTAAAGGCTCAATCCGACAAGATAACTTCAAAGGGAAAACTCAATTCATCACAAGAGAGTAGAGGGGGAGAAACATCATAAGATCCAACTATAATAGCAAAGCCCGCGATACATCAAGATCGTGCCATAGAGAGAACACGAGATAGAGAGAGAGAGAGAGAGAGAGAGAGAGAGAGAGAGAGAGAGAGAGAGAGAGAGAGAGAGAGAGAGAGAGAGAGAGAGAGAGAGATCAAACACATAGCTACTGGTACATACCCTCAGCCCCGAGGGTGAACTACTCCCTCCTCATCATGGAGAGAGCCGGGATGATGAAGATGGCCACCGGTGAGGGATTCCCCCCTTCGGCAGGGTGCCGGAACGGGCTCCCGAGAGATTTTTGGTGGTTACAGAGGCTTGCGGCGGCGGAACTCCCGATCTATCTTCTTATTCGATGTTTTTCGGGTACATGGACTTATATAGGCGAAAGAAGTCGGTTGGGGGATCCTCGAGGGGCCCAGGAGACAGGAGGACGCGCCCAGGGGGGTGGGCGCGCCCTCCTATCTCCTGGCTTCCTCAAACCTTCCCTACCTTGAACTCCAAGTCTCCCGGATCATATCCTTTCCAAAAATTACGCTCCGGAAGGTTTCATTCCATTTGGACTCCGTTTGATATTCCTTTTCTTCGAAATACTGAAACAGGCAATAAAACAACAATATGGGCTGAGCCTCCGGTTAATAGGTTAGTCCCAAAAGTAATATAAAAGTGTATAATAAAGTTCGTAATCATTCAAAACATATAATAAAATAGCATGAATGCTTCATAAATTATAGATACGTTGGAGACGTATCAGGCCTCCGTGGCGGGGTCTATCCACCCATCCTCGGATGGCGCGATCTGCTCCGGATCTAAGGCCAGGGCACTTGCAGGTGCATTCGTCCGAACACCGTCTGATGGCAGATCTAAGTCATGCCCATCGTGACCGTACGGCGCACCTCTCATGGGCTCGAATCCGTCAAAGATCAGTCTCCGCGGATGTTGACGGTGTGGTTCAAGCTTCCAAACCTAACCTGATGGCCATGGGCGTAGCTATCGATCTTCTCCAGATGGCCAAGCGAGTTGGCCCTTGATCTGAAGCTGCCAAATACGAAGATCTGTCCGAGGAGAAAACCCTCACCCTGGATCGCATCATTGCAGATGATTGAAGGAGCCATCAAGCCTTATCATGACGGCATAGTGGAACTCTCAATGAAAGCACCAATGTCGGTGTCAAAGTCGACGGATCTCGGGTAGGGGGTCCCGAACTGTGTGTTTAAGGCTAATGGTAACAGGAGGCAGGGGACACAGTGTTTACCCAGATTCGAGCCCTCTCGATGGAGGTAATACCCTACTTCCTGCTTGATTGATCTTGATGATATGAGTATTACAAGAGTTGATCTACCACAAGATCGTAGAGGCTAAACCCTAGAAGCTATCCTATGATTATGATCGTTGTTGTCCTACAGACTAAACCCTCCGGTTTATATAGACACTGGAGGGGGCTAGTGTTACACAGAGTCGGTTACGAGAAAAGGAGATCTACATATCAATATTACCAAGCTTGCCTTCCATACAAAGGAGAGTCCCACCCGACACGGACGAAGTCTTCAATCTTGTATCTTCATAGTCCAACAGTCCGGCCAAAGTATATAGTCCGGCTGTCTGAGGACCCCCTAATCCAGGACTCCCTCACCCATGCAAGCACAACATCATCGGTACCAAATGGATATACCACAACAAACAAGACGAAAATGGCCTCGTGGTGAGGAATAAGGCTCGTCTTGTAGCTCAAGGCTACACACAGGTTGATGGAATTGATTTCGATGAAACTTTTGCAACTGTTGCTAGACTTGAGGCTATTCGCATATTTCTTGCTTATGCTAACCATCATAATATCATCTTACATCAAATGGATGTGAAAAGTGCATTCCTCAATGGTAAGCTTGAGGAAGAAGTATATGTTGCTCAACCACCAGTTTTTGAGGATCCAAAATTTCCAGATCACATCTACAGACTCAACAAGGCCCTCTATGGCCTCAAGCAAGCACCTCGGGCGTGGTATGACACACTGAAGGAATTTCTCATGAAGAAAGGCTTCAAACCCGGTCACTTGACCCAACTCTTTTCACCAAAACATATGATGATTAATTATTTGTGTGCCAAATATATGTTGATGATATTATATTTGGTTGTACTAACCAACGTTACAGTGATGAATTTGCCTATATGATGAGTGAAGAATATCAAATGTCTATGATGGGAGAATTGAAATTCTTCTTAGGTCTTCAGATTTGTCAACAATACAACGGCATATTCATATCTCAGGAGAAATACCTCAAGGATGTGTTGAGGAAATTCGGCATGCAAGATTGCAAAGGCGTCAAAATTCCTATGCCCACAAATGGCCATCTATGCACTGATGAAAAAGGTAAAGACTTCAATCAAAAGGTATATCGCTCCATGATTGGCTCTTTATTGTACCTGTGTGCATCTAGGCCGGATATTATGTTTAGTGTTTGCATGTGTGCCCGATTTCAAGCTACATGGAAGGAATCACACCAGAAGGCTGTGAAGCATATTCTTCGATATGTAGCTCACACACCAACACTTGGATTACGGTATCCCAAGGACTCTTCATTTGATCTCATTGGATATTCAGACTCTGACTATGCTGGTGATCAGGTGGACCGCAAGTCAACGTCAGGCACATGTCATTTCCTCGAACGATCATTGGTATGTTAGTCCTCGAAGAAGCAGAACTGCGTATCACTCTCCACTACAGAAGCTGAGTACATTGTTGCTGGATCGTGCTGTGCTCAATTGCTATGGATGAAGAAAACACTCAAGGACTATGACATCAATGTGAAGAATGTGCCACTCTACTGTGACAATGAGAGTGCTAAGATTGCTCAAAACCCAGTTCAACACTCGAAGACAAAGCACATCCAGATTCGCCATCATTTCCTTCGTGGCCATGTGTTGAAGGGCGACATCTCCATCAACCACGCAAGTACTTAAGACCAGCTGGCCGATATCTTCACAAAGCCCTTGGATGATAAGAGATTTAGCCAGTTGCGGTGTGAGCTAAATATCCTAGAATCTTCGAATGTTCTTCGAAAAGGACACGCATCCTAAAACTTATGCTGACTTGATGACTTAGATGTGCAACACATGAAGTGATGTTTTTCTTCAATCAATGAAGACTAACCCTCTAAGTGTGAAGAAATTGATTCTCAGAACCCTACGAGAGTTGTACGCGGTCTCTGAAATCAGCTTTCTTATACGGTGGGTTACGCCACCAAGCAAAGTTGAAATTCTTCAATTTGAGTTTTTCTTCATTTTTGAATTTCCTCAGTTTGTCAAATTCTTCAACTTTGCATTGTCTTCACTCTTTCCGTCATAATTCTTCATTGACTATATGAGTTTATGTCCTCTACAACATTCACTTATTGCTAATTCTTCAAGTTGGTTTTTCTGCTAAGTGAATGTGATTGGACCCTTATCCCCATCTATGCTAAAATCAACCCAATCTGTTCACAAATTCTTTTTGTGCGTTATATTTGAAACTCGTTCAAATTCTTCAGTGTGTCCATGTCAGCTGAAGAAATTGCGAACGACACATTAAAATATTCTTATCTGAATTTTCGGCTTTTGCCGCTCAAACTGTTACACATTCCACGAAATACTTATCTATTCACCCACGATCTCACACGATCACCACCTCTCAGTACGTGGGTGACACATGTCACGCGAATGAGAAGGGTCAGGGGCACGTTCATCCGATTTCCTCGGACGAGCGGTTTTTGACCTCAGCTATAAATACCCCCTTCCCCTCTTCACTTTGTTTTTACTCCACTCGGCCTCACTCCCTCGCTCGAGCTTCCCAAAACCTAGCGCCGCTGCTACTTCCATCATCGCCAGTGAGGAAGAGATTCACTACCTCGCCCTCATCGCCGTCTTACTCGCGCCGGCTGCGGACATCTTCTCTCCGCCGCTGCCGTAAACGTCTTCCTCCGCCAAGTTAGGGCATGGAAGATCCGAGCCGATGAACTTCCAAATCTACACTTCTTGTTCGTCGTGTTCTTTGTCAAGGGTAATTAAAAGTTACTTTTACTGCATTTATTCTACTGATGATTTTCATCAAATCTTCAAAAGGTGTTTATTCTTCAACTTCTATACTCTAAACACCTAGCACAAATCTTCAGTTCTTGATCTGTTTCTCTAAATGACGTTTTTCTTCTTGATTCCTCAATTGTGTGAATCTAACAATCTGCACAACCTTGGAACCTAAGCCAAAGAACGCTTAGTGAAATTCTTCAAGACACATCTGGTCAATTTCCTCAAACTTATTCCGTTTTGCAAAAACTTCTGAGAGAGCATATGACCTCTCCAAATTCTTCGCACCTATACTATGTTCACAGGTACACATGTCTGCTGCTGAATCACTAGGTTCTCATCAACTTAACTCATTTGCAGTGTTCCTCGAAGAAAAGCTGCATACTTCTTCAAAGAACTGAATTGTTCAAATTCCTCAGCTGAAGAAAATGGCAGATGGTAAAAGGCCTCAGAAAGGAGGAAAGATGCTTGAAGCAAGTACTGCCTTTGAGATCCCTGCTGACATATATGCAGGGTATTGCACGCCTGATGAGGCAACTCACGGCGAGGAGACTAAGAATGAGCACAAAGTGTGCATCCAGAGGATTGAAATAAGATGGGCAAGAGAATGGAGGGAATACAGATATGTCACTCCCAAATACATGGAAAAATTCGCTGTTCACCCTCCATGCTCAAGACCTCCTATGGTACCTGGCCAAAGAGCTGATCCAACAAGCCTTAAAACTGGTGACGATTGTGCTGATGAATGGGCCAGGCGGTAAGCAAAGCTGGCCAGGCAGGCCAAAGAAGCAGTGAAGAAATTCAACGAGGATTCTGCTGTTGCCGCTGCCAACGCTTCTTCAAGAAAGAAGGCTATGCCCAAGAAGCCAGCCAAGAAACCAACTTCCTCAGCAATGCCCTCATAGCCAACTTCTTCTTCAATGCCCTCACGGCCAAGCTCCTCTGTGCCACCGAGGCAAATTCCTCAAGCTTCCCCAGTTCCTCAGGTTCCTCCAGTTCCTCGGGCTTCAAAACCCTCAGCTCCTCCGACAAAGTCCTCGACACCTATGCATCTCGCCACTTGCCAATGGACCATAGGCATATCAATTGCCTCAGGAGCTTCTGCAAGTTCTTCTGCTAGCCCCTCTCTGCTGAAGAAAAAGGCCATTGCTGGACGAGGCACTAGACCAAGTCCTCACAAGAAGCAGGTGGTCTTCCAAATTCCATCTGATGATGAGGCTGATGATGATGAATTAGCCGATATCATCAAGGACAGACAGCAGCGGGCCGCTAGAGCCAAAGGGAGTGTTGTGTCCCTTCTACTGGATCTGAAGAAGATCCTGGATTTCATCGATCTCTGGCACAAAGATCCAAATGCTCCAACGCCAGAGCTGGGCCTCACTCCTGGACAAAGTCACATGGTTACGGCGTTCATAGCTGAAGAAAAGTGGAAGTATGATCAAGCCAGAACTGTGAAGAAAGCACAGTACAAGAAGCAGCACTATCTGAAGGACAATGTCCTCAGCCTTCGCCTGAACAACTTCTAGCTCTGCAAGCTGGTATCAAAAAGCTCAGCGATGAATTTGATGCTTACAAGGCAGAATGGCTTGGAGCCACGATCAGATTCATCAAATTGGCGAAGAAAATCGCTTCAACTGATGAAGTTCCTCCAGCTAAAGCATCTGCACAACCAACTAAAGGAAATGCCAGCACCGCTGATGAAAATCAGACTGCTGATTAATCTGCTAGTACTAGGGCTGCTGAAGAAATTCCAGCCTCTAAAGAAAATGCCAAGGCAACCACTAGTGTTGTGCCTAAAGAATCTGCCAGGCCAGCTGAAGCATCTGCTGCTGCGCCTGAAGAAATTGCTCAAGACAGGCCAACAACATCAGTTGTACCTGAAGAAATTGCCCCAATTTCATCTGCTCCGCCTGCACCAACACCAAGCCCTATTCTTCCTTCTGCTCTGGAAGTGAAGAAAACTAAAGTTGTGGACCGTGCTGCCTTGAGGAAAAGAAAAGCATCTGCTGCCTTGGAATCTTTTGCATCCAAGAAGGCGAAGATTTTGACAAGCTCGATTGAGAATCCCATCGATGTTGTTCCTCTCTCAAGCATGCCATCAAAGGAAATTGTTCCTTTTGGTGAAGAATATCAGATTCCTGAAGAATCTGCTGAAGAAGATCCCTCTGCTGCTTCCACATAGCAGATGGATGAAGAAATTGAAGTTGATACTTTCACTTCAACTCCCCAGGTATCATCGCCAACGCCTCAGTTCACTGCTGAAGAGGCCGGCATTGAAGAAATGGAAGTGGATGAGGATGTGGACATTGGATAAACCACTCCAGTGATGAACGATGATTTTTGGGATAGTCAACACCCCAACTCTCCTCTATTCACACCACTACAGCAAATTCCTCAGTCCCCAGCACCAACAGAAGTTCAGATGGGTTCTGAAGAAATTCATACTGCCCCTTCCACTCATGAAGAGATTCCAGCCACTAGTGCTGATGAAAATGCTGCTGAAGAAATGGAGGCCCAGGCTGCAAATAAGCAGAAACTAAAATTCCTCAGCCTGCGGCTCCTAAAATTGAAATTCCAGAGGTTATTCTTCAACTAACTGATACTCCTCAGCGCAAGCCGAAGAATCCCTTCTCCAAGACTCCGAAATTCAAGGTTGATGCTTTCTTCAACGAGCATGTATTCTTCATTGACTAGGAAGAGATTATGGACTGCCAGCCAGCCAATTTCTATGCTTCAGTGCTCTTCAACAAGGACAAAGTCTTCGACCATGAGCATATTCCTCATCTGGATATGGAATCACTGACTTGCTTCACGCCAGTCCTTGCTGCCATTCATGATGCTGGCCTACTCAATTTCTGCACTGACATTTGCGATTGGAATGAAGAACTCATTCTTCAATTCTATGCGATGCTGCACATCACTGGCAATGCTGAAGATGTGAACTCATGGGTGTTGGACTGGATTATCGAAAATACACACTATAAGGCACCGGCCACTGAATTGCTTCGTGCCTGCCTGTCAGTCCTCCCCCAGAAGGTGCGTGTCTCATCTACTCTGAAACTGAGCTGTCAGATCACTTCATACAAGTGTTGATGAAGCCATTGAAGCCTGGTCAAGCCTCAAGGACAAAGTTCCTTGTGAAGGAATTGCAATTTGTGCCTAGGACTGTCTACCGCATTCTGATAAAGACTTTGAGTCCAATCAAAGGCCACGACTCGAATGATGAAGAAGTCGTTGGCATCATGAAGAATCTGCTTTTCAATATCATGAATGGTATTCCCGTGAACTACCATGATTTCTTCATGAGGACTTTGGCAAACATTGCAATGTCTCCATTTGAGTTGAAGCCTTACGCTCCACGGATTATGAGATTCCTCAGATCAAGGTCTTCACTCAACTATAAAGATGATACACTCAACCATGGCAACTACTTGCCCCCAATTGAAGTCCTCAAGCGGACATTTTCCTTAGCTGATGACAAGGGCAAGGCCACTGCTATTATTGATGAGGGCATTTGATACGTATCCAACGTATCTATAATTTTTGATTGCTCCATGCTACTTTATCTGCTGTTTTGGACTATATTGGGCTTTATTTTCCACTTTTATATTATTTTTGGGACTAACCTATTAACCGGAGGCCCAGCCCAGAATTGCTGTTTTTTGCCTATTTTGGTGTTTCGAAGAAACGGAATATCAAACGGAGTCCAAACGGAATGAAACCTTCGGGAACGTGATTTTCTCACCGAACGTGATCCAGGAGACTTGGACCCTACTCCAAGAAGTGCCAAAGGCGGTCACGAGGGTGGAGGCCCCCCTGGGTGCGCCACCTACCTCGTGGGCCCCCTGTTGCTCCACCGACGTACTCCTTCCTCCTATATATACCTACGTACCCCCGACAGATCAGATACGGAGCCAAAAACCTAATTCCACCGCCGCAACTTTCTGTATCCACGAGATCCAATCTTGGGGCCTGTTCCGAAGCTCCGCCGGAGGGGACATCTACCATGGAGGGCTTCTACATCAACACCATAGCCTCTCCGATGAAGTGTGAGTAGTTTAATTCAGACCTTCGGGTCCATAGCTAGTAGCTAGATTGCTTCTTCTCTCTTTTTGGATCTCAATACAATGTTCTCCCCCTCTCTTGTGGAGATCTATTGTCACGACCGGTTTTCCGAGTATTAATTTTCAGAAAATGGCCATTGTGCTCACCAGCCCCAGGATTACTGTTAGCTGATGAGGCACCAACTTGATATAGAAATTTCAAGTAAAACACAAAATATGTAGTACAAGACCATTCTGGCCTATGAGTACAACAACTGGTTTCTAGTGGTTGATGGCGGAAGCGGTTTTGCGGATCATCAGTGTCTATGGGACTCCATTTCCCAACAGGAATAGCTGACCAGGTTAACTCCTATCTTCACGAGGCTGCTATCACCGTTTCTTAGGTTCCGGGGCTGTCATTGCGTCGCTCCTCTCCGTGCAAGAAATCTGGCCAAGACAATAGCCAGGGACAAGCCAGTGAGTACTTTGAATGTACTCGCAAACATTATGAACACTAGGATAATATAGTGAAAATCATGCGCTGAAATATTCTATGATCACATCGTCAGTCATAAAATAAAATCTCTGATGCAAGCAAGCAGGTTATTTATATGTAACATGAATGAGCAATAATGGAGTGGAAATAAAATGCCGCAGTCGGGCGTCTGTGCGACACCACATAAAGGGCTTATAAAGAAATTAAATAACAAGCAATGCCACAGTAAAGTAAATAAATAACAAGCATGCCACAGTCGGGCGTCTCAGCGACACCACATAAAGGGCTTATAAAGTAAATAAATAACAAGCATGCCACAGTCGGGCATCTCAGCGACACCACATAAAGGGCTTATAAAGTAAATAAATAACAAGCATGCCATAATCAAGGCCTCAAATGACACTACATAAAGGGCTTATAAAGTAAATAAATAACAAGCATGCCACAGTTGGGCGTCTCAGCGACACCACATAAAGGGCTTATAAAGTAAATAAATAACAAGCATGCCACAATCGGGCGTCTCAGCGACACGACATAAAGGGCTTATAAAGTAAAAAAATAACAAGCATGCCACAGTCGGGCGTCTCAGCGACACCACATAAAGGGCTTATAAATAATCACAGTGAATATCCAGGAGGTAGAACCGTCCTAGGGATGTTCAATAATTCAAATAATATAAAGGGTTAGTCCATAATAACCTCATCCCGGCCCCTCTGTACGGTGTGTGCTAGAAAGGGGTTGACAATTTACTGAGCCGTACCCTACCTGTGGTAGGGACAAGTGGTAGCACGAAACAAGTGTGGAGGTTACTGGAACAAGACTCGATCTATGGTCGACTCAGGAGGTTTATAATTTCCCTGCATGATTAGCATAATGAATGTATTTCATCCAACAGATAGAATCACCACTCATCATACCCCTCATGCCATGTCGGACACACTCGTCACGACGAGGAACTAGGGACAAGCTCGGGTCTACCCAAGACAGAGACTTTCCCGTTTTCCTTCCGGTAGGCACGAAAAACATACGAGGATGATCATCATCACAAGCATATCCATTTCCAACAGCAAGGAAATTTTCAATAAACATTCATGCAAACGATCACATCACCACATAAAATAACGAGTTCCATGTATTGAGGTGGTGTCATGATCGTGTCAAACAATGCATGCAAAAATACTATGCCAGGGTTCAGAATGCTTGCCTTCAATGTGTGGAAAGGGAGGGTGCACTCCAAAACTTTTGAAAGTTTTCTTCTCTCTCTCCAAAGTCCTATTTTAAATAAATTTGAATTAACACACAAATTCAAAAACAGCACAAAAAGTTGTTTTGAAAATTTTTCAAATAAATCTTAAAATAAACTAGATTAAATTTGAGAGAGGTAGGGAAAAGAATCAATTCATTTGGAGTTGACATTAAAAAGTTACAGGCAGTGAAAGTTGTGGTCAAAATTTGTTTTTTTAAGAAAATAAAACAGAAAAAGAAAAACGATTCGGACTGACCACGTCGAAGGCGTATTCTAAAAATACGTTTCCACTTATGCCCGCGTGGATCGGCACTGGGTTGCTGACAGTGGACCCGCCTGGCCCACTGGTCAGGTTTGACCAGTCCACGCGCGCGTCGCCTCCTCCGGCCGAAACAGAGGAAGAGCTCCGGCGAGGCTCGCCGGTGAATGACGGCACTGTTTGGAGAACGGAGGCGATCCGCGTGCTCAGGGGATCAAGACGGTCACTCTGGTGGTTGATATGGTCTCTGGTGTGGACGGAGCTACGGCGGTGAGCTTCAAGCGCGGACGGAGGTCGTCGGGCAAAGTGATTTTTCTCCTGCAATGAGTCCCGATCAAACTCGAGCAGGGGGTGGATTCACGAGGGGGAGAGGGCGTTTCTGGTGAAGAGAGTGGAGAGGGGGAGGCTCTCGTGGCGCCGGAATGGCTGGGGCAGTGGCGGCGGCTGCGGTTGCCGGAGATGGGGAAGAAGGCGACGATTGCAGGCTGTGGGGGTGCCATGAAGGTGGCCTGAGGTTGCCTCCGTGCTCGAATGGGTTCGGGGGCCTCCTTATATACCGCAACGAGGTCGGTTAGCGGCAGCCGAATGAGTTCGTCGGCGAACCGCCTCCCTGTATCTTCAGGGCGTCGTGGCGACGACGAGAACTAGAGGACACTCGAGAGGATGAGGATGAGCTGTTTCAGGGGCAGGTGGGGAGCGGGAGAGGCCTGGGCGGCATCGACCTGGCAGAGGCGCGCTGCGGACGCCGGCGTGCCGCCAGGGGCTCTGACGGCGGTGGTGCGGGGCACCAGGGCTGCTTGGCGCGTTCTAGTGAGAAGGGGAGTGCGTGGTGCGGCTCTGTGGCGTGGGCAAAACCAGGGCGCGACGTGGCGGCTCGGGCGCAAGACGCAAAACGCGCTCTGCTCGCGCCCAGAGCATGCACGGGACGTGCTCGACAAAATGTCAGGGCGTGTTAGAGGTCTCGGGTGAGGCTGGGAATTCGCAGACCTAGGTTGTGAGTAGCTAGGAGTCTATTGGACAAGGTAGTTAGGCAAGGGAAGCAAGATCACAGTGCAAGCTAAGACTCATGTCAAAACAGGTCATGCCTACAGGGTGCTCGACAGAATGCCACATGCACCTAGGCATCTCTTGGGGTGGCCAAAACTTCCAGAGTGGGGTCTCTTTAGTTGAGAGAGAGAGAGTGGTGAGGTTAGTTTGTCCAAAGCACAAACTTGCTAGTGCAAGTTTTGCAAAACATCAGTTTTGGACAGAAAGAAGAGGGCATGGTTGCACGCACTAAAAATCCTCCAATGGGTCCACTCTTCTGGACTTAAGGGTTTAGCAGGGAGGACTACAAGTAGGAAAAGAAATCATGGATAAAGGAGCAACTTAAAATATAGTTGTTGTACAAATCATCAAGTTGGACCAGAATGGAAAATAGGTTGATTCACTCAAATTTTTCAAAGGACATCACTGGGTTTTTGCAAAAAGATAATTAACATACTCATATAGACATCCCAAAATTTTGGTGGAAGTTTTAAAGAAATATTTAAATAGGTTGTAGTGTAAAATCGCCTTTCGGGCCAGATTTGAAAATCATGTGTAGAACTCAAAATATCCAAGGAATGAAATATATTTTTGCATAAAATTGTTTTAAAAACATCACATGACATCTCCAATTTTTGGTGGAATTTTTAAATGAATTTATCAAAGGGTTGCAAAGGTAAAAGAGGCCTTGAAGCTTAGAAAAATCATTTTTTTTACAGAAATAAGGCATCAGGGAAAAAAATTATGCAAATAATCCCACTGATAAAAGAATTGTTTTATTTGAGAGGGTAAGAGAGTCCAATAAAATTGGGAAGTTTTTCACTCGAGGTAAAAACTCCATAAAAATAAAGGGAAGAATGGTTCTGAAATCAAAAGAAAAATCCAGAAAACCAAAGTTTAAGTTCCTGGCCAAATTTTAATAATTAAAACCTGGTTAAATTTTTGGGGTGTTACAATACTACCCCCCTTAAGAAAAAAATCTCGTCCTCGAGATATGTTAGGAGTTGTTTTGAAAAACAATTACTCCATGGTTACGTGTTTTTGCAAGGAGGGTATGTGTTCGAGCGGTTGTGAGTCTGCTGCCGTGGTGCTGTGTGACATAAATAATCCACGTCGTGAGAAGGTGTACGATGCAACAACTCAAGGAAAAGAAATCTCACTCTAGGATTTTTCATGAGAGAACACAGAATATATTAGAGTCAAACCGCAATGTAACTACTCACATTAATAGAAACTAAATGATTTACTTGCCGCAAAAACTCGGGTACCACACATAAGTTACAACTTATAAATAAATGTTGCAATAATAAACACAGCAGCAACGCCTATAATGCAAACGGCTCGGACGGGTCCCAAAAACGCTCTCGCATCGGGACACACTCCTCTTCTATCGGGAAGTGGATTGACCAATCGATTAATCGCGTTCTCTGGTCGGGCCTCGATGATCTACCGATGGCGATCTCGAGGATTTAAATCATGAGGCTCGAGATAACCCATCACACGCCGGGTTAAACATTCTTGAGCGATGATGTATCGGACAAGATTGGCCAAGATCGGGTCTCTCTCAATTAGGCCCACCGAAAGGATGTTATCTCCGGGTGCTACACGGCTCGGAAAGTAATAATATCCTCGTTTGTCGGCATAGGGTACCGCAAATCGAAGGCGAGCAAGCGCTTCGTATGCAGCAGCTTCTATGGCCATATGCAGGGTCGGCATAGATTTCCCCACGAAGGAGACCTCTGATGGGTCTTGCTTTGATTCTACGGGAGGGATGTGTACTGTTGCCCAATATCTCGAGGTGGACTGGGTGATTCTCGATTTGAACAGCTCGTACTGGGGTGGCTGGGTAGAACCCATGGTACTGCAAGTAAAATCCCACAATATTTTGACAAAACTACCTGGGGTTGCATCTGGGGTTCTCAGATAAATACTAGGGCTCGGCATGGCAGGAAAAGGTGCACAAGGTGAGGGGTGCTTGGCAAGGTCACGAGGTGGCCTTTTTATAGCACTGGAGCTGGGTGATTTTACCGTGGTGAAAGGTAATGAATTTGCCAGCTCAGCTCCAAGGTTCGGGGTCAAAGCGACAGATACACACATCTCACTAAAGTGATGTATCACTGTGGGGGGTCGTCGAGGTGGTTTTGGTAGCTGTGCCCGGAATAAAAATGCAACTGCAGGTTGATATATCCTTGCAAGGTTACTATTTAAAACAGAGGCATGACAACAGGCTGTGTTTATTTACAAGGTCACATGATTACAAAGCGAGGATACACTGGGACTCGACACTACTCGGGTGACTTAGTCTACCTCGTTAATATCCAAGCGGGCTTGCCTTGTGGATGTCGAGGCTTCTCCACGGGTCTCACTGTCGGGATTAGCTGGAGGGGGTTGAGGGGCTGCAGGCTCGGGGTAGCGATGATGACCATCTCGGGGATTGTTGGCCACCATCCCGTTGGAGTGGGCTCCCAAAAGGCGACGAAGCACTTCGGGGTCATCAAAGCACTTTGGTTGATGGTGGGGCTGACCTCGTGGTCTCAATCGGTTGTCCGAACAGCACGATCGGGTTGTCGACGTCGGGCTCGTCTTCTCTGCTTGCCGGGGCTAGGCGAACCAGCTCTCCACGAGCTGCAATCAGATCAATGGTGATTTGATCGAACAGTGCCTCTAGTGCACCTACATAGCGCACTAGGTGCAACAATGCAGGATCCGTCTCGTGATCTCCGTTGGCAACTTGGGGTGGTCTACCATACCCTTCACGTCTGGGGTAGTAGTAGAACGAGCGACAGTTAACTCTGGGCGACAAGTGCCGGAGTTGAACTATAGCCTCTCGCGCTGCTAGTTGGACGGCTTGTGGCTCAAAGGAAGTTGTCCTTCCGGTGAACCTGTAGGGGCGTTCTAGCGACAGACTCCTACCGTAGATGTGCACAGTGGCCCAGAATTGACGGTCCTCACCGCTCATGGGTCCTTGGTACACAGCATATTCTGGGGGCTCTTCTAACGCATAGGCACGACGGGTGAGGTTTGCGAGTATGGTCACAAAACCTCCAAGGTTGGTTGTTGTGGTCTCATTGTGCACGATGGGGCTAGGCATTATGGCTCGGTTTGGGGTAGAGGCTGTGTTGTGCTGGGTTGGGGCTAGCGTGCCCTTTTTATAGGAAAAGGGGACGGAGTCTTCCTTCGCACGCTTGCGAATGAGACATCTTGGGTGCTGGTCACTGGTGCGTGATTGACAAGCTAGGTTGATAGGTTGGGCACCGACTGCCAAAAGTGTCGGGGTCACTATGTGGCTATCTTGCACGAGAAGCTGGGCTGGGGTTTGGTTAAGGTCTGGTGGGTTGGTTTGCCTAAGTTTTTCGACCTGGCTAAGATAGGATTAGCCAATGGTCAGCCTGGCTCTGATACCAAGTTTGTCACGACCGGTTTTCGGGTATTAATTTCGAGAAAATGGCCGTTGTGCTCACCAGCCCTGGATTATCTTGTTAGCTGATGAGGCACCAACTTGATACTGAAATTCCAAGCAAAACACAAAATATGTAGTACAAGACCATTCGCCTATGAGTACAACAAATGGTTTCTAGTGGTTGATGGCGGAAGCAGTTTTATGGATCGTCGGTGTCTATGTGACTCCATTTCCCAACAGAACAGTGACCGTGTTAACTCCTATCTTCACGAGGCTGCTATCACCGCTGCTTAGGTTCCGGTTGTCATTGCGCCGCTCCTCTCCGCAAGAAATCTGGCCAAGACAATAGTCGAGGACAAGCCGGTGAGTACTTTGAATGTACTCACAAACATTACGAACACTGGGATAATATACTGAAAATCATGCGCTGAGATATTCTATGATCACATCGTCAGTCATAAAATAAAATCTCTGATGCATGTAAGCAGGTTATATATATGTAACATGAATGAGCAATAATGGAGTGGAAATAAAATGCCGCAGTCGGGCGTCTGTGCGACACCACATAAAGGGCTTATAAAGAAATTAAATAACAAGCAATGCCATAGTCGGGCGTCTCAGCGACACCACATAAAGGGCTTATAAAGTAAATAAATAACAAGCATGCCACAGTCGGGCGTCTCAGCGACACCACATAAAGGGCTTATAAAGTAAATAAATAACAAGCATGCCACAGTCGGGCGTCTCAGCGACACCACATAAAGCGCTTATAAATAATCACAGTGAATATCCAGGAGGTAGAACCGTCCCAGGGATGTTCAATAATTCAAATAAATAAAGGGTTAGTCCATAATAAACATAATCCTCACCGGTCATCAGTCATGATCCAGGTTCTGGTTTAGTAGTTCTCCTCCGAAGACCGACACTAAGACCGACACTTGACCCACCCAGACTGTAGTCCTTAACCATGGACACGGCTATTCGAAGAGGTTTAATCTCTGCAGAGGGTGTACTCTTTACCCACGAGTAACGGGTTCCTTTAGTCCATTGGACTAATTCCGTCTATGGTCTTTTAATTGAAAACGCACCCGACTTGCACACACCAGCTTAACTTACTGGTGTCTGGAATCACCCATGACACTCGTTAAGCAAAACTCTAAGTGGGGAGGCTACAACCTCGATCAGCATGGGATCACAAAATTTATACCGCGCGCAAAACTAGGGAAGCTACCCCCTCGGCTACAACCGAAACACCCATGCCCCCTGACCGGATGACTGGCTTTAATCCATGGCCTTGGTACCCACTAGTAGAAAAGGGGGCAATGGTCCAGGCCGGGTCAGCCCATTAGTCCTGTTCAATCGAACCGGGACCAATGGGGCATTGGACCCGATTCGTGAGCCCGGGGCGGCCGGGCCACGTGGGCCATTGGTCCTGCTCGATCGAACCTATTGGTCCCGGTTGGAGGGACGAACCGGGACCAATGGGCCTCGCTCTTGGCCCACCACTATTGGTCCCGGTTGGAGGCATGAACCGGGACCAAAGGCTGCCCTTTAGTCCCGGTTCGTGGCACGAACTGGGACCAATTAGTTGCCATTATATACCCGCCCGCAAACAGAGCACTCCCAGTTGCTCTGTTTTTCATGGCCGGCGAGGGGAGAGCTTTGTGGTGCTCTAGCTCACCTCCTATGCACATGAGGTGTTCGATGGAATGCCCGAGCCACACTACTTAAGCTTTCTCCTCTCCAAGCTCGACCTCGAAGCTCCATTTTCCTCAATATTTGTCTAGGTTTAGCGGTCCGTCACGTCCCGTCCCCGTCTTCACCATCGTCAATCGCCCGCGCTGATCTCGTCGCCGGCACCACCGTGGTGAGCCTCTTGTTCTTATCTTCTTTCTGAAAGGAAAAAAAATCTTACTTTTATATTTATATAGATACTTGTATAATTTTCTTACTTTTATTATTGCATCTTATATAGTGCGATGGTTTTGGTATCCGCCCCCGTCGGCCCTCGTCCTGTGTATGATTTGGATGTGGTATATATTATCTTTTCATAACTATTGGTTCATTTATTGTTTATGACAATTATGCCGACCAACGTGACATAGATTTTATTTATCTAGGAGGTTGTTGAACCGGAAATTCCAACCGACCCTATTGTCGAGAGGTTAAATTTAGTTGAACAAGAAAACAATTTGTTGAAGGAAAAAATAGAAAAATTGAGGAGGAGAAGATGATATTGGAGTTGCATGTTGCGGATGTCATCGATGATCACAAGATCAAGATGGATGCAATGCGCTTGAAGATTAGAAAGATTAGAAAATATGCCATTCATACCGAGGCTTGGTATCGTTATGCCATTGGATCAGTTGTTACAATCGGTTGCGATTATGATCGCATTTGTTTTCGCATTGAAATGTTTTACATAGTTTCAGTGTATGGTTTAATTAATTTATGTTGTTAGATGAGAACTATGTATGTACTTTGGTTTTAATGTGATGATGAACTTCTATTAATTTGGTCACTTAATTATCTATTCATGATGTTCTATAATGATTTTTGACACACTTAATTATATATAATGCACGCAGATGAACCGGCAATGGATGTACGGTTCAAGACACACCTCCAAGTACATTAAGGGCGTGCATGATTTTCTCGAAGTGGCTGAGGCAAACAAGCAGAATGGTTTTATGTGTTGTCCATGCCCTATATGTGGGAATACGAAGTCTTACTCTGACCGGAAAATCCTCCACACCCACCTGCTTTACAAGGGTTTCATGCCACACTATAATGTTTGGACGAGGCACGAAGAAATAGGGGTTATGATGGAAGACGGCGAAGAAGAAGGCTACGATGACAACTATGTGCCCCCTGAATACGGTGATGCTACTGAACATCAAGAGGAACCAGACGATGTGCACGATGATGCTGCAACGGGCGAAGCTGCTGAAGATCAAGAGGAACCAGACGATGTGCCCGATGATGATGATCTCCGCCGGGTCATTGTCGATGCAAGGACGCAATGCGAAAGTCAAAAGGAGAAGCTGAAGTTCGATCACATGTTAGAGGACCACAAAAAATGGTTGTACCCCAATTGCGAAGATGGCAACACAAAGCTCGGTGCCGTACTGGAATTGCTGCAGTGGAAGGCAGAGAATGTTGTGCCTAACAAAAGATTTGAGAAGCTACTGAAAATATTGAAGAAGAAGCTTCCAAAGGATAACGAATTGCCCGACAAGACATAAAGGCAAAGAAGGTCGATGCCCTCTAGGATTGAGGTGCAAAAGATACATGCATGCCCTAATGATCAGATCCTCTATCATGGTGCGTATAAGGATCTGAAAGCATGCCCGGTATGCGGTGCATTACGGTATAAGATCAAACGAGATGACCCTGGTGATGTTGACGGTGAGCCCCCCAGGAAGAGGGTTCCTGCAAAGGTGATGTGGTATGCTCCTATAATACCATGGTTGAAATGTCTGTTCAGAAACGGAGAGCATGGCAAGTTGATGCGATGGCACAGTGAGGACCGTAAGAAAGACGAGAAGTTGAGAGCACCCGCTGACGGGTCGCAGTGGAGAAAAATCGAGAGAAAGTACTGGGATGAGTTTGCAAGTGATCCAAGGAACGTATGGTTTGCTTTAAGCACGGATGGCATTAATCCTTTCCGGGAGCAGAGCAGCAATCACAGCACCTGGCCCGTGACTCTATGTATGTATAACCTTCCTCCTTGGATGTGCATGAAGCGGGAGTTCATTATGATGCCAGTTCACATCCAAGGCCCTAAGCAACCCGGCAACAACATTCATGTGTACCTAAGGCCATTAGTTGAAGAACTTTTACAGCTGTGGAATGGAAATGGTGTACGTACGTGGGATGAGCACAAACAGGAGGAATTTTACCTAAAAGTGTTGTTGTTCGTGACCATCAACGATTGGCCCGCTCTCAGTAACCTTTCAGGACAGACAAACAAGGGATACCACGCATGCACGCACTGTTTACTTGACACCGATAGTATATACCTGGCAAGCTATAGGAAGAATGTGTACCTGGGCCATCGTCGATTTCTTCCGACCAACCATCAATGTCGAAAGAAAGGCAATCATTTCAAAGGCGAGGCAGATCACCGGAAGAAGCCCGCCATGCGTACCGGTGATCACGTACTTGCTATGGTCAATGATTTACACGTAATCTTTGGAAAGGGTCCCGGCGGACTAGCTGTTCCGAGTGACGCTGGGGGACACGCACCCATGTGGAAGAAGAAATCTATATTTTGGGACCTACCCTACTAGAAACACCTAGAGGTCCGCTCTTCGATCAACGTGATGCACGTGACGAAGAACCTTTGCGTGAACCTGCTAGGCTTCTTGGGCATGTATGGGAAGACAAAAGATACAGCTGAGGCATGGGAGGACCTGCAACGTTTGCACGAAAAAGATGGCATGCCTCCAAAGAAGTATGAAGGTCCTGCCAGCTATGCTCTTACCAAAGAAGAGAAGGAAATCTTCTTTGAATGCCAGCTTAGTATGAAGGTCTCGGCTGGCTTCTCGTCGAATATAAAAGGAATAATAAATATGGTAGAGAAAAAGTTTCAGAACCTAAAGTCTCATGACTGCCACGTGATTATGACGCAACTGCTTCCGGTTGCATTGAGGGGGCTTCTACCGAAAAACGTCCGATTAGCCATTGTGAAGCTATGTGCATTCCTCAATGCAATCTCTCAGAAGGTGATCGATCCAGAAATCATACCAAGGCCAAGGAGTGATGTGGTGCAATGTCTTGTCAGTTTCGAGATGGTGTTCCCACCATCCTTCTTCAATATCATGACGCACGTCCTAGTTCATCTAGTTGACGATATTGTCATTCTGGGCCCTGTATTTCTACACAATATGTACCCCTTTGAGAGGTTCATGGGAGTCCTAAAGAAATATATCCGTAACCGCGCTAGGCCAGAAGGAAGCATCTCCATGGACCATCAAACAGAGGATGTCATCGGGTTTTGTGTTGACTTCATTCCTGGCCTTAAGAAGATAGGTCTCCCTCAATCGCGGTATGAGAGGAGACTAACTGGAAAAGGCATGCTTGGAAGGGACTCAATAATATTCAGGGACGGATATTCTTGGTCTCAAGCACGCTACACAATTCTACAGAACTCTACCTTGGTGACCCCGTATGTCGATGAACACAAGAACAGTCTGCGCTCCAAACACCCGGAGCAGTGCGACGACTGGATTACATGTGAACACATCAGGACTTTCAGCAGTTGGTTGGAAGCACGTCTCAGAGGTGACAACACTATTTGCGATGAGTTGTACTTGTTGTCCAGGGGACCATCTTCAACTGTTACGATTTGGAAAGGATAAGAGATAAATGGGAATACATTTTACACGATTGACCAAGATCAAAAGAGCACCAACCAAAATAGCGGTGTCCGCTTTGATGCAACAACCGAGAGGGGAAATGACACATATTATGGTTACATAGTGGACATATGGGACTTGACTACGGACATGATTTTAAGGTCCCTTTGTTTAAGTGCAAATGGGTCAATCTGTCAGGAGGCGGGGTACAGGTAGGCCCATAGTACGGAATGACAACAGTGGATCTGAAAAATCTTGGGTACACTGACGAACCGTTCGTCCTAGCCAATGATGTGGCACAGGTTATCTATGTGAAGGACATGTCTACCAGACTGATAAAGAGAAAAGATAAGGAAGCTTAATACATCATACGATGAGCCAAAGCGCCACATAGTTCTTTCAGAAAAAGGGACATCGTGGGAGTGGAGGATAAGATGACATGTCTCAAGATTATGAAAAGTTTCATGAAATTCCTCCTTCAAAGTCAAGGCTGACCCCACATCCTCGATAAATGATGAAGATTATCCATGGTTATGGCGCAATAAGCAATGACACAAGCGAAGAAAAAGTGAAGACTTTCTCCCGCAACTATTATGATGATACCATGCCAACTTTATAAATGACGAGTATATGATACCATTGTCCGTTTTGTACATGCACTTGCTATGTGGGTCAATTTATGATACCATGCCAACTTTCAACTTTTTCAGAGTTCATTTGAAATGCTTTAATGTCTTATGGTTCGTCCCTCGTAATAATTAAAAAATAGCAACAATAAGTATTTTTTTGTAAGTAGAAACAAAATAAAATAAATAAAGCAAGAAAGAAAACAAAAAAACAAAAAAAGTGTTTCCAAATTTGAAAACTAATGGCACTAACAGAAAGTTTATAATTTTCCTAAAATTAAAAGCAAAAAGAATTGAAAAATAAAGCAAAAAACAAAAGAAAATAAATAATGCAGAAAACAAAACAAAAAAACAACAATAAGTATTTTGTTGTAAGTCGAAACAAAATAAAATAAATAAAGCAAGAAAGAAAACAAAAAAAACAAAAAAAGTGTTTTCAAATTTGAAAACTAATGGCACTAACAGGGGGGTGGGCGCGCCCTCCTATCTCCTGGCTTCCTCAAACCTTCCCTACCTTGAACTCCAAGTCTCCCGGATCATATCCTTTCCAAAAATTATGCTCCGGAAGGTTTCATTCCATTTGGACTCCGTTTGATATTCCTTTTCTTCGAAATACTGAAACAGGCAATAAAACAGCAATATGGGCTGGGCCTCCGGTTAATAGGTTAGTCCCAAAAGTAATATAAGAGTGTATAATAAAGTTCGTAATCATTCAAAACATATAATAAAATAGCATGAATGCTTCATAAATTATAGATACGTTGAAGACGTATCAGGCCTCCGTGGCGGGGTCTATCCACCCATCCTCGGATGGCGCGATCTGCCCGGATCTAAGGCGTGGCACTTGCAGTGCATTCGTCCAACATCGCCGATGGCAGATCTAAGTCATGCCCATCGTGACCGTCTGGCGCTTTTGTCATGGGCTCGAATCCATCAAAGATCAGTCTCCGCGGATGTTGACGGTGTGGTTCAAGCTTCCAAACCTAACCTGATGGCCATGGGCGTAGCTATCGATCTTCTCCAGATGGCCAAGCGAGTTGGCCCGCAGTACGAAGCTGCCAAATACGAAGATCTGTCCGAGGAGAAAACCCTCACCCTGGATCGCATCATTGCAGATGATTGAAGGAGCCATCAAGCCTTATCATGACGGCATAGTGGAACTCTCAATGAAAGCACCAATGTCGGTGTCAAAGTCGACGGATCTCGGGTATGGGGTCCCGAACTGTGTGTTTAAGGCTAATGGTAACAGGAGGCAGGGGACACAGTGTTTACCCAGATTCGAGCCCTCTCGATGGAGGTAATACCCTACTTCCTGCTTGATTGATCTTGATGATATGAGTATTACAAGAGTTGATCTACCACGAGATCGTAGAGGCTAAACCCTAGAAGCTATCCTATGATTATGATCGTTGTTGTCCTACAGACTAAACCCTCCGGTTTATATAGACACTGGAGGGGGCTAGTGTTACACAGAGTCGGTTACAGAAAAGGAGATCTACATATCAATATTACCAAGCTTGCCTTCCATACAAAGGAGAGTCCCACCCGGACACGGGACGAAGTCTTCAATCTTGTATCTTCATAGTCCAACAGTCCGGCCAAAGTATATAGTCCGGCTGTCTGAGGACCCCCTAATCCAGGACTCCCTCACCCATGCAAGCACAACATCATCGGTACCAAATGGATATACCGCAACAAACAAGACGAAAATGGCCTCGTGGTGAGGAATAAGGCTCGTCTTGTAGCTCAAGGCTACACACAGGTTGATGGAATTGATTTCGATGAAACTTTTGCAACTGTTGCTAGACTTGAGGCTATTCGCATATTTCTTGCTTATGCTAACCATCATAATATCATCTTACATCAAATGGATGTGAAAAGTGCATTCCTCAATGGTAAGCTTGAGGAAGAAGTATATGTTGCTCAACCACCAGTTTTTGAGGATCCAAAATTTCCAGATCACATCTACAGACTCAACAAGGCCCTCTATGGCCTCAAGCAAGCACCTCGGGCGTGGTATGACACACTGAAGGAATTTCTCATGAAGAAAGGCTTCAAACCCGGTCACTTGACCCAACTCTTTTCACCAAAACATATGATGATGAATTATTTGTGTGCCAAATATATGTTGATGATATTATATTTGGTTGTACTAACCAACATTACAGTGATGAATTTGCCTATATGATGAGTGAAGAATATCAAATGTCTATGATGGGAGAATTGAAATTCTTCTTAGGTCTTCAGATTTGTCAACAATACAACGGCATATTCATATCTCAGGAGAAATACCTCAAGGATGTGTTGAGGAAATTCGGCATGCAAGATTGCAAAGGCGTCAAAATTCCTATGCCCACAAATGGCCATCTATGCACTGATGAAAAAGGTAAAGACTTCAATCAAAAGGTATATCGCTCCATGATTGGCTCTTTATTGTACCTGTGTGCATCTAGGCCGGATATTATGTTTAGTGTTTGCATGTGTGCCCGATTTCAAGCTACATGGAAGGAATCACACCAGAAGGCTGTGAAGCATATTCTTCGATATGTAGCTCACACACCAACACTTGGATTACGGTATCCCAAGGACTCTTCCTTTGATCTCATTGGATATTCAGACTCTGACTATGCTGGTGATCAGGTGGACCGCAAGTCAACGTCAGGCACATGTCATTTCCTCGAACGATCATTGGTATGTTAGTCCTCGAAGAAGCAGAACTGCGTATCACTCTCCACTACAGAAGCTGAGTACATTGTTGCTGGATCGTGCTGTGCTCAATTGCTATGGATGAAGAAAACAATCAAGGACTATGACATCAATGTGAAGAATGTGCCACTCTACTGTGACAATGAGAGTGCTAAGATTGCTCACAACCCAGTTCAACACTCGAAGACAAAGCACATCCAGATTCGCCATCATTTCCTTCGTGACCATGTGTTGAAGGGCGACATCTCCGTCAACCACGCAAGTACTTAAGACCAGCTGGCCGATATCTTCACAAAGCCCTTGGATGATAAGAGATTTAGCCAGTTGCGGTGTGAGCTAAATATCCTAGAATCTTCGAATGTTCTTCGAAAAGGACACGCATCCTAAAACTTATGCTGACTTGATGACTTAGATGTGCAACACATGAAGTGATGTTTTTCTTCAATCAATGAAGACTAACCCTCTAAGTGTGAAGAAATTGATTCTCAGAACCCTACGAGAGTTGTACGCGGTCTCTGAAATCAGCATTCTTATACGGTGGGTTACGCCACCAACCAAAGTTGAAATTCTTCAATTTGAGTTTTCTTCATTTTTGAATTTCCTCAGTTTGTCAAATTCTTCAACTTTGCATTGTCTTCACTCTTTCCGTCATAATTCTTCATTGACTATATGAGTTTATGTCCTCTACGGCATTCACTTATTGCTAATTCTTCAAGTTGGTTTTTCTGCTAAGTGAATGTGATTGGACCCTTATCCACATCTATGCTAAAATCAACCCAATCTGTTCACAAATTCTTTTTGTGCGTTATATTTGAAACTCGTTCAAATTCTTCACTGTGTCCATGTCAGCTGAAGAAATTGCGAACGACACATTAAAATATTCTTATCTGAATTTTCGGCTTTTGCCGCTCAAACTGTTACACATTCCACGAAATACTTATCTATTCACCCACGATCTCACACGATCACCACCTCTCAGTACGTGGGTGACACATGTCGCGAATGAGAAGGGTCAGGGGCACGCTCATCCGATTTCTGACGAGCGGTTTTTGACCTCGGCTATAAATACCCCCTTCCCCTCTTCACTTTGTTTTTACTCCACTCGGCCTCACTCCCTCGCTCGAGCTTCCCAAAACCTAGCGCCACTGCTACTTCCATCATCGCCAGTGAGGAAGAGATTCACTACCTCGCCCTCATCGCCGTCTTACTCGCGCCGGCTGCGGACATCTTCTCTCCGCCGCTGCCGTAAACGTCTTCCTCCGCCAAGTTAGGGCATGGAAGATCCGAGCCGATGAACTTCCAAATCTACACTTCCTGTTCGTCGTGTTCTTTGTCAAGGGTAATTAAAAGTTACTTTTACTGCATTTATTCTACTGATGATTTTCATCAAATCTTCAAAAGGTGTTTATTCTTCAACTTCTATACTCTAAACACCTAGCACAAATCTTCAGTTCTTGATCTGTTTCTCTAAATGACGTTTTTCTTCTTGATTCCTCAATTGTGTGAATCTAACAATCTGCACAACCTTGGAACCTAAGCCAAAGAACGCTTAGTGAAATTCTTCAAGACACATCTGGTCAATTTCCTCAAACTTCTTCCATTTTGCAAAAACTTCTGAGAGAGCATATGACCTCTCCAAATTCTTCGCACCTATACTATGTTCACAGGTACACATGTCTGCTGCTGAATCACTAGGTTCTCATCAACTTAACTCATTTGCAGTGTTCCTCGAAGAAAAGCTGCATACTTCTTCAAAGAACTGAATTGTTCAAATTCCTCAGCTGAAGAAAATGGCAGATGGTAAAAGGCCTCAGAAAGGAGGAAAGATGCTTGAAGCAAGTACTGCCTTTGAGATCCCTGCTGACATATATGCAGGGTATTGCACGCCTGATGAGGCAACTCACGGCGAGGAGACTAAGAATGAGCACAAAGTGTGCATCCAGAGGATTGAAATAAGATGGGCAAGAGAATGGAGGGAGTACAGATATGTCACTCCCAAATACATGGAAAAATTCGCTGTTCACCCTCCATGCTCAAGACCTCCTATGGTACCTGGCCAAAGAGCTGATCCAACAAGCCTTAAAACTGGTGACGATTGTGCTGATGAATGGGCCAGGCGGCAAGCAAAGCTGGCCAGGCAGGCCAAAGAAGCAGTGAAGAAATTCAACGAGGATTCTGCTGTTGCCGCTGCCGACGCTTCTTCAAGAAAGAAGGCTATGCCCAAGAAGCCAGCCAAGAAACCAACTTCCTCAGCAATGCCCTCACAGCCAACTTCTTCTTCAATGCCCTCACGGCCAAGCTCCTCTGTGCCACCGAGGCAAATTCCTCAAGCTTCCCCAGTTCCTCAGGTTCCTCCAGTTCCTCGGGCTTCAAAACCCTCAGCTCCTCCGACAAAGTCCTCGCCACCTATGCATCTCGCCACTTGCCAATGGACCATAGGCATATCAATTGCCTCAGGAGCTTCTGCAAGTTCTTCTGCTAGCCCCTCTCTGCTGAAGAAAAAGGCCATTGCTGGACGAGGCACTAGACCAAGTCCTCACAAGAAGCAGGTGGTCTTCCAAATTCCATCTGATGATGAGGCTGATGATGATGAATTAGCCGATATCATCAAGGACAGACAGCAGCGGGCCGCTAGAGACAAAGGGAGTGTTGTGTCCCTTCTACTGGATCTGAAGAAGATCCTGGATTTCATTGATCTCTGGCACAAAGATCCAAATGCTCCAACGCCAGAGCTGGGCCTCACTCCTGGACAAAGTCACATGGTTACGGCGTTCATAGCTGAAGAAAAGTGGAAGTATGATCAAGCCAGAACTGTGAAGAAAGCACAGTACAAGAAGCAGCACTATCTGAAGGACAATGTCCTCAGCCTTCGCCTGAACAACTTCTAGCTCTGCAAGCTGGTATCAAAAAGCTCAACGATGAATTTGATGCTTACAAGGCAGAATGGCTTGGAGCCACGATCAGATTCATCAAATTGGCGAAGAAAATCGCTTCAACTGATGAAGTTCCTCCAGCTAAAGCATCTGCACAACCAACTAAAGGAAATGCCAGCACCGCTGATGAAAATCAGACTGCTGATTAATCTGCTAGTACTAGGGCTGCTGAAGAAATTCCAGCCTCTAAAGAAAATGCCAGGGCAACCACTAGTAATGTGCCTAAAGAATCTGCCAGGCCAGCTGAAGCATCTGCTGCTGCGCCTGAAGAAATTGCTCAAGACAGGCCAACAACATCAGTTGTACCTGAAGAAATTGCCCCAATTTCATCTGCTCCGCCTGCACCAACACCAAGCCCTATTCTTCCTTCTGCTCTGGATGTGAAGAAAACTAAAGTTGTGGACCGTGCTGCCTTGAGGAAAAGAAAAGCATCTGCTGCCTTGGAATCTTTTGCATCCAAGAAGGCGAAGATTTTGACAATCTCGATTGAGAATCCCATCGATGTTGTTCCTCTCTCAAGCATGCCATCAAAGGAAATTGTTCCTTTTGGTGAAGAATATCAGATTCCTAAAGAATCTGCTGAAGAAGATCCCTCTGCTGCTTCCACATAGCAGATGGATGAAGAAATTGAAGTTGATACTTTCACTTCAACTCCCCAGGTATCATCGCCAACGCCTCAGTTCACTGCTGAAGAGGCCGACATTGAAGAAATGGAAGTGGATGAGGATGTGGACATTGGATAAACCACTCCAGTGATGAACGATGATTTTTGGGATAGTCAACACCCCAACTCTCCTCTATTCACACCACTACAGCAAATTCCTCACCCCCGGACCAACAGAAGTTCGGATGGGTTCAAGAAATTCATACTGCCCTTCCACTCATGAAGAGATTCCAGCCACTAGTGTTGATGAAAATGCTGTCAAGAAATGGAGGCCCAGTGCTGCAAATAAGCGAAACTAAATTCCTCGACTGCGGCTCCTAAAATTGAAATTCCAGAGGTTATTCTTCAACTAATCGATACTCCTCGGCATAAGTCAAGAATCCTTCTCCAAGACTCCGAAATTCAAGGTTGATGCTTTCTTCAACGAGCAGTATTCTTCATTGACTAGGAAGAGATTATGGACTGCCACCAGCCAATTTCTATGCTTCATGTTTTCAACAAGGACAAAGTCTTCGACCATGAGCATATTCCTCATCTGGATATGGAATCACTGACTTGCTTCACGCCAGTCCTCGCTGCCATTCATGATGCTGGCCTACTCAATTTCTGCACTGACATTTGCGATTGGAATGAAGAACTCATTGTTCAATTCTATGCGATGCTGCACATCACTGGCAATGCTGAAGATGTGAACTCATGGGTGTTGGACTGGATTATCGAAAATACACACTATAAGGCACCGGCCACTGAATTGCTTCGTGCCATGCCCGCTCCCTCCCCGTAAGGTGCGTGTCTCATCTACTCTGAAACTGAGCTGTCAGATCACTTCATGCAAGTGTTGATGAAGCCATTGAAGCCTGGTCAAGCCTCAAGGACAAAGTTCCTTGTGAAGGAATTGCAATTTGTGCCTAGGACTGTCTACCGCATTCTGATAAAGACTTTGAGTCCAATCAAAGGCCACGACTCGAATGATGAAGAAGTCGTTGGCATCATGAAGAATCTGCTTTTCAATATCATGAATGGTATTCCCGTGAACTACCATGATTTCTTCATGAGGACTTTGGCAAACATTGCAATGTCTCCATTTGAGTTGAAGCCTTAAGCTCCACGGATTATGAGATTCCTCAGATCAAGGTCTTCACTCAACTATAAAGATGATACACTCAACCATGGCAACTACTTGCCCCCAATTGAAGTCCTCAAGCGGACATTTTCCTTAGCTGATGACAAGGGCAAGGCCACTGCTATTATTGATGAGGGCATTTGATACGTATCCAACGTATCTATAATTTTTGATTGCTCCATGCTACTTTATCTACTGTTTTGGACTATATTGGGCTTTATTTTCCACTTTTATATTATTTTTGGGACTAACCTATTAACCGGAGGCCCAGCCCAGAATTGCTGTTTTTTGCCTATTTTGGTGTTTCGAAGAAACGGAATATCAAACGGAGTCCAAACGGAATGAAACCTTCGGGAACGTGATTTTCTCACCGAACGTGATCCAGGAGACTTGGACCCTACTCCAAGAAGTGCCAAAGGCGGTCACGAGGGTGGAGGCCCCCTGGGCGCGCCCCCTACCTCGTGGGCCCCCTGTTGCTCCACCGACGTACTCCTTCCTCCTATATATACCTCACGCACTCGACGAGATCGACACGGAGCCAAAAACCTAATTCCACCGCCGCAACTTTCTGTATCCACGAGATCCAATCTTGGGGCCTGTTCCGAAGCTCCGCCGGAGGGGGCATCTACCATGGAGGGCTTCTACATCAACACCATAGCCTCTCCGATGAAGTGTGAGTAGTTTAATTCAGACCTTCGGGTCCATAGCTAGTAGCTAGATGGCTTCTTCTCTCTTTTTGGATCTCAATACAATGTTCTCCCCCTCTCTTGTGGAGATCTATTGTCACGACCGGTTTTCCGAGTATTAATTTTCAGAAAATGGCCATTGTGCTCACCAGCCCCAGGATTACTGTTAGCTGATGAGGCACCAACTTGATATAGAAATTCCAAGTAAAACACAAAATATGTAGTACAAGACCATTCTGGCCTATGAGTACAACAACTGGTTTCTAGTGGTTGATGGCGGAAGCGGTTTTGCGGATCATCAGTGTCTATGGGACTCCATTTCCCAACAGGAATAGCTGACCAGGTTAACTCCTATCTTCACGAGGCTGCTATCACCGTTTCTTAGGTTCCGGGGCTGTCATTGCGTCGCTCCTCTCCGTGCGAGAAATCTGGCCAAGACAATAGCCAGGGACAAGCCAGTGAGTACTTTGAATGTACTCGCAAACATTATGAACACTGGGATAATATAGTGAAAATCATGCGCTGAAATATTCTATGATCACATCGTCAGTCATAAAATAAAATCTCTGATGCAAGCAAGCAGGTTATTTATATGTAACATGAATGAGCAATAATGGAGTGGAAATAAAATGCCGCAGTCGAGCGTCTGTGCGACACCACATAAAGGGCTTATAAAGAAATTAAATAACAAGCAATGCCACAGTAAAGTAAATAAATAACAAGCATGCCACAGTCGGGCGTCTCAGCGACACCACATAAAGGGCTTATAAAGTAAATAAATAACAAGCATGCCACAGTCGGGCATCTCAGCGACACCACATAAAGGGCTTATAAAGTAAATAAATAACAAGCATGCCACAGTCGGGCGTCTCAGCGACACCACATAAAGGGCTTATAAAGTAAATAAATAACAAGCATGCCACAGTTGGGCGTCTCAGCGACACCACATAAAGGGCTTATAAAGTAAATAAATAACAAGCATGCCACAATCAAGCGCCTCAAATGACACCACATAAAGGGCTTATAAAGTAAAAAAATAACAAGCATGCCACAGTCGGGCGTCTCAGCGACACCACATAAAGGGCTTATAAATAATCACAGTGAATATCCAGGAGGTAGAACCGTCCTAGGGATGTTCAATAATTCAAATAATATAAAGGGTTAGTCCATAATAACCTCATCCCGGCCCCTCTGTACGGTGTGTGCTAGAAAGGGGTTGACAATTTACTGAGCCGTACCCTACCTGTGGTAGGGACAAGTGGTAGCACGAAACAAGTGTGGAGGTTACTGGAACAAGACTCGATCTATGGTCGACTCAGGAGGTTTATAATTTCCCTGCATGATTAGCATAATGAATGTATTTCATCCAACAGATAGAATCACCACTCATCATACCCCTCATGCCATATCGGACACACTCGTCACGACGAGGAACTAGGGACAAGCTCGGTCTACCCAAGACAGAGACTTTCCCGTTTTCCTTCCGGTAGGCACGAAAAACATACGAGGATGATCATCATCACAAGCATATCCATTTCCAACAGCAAGGAAATTTTCAATAAACATTCATGCAAACGATCACATCACCACATAAAATAACGAGTTCCATGTATTGAGGTGGTGTCATGATCGTGTCAAACAATGCATGCAAAAATACTATGCCAGGGTTCAGAATGCTTGCCTTCAATGTGTGGAAAGGGAGGGTGCACTCCAAAACTTTTGAAAGTTTTCTTCTCTCTCTCCAAAGTCCTATTTTAAATAAATTTGAATTAACACACAAATTCAAAAACAGCACAAAAAGTTGTTTTGAAAATTTTTCAAATAAATCTTAAAATAAACTAGATTAAATTTGAGAGAGGTAGGGAAAAGAATCAATTCATTTGGAGTTGACATTAAAAAGTTACAGAGCGGAAAGTTGTGGTCAAAATTTGTCTTTTAAAGAAAATAAAATGTAAAAGAAAAACGATTCGGATGACCACGTCGGGCGATTCTAAAATACGTTTCCACTTATGCCCGCGTGGATCGGCACTGGGTTGCTGACAGTGGACCCGCCTGGCCCACTGGTCAGGTTTGACCAGTCCACGCGCGCGTCGCCTCCTCCGGCCGAAACAGAGGCAGAGCTCCGGCGAGGCTCGCCGGTGAATGACGGCACTGTTTGGAGAACGGAGGCGATCCGCGTGCTCAGGGGATCAAGACGGTCACTCTGGTGGTTGATATGGTCTCTGGTGTGGACGGAGCTACCGGCGGTGAGCTTCGCGGCGGACGGAGGTCGTCGGGCAAAGTGATTTTTCTCCTGCAATGAGTCCCGATCAAACTCAAGCAGGGGGTGGATTCACGAGGGGGAGAGGGCGTTTCTGGTGAAGAGAGTGGAGAGGGGGAGGCTCTCGTGGCGCCGGAATGGCTGGGGCAGTGGCGGCGGCTGCGGTTGCCGGAGATGGGGAAGAAGGCGACGATTGCAGGCTGTGGGGGTGCCATGAAGGTGGCCTGAGGTTGCCTCCGTGCTCGAATGGGTTCGGGGGCCTCCTTATATACCGCAACGAGGTCGGTTAGCGGCAGCCGAATGAGTTCGTCGGCGAACCGCCTCCCTGTATCGTCAGGGCGTCGTGGCGACGACGAGAACTAGAGGACACTCGAGAGGATGAGGATGAGCTGTTTCAGGGGCAGGTGGGGAGCGGGAGAGGCCTGGGCGGCATCGACCTGGCAGAGGCGCGCTGCGGATGCCGGCGTGCCGCCAGGGGCTCTGACGGCGGTGGTGCGGGGCACCAGGGCTGCTTGGCGCGTTCTAGTGAGAAGGGGAGTGCGTGGTGCGGCTCTGTGGCGTGGGCAAAACCAGGGGCGCGACGTGGCGGCTCGGGCGCGGCACGTGCAAAACACGCACTCTGCTCGCGCCCAGAGCATGCACGGGACGTGCTCGACAAAATGTCAGGGCGTGTTAGAGGTCTCGGGTGAGGCTGGGAATTCGCAGACCTAGGTTGTGAGTAGCTAGGAGTCTATTGGACAAGGTAGTTAGGCAAGGGAAGCAAGATCACAGTGCAAGCTAAGACTCATGTCAAAACAGGTCATGCCTACAGGGTGCTCGACAGAATGCCACATGCACCTAGGCATCTCTTGGGGTGGCCAAAACTTCCAGAGTGGGGTCTCTTTAGTTGAGAGAGAGAGAGAGTGGTGAGGTTAGTTTGTCCAAAGCACAAACTTGCTAGTGCAAGTTTTGCAAAACATCAGTTTTGGACAGAAAGAAGAGGGCATGGTTGCACGCACTAAAAATCCTCCAATGGGTCCACTCTTCTGGACTTAAGGGTTTAGCAGGGAGGACTACAAGTAGGAAAAGAAATCATGGATAAAGGAGCAACTTAAAATATAGTTGTTGTACAAATCATCAAGTTGGACCAGAATGGAAAATAGGTTGATTCACTCAAATTTTTCAAAGGACATCACTGGGTTTTTGCAAAAAGATAATTAACATACTCATATAGACATCCCAAAATTTTGGTGGAAGTTTTAAAGAAATATTTAAATAGGTTGTAGTGTAAAACTGCCCACTGGGCCAGATTTGAAAATCATGTGTAGAACTCAAAACATCCAAGGAATGAAATATATTTTTGCATAAAATTGTTTTAAAAACATCACATGACATCTCCAATTTTTGGTGGAATTTTTAAATGAATTTATCAACGGGTTGCAGTGTAAAAGAGGCCTTGAAGCTTAGAAAAATCATTTTTTTTACAGAAATAAGGCATCAGGGAAAATAATTATGCAAATAATCCCACTGATAAAAGAATTGTTTTATTTGAGAGGGTAAGAGAGTCCAATAAAATTGGGAAGTTTTTCACTCGAGGTAAAAACTCCATAAAAATAAAGGGAAGAATGGTTCTGAAATCAAAAGAAAAATCCAGAAAACCAAAGTTTAAGTTCCTGGCCAAATTTTAATAATTAAAACCTGGTTAAATTTTTGGGGTGTTACAATACTACCCCCCTTAAGAAAAAAATCTCGTCCTCGAGATTTGTTAGGAGTTGTTTTGAAAAACAATTACTCCACGGTTACGTGTTTTTGCAAGGAGGGTATGTGTTCGAGCGGTTGTGAGTCTGCTGCCGTGGTGCTGTGTGACATAAAATAATCCACGTCGTGAGAAGGTGTACGATGCAACAACTCAAGGAAAAGAAATCTCACTCTAGGATTTTTCGCGAGAGAACACAGTAATATATTAGAGTCAAACCGCAACAGAACTACTCACATTAATAGAAACTAAATGATTTACTCGCCGCGCAAAGTCGGGGTACCACACATAAGTTACAACTTATAAATAAATGTTGCAATAATAAACACAGCAGCAACGTCTATAATGCAAACGGTAACTGGACGGGGTCCCGAAAAAACGTCTCTGGTACTGGGACACACTCCTCTTCTATCGGGAAGTGGATTGACCAGTCGATTAATGCGGCTCTCCTGGTCGGGCCTCAGTGATCTACCGATGGCGATCTGAGGATTTAAATCCGCGAGGCTCTGGAGATAACCCATCACACGTCGGGTTAAACGTTCTTGAGCGATGATGTACTGGACAAGATTGGCCAGTACTGGGTCTCTCTCAATTCGTCCACCGGGAAAGGATGTTACTTCTCCGGGTGCTACACGGCTCGGAAAGTAATAATATCCTCGTTTGCTGGCATAGGGTACCGCAAATCGAAGGCGAGCAAGCGCTTCGTATGCAGCAGCTTCTATGGCCATATGCAGGGTCGGCATAGATTTCCCCACGAAGGAGACCTCTGATGGGTCTTGCTTTGATTCTACGGGAGGGATGTGTACTGCTGCCCAATATCTCGAGGTGGACTGGGTGATTCTCGATTTGAACAGCTCGTACTGGGGTGGCTGGGTAGAACCCATGGTACTGCAAGTAAAATCCCACAATATTTTGACAAAACTACCTGGGGTTGCATCTGGGGTTCTCAGATAAATACTAGGGCTCGGCATGGCAGGAAAAGGTGCACAAGGTGAGGGGTGCTTGGCAAGGTCACGAGGTGGCCTTTTATATAATCGAGCTGGGTCATTTACCGTGGTGAAAGGTAATGAATTTGCCACTCAGCTCAAGGTTCGGGGTCAAAGCGACAGATACACACATCTCACTAAAGTGATGTATCACTGTGGGGGGTCGTCGAGGTGGTTTTGGTAGCTGTGCCCGGAATAAAAATGCAACTGCAGGTTGATATATCCTTGCAAGGTTACTATTTAAAACAGAGGCATGACAACAGGCTGTGTTTATTTACAAGGTCACATGATTACAAAGCGAGGATACACTGGGACTCGACACTACTCGGGTGACTTAGTCTACCTCGTTAATATCCAAGCGGGCTTGCCTTGTGGATGTCGAGGCTTCTCCACGGGTCTCACTGTCGGGATTAGCTGGAGGGGGTTGAGGGGCTGCAGGCTCGGGGTAGCGATGATGACCATCTCGGGGATTGTTGGCCACCATCCCGTTGGAGTGGGCTCCCAAAAGGCGACGAAGCACTTCTGGGGTCATCAAAGCACTTTGGTTGATGGCTGGGGCTGACCTCAGGGTCTCAATCGGTTGTCCGAACAGCACGACTGGGTTGTCGACGTCGGGCTCGTCTTCTCTGCTTGCCGGGGCTAGGCGAACCAGCTCTCCACGAGCTGCAATCAGATCAATGGTGATTTGATCGAACAGTGCCTCTAGTGCACCTACATAGCGCACTAGGTGCAACAATGCAGGATCCGTCTCGTGATCTCCGTTGGCAACTTGGGGTGGTCTACCATACCCTTCACGTCTGGGGTAGTAGTAGAACGAGCGACAGTTAACTCTGGGCGACAAGTGCCGGAGTTGAACTATAGCCTCTCGTGCTGCTAGTTGGACGGCTTGTGGCTCAAAGGAAGTTGTCCTTCCGGTGAACCTGTAGGGGCGTTCTAGCAACAGGCTCCTACCGTAGATGTGCACAGTGGCCCAGAATTGACGGTCCTCACCGCTCATGGGTCCTTGGTACACAACATATTCTGGGGGCTCTTCTAACGCATAGGCACGACGGGTGAGGTTTGCGAGTATGGTCACAAAACCTCCAAGGTTGGTTGTTGTGGTCTCATTGTGCACGACGGGGCTAGGCATTATGGCTCGGTTTGGGGTAGAGGCTGTGTTGTGCTGGGTTGGGGCTAGCGTGCCCTTTTTATAGGAAAAGGGGACGGAGTCTTCCTTCACACGCTTGCGAATGAGACATCTTGGGTGCTGGTCACTGGTGCGTGATTGACAAGCTAGGTTGATAGGTTGGGCACCGACTGCCAAAAGTGTCGGGGTCACTATGTGGCTATCTTGCACGAGAAGCTGGGCTGGGGTTTGGTTAAGGTCTGGTGGGTTGGTTTGCCTAAGTTTTTCGACCTGGCTAAGATAGGATTAGCCAATGGTCAGCCTGGCTCTGATACCAAGTTTGTCACGACCGGTTTTCCGGGTATTAATTTCTAGAAAATGGCCGTTGTGCTCACCAGCCCCAGGATTACTGTTAGCTGATGAGGCACCAACTTGATACAGAAATTCCAAGCAAAACACAAAATATGTAGTACAAGACCATTCTGGCCTATGAGTACAACAAATGGTTTCTAGTGGTTGATGGCGGAAGCAGTTTTGCGGATCGTCAGTGTCTATGTGACTCCATTTCCCAACAGGAACAGCTGACCAGGTTAACTCCTATCTTCACGAGGCTGCTATCACCGTTGCTTAGGTTCCGGGGCTGTCATTGCGTCGCTCCTCTCCGTGCAAGAAATCTGGCCAAGACAATAGTCAGGGACAAGCTAGTGAGTACTTTGAATGTACTCGCAAACATTATGAACACTGGGATAATATACTGAAAATCATGCGCTGAAATATTCTATGATCACATCGTCAGTCATAAAATAAAATCTCTGATGCATGTAAGCAGGTTATTTATATGTAACATGAATGAGCAATAATGGAGTGGAAATAAAATGCCGCAGTCGGGCGTCTGTGCGACACCACATAAAGGGCTTATAAAGAAATTAAATAACAAGCAATGCCACAGTCGGGCGTCTCAGCGACACCACATAAAGGGCTTATAAAGTAAATAAATAACAAGCATGCCACAATCAGGCCTCAAATGACACCACATAAAGGGCTTATAAAGTAAATAAATAACAAGCATGCCACGATCAGGGTCTCAAATGACACCACATAAAGGGCTTATAAATAATCACAGTGAATATCCAGGAGGTAGAACCGTCCCAGGGATGTTCAATAATTCAAATAAATAAAGGGTTAGTCCATAATAAACATAATCCTCACCGGTCATCAGTCATGATCCAGGTTCTGGTTTAGTAGTTCTCCTCCGAAGACCGACACTAAGACCGACACTTGACCCACCCAGACTGTAGTCCTTAACCATGGACACGGCTATTCGAAGAGGTTTAATCTCTGCAGAGGGTGTACTCTTTACCCACGAGTAACGGGTTCCTTTAGTCCATTGGACTAATTCCGTCTACGGTCTCTTAATTGAAAACGCACCCGACTTGCACACACCAGCTTAACTTACTGGTGTCTGGAATCACCCATGACACTCGTTAAGCAAAACTCTAAGTGGGGAGGCTACAACCTCGATCAGCATGGGATCACAAAATTTATACCGCGCGCAAAACTAGGGAAGCTACCCCCTCGGCTACAACCGAAACACCCATGCCCCCTGACCGGATGACTGGCTTTAATCCATGGCCTTGGTACCCACTATTAGAAAAGGGGGCAATGGTCCAGGCCGGGTCAGCCCATTAGTCCCGGTTCAATCCAGAACCGGGACCAATGGGGGCATTGGACCCGATTCGTGAGCCCCGGGGCCGGCCGGGCCACGTGGGCCATTGGTCCCGGTTCGACTGAACCTATTGGTCCCGGTTGGAGGGACGAACCGGGACCAATGGGCCTCGCTCCTGGCCCACCACTATTGGTCCCGGTTGGAGGCATGAACCGGGACCAAAGGCTGCCCTTTAGTCCCGGTTCGTGGCACGAACTGGGACCAATTAGTTGCCATTATATACCCCTCGCCCGCAAACAGAGCACTCCCAGTTGCTCTGTTTTTCGTGGCCGGCGAGGGGAGAGCTTTGTGGTGCTCTAGCTCACCTCCTATGCACATGAGGTGTTCGATGGAATGCCCGAGCCACACTACTTAAGCTTTCTCCTCTCCAAGCTCGACCTCGAAGCTCCATTTTCCTCAATATTTGTCTAGGTTTAGCGGTCCGTCACGTCCCGTCCCCGTCTTCACCATCGTCAATCGCCCGCGCTGATCTCGTCGCCGGCACCACCGTGGTGAGCCTCTTGTTCTTATCTTCTTTCTGAAAGGAAAAAAAATCTTACTTGTATATTTATATAGATACTTGTATAATTTTCTTACTTTTATTATTGCATCTTATATAGTGCGATGGTTTTGGTATCCGCCCCCGTCGGCCCTCGTCCTGTGTATGATTTGGATGTGGTATATATTATGTTTTCATAACTATTGGTTCATTTATTGTTTATGACAATTATGCCAACCAACGTGACATAGATTTTATTTATCTAGGAGGTTGTTGAACCGGAAATTCCAACCGACCCTATTGTCGAGAGGTTAAATTTAGTTGAAGAAGAAAACAATTTGTTGAAGGAAAAAAATAGAAAAATTGAGGAGGAGAAGATGATATTGGAGTTGCATGTTGCGGATGTCGTCGATGATCACAAGATCAAGATGGATGCAATGCGCTTGAAGATTAGAAAGATTAGAAAATATGCCATTCATACCGAGGCTTGGTATCATTATGCCGTTGGATCAGTTGTTACATTGGTTGCGATTATGATCGCATTTGTTTTCGCATTGAAATGTTTTACATAGTTTCAGTGTATGGTTTAATTAATTTATGTTGTTAGATGAGAACTATGTATGTACTTTGGTTTTAATGTGATGATGAACTTCTATTAATTTGGTCACTTAATTATCTATTCATGATGTTCTATAATGATTTTTGACACACTTAATTATATATAATGCACGCAGATGAACCGCAATGGATGTACGGTTCAAGACACACCTCAAGTACATTAAGGCGTGCATGATTTTCTCGAAGTGGCTGAGGCAAACAAGCGTAATGGTTTTATGTGTTGTCCATGCCCTATATGTGGAATCTGAAGTCTTACTCGACCGGAAAATCCTCCACACCCACCTTTACAAGGGTTTCATGCCACACTATAATGTTTGGACGAGGCACGAAGAAATAGGGGTTATGATGGAAGACGGCGAAGAAGAAGGCTACGATGACAACTATGTGCCCCTGAATACGGTGATGCTATCAACATCAAGAGGAACCAGACGATGTGCGATGATGATTGCAACGGGCGAAGCTGCTGAAGATCAAGAGGAACCAGACGATGTGCCCGATGATGATGATCTCCGCCGGTCATTGTCGATGCAAGGACGCAATGCGAAAGTCAAAAGGAGAAGCTGAAGTTCGATCACATGTTAGAGGACCACAACAAATGGTTGTACCCCAATTGCGAAGATGGCAACACAAAGCTCGGTGCCGTCTTTCGAATTGCTGCGATGGAAGCGCGAGAATGTTGTGTCGACAAAAGATTTGAGAAGCTACTAAAATATTGAAGAAGAAGCTTCCAAAGGATAACGAATTGCCCGACAAGACATAATGAAGCAAAGAAGGTCGATGCCCTCTAGGATTGGAGGTGCGAAGATACATGCATGCCCTAATGATCGTGCATCCTCTACATGGCGCATAAGGATCTGAAAGCATGCCCAAGATATCACGGTGCATTACGGTATAAGATCAAACGAGATGACCACGGTGATGTTGACGGCGAGCCCCCAGAAGAGGGTTCTGCGAAGGTGATGTGGTATGCTCCTATAATACCATGGTTGAAACGTCTGTTCAGAAACGGAGAGCATGCCAAGTTGATGCGATGGCACAGTGAGGACCGTAAGAAAGACGAGAAGTTGAGAGCACCCGCAGACGGGTCGCAGTGAAGAAAAATCGAGAGAAAGTACTGGGATGAGTTTGCAAGTGATCCAAGGAACGTATGGTTTGCTTCAAGCACGGATGGAATTAATCCTTTCCGGGAGCAGAGCAGCAATCACAGCACCTGGCCCGTGACTCTATGTATGTATAACCTTCCTCCTTGGATGTGCATGAAGCGGGAGTTCATTATGATGCCAGTTCACATCCAAGGCCCTAAGCAACCCGGCAACAACATTCATGTGTACCTAAGGCCATTAGTTGAAGAACTTTTACAGCTGTGGAATGGAAACGGTGTACGTACGTGGGATGAGCACAAACAGGAGGAATTTTACCTAAAAGTGTTGTTGTTCGTGACCATCAACGATTGGCCCGCTCTCAGTAACCTTTCAGGATAGACAAACAAGGGATACCACGCATGCACGCACTGTTTACTTGACACCGATAGTATATACCTGGCAAGCTATAGGAAGAATGTGTACAGGCCATCGCCGATTTCTTCCGACCAACCATCAATGTCGAAAGAAAGGCAATCATTTCAAAGGCGAGGCAGATCACGGAAGAAGCCCGCCATGCGTATCGGTGATCACGCACTTGCTATGGTCAATGATTTACACGTAATCTTTGGAAAGGGTCCCGGCGGACTAGCTGTTCCGAGTGACGTTGGGGGACACGCACCCATGTGGAAGAAGAAATCTATATTTTGGGACCTACCCTACTGGAAACACCTAGAGGTCCGCTCTTCGATCAACGTGATGCACGTGACGAAGAACCTTTGCGTGAACCTGCTAGGCTTCTTGGGCATGTATGGGAAGACAAAAGATACAGCTGAGGCATGGGAGGACCTGCAACGTTTGCACGAAAAAGATGGCATGCCTCCAAAGAAGTATGAAGGTCCTGCCAGCTATGCTCTTACCAAAGAAGAGAAGGAAATCTTCTTTGAATGCCAGCTTAGTATGAAGGTCTCGGCTGGCTTCTCGTCGAATATAAAAGGAATAATAAATATGGCGGAGAAAAGTTTGAAACCTAAAGTCTCATGACGCCACGTGATTATGACGCAATCGCTTCCGGTTGCATTGAGGGGCTTCTACCAAAAGCGTCCGATTAGCCATTGTGAAGCTATGTGCATTCCTCAATGCAATCTCTCGAAGGTGATCGATCCGAAATCATACCAAGGCCAAGGAGTGATGTGGTGCAATGTCTTGTCGGTTTGAGATGGTGTTCCCACCATCCTTCTTCAATATCATGACGCACGTCCTAGTTCATCTAGTTGACGATATTGTCATTACGGGCCTGATTTCTACACAATATGTACCCCTTTGAGAGGTTCATGGGAGTCCTAAAGAAATATGTCCAGTAACGCTTAGGCCGAAGGAAGCATCTCCATGGGCCATCAAGCGAGAGGATGTCATCGGGTTTTGTGTTGACTTCATTCCTGGCCTTAAGAAGATAGGTCTCCCTCAATCGCGGTATGAGAGGAGACTAACTGGAAAAGGCATGCTTGGAAGGGACTCAATAATATGCAGGGACGGATATTCTTGGTCTCAAGCATGCTACACAATTCTACAGAACTCTACCTTGGTGACCCCGTATGTCGATGAACACAAGAACAGTCTGCGCTCCAAACACCCGGAGCAGTGCCACGACTGGATTACATGTGAACACATCAGGACTTTCAGCAGTTGGTTGGAAGCACGTCTCAGAGGTGACAACACTATTTGCGATGAGTTGTACTTGTTGTCCAGGGGACCATCTTCAACTGTTATGATTTGGAAAGGATACGAGATAAATGGGAATACATTTTACACGATTGACCAAGATCAAAAGAGCACCAACCAAAACAGCGGTGTCCGCTTTGATGCAACAACCGAGAGGGGAAATGACACATATTATGGTTACATAGTGGACATATGGGACTTGACTACGGACATGATTTTAAGGTCCCTTTGTTTAAGTGCAAATGGGTCAATCTGTCAGGAGGCGGGGTACAGGTAGGCCCATAGTACGGAATGACAACAGTGGATCTGAAAAATCTTGGGTACACTGACGAACCGTTCGTCCTAGCCAATGATGTGGCACAGGTTATCTATGTGAAGGACATGTCTACCAGACTGATAAAGAGAAAAGATAAGGAAGCGAATACATCATACGATGAGCCAAAGCAACACATAGTTCTTTCAGGAAAAAGGGACATCGTGGGAGTGGAGGATAAGACAGACATGTCTGAAGATTATGAAAAGTTTCATGAAATTCCTCCCTTCAAAGTCAAGGCTGACCCCAGCATCCTGATAAATGATGAAGATTATCCATGGTTATGGCGCAATAAGCAAATGACACAAGCGAAGAAAAAGTGAAGACTTTCTCCCGCAACTATTATGATGATACCATGCCAACTTTATAAATGACGAGTATATGATACCATTGTCCGTTTTGTACATGCACTTGCTATGTGGGTCAATTTATGATACCATGCCAACTTTCAACTTTTTCAGAGTTCATTTGAAATGCTTTAATGTCTTATGGTTCGTCCCTCGTAATAATTAAAAATAGCAACAATATATATTTTTTTGTAAGTAGAAACAAAATAAAATAAATAAAGCAAGAAAGAAAACAAAAAAACAAAAAAAGTGTTTCCAAATTTGAAAACTAATGGCACAAACAGAAAGTTTATAATTTTCCTAAAATTAAAAGCAAAAAGAATTGAAAAATAAAGCAAAAAACAAAAGAAAATAAATAATGCAGAAAACAAAACAAAAAACAACAATAAGTATTTTGTTGTAAGTCGAAACAAAATAAAATAAATAAAGCAAGAAAGAAAACAAAAAAACAAAAAAAAGTGTTTTCAAATTTGAAAACTAATGGCACTAACAGAAAGTTTACAATTTTCCTAAAACTAAAAGCAAAAAGAATTAAAAAATAAAGCAAAAACAAAAGAAAATAAATAATGCAGAAAACAAAACAAAAAAACTGGAAAAAAATAAAAATAGCAACAATTAGTAAAGAAAACAAAAAACAAAAAAATGCCTCCTACTGGGCCCCCACGGCCTGAATACTACATGAAACCTACTATGGGCCAGGATTCAGGCCCGCAGTAGGCCCAGAAGGCCAATCAGGCAAAGCAATAGCAAGTAGGCCTGAAAGCCTGCGGTGGAGAGGAGCTCGAGAGGGGTGCGACAGTGGGGCTTATAAACCAATGCGCGCCCCTCTGAACTAGCGAGGTGGGACTAAACTTTGGCCCCGATGCGGGTAGCACACGGGCCTTTAGTCCCGGTTGGTGCCACCAATCGGGACTAAAGGGGGGCAATGGTACCGGTTCGTGCCACCAACCGGTACCAAAGGCCGCCGGTTCCCGCCCTTTGGGCTGCCGAAAAAGAGGCCTTTGGTCCCGGTTGGTGGCACCAACCGGGACTAAAGGGTGCATTAGTCCCGGTTGGATTCACGAACCGGGACCAATGGCTTTGCTATATAAGCAAACACTTTGCAAAAATTCAGAATCTCATCGCCAGTTGCCCCCGACGACGACGCCAGGCTGCTCCACCTCGGCATCGCTGCCGCCGCCACCAAGGCCGTCGCATCCCCGAGCCCGCGCCATCCTCGTCGCCCGGCCTCCCGAGCCCGCGCCGTCCTCGTCGCCACCGGCCTCCCAAGCCGTGCCTCGTCCGCCCCAGCCCTCCGCCCCGCCCCCTCCCCCCCATCAGCCCCAGCGCCCCGCCTCCCCCGCGCCATCATCATCTAGCCGCCCCATGTGAGCCATGCCATACCGGCTCTGTTTTTTTCATTTTATTAGTTTAATTTTTTATTAGTTTAATTTTTTTGTTCATATATATATATATATATATATATATATATATATATATATATATATATATGTATATGTGTATGTATGTGGCTATGTGTATGTAGATGTTCAAAATGTATTAAAAAAATTGTTCAGAGCATGTTTTTGTTCATATATGTATTTTTTGTTCATATGTGTATTAATGTTTTCATATATGCAAAAGATAGATTTTTAGGAAAGTTAGGTTTTTTTTCTGTTCATAGATTTTTTTTGGTGATATTAATTATTGTAGAATATGCAAATGTTTGTATATTCATATGAACAATGCATTAGGCAAAACCCTTTTTTCGAAATTTTCTATTTGAACATTTTTTTAAAACAAGCAATACTAGAAGAATGAGAGGGAAAAGGAAAATAAGAATAGGAAGAAAGGAGAAGAAGAGGAGAGGAAGAAGAGGAGAAATAAATAAGAAGAGGAAAAAAGAAGAAAAAGAAGAGGAGAAGAAGAAAGGAATAGAGGAGAAGAAGAAAAATAGAAAAATTTCTATTTTTCTTCTTCTCCTCTATTCCTTTCTTCTTCTCCTCTTTTTTTTTCTTTTTTTTCTTCTTCCTTCTTCCTCTTTTCTTCCTTTTCCTTATTTTCCTTTCTCGAGGGAGAAGAAGAAAAAGAAGAGTAGAAGAAGAAGAAAGGAATAGAGGAGAAAGAATAAACTTCAACACGAGGGGGGGTACCGATACCCCCTCCCCGATAACATTATTTTCCCATGTATATGTATGTCACATCGTTGTCGATATAACCCCCTCGAGATAACTTCGAAATGAGGGGCGGTCAATATATATACCCCCTCTCGACCGTGATAACTTATACGACGGCAGCACCCCCCGGCCCTCGGCCCTCTCGCTCGACCAAAACTCTCGAGGACACCCAAACCCTAGAGAGAAAACGATGTTGGTCTCCTACCCCCTCCCGCCGCACCCCTACCTGAGAAATTAACTCTCTCGAGGCCACCCAAATTTACCAAGTTAAAAGAGCGTTGTCGTCGAGGCCACCCCAAACCCTTGAAGCGTTGTGTCGAGGCGACCCCAAACCCTAGAGAAGCAGCGTCGAGGCCACTAAAGTGATTCCTTATATTTGCAGAAACTATGGAGCACTCCTGAGACGAAGAAATAGAAGCGATGTTGGGGGACATAATCACAAATGGAAGTGATGAAGTTGCGTCATTTCTCCTCGACACCGATGGTCAGCTGGAAGGACTGGGTGAAGAAGAGGGCTATGTTCATGATGGCTTCGGCCCATTAATGCCGGTACAAGAAGAGGATTATGTTCATGATGGCTCCGGTGACACAATGGAGGTACAAGAAGGAGACCGTGCTGACTGCTCCGGTGACCGAACCGAGTCCGGCCAGGTATATATATATTAGTTAAGCCCGTGCTGACTAGTTAATTGATGCTTCCATTGTTTTGGTATATGTACACATATTAATTACTCTCGTCTTTCTTCCTTATAATTTCTAGCCCTCCGGATCGAGCACAACTTCGGTAAGGAGACGAGGCCCGAAGAAAAAGTTGAGCTCGGATGAAAAGTTTGAGATCATAGAAATCGCGCCCGACGGCGAACCGATTGAACCCATCCGGACAAGGAAGGCATTTTCTGCTTTCGGTCAAGGGGTTCTTGTTAGGGACAAGATCCCGATCAGCATCCAACAATGGTATAAGCCTAAGGAGGAAGACCACGAGGTGTCTTATGTCAATGATATGCGAAAGAAGATCTTTGGACTGAGCTGAAGGCAAATTTCACCCTACCACCAGAGGAGGATCCGGAGAATCCAGTTAAAGAGCAATTAATCAAGTCTTGTGCTCTTAAGAAGATGGCAACCCTAATGAGGAGGTGGAGGAAAGAGCTGAACCAGTTTGTCGGGGAAAAAAAGACACCAGAATTCAACGGCAAATATGAGAAGATCAAAGATCACTGGCCCGCATTTGTGGCCCACAAGACATCAGAAAAGAGTAAGAAGATGTCGGCGAGAAACAAGGAAAATGCTGCGAAGAAGAAGCTTCACCATCGCACGGGGTCAGGTAGCTACCTCAAAGCCCGACCTAAGTGGTCCAAGGCTGAGCATGATCTGCTTGCAAAAGGGATCGAACCAGAGACAATGTACTGGCCAGACCGTTGCCGGACTTGGTTCTTCGGGGCTGGCGGAACCTTGGACCCTGTAACAGGGAAGTGCCAGTGGATGGACGAGCAACTAGAAATACCAGTCAAGAACCTTTGACACTATATCGCTGCAGCGCAGCGAGGGACGTTCCTTCCAAACAGGGAGAAGGACGAGCTCACAATGGCCCTTGGCAATCCTGAGCACCCTGGACAAACACGAGCCACGCCAGGCTCCATTCCGTGGAAGGTTAGTTTTCCGGACGCAGGGGGTTACAAAACCCACGAGAGGAGGAAGAAACTGGAGCAGGACCAACTGCAGGCGCTGCACGAAAGGGTAATGGGGCTAGAGGATCGAGAAGAGGAACGAGAAGCAGCAGATCGCAACAAACGACATGCCGAAGCTTCCCCCGAAGCTACCCCGCCATCTCAGCGGAGAAGCAGTGTGGCTTCCACCGAGCTGCTTCAGCCGGAGCATGTCTTGACGGCTCCTGCCAGCTATCCCGTGGATGGTATCACGGAGTCTCAAAGTTGCCACATTATGGCGCGATGGATGAATTTGAAGGTCAAGGCGGCTGTTGGCCAAGTTTATCCTAGTGGACCTGGCACAACTTATCACTGCCAGCCAATTCCAGAAGGATATGCTAAGGTGATGGTGGATGAAATAACGGAGGGATTTGAGGACCTCCCGCTTGAGCACCCTACCGGTGAAGGGGAGACTAGGCTGGGTTCTGCTCTAAAGACTCCATACCTATGGCGGAAGGAGCTCATCAACCTTTCGAACTGGACGCCTCCGCCTCCGCCTCCTCCTCCGGCAAGTCAGGGAACTCCGCCTCCTCCACCACCTCCTCCTCCGGCGAGTGACGATCAGGGCACGCGTGGCGGCACTCCGCCTCCTTCTCCGACGCATGGCGGCACTCCGCCTCCTTCTCCTCCTGCGCCGGCACTCCCGAGCAGCCAGCAGCCTCCTCCTTCTCTGCCTCGCCAGCAAGGGCGGAAGAGACCCGCCGCTGCCCCGGCTGCTCCGGCGCGTCGTACTCCTTCTCCTCCGCCTCGTAAGCAAGCACGAGAGAAGACAGACGCCGCAGCCGCTCCGTCTGCTCCGGTGTCTAGCAGCACAACCAGAGGCAGGAGCCAATACAAATACGGTCCATCATCTCTCAAGCCTCTAGAGAAGTTACCGTACGAGAGGTCCGAGAAAGAAAATGATACACTTGTGCGGACCCACGTGAAGGAGTTCTTTGAAGGGGTGAAAGCAAAGAGACATCCACCTCCGGAGGAGAAGGTAGATCCGGTGAAAGCAAAGCGCACTATCGATGCCCTGAGGAAACCACCAAAGTCCCCGCCGAGAACCAACTATGAGCGCATTCGAATGCACATATCTCCAAGCCAAGCGGTCGGGAACTACTGTCAGTGATAAAAGGTTAAAAGAACGAGCAAAGGGGAAAAAATTGCCCAGCTCGGCGAACAAGCACAGCAATCGTGCCCCCCGCTCAATGTGTCTAATGCTCCGGGGACGGTGGCCGGTTATGGCAATCTTGAAGATTACCTGCCTGACGATGCACTTCCTGATTTCATGGCGGTGGACGAACACAGATACGAGTACGGGAAGCCTCTCGTCAAAGATGAAAAATCTCTGACAACAATGATGCGAAGATTCCATAGTCGGTACATGAAAACCTGCAGAGCGTCTGAGGGGACGAACAGTTTGTATCTGAACATTAAAGAGGAGCATGACCTCGTTTCAAGTGATCTGTTGTGCGTTCCATTTGATGAGTTCTTCGCGTTCTTCAATCAAGAGGCCCTCGATAAACTAATGGTCTTTTTGTACTGCTTGTAAGTACTATTTCTGTCATTAAGTCTCTATATATAGCTCGGCTCTTTCATTGCATGTATTTATAATTAATTATCCTCAATATATTATGCAGATTGAAGATCGTCGAGTGCAAAAAACAAGAAATTTATGATATTGGGTTCATTAACACAAATATCATAGATGTATTTCTGGTTGAAAAGAACGTCAAAGAGGCCGAGGACAACTTGCTACGATCGTTGATCAAAAATCAAAACAAAGATACCATACTCTTTTCTTACAACGGCGAGTGTTACTGTCGTGTGCATATTCGGTTTCCCTTATTACTCGAGCGAGGTTATAGTAATGTAATTGATGAGTTATGCATGCGTGCGCAGGTACCACTATATTCTTCTGGAGATTAAGCTTGAGCGTGGACTAGTAACCGTCTTAGACTTGAGACGGAAAGATCCCGAAACCTATGCGGACATGACTGAAATGCTCAGCAAGTAAGTTTAATCGATCATTATCGCACCATATCGGCAACTTTTTGTTCATTTCCTGATATCTCAAGTAATAATAATTATTTTCTTTGTCTTGCAGGGTTTGGAAATAGTTCACCGCAAAAGCTCCGGGACTGCCGAAGGAGCTGCGATATACATACCCAAAAGTAAGTACTACTGGGTAGCTAGTTGCGCGCATCTCCCATTGATTCTATAGCTATACTTTCATCAATGCCATTTATAATGCTTCATTATCAGTTTGATTGACCTCTATTTCTCGTAAAGTGCTTATGGCAGGAGGAAGGGAATGATTTCTGTGGATACTACGTGTGCAAGTCCATCCACACCGCGACTTTGAAAAACAAGTGGGGCTACTCTAGAAGACAATATGAAGTGCGTAAGCAATAATATTCACAATTTCATTTTATTACACCATCATTTCTGTTAAGTTTCATTCATATATATGTATTAATTAACCCCCTTCTTCAAATTAAACGTGGCAGATGCGGGATGAACTCCTAGAACCAGATCGCATGAAAGCAATTCAAGAGGAATTGGCGGGATTCTTTCTTGAACATGTCATCAGTAAAGCCGGAGAATACCATGTGGAAATTGATTTCAAATGCTAGGGGTTTGTAATTAAGAGATCTTATACATATTGTACATGTATGTAGCCAGTAGCGTCGGATACATGATACGAAACTTGTTGTTCGACCAATCTCTCGGAGAAGGAGAGGTCGATCGATCACTTCTCTCGGTATGCATGACGAACTTCAGATCAATGGTTCTCTCGATCACTTATGTATATATAGTACGTAGCATCGACCAAGCACGGACATAAGAGAGGACACTTCTCTCTATTAATTAGCTAGCTAACACAATATATGAAACACCTAAATTAACCCACCAAAACCCCCAACCCCCCTCCCTTCAAAAAAAACAAAAACCCCAGCCACTGGAATGCAGACGCGTGGATGCCTTTTGGTCCCGGTTGGAGCCACCAACCGGGACCAAAGTCCCCCTGACTGGGCTCGGCGCACAGGGCCACGTGGGGGCACATTGGTCCCGGTTCGTGTTTGAACCGGGACTAATGGGTGGAGGTATTAGTAATGACCCATTAGTCCCGGTTCATGAACCGGGACTAAAGGCCCTTACGAACCGGGACTAATTGGTGTTTTTCTACTAGTGACCCTCATCCCGGCCCCTCTGTACGGTGTGTGCTAGAAAGGGGTTGACAATTTACTGAACCGTACCCTACCTGTGGTAGGGACAAGTGGTAGCACGATACAAGTGTGGGGGTTACTGGAACAAGACTCGATCTATGGTCGACTCAGGAGGTTTATAATTTCCCTGCATGATTAGCATAATGAATGTATTTCATCCAACAGATAGAATCACCACTCATCATACCCCTCATGCCATGTCGGACACACTCATCACGACGAGGAACTAGGGACAAGCTCGGGTCTACCCAAGACAGAGACTTTCCCGTTTTCCTTCCAGTAGGCACGAAAAACATACGAGGATGATCATCATCCCAAGCATATCCATTTCCAACAGCAAGGAAATTTTCAATAAACATTCATGCAAACGATCACATCACCACATAAAATAACGAGTTCCATGTATTGAGGTGGTGTCATGATCGTGTCAAACAATGCATGCAAAAATACTATGCCAGGGTTCAGAATGCTTGCCTTCAATGTGTGGAAAGGGAGGGTGCACTCCAAAACTTTTGAAAGTTTTCTTCTCTCTCTCCAAAGTCCTATTTTAAATAAATTTGAATTAACACACAAATTCAAAAACAGCACAAAAAGTTGTTTTGAAAATTTTTCAAATAAATCTTAAAATAAACTAGATTAAATTTGAGAGAGGTAGGGAAAAGAATCAATTCATTTGGAGTTGACATTAAAAAGTTACAGGCAGTGAAAGTTGTGGTCAAAATTTGTTTTTTTAAAGAAAATAAAACAGAAAAAGAAAAACGATTCGGATTGACCACGTCGAAGGCGTATTCTAAAAATACGTTTCCACTTATGCCTGCGTGGATCGGCACTGGGTCACTGACAGTGGACCCGCCTGGCCCACTGGTTAGGTTTGACAAGTCCACGCGCGCGTCGCCTCCTCCGGCCGAAACAGAGGCGGAGCTCCGGCGAGGCTCGCCGGTGAATGATGGCACCGTTCGGAGAACAGAGGCCATCCGCGTGCTCACGGGATCAAGACGGTCACTCCGGTGGTTGATATGGTCTCTGGGGTAAGCGGAGCTGCCGGCGGTGAGCTTCGCGGCGGACGCAGGTCGTCGGGCAAAGTGATTTTTCTCCCGCAATGAGTCCCGATCAAAATCGAGCAGGGGGATGGATTCACGAGGGGGAGAGGGAGTTTCTGGTGAAGAGAGTGGAGAGGGGGAGGCTCTGGTGGCGCCGGAATGGCCGGGGCAGTGGCGGCGGCTGCGGTTGCCGGAGATGGGGAAGAAGGCCTCCCTCCAACGATTGCAGGCTGTGGGGTTGCCATGAAGGTGGCCTGAGGTTGCCTCCGTGCTCGAATGGGTTCGGGGGCCTCCTTATATACCGCAAAGAGGTCGGCTAGCGGCGGCCGGATAAGTTCGTCGGCGAACCGCATCCCTGTAGCGTCAGGGCATCGTGGCGACGACGAGAGCTAGAGGACACTCGAGAGGATGAGGATGAGCTGTTCCAGGGGCACGTGGCGAGCGGGAGAGGCATGGGCGGCACCGACCTGGCAGAGGCGCGCTGCGGACGCCGGCGTGCCGCCAAGGGCTCTAACGGCGGTGTTGCGGGGCACCAGGGCTGCTTGGCGCATTCTGGTGAGAAGGGGAGTGCGTGGCGCGGCTCTGTGGCGTGGGCAAAACCAGGGGCGCGACGTGGCGGCTCGGGCGCGGCACGTGCAAAACACGCGCTCTGCTCGCGCCCAGAGCATGCATGGGACGTGCTCGACGAAATGTCAGGGCGTGTTAGAGGTCTCGAGTGAGGCTGGGAATTAGCAGACCTAGGTTATGAGTAGCTAGGAATCTATTGGACAAGGTAGTTAGGCAAGGGAAGCAAGATCACAGTGCAAGCTAAGACTCATGTCAAAACAGGTCATGCCTACAGGGTGCTCGACAGAATGCCACATGCACCTAGGCATCTCTTGGGGTGGCCAAAACTTCCAGAGTGGGGTCTCTTTAGTTGAGAGAGAGAGTGGTGAGGTTAGTTTGTCCAAAGCACAAACTTGCTAGTGCAAGTTTTGCAAAACATCGGTTTTTGACAGAAGGAAGAGGGCATGGTTGCATGCACTAAAAATCCTCCAATGGGTCCACTCTTCTGGACTTAAAGGTTTAGCAGTGAGGACTACAAGTAGGAAAAGAAATCATGGATAAAGGAGCAACTTAAAATATAGTTGTTGTACAAATCATCAAGTTGGACCAGAATGGAAAATAGGTTGATTCACTCAAATTTTTCAAAGGACATCACTGGGGTTTTGCAAAAAGATAATTAACATACTCATATAGACATCCCAAAATTTTGGTGGAAGTTTTAAAGAAAAATTTAAATAGGTTGTAGTGTAAAACTGCCCATTGGGCCAGATTTGAAAATCATGTGTAGAACTCAAAATATCCAAGGAATGAAATATATTTTTGCATAAAATTGTTTTAAAAACATCACATGACATCTCCAATTTTTGGTTGAATTTTTAAATGAATTTATCAAAGGGTTGCAATGTAAAAGAGGCGTTGAAGCTTAGAAAAATCATTTTTTTACAGAAATAAGGCATCAGGGAAAATAATTATGCAAATAATCCCACTGATAAAAGAATTGTTTTATTTGAGAGGGTAAGAGAGTCCAATAAAATTGGGAAGTTTTTCACTCGAGGTAAAAACTCCATAAAAATAAAGGGAAGAATGGTTCTGAAATCAAAAGAAAAATCGAGAAAACCAAAGTTTAAGTTCAGGCCAAATTTTAATAATTAAAACCTGGTTAAATTTTTGGGGTGTTACATCTATTTGATGTAATCTTATTTTTGCGGTGTGTTTGTTGAGACCGATGAATTGTGGGTTTATGATCCAGTATTATCTATGGAAAATATTTGAATCTTCTCTGAATTCTTTTATTTATGATTGAGTTATCTTTGCAAGTCTCTTCGAATTATCCGTTTGGTTTGGCCAACTAGATTGGTAGTTCTTGCAATGGGAGAAGTGCTTAGCTTTGGGTTCAATCTTGCGGTGTCCTTACCCAGTGACAGAAAGGGTTGCAAGGCACGTATTGTATTGTTGCCATCGAGGATAACAAGATGGGGTTTTTATCATATTGCATGTATTTATCCCTCTACATCATGTCATCTTGCTTAAGGCGTTACTCTGTTTTTAACTTAATACTCTAGATGCATGCTGGATAGCGGTCGATGAGTGGAGTAATTGGAAGTGCATATAGTGCCACCCCTAGTTGGTTTTGGAGTATTGATGACAAAGTTGGTTGAGGGACTAATGCGTTTGTGAGAATTGCAGGATAACGCAGGTAGTGTCCCTCATTGATTCGGTTTACCTACCGGAGATGACCCCTAAAAATGTATGAAGACATTGAAGACAATGGTGGTATGAGAAGATATCCATATTGAAGACTATGACATGAGAAGACATTGCGTGAAGACTATGGAGCGCGAAGACTGTGTGGATTCGTTGCTTCCTTTTCTTCTTTGTTGAGTCATAGGAACAACCATACTATTAAGTGGGGTCCAAGTGAACTAAGTCAGAGTGACTGAAGTGATGCTCAACTCAAATCCTATGTCTTCGAGTGAAGACAATGAGAGAAAACCTTATCCAGAGCTGGATGAGTCAGCTTTGCTTGTAGCCCAAGTAAAGTTGCCGCGTGTGTTTGAAATCTGACCGTTGGAACACGTGTCGGTTCCTTAGTGACCCAGGGTCATTTTGGACAAATCATGTCGGGTTGCCTAATGGCTATAAATAGCCCACCCCCTACACCATAAATTGGTGGCTGCTCAGAGTTTGTACACGGCTTTTGTCGTTTGAGAGCAACCCACCTCGAAGCATTTGAGAGAGAAAAATCCTTGCGAGGACAAAGCCCAAACACCCAGAGCCAAAGTGTGTTAGGCATCATCAAGTCTTTACATGTCATGTGACACAAGACTTATTACACTTGAGAACTGTGAATCCTCCAGCCCGTTAGGCGTCGCGTTCTGAGCATCCAAGAGTCATTGTGGATTGCCGGTGAACGAAGTCTGTGAAGGTTTGGAAGTCTACCTTGAAGACTTACCAGAGTGATTGGGCGAGGACTGGGTGTCCTTAGCTCATGGGGAATAAGGTGAAGACACGGTCTTCTGAGTTAAATCTCAGCCTCCCTAACCAGACGTACAGTTGTCACAGCAACTGGAACTGGACCAACAAATCCTGTGTCTTCAAAAAGCAACTGGTTCTATCCCTTTCCATCCTTTACTTAAGTTTGTCTTCGTGAAGTCACTGCCCATATGTCTATCTGTTTGACTTCATTGTTTGACTACTACTGTTGATTGGCTTCATACTATCTTCCATCCTTATCCTTACTACTTTGCTGCTATTAGTCCTGTACTTTCACATCATTGCATACTTGACTATGGCTTGCTTATGGTAGTTTATCTTCCGCTGCATATCAACTAGGTTATTTCTGTTGTTTGTCTTCGAAACTTCCAAGTTTTTAAGACTTTCATAAAAATCACCTATTCACCCCCCCTCTAGTTGATACTAGCACTTTCAATTGGTATCAGAGCAAGGTACTCCCTTGTTCTGTGTGATTCCGTTTAACCACCTGGAGTTTCAGCTATGTCGACTGCAGGGATAATCAAAGTCTCCGCTGCTTGTCCGGTGTTCGATGGAACTGAATATCCCTACTGGAAGAATAAGATGCGCATGCATCTTGAAGCCATTGATGTCGACCTCGGTATGTCGTCAAGAACGGCGTTCCCAAAAGCTGTGAAGGTGTCACCCCATCGATGTCAAGAAGTTCATTCAACTGGACTCTACTACAAAGAACATCATCTGTGGTCATCTGACTAAAGGACAGTATGGCCGTGTGAGTGCTCTGGAAACGTCGAAGCTAGTCTGGTACTGGCTATCCAAGGTCAATGAAGGCGTCTCAACCCAGAGAGATCAAAGGATCAGTGTTCTTCGCAACCTCTTCAACCGCTTCAAGAGAAACGACAATGAAAATGTCCAGCTCACGTTTGATCGTCTGACTGACATCACAAATGAGCTTCAAGCTCTTGGCGCCACTGAGATCACCAAGCATGAAATTGTCAAGACACTACTGAGATCACTTGACAGCTCCTTTGACACCCTTGCCCTCATGATACAAGAACGTCCTGACTTCAAGACACTCGATCCGTCTGATATACTTGAGAGGCTCAACACACATGAGTTCCAGCTTTCTGAGAAAAGAGATATCTATGGTCCCAATTATGGCCGAACTCGCGCCTTGAAGGCAAAAGTGGTTTCCTCATCTGAAGAAGAATCTGACTGGGTTTTGATGATCCTGAAGACATTGGAAAGGAACTTGCCATGCTTGTGAAGAAGTTTCAGAGGTTCACCAAGAAGAAGGGCTTCAGAAAGTCTTCACGATCCAGCTCCAAGAATGATGAAGCTTCCACCCATGACCACAAGAAGAGAACCTGCCACAAGTGCAAGAAACCAGGTCACTACATATCTGAGTGTCCACAGTGGGACAATGAGAACAAGAAGAAGAAGAAGAGCAAGGAATATGATTCTGATGACAACAAGAAGAAGAAATCCTCAGATTCTTCTTCCAAGTCTTCATCACACAAGAAGAGCTCATCAGGCAAGGCCCGTGCCTTTGTTGGCAAGGAAATGGATTCAGAGGAGGAGTCTGCTTCTGAGGAGGCGGAGGTGGAATCTGGAGAGGAGTCCGAACCTGGCGTTGCAAGTCTGGCTCTAGCCACAGCCTATGTTGCCAAGTCCATCTTCAACACTGAAGGCAATGACCTCCACACCAACGCTGAAGCTGATCACATGGATGATCCTGCTCCCACCTACTGCATCATGGCGCATGGTGCCAAGGTAAAATCATGCAATGCTTACTTTCAAACTTAAAGTGAAGATGACTCTGATTGTGAATCCAAACCCAGCTAGAAAACACTTGCTAAAATTGCAACTGAACAACAAAAGGCTATGGAACATACTCAAAAACTGTTAGACAAAAGCAATGACCTGTTGGACGCTGAAATGACACGTTCACAGTCCTTAGTTGATGACATAAAAAATCTTCATGCTAAGTACCAAGAACTTGAAGGTCGTCATGAATCGCTCTCAACTACTTATGAAAGACTCTTCTATGATTATCTTCAAAGGAAACAAGAGCTTGAGAAATTGAGAGCGGCTCATGAAGATCTTCAAAAGGTGAATGAGTCACTTCGCACTCAACAGATCAGTTCCGCTCAGGATGGATTTGAACCACCATGTTTAAAATGCATTGAGCGTGGTAACGCTACATCTGTTGCTGAATGTTCCACTGCTGCTGCTGTTTCATTGTCTTCAACTACTGATGTGGTTACTAACCCCTCTGCGGAGGATACCACTAGTATTGCTGATGAAAATGCTAGGTTGAAGACATTGCTTGAAACAGGGATGTACAAAAGTTTGAAGGGACATCAGACACTCTGTGATGTCCTCAAAAAGCAGATCCTGAACCGAAACCCTAGGAAAGAGGGTGTTGGGTTCGAGAGGAAAATGAATGCTGATGGTTCCTACTGGAAGCGTGAGCAGTATCCCAAAACCACATGGGTTGCTGCAAAGGAACCTTCAGTGGATCCATCCACTCTATCTAGATTTACCTGTGCTAATCCTATTATCATTGATGAATCCTTTGATGCAAACTATAAACTGTTCAAAAATCAGAATGGTGAAGTGTTTGCCACGTATATTGGTACTAACTGCAGGAATGGACCTCCTATGAAGAAGATCTAGGTTCCCAAAAGCTGCCTTGAGAATCTTCCAGTGAATGTCATCATGACACCACCAGTGAAGAAGACCAACCCCAGACCAAAGGCATCATATGGTCCAACGGCTACTTACGAACACAGGACTCACTTGAGTCACCCTAACGCCAATGTTTTGCAAGGAAATCATACTCAGACTCATGAATATGAGCGTGTGTCTTCAAACCGCTATGTTCATAGAACTAAGAACTTTTCTGCTTATTCACATGAGTATCATTCATCTCCTGCAAGGCTATTTGCTAGGGCTTCAAAGCCGAAATTCTCAGATGCTGCACTTAGGCTCATTGCTTCTAAGCCACCCCTGAAAATGTGGGTGGTGAAGAAGAATTAACTCTCTTTTGCAGAATGTGGTCTCCAGCCAGCAATCAATGGCGTCCAATATTATTGCTGGGGACCTAAAACATAAATGGACGCATGATAAATTGACCTACTATGTATTCCACATATGAATCTCTTATCTGTCATACTATGTGTTCTAATCTTGATCTAAGCTGTGATAATCCTAGTATGCATAAAATGCTTATGCTTCACAACATACCTTGTGAAGCCTATCCTCCTAACTGCACTGTAGGGCATGTCACCAAAAGCTTTGGAATGGATTATTGACAGCGGATGCACTAATCATATGACTGGTGATCGAAGTCTTCTCATGGACTCAACCCTACGTCCATCCGACAAGAGTCAAATCACATTTGCTGACACTGGTAAAAGCAAAGTATTGGGTCTAGGTAGAGTTGCAATCTCAAAGGATCAACACATGGATAAAGTGATGCTTGTTGAATCCCTTGGTTTCAACTTAATGTCGGTCTCAATGCTTTGTGACTTGAACATGATTGTGATATTTGGCAAATATCGTTGCCTTGTACTAATGGAATCTGACAAATCTCTAGTCTTTGAAGGGTATCGAAAAGATGATCTATACATGGTAGATTTCTCAGCAGGTCCACAGCTTGCCGTATGTCTTCTCACAAAAGCTTCAGAATGCTGGCTCTGGCGTCGAAGGCTAGGGCATGCTGGCATGAGGAATTTGCACTCACTTGTCAAGAAGAAGCATGTCGTAGGCATCGAAGATGTCAAGTTCAAGAAGGATCATCTGTGTGGTGCCTGTGAAGCTGGAAAGATGACAAGGGCAAAGCACCCCTCGAAGACAATCATGACAACATCTCAACCCTTCGAGCTATTACACATGGACTTATTTGGACCTACTCACTACTCCACCCTCACAACAACTGCTCTCTCTCTATGGCTTCGTCATTGTTGATGACTACTCAAGATACACATGGGTTCATATAATTCTTTACAAGACCGAAGTGCAAGATGTCTTGGTAACCGCATAAATCGAGCAATGAACAATTATGGCGTGAAGATCAAGCACGTCGAAGTGACAATGGCACTGAATTCAAGAACACCGGACTTGATCAGATCTGGATACAATGGGAATCACTCATGAATTCTCTGCCCATACACACCTCAGCAAAATGGCATCGTTGAGCGCAAAAACAGAACCCTCATTGAGATGGCTCGAACAATGCTAGATGAGTACAAGACACCAAGAAAGTTCTGGCCTGAAGCTATTGATACTGCATGTCACATCATCAACCGTGTATACATCCATAAGCTTCTGAACAAAACATCTTATGAGCTCCTTACTAGCAAGAAGCCAAACGTCAGTTACTTCAGAGTATTTGGAGCTAGATGCTGGATCGAGGACCCCCATCACAAGTCGAAATTTGCACCTAAGGCCCTCGAAGGCTTCATGCTTGGCTATGGAAAGGATTCACACTCCTACAGAGTCTTCAACCTTTATCTCCACAAAATCGTTGAAACTGCGGATGTGAAATTTGATGAAACCAATGGTTAACAGAGAGAGTTTCTGCCAAGTACACTAGATGAAGCTCCTTCAAACGAGTCTATCAAGCTGATGGGAACTGGTGAAATCATGCCCTCTGAAGCACAGCCTAAAGAGTAACTTATCATCTCTGCACCAAATCAACCTGAAGACAATGCTCAGACCAAAGACAATCCTCCCAATGATGATAATGATCAGCCAGAGCAAAATCTTCGTCATGTTCATCCTCGTGTTGCAAATGAAGTTCAAATAGAGAAGATAATTGACAGCATCAATGCACTTGGTCCGCTCACTTGATCAAGAGCAACACAGCTAGCAAACTTCTGTGGGCACTTTTCATTTGTGTCAATATCAGAACCCAAGAAAGTTGCTGAAGCTTTTATGGAACCTGAATGGATTCAAGCCATGCAAGAAGAACTTCAACAGTTCAAACTGAATAATGTCCGGGAACTCGTCAAGCGACCTGACCCTCGCAAGCATAACATTATTGGAACAAAGTGGATATATCAAAACAAGCAAGATGAGCATGGTCAAGTCGTCAGAAACAAAGCACATCTTGTGGCTCAAGGATATACTCAAGTTGAAGGAATTGACTTCGATGAAACATTTGCTCTAGACTTGAAGCTATTCGCATACTGCTAGCCTACGCTAATCATCACAACATCTTGCTATATCAAATGGATGTAAAGAGTGCATTTCTCAATGGCAAGATTGAAGAAGAAGTATATGTCGCACAACCACATGGCTTTGAAGATCCAAAACATCCTGATATGGTGTGTACAAGCTAAACAAAGCACTGTATGGCCTCAAACAAGCTCCTTGTGCCTGGTATGATACAATCAAAGACTTCCTGAAGAGCAAAGGCTTCAAACCTGGATCCCTCGATCCCACACTCTTCATGAAGACATATGATGATGAACTGTTTGTGTGCCAAATATATGTGGATGACATAATCTTTGGCTGCACCAACCAGAAGTACAGTGATGAGTTTGGGTACATGATGCAAGAGCAATATCAAATGTCCATGATGGGTGAGCTGAAGTTCTTCCTTGGTCTTCAAATTCTTCAGTAACGAAATGGCATCTTCATATCTCAAGAAAAATACCTCAAAGATTGTTTGAAGAAGTTTGGAATGGAAGACTGTAAAGGCTACACGACGCCAATGCCAGCCAAACACCATCTTGGTCCTGACGACAATGGTAAAGAGTTCGATCAAAAGGTATACCGCTCCATGATTGGTTCTTTGCTTTATTTATGTGCATCTAGGCCAGATATTATGCTTAGTGTTTGCATGTGTGCTCGATTCCAAGCGACACCAAAGGAATCACATCACTTAGCTGTGAAGCGAATTCTTCGATATTTGGCTTACACCCCAACACTCGGATTATGGTATCCCAAGGGCTCAAAATTTGATTTGGTTGGATTCTCGGATGCTGATTATGCTAGTGACAAGGTGGATCGCAAGTCTACATCAGGCACATGTCATTTTCTTGGTCGATCACTTGTCTGTTGGTCTTCAAAGAAGCAGAATTGTGTATCACTCTCAAGCTGTTGAATCTGAATACATTGCTGCTGGATCTGTTGTGCTCAGCTTCTATGGATGAAGCAAACTCTCAAGGATTATGGCATCAACTGAAACAAGTACCTCTCTTCTGCGACAACGAAAGTGCCATCAAGATAGCCAACAATCCATCCAAAGACTCGAAGACAAAGCACATTGAAATTCGTCATCACTTTCTTAGAGATCATGTCATGAAGAAAGATATCGATATCATTCACGTCAACATTTGAAGAGCAATGGCGATATCTTCACAAAGCCCTTGGATGAGAAAAGGTTTTGCAAGTTATGATGTGAGCTAAATATCTTGGAATCCTCGAATGTCCGTGATCGTGCACACATCCTAACACTTATGCATGTTGATGACTTAGATGTGCAACACACAAAGTAATGTATATCTTCAATCAATGAAGATTTACACTCTGAGTGTGAATACATTAACATGGAATTTGACTTCGGAGCGCCACGATAATTGTGCGCCGTGTCTGGGTCTAATACTTCCTATACGGTGGGTAACGCCACCACCAACTTTCTCTGTTTGAAGTGTTTCACTCATGGCGTTATATTGCAATGACTTTGCATTTGGTTTGTCTTCAGTTTCAATTTATCTTCATGATCTTCTACACTATGATGATTTGATTGCTTTCTGATATGTATATATATACTAGTGTTCTGTCCTCTACAGCATTCACTTATAGCTATGTCTTCAAGATTGGATCTTTTGAACTAAGTGAATGTGATCGGACCCTAACCTCTCTATGCTTCCTATCTCAAACTCTACCTGTCCAAATCATATGCATTCTATTGAAACTGTCGAATGTCTTCTCTGCGTCCTAGTCAGCAGAAGGCAAAGAGACAAACATTAAATCTGTTTTAAATGACTTATCTTTATTGTTGAAATCCGGAGAAGCCGGAACAACTCTCCGACATGCCTGGCGGGCGTGGGAACGTGGGACAATTCTAAGTATGTTGCATGCTTGCCACGTACCCCTCAGATGTGAACCGCTAGGGGCACCAGCGTAATTGCGCTGTGTCTCTCACCTACTTATAAATACTTGTCCCCTGCGGTAAAGAAATCCTTCTTCCACCTCTCCACCTCCATCAAAACCCTAGCGCCACCGCTAGCTCGCGACGACGCCGGCGACGAAGCTCTTAGCTGCCGCGACTTCTCCGACACCATCCTCACACCGGCCGTGGACATCGTCCTCTCCGCCGTCGCTGTAGGTGTCCTCCGTCGCCAAGTTAGGGCACGGTGGGCTGAACTGCTCGGTCTCCTATTCTTCCCATCTAGCAGTTCTTCGTGCGGTAATTATAACTCTATTTTTAACACCTTTTTTATCTTCAAGATTCATCCTATTTACCAAAAGTGGTTTCAGCTTATTCAATGTTAGATCTATTCTGTCCGCATCTCATACTGCCTAGTCAATTCACTTAGATTTCCTGTCTAGTTTGATTCCTCACTTGTACTTATTCACGGATTGGTACAAATCTGGAACCAACTCACCTATATAAGTGAATGTCTTCGCATCATGAGGTCAATGTCTTCAAACTGATTTATCTTCAAAATCTTCTGAGAATGCATATGACCTCTTCCCTTCCTCAGATCTCTAATCTTTATCACGTACATGTCCGTGGGAGAATCCCTTGGTTCTCATAGTCTGCATTCGTTTGCAGAATACTTACAGCATCATATCAATTCTCCTGAAGCCAGTTCCTGCTTGACCAGCAAGCATAAATCTCTGAAGCCTCTGAACGTATTGAAGCCATTCAGCTTGAAGTTCATGGCTGCAGAAAAATCAGCAAGGAAGGGTGGCAGACAGCGTAGAGAAGGAACATCCAAAGATCTGCCTAATGACCTAGCAGAACTCTACAAGACAGATCCTGAAGAGTCTTATCATCAACGCAAGACACAAATCCAATGGATTCGACGCTATTGGGCTGAAGAATGGTTCAAATACAAATTCATGACCAAGGAATATGCAAAGAAGAATGCTATCAAGAGTCCTTGGGGCGATATTCTCTATCGAGGCCTTCAACCCAAGAATAGAGCTGAAGCTATTGAACAAAACTTCTATCCTTGCATGGTCCGTGGACCTCAGCCTGAGAATGCCGATCCCACATCATTACTCTGGTGTTGTGACGATGCTCTCTTCAAGCGTAACTTCCAGCACGCAAAGGCTTCGGCCAAGGAAAACAAGAAGTCATTGGGACTAGACTTCAACCCTGGTCCCTCTGCTCCTCGTGCTGATGGCTCACGTGATGCGGAACCAAATGTTATTGGCCCCTTCTCCAACCTTGATGGCCTCATCACTTACATCATGGTCCAAGGTGCCAAGGTAGATCATTCTGATAATGATGCTAACACTGATGAAGCCCCAGCTCCTCCTTCGAAGCCACAGAAGCAAAAGAAGCTAAAGGCTTCTAAATCAGCACCTCCAAAAGCTTTACGCGCGAAGCCTCTGGCCACTGCACCTCCTGGAGCCAGTGTGCAGTCTAAAGATCAATCCTGTATCTCCAAGAAGACGGAGAAGAAAAAGCAACTTGTCAGGCATACTGATCAAGCCTTGACTCCTACCGCCATTCTGCGTGAAGATCCCATTGATCTGTCCAGTGATGAAGATCTTGCAGATGATGCCCTTGAGCAATTGATCAAAAGCAAAGAAGAAGCAGAAATCTTCAACAACTTGCCTCTCTTTGATGTGGCCATCATCCACAATTTCATTGATGAGTGGTTCGACACCCCCAATGTCAGCTTTGACGATCTGCAGCTTCCCATTGGCCTCAGCGTCGCCTTCAATGGCGCCATTGCTTCTGAGCTAGCTCTTGCTCAGCGCATCGTTGATCTAAAGAACAAAATTGATTATGAGAAGGCTCAGTTCAAGAAGCACATTGCGAAGCTCAGTGTGCAAGATGTCAAAAACTTCAAGGTCATGCTGCATGAGCTCAACGAAGCCTTTCTCAAGAAGCGCCAAGAAGCTCAAGGCTCTCGCGAGCATATGAAGAATTTGGCTGATAAGTGTGTTCTTGCCTACAATGAGGCTGAGAAGCGCAAGTCACTTGGCCGTCCTGGCATTGACCCTAGGATGGCTACAAAGAAAAAGAAGAAGCTTCCTGCTAACCAGCCTGCACCTTCAAGCCAAGAAGCCCCTCGCATTATCTTCCCAAGCAGCATGACTGGCTCGAAGCCAAAGGTCACCACAACCGTTGAGCAATGAAAGAAGACAAGGGCTGCAGAGGCTGAAGCCAGAAAGAGGAAGAATACTGAAGCCTCTGATGCTGCTCCCTCCAAGAAGAAGCGCAAGACCAAGAAAAATCGGGCTGCTCCCACAGAGCCCCTCGTTGTTGAACCCATCTCAATGGTTCGCCCTGCGTCTGAACATCAAGAAAGACAGATGATAGTTCATGAGCCTGCTCCCACAGAGGCTCATGAAGCTGAAGATATTCCAGCAGCTAAACCCACCGCTGCTGAAGACATTGGTCATGATGACAATGTAGCTGATGATGAAGTTCTTCCTCAGATCGAACATGATGTGGTATCATCGCCTGTTCATACGAACAGCGAACTCATCAGCATTGGTCGTCCACTGACGCCAATTGCTCAGGATGCATCGTGGGCTGATCACCCACAACTACAAGACTCCCCCAGTACTCCCCAACAACAACAACAAGCTACACCCCCCGTGCAAGAAGAGGATGAAGACTTTCAGGCCCAGCCAACTCCATCTCCAAAGGCGTTGCCAGCATTTCGCAGGCTTCGTAAAGGACAAAGGCCTCAAGTCCCTCTGTCGAGCGTTCCAGAAGGAGAAGTGCAACGTTCACCTGTTGCACGTCAAGTATTTTCTGAACCTGCTCCAACTGTGAATGTCTCCGAGTCTGAAGCACATACTGCTGAAGACATTTCGGCTGCATCAGCCGAAGAAAATCAAGAAGAAGTACGTGTACCTACTCCCCCAGCAATTGAAGAAGAAGCAGTTCCTGATGTGAACGTGCCTATGCCCGACCCTCCTATTCGTCAAGAGGAGGTTGACAATGTTGAGGCTGCCACCGCCAACGCCAATGAAGCCAATGACGTAGTCATGGCTGACGCTAATGTCGAGCCTGCACCAACTAGTGTGCCTGAAGCAAGTGTGGCCATTGAACTTGAAACCACTGAGGCTGCTGCACCTGAAACCAATGAGACAATCGCTCCCGAAGCACCTGTTGTGCAGCATGACGCCTCAGCTGTTGCCCCTGCTCCTATTCCGCCACCAAGGCCTCACACAATTGAGCAAGCATACAGTCATGGTCAGCTTACCACTGTCCGATGGCCCATTCTGGTGCCTCCGCCTACTGCCTCAGGACCTCAATTTGACTATCATATTGAGCATAGGCCTCAGGTCTAGAAGCCAAAGCCTAGGTTGCCAAGGTTTCCAGGTACCGCAAACTCACCAGGGTCCTTCAATGCCAATGGCTTCAAAAGCCACAATACCTTCTTTGACAGCGCCAAGAACCCCTACTCCAAGCCAAGGATATCATCAGATCGGTTCTGGAGCTATCAGCAGAGAAGCTATTACTCATGCGTACTATATGATCAAGGGCGCATTTTCCCTCATATGCGCCTTGATACAAAAGCCATTGCTGGACTGTCGTGCTTAGAAGAAGCACATGATTGCTTTCGTGATGCTGGTCTGCTCCACTTTGTGACAGACAAAGAACATTGGAATGAAGAGCTATTGCTTCAATTCTATGCTACTCTACACATTCGCGGCTACTATAGAGACATCAAGACATGGGTTCTCGAGTGGATGACTGGAAATGTTCATCATGAAGCCAAAGCTATGGATATCATCGAGTTTACAGGGCTAGCCACTCCTGGAGAACTATATGGACCTGACTGTCAGCTACACCGCAATGCAGTAGAGAGTATCTTCCATAAGCCAGAACCCAATATGAGCCAGATGTTGAGCATGATGAAGCCCTTGCCATCTGACGCTGAATATCCAACAGATTTCTTTGTTCAAGACCTTGAGTATCTGCCTCGCACCATATATCATATCATCAGGCGAACTCTATGGCCTATCAAAGGACATTCATCAGCGGCCAAGCTTGAAGGAGCTATGAAGACTTTGGTCTTCTATATTCTCAATGGCATCAGCTTCAACACTCAAGAGTTCTTCATCAGGCAACTTGCTGCTTCCGGCTCTGACCTATTTGGTCTGAAGTTTTATGCTCCATGGGTCATGCGCCTCATCAAGAGACACTCATCTGTCAACTATCAGCCCTCTACTCGCAATCATATGATCTTTCTGCCAGAGGTTGATATGTCAGTTGAAGCTATATACTCTGACCCTGCCAAGAGGCCTCTTTGTCTTTAGAATGCCGAGCACCAAAGCTTCACTCAGCCTATTGAAGGTGTTTAAGCAGCGACACGAATCTATCCATTGGCTGGAAACACTCGTCTGCCTCATCGAGCACCCACTGAAGCCACTGAAAGCACCATTGCACAAAGGCCTCGAAAGCGTTCTCGCGTTTTCTCAATGACCGAGGACTTCTTGTGGCCCTTCATCAGAAACAGGGTAAGCATCATTTCTGGCTCAAGAGACAGATGCAAAGCCTCTTGATGGATGTCAATCGCATTCACAACCTTGCCACCAAGAATGCCTTTGTTGCTCATGAAACTTGCCGGCAATCATGGAAGAGTTTGACCACCTTTCGATCTTTGAAGCTGATCTTCAAGACGATGGCTTCAATGAAAGATTCCAGTTTGACTCCACTCCTCCACAGACTGCTGTCCTACGTCGTACTCCACCTCTTGAAGACTCTGAATATTCTTCCTCCGTGGCAACGGTAAATGCCAGAGTGATCGATGATGAAGATGATGCTACTTCACCACCTCCTACTACTGCGCGCATCGACACTGCACCAAGTTCATCTGCACCGCCACCCAACGACAACAACCCTGCTGCTTCACCTACTCATGATGACGAGTAGATGCTACATGTCTTCAAACCTTTTTGGTCCTTACTGACAAAAGGGGGAGAAGTGTATGAGTTGATAGTCTTCAAGCGGGTTCATATGGGCGGTTGCATTATATTTTGCTGCATGCTTACAACTCTTGCCTTTTGAAACATTTGGTTCTCTGAGTTGTAACACCTAAACTTGATGGTCGTCTGCTACTTATTTGCTTCACTGTGATGCGATGATAAATTCTGCATGTGCGATGATAACTTCCGGACTTAGATCATTCTGCAGACGTCCATTTTTCATTATGCATGTCATTCTACTTGCTATATCAGTTCATGCATGATGAATTATCTTCATAAGTTGAAGTGGATCTCCACAAGTACAACCTGCCATGTGCATTTGCATTCCAAAAGCAAATTACTTATGCACATCTTCAGGGGGAGCCCTTGCAACTTATGAAGACAATTTCCTATCCTTACAATTTCACATATTTATCCCCGTTGAAAACTTCAACCAGTTTGTCATCAATCACCAAAAAGGGGAGATTGTAAGTGCATCTAGTGCCACCCCTAGTTGGTTTTGGAGTATTGACGACAAAGTTGGTTGAGGGACTAATGCGTTTGTGAGAATTGCAGGATAACGCAGGTAGTGTCCCTCATTGATTCGGTTTACCTACTGGAGATGACCCCTAGAAATGTATGAAGACATTGAAGACAATGGTGGTATGAGAAGATATTCATATTGAAGACTATGACATGAGAAGACATTGCGTGAAGACTATGGGCCTTGAAGACTGTGTGGATTCGTTGCTTCCTTTTCTTCTTTGTTGAGTCATAGGAACCACCGTCTTCGTTAAGTGGGGTCCAAGTGAACTAAGTCGAGTGGTCAAGTGATGCTCAACTCAAATCCTATGTCTTGAGCGAAGACAATGAGAGCAAACCTTATCCAGAGCTGGATGAGTCAGCTTTGCTTGTAGCCCAAGTAAAGTTGCTGCGTGTGTTTGAAATCTGACCGTTGGAACACGTGTCAGTTCCTTAGTGACCCAGGGTCATTTTGGACAAATCAGGTTTGGTTGCCTAGTGGCTATAAATAGCCCACCCCCTACACCATAAATTGGTGGCTGCTCAGAGTTTGTACACGGCTTTTGTCGTTTGAGAGCAACCCACCTCGAAGCATTTGAGAGAGAAAAATCCTTGCGAGGACAAAGCCCAAACACCCAGAGCCAAAGAGTGTTAGGCATCACTGAAGTCTTTCTGTCTATGTGACCAAGACTTATTACACTTGAGAACTGTGAATCCTCCACCGGTTAGGCGTCGCGTTCGAGCATCCAAGAGTCATTGTGGATTGCCGTGAACGAAGTCATGAAGGTTTGGAAGTCTACCTTGAAGACTTACGAGTGATTAGGCGAGGACTGGGTGTCCTTAGCTCAAGGGAATAAGGTGAAGACACGGTCTTCGAGTTAAATCTCAGCCTCCCTAACCAGACGTCACATTGTCACAAAGAATCGAACTGGACCAACAAATCTGTGCCTTCAAAAAGCAACTGGTTCTATCCCTTTCCATCCTTTACTTAAGTTTGTCTTCGTGAAGTCACTGCCCATATGTCTATCTGTTTGACTTCATTGTTTGACTACTACTGTTGATTGGCTTCATACTATCTTCCATCCTGATCCTTACTACTTTGCTGCTATTAGTCCTATACTTTCACATCATTGCATACTTGACTATGGCTTGCTTATGGTAGTTTATCTTCCGCTGCATATCAACTAGGTTATTTCTGTTGTTTGTCTTCGAAACTTCCAAGTTTTTAAGACTTTCATAAAAATCACCTATTCACCCCCCCTCTAGTTGATACTAGCACTTTCAATTGGTATCAGAGCAAGGTACTCCCTTGTTCTGTGTGATTCGGTTTAACCACCTGGAGTTTCAGCTATGTCGACTGCAGGGATAATGAAAGTCTCCGCTGCTTGTCCGGTGTTCGATGGAACTGAATATCCCTACTGGAAGAATAAGATGCGCATGCATCTTGAAGCCATTGATGTCGACCTCTGGTATGTCGTCAAGAACGGCGTTCCCAAAACTGGTGAAGGTGTCACCCCCACTGATGTCAAGAAGTTCATTCAACTGGACTCTACTGCAAAGAACATCATCTGTAGTCATCTGACTAAAGGACAAGATGGCCGTGTGAGTGCTCTGAAGCGTCGAAGCTAGTGCAGGGACTGGCTATCCAAGGTCGATGAAGGCGTCTCAACCCAGAGAGATCAAAGGATCAGTGTTCTTCGCAACCTCTTCAACCGCTTCAAGAGAAACGACAATGAAAATGTCCAGCTCACGTTTGGTTTGGCCAACTAGATTGGTAGTTCTTGCAATGGGAGAAGTGCTTAGCTTTGGGTTCAATCTTGCGGTGTCCTTACCCGGATGTAAAGGGGGTTGCAAGGCACGTATTGTATTGTTGCCATCGAGGATAACAAGATGGGGTTTTATCATATTGCATGTATTTATCCCTCTACATCATGTCATCTTGCTTAAGGCGTTACTCTGTTTTTAACTTAATACTCTAGATGCATCTTTGGATAGCGGTCGATGAGTGGAGTAATTGGAAGTGCATCTAGTGCCACCCCTAGTTGGTTTTGGAGTATTGATGACAAAGTTGGTTGAGGACTAATGCGTTTGTGAGAATTGCGGGATAACGCAGTAGTGTCCCTCATTGATTCGGTTTACCTACCGGAGATGACCCTAAAATGTATGAAGACATTGAAGACAATGGTGGTATGAGAAGATATCCATATTGAAGACTATGACATGAGAAGACATTGCGTGAAGACTATGGGCCTTGAAGACGTGTGGATTCGTTGCTTCCTTTTCTTCTTTGTTGAGTCATAGGAACCACCGTCTTCGTTAAGTGGGGTCCAAGTGAACTAAGTCGAGTGGTCAAGTGATGCTCAACTCAAATCCTATGTCTTGAGTGAAGACAATGAGAGAAAACCTTATCCAGAGCTGGATGAGTCAGCTTTCCTTGTAGCCCAAGTAAAGTTGCGCGTGTGTTTGAAATCGACCGTTGGAACACGTGTCGGTTCCTTAGTGACCCAGGTCATTTTGGACAAATCATGTCGGGTTGCCTAATGGCTATAAATAGCCCACCCCTACACCATAAATTGGTGGCTGCTCGAGTTTGTACACGGCTTTTGTCGTTTGAGAGCAACCCACCTCGAAGCATTTGAGAGAGAAAATCCTTGCGAGGACAAAGCCCAAACACCCGAGCCAAAGAGTGTTAGGCATCATCAAGTCTTTACATCATGTGACACAAGACTTATTACACTTGAGAACTGTGAATCCTCCAAACGGTTAGGCGTCGCGTTCTGAGCATCCAAGAGTCATTGTGGATTGCCGGTGAGCGAAGTCTGTGAAGGTTTGGAAGTCTACCTTGAAGACATACCAGAGTGATTGGGCGAGGACTGGGTGTCCTTAGCTCAAGGGGAATAAGGTGAAGACACGGTCTTGAGTTAAACCTCAGCCTCCCTAACGAGACGTCACAGTTGTCACAAAGAATCGGAACTGGTCCAACAAATCTTGTGTCTTCAACAAGCAACTGGTTCTATCCCTTTCCATCCTTTACTTAAGTTTGTCTTCGTGAAGTCACTGCCCATATGTCTATCTGTTTGACTTCATTGTTTGACTACTACTGTTGATTGGCTTCATACTATCTTCCATCCTGATCCTTACTACTTTGCTGCTATTAGTCTTGTACTTTCACATCATTGCATACTTGACTATGGCTTGATTATGGTAGTTTATCTTCCGCTGCATATCAACTAGGTTATTTCTGTTGTTTGTCTTCGAAACTTCCAAGTTTTGAAGACTTTCATAAAAATCGCCTATTCACCCCCCCTCTAGTCGATACTAGCACTTTCAGTAATAGTTGTAGATGCAGAATCGTTTTGATTTACTTGTTTCGGACGTGATGCCTATATACATGATCATACCTAGATATACTGATAACTATGCTCAATTCTGTCAATTGCTCAACAGTAATTTGTTCACCAACCGTAGAATACTTATGCTCTTGAGAGAAGCCACTAGTGAAACCTATGGCCCCCAGGTCATTCTCAGTATATCAATCTCTGTTGCTTTATTTACTTGCTTTGTTTTTACTTTGCCTTTTACTTTTTACTTTGCATCTAGATATCAAAAATACCAAAAATATTATTTATCATCTCTATCAGATCTCACCCTTGTAAGTGACCATGAAGGGATTGACAACCCCTAATCGCGTTGGTTGCGAGTAGCTATCATTTTGTGTAGGTATGAGGGACTTGTGCGTGGTCTCCTACTGGATTGATACCTTGGTTCTCAAAAACTGAGGGAAATACTTACGCTACTTTACTGCATCATTCTCTCCTCTTTGGGCAAAACCAACGCAGTGCTCAAGAGGTAGCAAGAAGAATTTCCAGCGCCGTTGCCGGGGAGGCTCACGCAAGCAAGTCAACCATATCAAGTACCCATCACAATCCCTATCCCTCGCATTACATTATTTGCCTCAAGTTTTCCTCTCCCCCACTTCACCCTTGCCGTGTTGTTCGCCCTCTCTTTCCCAATCTCCTCCTCTCTTTCCCGTTTGCCTTTTTCCCTTTGCCTTTTTGCTTGCTTGTGTGTTGGATTACTTGTTGCCATGGCACAAGATAATACCAAATTGTGTGATTTCTTGAATACCAATAATAATGATTTCCTTAGTACTCCGATTGCTCCTCTTAATAATGATGAGTCTTGTGAAATCAATACCGCTTTGTTGAATCTTGTTATGAAAGATCAATTCGCCGGCCTTCCTAGTGAAGATGCCGCTACTCATCTAAACAATTTTATTGATTTGTGTGATATGCAAAAGAAGAAAGATATGGGTAACAATATTGTCAAATTGAATTTACTTCCGTTTTCACTTAGAGATCGTGCTAAAATTTGGTTTTCGTCTTTGCCTAAAAATAGTATTGATTCTTGGAACAAGTGCAAAGATGCTTTTATCTCTAAGTATTTTCCTCCCGCTAAGATTATCACTCTTAGGAACGATATCATGAATTTTAAACAACTTGATCATGAGCATGTTGCCCGATCTTGGGAAAGAATGAAATTAATGCTTCGCAATTGCCCTACTCATGGTTTGAATTTATGGATGATCATACAAAAATTTTATGCCGGATTGAATTTTGCTTCTAGAAATCTTTTAGATTCGGCCGCGGGAGGCACGTTTATGGAAATTACATTAGGAGATGCTACAAAATTTCTTGATAACATTATGGCTAATTATTCTCAATGGCACACCGAAAGATCTTCTAGTAAAAAAGTGCAAGCTATAGAAGAAATTAATGTTTTGAGTGAAAAGATGGATGAACTTATGTAGATGTTTGCTCCTAAAAATACTCCTCTTGATCCCAATGATATGCCTTTGTCTACCTTGCTTGAGAATAATAATGAATCTATGGATGTGAATTTTTTTGGTAGGAATAGTTTTGGAAACAACGCGTATAAAGGGAATTTTAATCCTAGGCCTTATCCTAGTAATCCTTCTAATAATTATGGAAATTCTTACAACAACTCTTATGGAAATTTTAGTAAGATGCCCTCTGAATTTGAGAGTAGTGTTAAAGAGTTTATGAATTCACAAAAGAATTTTAATGCTTTGCTTGAAGAGAAATTGCTTAAAGTTGATGATTTGGCTAGGAACTTTGATAGAACTTCTCTTGAAATTGATTCTTTAAAGCTTAGATCTATTCCTCCTAAGCACGATATCAATGAGTTCCTCAAAGCTATGAGAATTTCCATTGATGAGTGCAAGGAAAGAACCGCTAGGATGCGTGCTTCCAAAGATGCCTTTATTAAAGCGTGTTCTTCCAATTCCTATGAAAATCAAGATGAAGATCTAAAAGTTATTGATGTGTCCCCTATTAAATCTTTGTTTTGCAATATGAATCTTGATGAAACTTAATATGATCTTCCTTTACCAAGAAGGCGTTCTAAAAATTCGGAGTTTCTAGATCTTGATGATGAAATTGATGAAAGTGGGATTGAAAGAAATAAAAACCTAGATGTTGCTAAACCCACTATTTTGGATCTCAAGGAATTTAATTATGAAAATTGCTCTTTGATTGGTTGTATTTCCTTGTTGCAATCCGTGCTAGATTTTCCTCATGCTTATAGTCAAAATAAGGCCTTTACCGATCACATTGTTGATGCCTTGATACAATCTTATGAAGAAAAACTTGAGTTGAAAGTTTCTATCCCTAGAAAACTCTATGATGAGTGGGAACCTACTATTAAAATTAAAATTAAAGATTATGAGTTTCATGCTTTGTGCGATTTGGGTGCTAGTGTTTCCACTATTCCCAAAACTCTGTGTGATTTGCTAGATTTCCGTGACTTTGATGATTGCTCTCTAAACTTGCATCTAGCGGATTCTATTATTAAAAAGCCTATGGGAAGAATTAATGACATTCTTATTGTTGCAAATAGGAATTATGTGCCCGTAGATTTTATCGTTCTCGATATAGATTGCAATCCTTCATGTCCCATTATTCTTGGTAGACCTTTCCTTAGAACGATTGGTGCAATTGTTGATATGAAGGAAGGGAATATTAGATTCCAATTTCCCTTAAAGAAGGGCATGGAACACTTCCCCAGAAAGAAAATAAAATTACCATATGAATCTATCATGAGAGCCACTTACGGATTGCCTACCAAAGATGGCAAAACCTAGATCTATCCTTGCTTTTATGCCTAGCTAGGGGCGTTAAACGATAGCGCTTGTTGGGAGGCAACCCAATTTTATTTTTGTTTTTTGTTTTTGTTTCTGGTTAGGAATAAATAATCCACCTAGACTCTGTTTGGATGTGGTTTTACGTTTTAATTAGTGTTTTTGCCAAGTAGAACCTATAGACAAATTGTTGATTTGATTTGATTCTGCTGAAAAACAGAAACTTTGCACGCACGAATATAATTTTGTTAAATCACATGAACGTGCTTTTGTGTTTATTCTTTTTGCTTCCGTTCAATAGACAAATTGTCCAGGACTTCCTATTTTGGTAGAATTTTTAGAGTTCCATAAGTTTGCGTTACTTACAGATTGCTACAGACTATTCTGTTTTTGACAGATTCTGTTTTACGAGTGTTGTTTGCTTATTTTGATGAATCTATGGCTAGTAAAATATTTTGTAGTCCATAGAGAAGTTGGAATACAGTAGGTTTAACACCAATATAAATAAAAAATGAGTTCATTATAGTACCTTGAAGTAGTCTTTTGTTTTCTTTCACTAACGGAGCTCACGAGATTTCTATTGAGTTTTGTGTTGTGAAGTTTTCAAGTTTTGGGTGAATTCTTTTGATGGATTATGGAACAAGGAGTGGCAAGAGCCTAAGCTTGGGGATGCCCATGTCACCCCCAAGATAATTCAAGGACACCAAAAATTCAAAGCTTGGGGATGCCCCGGAAGGCATCCCCACTTTCTTCCACTTCCATCGGTAATTTACTTGGAGCTATATTTTTATTCACCACATGTTATGTGTTTTGCTTGGAGCGTCTTGTATCATTTGTGTCTTTGCTTGTTAGTTTACCACAATCATACTTGCTGTACACACCTTTTGAGGGAGCCATACATGAATTGGAATTTGCTAGAATACTCTATGTGCTTCACTTATATCTTTTGAGCTTGATAGTTTTGCTCATAGTGCTTCACTTATATCTTTTGAGCGTGATAATTTTTGCTCTACTACTTCACTTAGATCTTTTAGAGCACAGTGGTGGATTTGTTTTAAAGAAACTATTGATCTCTCATGCTTCACTTAGATTATTTTGAGAGTCATTATTAGCATGGTAATTTGCTTAATGATAATATACTTGGTATTCAAGATATGTGAAACTTTCTTTTGAGTGTGTTGAATACTAAGATAAGTTTGATGCTTGATAATTGTTTTGAGATATGAAGGTGATACTATCAAAGTAATGCTAGTTGGGTGATTATGAATTTAAAGAATGCTTGTGTTGAAGTTTGTGATTCCCGTAGCATGCATGTATGGTGAACCGCTTTCTGATGAAGTTGGAGCACAATTTTATTTATTGATTGTCTTCCTTATGAGTGGCGGTCGGGGACGAGCGATGGTCTTTTCCTACCAATCTATCCCCTTAGGAGCATGCGCGTAGTGCTTTGGTTTTTGATGACTTCTAAATTTTTGCAATAAGTATATGAGTTCTTTATGAATAATGTTGAGTCCATGGATTATACGCACTCTCACCCTTCTGCCTTCGCTAGCCTCTCTAATATCGCGCACTTTTTGCCGGTATCATACACCCACCATATACCTTCCTCAAAACAGCCACCATACCTACCTATTATGGCATTTCCATAGCCATTCCGAGATATATTGCCATGCAACTTTCCAACGTTCCGTTTATTATGACACGCTCCATCATTGTCATATTGCTTTTTGCATGAACATGTAGCTGACATTGTATTTGTGGCAAGGCCACCTTCATAATTTTCATACATGTCTCTCTTGATTCATTGCATATCCCGGTACACTGCCGGAGGCATTCATATAGAGTCATATTTTGTTCTAAGTATCGAGTTGTAATTGTTGAGTTGTAAGAAAAATAAAAGTGTGATGATCATCATTATTAGAGCATTGTCCCAGTGAGGAAAGGATGATGGAGACTATGATTCCCCCATAAGTCGGGATGAGACTCCGGACAAAAAAAAAGAGGCCATAAAAAAGGGCCCAAACAAAAAATGAGAGAAAAAGAGAGAAGGGACAATGCTACTATCCTCTTACCACACTTGTGCTTCAAAGTAGCACCATGATCTTCATAATAAGAGAGTCTCATATGTTGTCACTTTCATATACTAGTGGGAATTTTTCATTATAGAACTTGGCTTGTATATTCCAATGATGAGCTTCCTCAAAAGTGCCCTAGGTCTTCGTGAGCAAGCAAGTTGGATGCACATCCACTTAGTTTCTTTTGTTGAGCTTTCATAAACTTATAGCTCTAGTGCATCCGTTGCATAGCAATCCCTACTCACTCACATTGATATCTATTGATGGGCATCTCCATAGCCCGTTGATACGCCTAGTTGATGTGAGACTATCTTCTCCTTTTTTTGTCTTCTCCACAACCACCATTCTATTCCACCTATAGTGCTATGTCCATGGCTCACGCTCATGTATTGCGTGAAAGTTGAAAGAGTTTGAGATTACTAAAGTATGAAACAATTGCTTGGCTTGTCATCGGGGTTGTGCATGATTAAATACTTTGTGTGGTGAAGATAGAGCAACAGGCATACTATATGATTTTGTAGGGATAACTTTCTTTAGCCATGTTATTTTGAGAAGACATAATTGCTTTGATTAGTATGCTTGAAGTATTATTACTTTTATGTCAATATGAACCTTTGTCTTGAATCTTTCGGATGATCTGAATATTCATGCCACAATTAAGAAGATTTACACTGAAATTATGCCAAAGTATCACTCTGCATCAAAAATTCTTTTTTATCATTTACCTACTCGAGGACGAGCAGGAATTAAGCTTGGGGATGCCTGATACGTCTCCAACGTATCTATAATTTTTTATTGCTCCATGCTACTGTATCTACTGTTTTGGACTATATTGGGCTTTATTTTCCACTTTTATATTATTTTTGGGACTAACCTATTAACCGGAGGCCCAGCCCAGGATTGCTGTATTTTGCCTATTTCGGTGTTTCGAAGAAATGGAATATCAAATGGAGTCCAAACGGAATGAAACCTTCGGGAACGTGATTTTCTCACCGAACGTGATCTAGGAGACTTGGACCCTACTCCAAGAAGTGCCAGAGGCGGTCACGATGGCGGAGGGCGCCCCCTGGGTGCGCCCCCTACCTCGTGGGCCCCCTTATTCTCCACCGACATACTCCTTCCTCCTATATATACCTACGTACCCCCGACAGATCATATACGGAGCCAAAAACCTAATTCCACCGCCGCAACTTTCTGTATCCACGAGATCCCATCTTGGGGCCTGTTCCGGAGCTCCGTCGGAGGGGGCATCTACCACGGAGGGCTTCTACATCAACACCATAGCCTCTCTGATGAAGTGTGAGTAGTTTACTTCAGACCTTCGGGTCCATAGCTAGTAGCTAGATGGCTTCTTCTCTCTTTTTGGATCTCAATACAATGTTCTCCCCCTCTCTTGTGGAGATCTATTCGATGTAATCTTCTTTTTGTGGTGTGTTTGTTGAGACCGATGAATTGTGGGTTTATGATCCAGTATTATCTATGGAAAGTATTTGAATCTTCTCTGAATTCTTTTATGTATGATTGAGTTATCTTTGCAAGTCTCTTCAAATTATCCGTTTGGTTTGGCCAACTAGATTGGTAGTTCTTGCAATGGGAGAAGTGCTTAGCTTTGGGTTCAATCTTGCGGTGTCCTTACCCAGTGATAGAAAGGGTTGCCAGGCACGTATTGTATTGTTGCCATCAAGGATAACAAGATGGGGTTTTTATCATATTGCATGAATTTATCCCTCTACATCATGTCATCTTGCTTAAGGCGTTACTCTGTTTTTAAGTTAATACTCTAGATGCATCTTTGGATAGCGGTCGATGAGTGGAGTAATAGTAGTAGATGCGTAATCGTTTGATCTACTTGTCTCGGACGTGATGCCTATATACATGATCATACCTAGATATACTCATAACTATGCTCAATTCTGTCAATTGCTCAACAGTAATTTGTTCACCCACCGTAGAATACTTATGCTCTTGAGAGAAGCCACTAGTGAAACCTATGGCCCTCGGGTCTATTCTCATCATATCAATCTCTATCGCTTTATTTACTTGCTTTGTTTTTACTTTGCCTTTTACTTTTTACTTTGCATCTATATATCAAAAATACCAAAAATATTATTTATCATCTCTATCAGATCTCACCCTCGTAAGTGAACGTGAAGGGATTGACAACCCCTAATCAAGTTGGTTGCGAGTAGCTATCGTTTTGTGTAGGTACGAGGGACTTGTGCGTGGTCTCCTACTGGATTGATACCTTGGTTCTCAAAAACTGAGGGAAATACTTATGCTACTTTACTGCATCATCCTCTCCTCTTCGGGGAAAACCAACGTAGTGCTTAAGAGGTAGCAGCATTCGACCATTGGATGGACAGTTTCACAAAGCTGCTTCATACTCCACCAATGATGACTCTGCTACTCATGATTCTGCCGCCAAAGCATCTAAGCAAAGTCCTCAGGCAACAGCTCCAAGGGTGATGACTGATCGTGAGCTTCTCCTCAGTCTTCATCAAAAGGTGGATCGCAATCACAAATGGGTAAAGCGTTAGTTTGATTCTATTCTTCACAACATGACTGCAACTTATAATTCAGTGAAGAAGAATCATTACTACCTCAATGAAGTTTTTGATCGCACCTGGGCTATATTGTCTCACCTTTATGGTGATGAAGATCTCAAGCAGATGGGCTTCAATCAGGACTTCGGCTAGTCTAAGCCTCCACCGAAGAAATTCAAGAAAGTTGAAGTTCCTCCTTTGGTGCCCAGCTCATATTCTTCATCCCATGATACTAATGAGAATGAAGATCTGGACGACATTGCGGCAGGCCCGGCTCCAACAACCGACCCCAACAATACTGGCGCTCCTCCATCGACTTCATGAAGAAATTCTTCAGGAGCGTTAGTCCTCATTTTTTGTCCATTTTGGTCATTAGATGACAAAGGGGGAGAAATTTGAGTTAGTCTTCAAGCGGGTCTATATATGTGCTGATGAACATGATCATTACTGTTTGAAGACTTTGACTGAAGACTTTCTCTAATTCCTCAATCCTATTTCTTCAGTCAGTTTGTCTTCGTCCTACTTATCCTGTGTTTACGCTTTCTGTACTCTGTGTTTGTCTTTCATTTCATCATGATGACTATGTTGTTTCTCTGTTATGCTTATACCTGAGTACTTATTCAGCTGCAAGTAGTTCTTCGCTTAGGAATTTCCTCACCTTGAAATTCCTCAGTGAAGAATTCATAAAAATCACCTATTCACCCCCCCCCCCCTCTAGTCGACGTAACGCACTTTCAATAGCTCGCGATATAGCTCCTATATTTTTTTGATATGTTCTTATAGAAAACTAAGTTGAAAGATGATAGTAGCAGTGATGCAGACTGGGCCCGTGATCTGAGGATTATCATCATTACTGCACAGAAGAATTGTGTCCTTGATGCACCACTAGTTGACAGACCTGTTGCAGGAGCTGATGCAGATGTTATGAATGTTTGACAAGCTCGATATGATGACTACTTGATAGTTTAGTGCACCATGCTTTACGGCTTAGAATCGGGGCCTCAAAGACGTTTTGAACACCATGGAACATATGAGATGTTCCAAGAGCTAAAATTGGTATTTCAGACTTATGCCCGTGTTGAGAGGTATAAGACCTATGACAAGTACTTTGCCTACAAGATGGAGGAGAATAGCTCAGCCAGTGAGCATGTACTCAGAATGTCTGGGTACTACAATCGCTTGAATCAAGTGGGAGTTAATCTTCCAAATAAGATAGTGATTGAAAGAATTCTATAGTCACTATCACCAAGTTACTAGAACTTCGTGATAAAAACTATAATATGCAAGGGATGACGAAAACGATTCCCAACCTCTTCGCGATGCTGAAATCGGCGAAGGTAGAAATCAAGAAAGGGCATCAAGTGTTGATGGTTAAACAAGACCACTAGTTTCAAGAAAGAGGGTGAGGGAAAGAAAGGGAACTTCAAGAATAATGGCAAGCAAGTTGTCCCTCCCATGAATAAGCCCAAAGCTAGACCTAAGCGTGATACTGAGTGCTTCTAATGCAAAGGAAATGGTCACTGGAAGCGAAACTGACCCAAAAACTTGGTGGATAAGAAGAATGGCAAAGAGAACAAAGGTATATTTGATATACATGTTATTGATGTGTATTTTACTAGTGTTCATAGTAACCCCTAGGTATTTAATACCGGTTCAGTTGCTAAAGATTAGTAACGAAACAGGAGTTGTAGAGACTAGTTAAAAGCGACGTGATGATGTGTGTTGGAAATTCCAAGGTTGATATGATCACCATCGCATACTCCCTCTACCTTCGGGATTAGTGTTGAACCTGAATAAATGTTGTTTGGTGTTTGCGTTGATCATGAATATGATTAGATCATGTTTATTGCAATATGTTTATTCATTTAAATCGAAGAATAATTGTTTTCTGTTTACATGAATAAAACCTTCTATGGTCATACACCCAATGTGAATGGTTTATTGAATCTCGATCGTAGTGATACACATATTCATAATTTTAAAATTGTTCAAACCCAAAAAATTTTTTTTTTTTTTTAAATTTTAAAAATTTAAAAATTTTTTTTTTAAAAAAAAAATTTTAAAAATTTCATTTTTTTTCAAAATTCCCAAAATTTTTTTAAAAATTGGTTTAGTTTAAAAAAATTTCCTTTTAAATTTTTTGTTTTTTTTTTAAATTTTTTTTAAAAATTTTAATTAAAAAATTTTTTTTTAAAAATTTGGAAAAAAAAAAAAAATTTTTTTTCCAAAAAAAGGGGAAAAATTTTTAAATTTAAAATAAAATTTTTTGGAAAAGGGTTTTAAAAAAAAAAAACCCCCAAATTTTCCCAAAAAAAATTTTTTTTTAAAAAAAAATTTTTAATTGGGAAAAAAATTTTAAAAAAGGGAAAATTAACCCCAAAACCTTTTGGGGCCCCGGGGGGGGTTTTTTTAAAGGGAACTTTCTTTTCCCCCCCCCAAAACCTTTTGGGTTTTTCCCCCAAGGAAATTCCCTTTTGTTGGGTTTTTCCCAAAACCCCGGGTTTTTTTTGGGCCCCGGGGGTTTGTGGGTTTTTTTTTTTGGGGTTTCCCAAATTTCAAATGGAAGGGGGTTTAAAATTTTTAAAAAAAAGGGGTTTTTTTCCCCCCTTGGGAGGAAAACCCCCCGGGTTTCCCCCTTTCTTCCCGTGTTTTTTTTTGGGAAATTTTTTGGGGGGGCCCTTTATTTTTGGTTTTTTCCCTTTTTTTTTTTAATTTAAAATAAACCCTTGGTTTTTAAAAAAAAAATTAAAAAACCCCAACCCTTCCCTTTAAAAATTTTTTTAAAATTTTCCTTTTTTTTTTTTCCCAATTTTTAAAAACCCCTTCCGGGGAAAAAAAGAAAATTTTCCTTTTGGTTTTTTTTAAATGGTTTTAAAACCTTGAAAAAAAAAAGGGTAAATTTGGGGTTTTTGGGGAAAAATTTTTTGGGTTTTTTTCCCCCAAAAAATTAAAAACCTTTTAAAACCCTTCCCCCTTTTTAAATCCCCCTTTTTTTTCCCCAAAAAGGAAAATAAAAACCCAAAATTTTTTTAAATTTTTTTAAATTTGGGAAAAAAAAAATTTTTTTTTGGTTTTTAAATTTTAAATTTTTAAATTTTAATTTGTTTAAAAATTTAAAAAAAAATTTTTTTTTTAAAAAATTTTTTTTTTTTAAAATTAAAATTTTTAAAAAAAAAGGGGGTGGGTTTTGGCCTTTTGGGGGTTTTTTGGGTTTTTTTTTTTTTTATTTTTTTTAAAAAAAATTTTTTTTTTTAAAATAAATTAAAAAATTTTAAAATTTGGGGTTTTTAAATTTAAAAAAAAAAAATTTTACTGGGGGTTTTGAAAAAATTTTTGGGGGTTAATTTTGGGGGGTTTTGGGGGGGTTTTTTGGGGGTGGTTCCAAAATTTTGGGGGGGGGGGGCCCCAAAAAAGGGGGTTTTTGGGAAAGGGAAAGGGGGGGGGTTTAAAGGGGGAAAAAAAACCCCCAAAGGGGGTTTTTAGGTTTAAACCGGGGGAAAAAAAAATTTTGGGGGTTGGAATTTTTTCCCGGGCCCGGGGGAAAAGGTCCCAATTTTTTAAAAATTTTGGGGCCAAAAAAAAGGGTGGGGTTTTAAAAAAGGGGGGGGGCCCCGGGGGGGAAAAAAACCCCCCCCCCCCGGGTTTTAAAAGGGCCCCCCCTTTAAGACAAAGGGCCCCAACCCCACCCCGGGCCCCGCCAAAAAATTTTTTCCCCTTTTGGTGGCCCCCCCGGGGGCCCCCAAATTTCAAAGGGGGGGGCCCCCTTTCCCCCCGGGCCAAAGGGGGGGCCGGGGTTTTTTTGGGCCTGGGAAAGGGCCCCGGGGCCCCCTTTAACCCCCCGGCCCTCCCCCCCCCCCAAAAACCTTTTTTAAAAAAAATTTCCTTCCCCCCGGTTTTTTAAATTTTGTTTTGGGGGGGTTTTTTTTTGTTTAAAATTTTTTCCCCTTTTGGTTTTTCCCCTTTTTTTTAAAATTTAAAAAAATTTTTTTTTTTTTAAAAATTAAAATTTTTTTTTTTGGAAAATTTTTAAAATTTTTTTTTTTTTAAAATTTTTTTTATTTCTTTTTTAATTTTAAAAAATTTAATTTTAAAAAAGGGCCCTTAAAAAAGGGTTAAACAAAAGGAATTTTCCCCGGGGAAAAATTTTTAAAAAAGGGGGGGGAAAATCAAGGTTCCCCCGGGTTTTTTAAACCCTTTTAAATTTTTTTTTTTTTTAATTTTTCCTTTTCCCTTTTTTTAAAAAAAAAAAAAAATTTAAAAAAAAAAAAATTCCCCCCCAAAAAAAAATTTTGGGGAAAGGCCCAAATACCAAAAGGTTTAAAAAATTTTAAAAAAAAAATAAAACCCTTAAAATTAAAAACCTTTTGGGGAAATTGGGGGAAAAATTTAAATTGGGGGGGTTTTTTAAAATTGTTCCCCAAAATTTTTCCCAAATTAACAATTTAAAAAAGGGGGGTTTTTTTTTTTTAAACCCAAAAAAACCCTTCCAAAAATTTTTCCCATCCCAAATTTTTAGGTTCTTGGGGGAAAAAAAAAAAACCCCCTTTTGGTTTTTAAAAAAATTTTTTTGGGGGGGGCCCCCCCCGGGGGGAAAAAAATTTTATTTTTTTCAAAAATTTTTTAAAAAATTTTTTTCCTTTTTTTTTTATTTAAAACATTTTTAAAAAAAATTTTTTTTTTTTTAAAAAAAATTTAAAATTCAAAATTTAAAAAAAAAAAATCCAAAAAAATTTTTTAAAATTTTTAATAAAAACTTTTAATTTAAAAATTTTAAAAAAAATTTTAAAAATTTTTTTAAATTTTAAATTTTCCCCCAAAAAAAAATTTTTAACAAAAAAAATTTAAAAATTTTAAAATTTCAAAAATTTTAAAACAAAAATTTTAAAAAAATTTTTTAAAAAAAAAAAAATTTTTAAATTTTTAAAAAAAGGGAAAAAATTTTTTTAAAAAATAAAAAAATTTTAAAATTTAAAAATTTGAATTTTTAAAAAATTTAAAATTATTTTTTTTGGAATTTTTAAAAAAAAAAAAAAATTTTAAAACCCCCATTTTTCCCAAAAAAAAAAAGGGGTTTAAAAAGGGTTTTTTTCTTTTCCCCCCCTTTTTTTTCTCCCAAAATTTTTTCCCCTTTTTAAAAAAGGTTTGATTTTTTTTTTCCCATTTTGGGTTTTAAACCTTTTTTTTTCCCTTTTCCTTTTCCCCATTTAAATTTTTGGTTCCCTTTTTTTTTAAATTAAATAATTTTAAAAAAATTTTAAAGGGGTTTTTTTTAAAATTTTTTAAAATTTTTTTGGTTCGGGCCCCGGGAAAGGTAAAATTTTGGGGTTGGGGGGTTTTTTTGGTGGGGCCTTTTTGGGGGGAATTTCGGGGGGCAAATTTGGGTTGGGGCCCCCTTTTGGAAAATTTTAAAAAAAAAATTTTAAAGGGGGGGGAAAAAAAAATTTAAGGGGGAAACCCTTTTGGCCTTCCCAAAAAAGGGTTTGCCCTTTTTTTGGGGGAAAAAAAATTTTTTTTCCCCTTTTTTGGGGCCAAAAGGGCTCCCTTTTGTTGGTAAAATTTTGGATTGGGAAAATTTTTGGTTTAATTTTTTTGGGGGAAAAATTGGGGCCCCTTTAAACCGGGAAAAACCCCCCCTTTTTTCCCCGGGGCCCCCGCCACCCTTGGATTAAACCGGGTTAAAACTAACCTTTCCCCCCCTTTCCCTTTTCCCCCCCAAAAAAAGGGCAAAATTTAAATTTGGGTCCCCTTTTTAAAAAAAGGAAAATTTTTTTTTTTTGGGTTTTGGGGGAAAATTTGGTAACCTTTCCCCAAACCCCCGGAAAAAAACCCCAAAAAATTTTTTTTTTAAAATTTTAAAGGGTTTTTTAAAAAATTTGGTGTCCCGGGGGGGGCCCCGGGTTTGGGTTTTTTTTTTTTTAAAGCTCCCCTTTTTTTCGGGAAAAAAAATTTGCCGGATTGGGTTGGAAACAAATTAAAAAATTTTTTAAAATTTTAAAATTTTTGGGGAAAAAAACCCCTTTTTAAAAATTTTTTGGCCTTTTGGGGGAAAAAAAAAGGGGCCCGGGGTTGGTTTTGGGGGGGGGGGTTTTTAAAAAAAAACCCATAAAAAGGGGGGTTTTTGGGGCCCCTCCCTTTTAAAAAAAACCCCCCCTTTTTCCTTTGGTTTCCTTTTAAATTGCCTTAAACCCCCCTTTTTTAAAAGAAAAATTTTTTGGGGGGTTAAAAAATTAAAGGATTTTTTCCAATTCCAACCCAAAAAAAGGGGCCCCACAAACGGGGGGGAAAATTTCCAATTTTGGGGGGGCCCCCCTTTGGGGGGGGGCCCCCGGGGGGAAAAAAAAAAATTTTTTGCCCCCCCCCCGGGGGCCCCAAAAAAAAAAAAGGGTTTTTTTTGGGGAATTTTAAAAGGGAAAAAATTTTTTCCATTCCCCCAAAAAGGGAAAAAGGCCCCAAAAAGTTCCGGGGTTCCAAAAATTTCCGGGGTTTTCCAAATTTTTTTTTAAAAGGGGGCCCCCCGGGGCCCTTTTTAAAAGTTCCCCAAAATTTTCCCGGGCCCCCAGGGGAAAAAGGGGTTTTTTCCAAAAGGGGCCCAAAATTTTTTTTTTTTTTTGGTTTCCCTTTTTTTTTAAATTTTTTTTTTTTTTTTTTCCTTGGTTTTTTTTTTAAATTTTAAAAAAATTTTTTTTTTAAAAAATTTTTTTTTAAAAAAATTTTTTTTTAAAATTTTTTTTTTTTTTTTCCCTTTTAAAAAAAATTTTAAAAGTTGGTTTTTCCCAAAAAATTTTTTCCCTTTTTTTAAAAAAAATTTAAAATTTTTAATTTTTTCCCCAAAATTTTTAAAAAAATTTGGGGAATTTTGGGGTTTTGGGTTTTTTTGGGGTCTTAGTTTCCCTTCCCAAAAAATTTTTTTTACCCTCCTTTTTTTTTAAAAAAAAAATTAGGGGGAAAAAAAATTTTTAAAAAAAACCCCCCCCAAAAAAATTAAAGGGGAAGGAAAAAAGGGTGGGGGTTTTTTTGGGAAAAAATTTTAAAAAAGGGAAAAATTTTAAAAATTTAAAAAACCCCTTGGCCCCCCAAAACCCTGGGAAAAAAATTTTTTGGGCCCCCCCGGGGCCGGGGATTTTTTAAAAAATTTGGAAGGGTTTCCAAATTTTTTCCCAAAGGGGCCCCCTTTTTTTTTTTTTAAAAAAATTTTTTCCTTTTAAAAAAACAAAAAACCCCAAAAAAAAAATTTGTAAAAGGAAATTTTTTTATTTTTAAATTTAAATTTTTTAAATTTAAATTTTTTTTTTAATCCAATTTTAAATTTTCCCCTTTTTTTTTTTTTTCCCCTTTTTGAAAATTTTATAAAATTTTTAAATTTATGAACAAAAAAAATTCAAGAAAATTTCCGGCCCCCCTTTTTTTTCATTTTTTAAAAAATTTTAAAAACCCCCTTTTTTTAAAAAAATTTTCCTTGGCACAAAAAAATTTTTAAAATTTTTTAAATTTAAAATTTAATTTAAAAAAATTTTAAAAAAATTTTAAAATTTTCCCAAAAATTTTTTTTAAATTTTAAAAATTTTAAAATTTTAAATTTTTAAAAAATTAAAAATTTTTCCAAAACCTTTAAAATTTAAAATTTTTTTTTTAAATTTTAAAATTTTTTAATTTTTTAAAAAAAAAAAATTTTTTTTTAAAAAAAAATTTTTAAAAAAAAAAATTTTTTTTTTTTAATTTTTTAAAAATTTTTAAATTTTTTTTTTTTTTTTTTTTTTTAAAATTTTGAAAAAAATTTTTTCCTTAAATTTTAAAAATTTTAAAAAATTTTTTTTAAAATTTAAAATTTTTTTTAAAATTCCTTTATTTTTTTTTGGGGGGGGGGGTTTTTTTGGGTTTTTGGTTTTTTTTTGGGGGTTTTTTATTCCCCAAATTTTTTGGGGGGTTTTTTTAAAAATTTAAAAAAAGGGGGTTTTTAATTTGGGAAAAATTTTTTTGGGGGGTTTTTAAAATTTTAAATTTTGGGAAAAAAGGGAAGGAAAAAGGGGGGTTTGGGGGGTTTGGGGAAAAAGGGGTTTGGGGGGGGTTCCTTTTGCTTCCCCTTTTTTTAACCCCCAAAAATTTTAAAACCCAAAAAAATTTTTAAAAATTGGGGGGGGGGGGAAAAAGTTTTTGGGGGAAAAATTTTTTAAAAACCCTTTTAGGCCCAAAAAAATTTTAAAAAATTTTTTTTTCCCCCAAAACCCCCATTTTTTAAAAAAAATTTTTTTTTTTGGGGTTAAAAGGGTTTAAAACCCTCGGGAAAATTTAAAAATTTTTTTAAAAACCCCCCAAAAAAGGGGGCCCCGGGAAAAAAAGGAAAAATTTTAGTTTTTTAAAAAAGGGGAAGGGCCCAAAAAACCCCTTTGGGGGGGGGGCCCCCCCCCAAAAAAATTTAAAGTTAAAGGGGTTTTTTTGGGGGGGGCCCCCGGGGGGGGCCCCCCCCCCCCCCCCCCCCCGGGGGGGGGTTTTTTTTTTTTTTTTTTCCCCCCGGGGTTTTTTTAAAATTTTTTTTTTTTTTTTTTTTTTTTGAAAAAAAAAAAAAGGGGGGGGGTTTTTTTTTTTTAAAAAAAAAACCCCCGGGGGGGTTTTTTTTTTTTTTTTTTTTTTTTTTTTTTAAAAAAAAAAAAGGGGGTTTTGTTTTTAAACAAAAAAAACCCCTTTTTTTTTTAAAAAAATTTTTATTTTTTTAAAATTTTTTTTTTAAAAAAAAAGGGTTTAAAAAATTTTTTTTTTTTTTGGTTTTTTTAAAATTTTTTAAAAATTTTTTTTAAAAAAAAAAAAATTTTAAAAATTTTTTTAAAAAAAACCCCCCAAAATTTTTTTGGATTTTTTTCCCCTTTTCCCAAAAAAATTTTTTTTAAAATTTTTTTAAAAATTTTTTTTTTTTTTTCCCCCTTTAAAATTTTAAAAAAATTTTTTTTAAAAAATGGGGTTTTTAAAAAATTTTGGGTTTTTTTGGCTTTTTTTTCCAAATTTAAAATTTTTTTTTTTAAAAAAATTTTTTTTTTTTTTTTTTAAATTTCAAAAACTTTTGGTTTTAAAAAAATTTTCCCAAAAAGTTTTTTAAAATTTTTTTTTTTGGGGGAAAAAAAATTTTTTTTGGGTTTAAAAAGGGGGGTTTTTTTTTTTTTTTTTTTTTTAAAAAAAAAGGGGGGAATTTAAAACCCCTTACTTTGGGGAAAAAAAAACCCCCCAGGCCCCTTTTAAATTTCCTTTTCCCCCAAAAAAATTTTTTAAAACCCAAAAAAAAAAAAAAACCTTTTAAAGGGGTTTTTTAAAAATTAAAAATTTTCCCTTTTAAAAAAAAAAAAAAAAAAGGTTTAAAAAACCAAGGGAAAAGGGGGGGGGGTTTTTTTTTTTCCCCAAAAAAAAAATTTAAAATTTTTAAATTTTTTTAAAAAAATTTTTTTTTCCCTTTTTTAAATTTAAAAATTTTTAAAAAAATTTTAAAAAAAAAAATTTAAATTTTTGAAGGGGTTTTTTCCCAAAAATTTTAAAAATTTTTTTTTAAAAAATTTTTTTAAAATTTAAAGGATTTTAAAAACCAAAAAAAAAAATTTTTTCCCCCTTTTTTCCTTTTTTTGGGCAAAAAAAAAGGCAAACCCCCCCAAAAAAAAATTTTTTCCTTTTTTTTTTTTTCCCCATTTTTTTTTTTTTTTTAAAAAAGGGGTTTTTTTAAAATTTTTTGGGAAAAAAATTTTTAAAATTTTTTTTTTTTTTTTTTTTAAAACATTTTTTTTAAAAATTTTTCCTTTTAAATTTTAAAATTTTTTTTTAAAAAAAAATTTTTTTTGGTTTTAAAAAAAGGGGTTTTTTTTAAAATTTTCCTTCCCAAAAAAAAATTTTAGGGTTTTTTTTTTTCCCTTTTTTTAATTTTTTTGTTTTTTAAAAAAAAAACCCCCCTTTTAAAAAATTTTTTTTTTTTTTTAAAAAAGGTTTTTAAATTAAACCCTTTTAAAATTTTTGGGGAAAAAATTAAAAAAAGGGGGGGGGTTGGGGCCCCCAAAATTTTTTTTTTTGCCCCTTTTTGGGGAACCCCGGGGGGAAAAAATTTTTTTTTGGGGGGGAAAGGGGGGGGGGCCTTTAAAAAACCCCAAAGGCCCCAAATTTTTTTTCCCTTTTTTTTTAAAAAAAGGGGGGGGTTTGCCCTTTTTTTGGGGGCGGTTTTTTTCCCCCCAAAACCTTCCCCCCGGGGGTTTTTCCTTTGGGCCCCCCCTTTTTGGGGTAAAGGGGAAAAAATTTTTTTCCCCCCCCCCCAAAAAAAACCCCCCCCCTTTTTTTTGGGGTCCCAAAAAACCCCCTCCTTTTTTTTTAATTTTTGGGGGGGAAAAAAATTTTTAAAAAAATTTTTAAAGTTTTTTTTTTAAAAAATTTTTTTTTTTTTTTTTTGGGGGGGAATTTTTTTAAATTTTAAATTTTTTGAAAAATTTTAAACCTTTAAATTAAAAATGGGGGTTTTTTTTTTAACCTTTTTCCCCCCTTTTAAAGGGAAAAAGGGGGGGGTTTTCCAAAACCCCGGGAAAAATTTGGGGCCCCCCTTTTTTAAAATTTTTTTTTTGGGGGGGCCCCCCCTTTAATAAAATTTTTTTCCCCTTTTTTAAAAAAAAAAATTTTTTGGGGTTTTTAAAAAAAACCTTTTTTTAAATTTTTTTAAAAAATTTTAAAAAAAAAAAAAAAAAAAAAATTTTTTTGGGGGGAACCTTTTAAAAAAACCAAAAACCCAAAAAATTTTTTTTTAAAAACCCAATTTTTTTTTTTTTTTTCTTAAATTTTTAAAAAACCCCAAAAATTTTTTTAAAAAGGAAAAACCTTTTTTTTTTGGGGGTTTTTTAAAAAAAATTTTTTTTTTTTTCCTTTTTAAAAAAAAAAAAATTTTTTTTAAACCTTTTTTTCTTTTTTAAAAAAAAAATTTTTGAAATAATTTAAAAAAACCCTTTTTTTTTAAAAAAAAAACCCCCCCCAAAAAAATTTTTTTTTCCAAAAAGGGTTCCAAAAAAAAAACCCCAAACTTGTTTTTTTAAAAATTTTAAAAACCCAAAAATTTTTAAAAAAATTTTTTAAAAAAAAAAAATTTTTTCTAAAAAAAATTTTTAAAAAAATTTATAAATTTTGGGCCCCCTTTTTTTTTAAAAAATTTAAAAAAATTTTTTTCTTTTTTTTTTAAATTTTTTAAAATTTTTTTTTTAAAAAAATTTTTTAAAAAAAATTTAAAAAAAAAATTTCCTTTTTTAAAATTTTTTAAAAAAATTTTTAAATTTTAAAAAAAAATTTTTTTTTTTAAATTTTTAAAAAAAAATTTTTTAAAAAAAAATTTTATTTTTTAAAAAATTTAAAAAATTTAAAAAAAATTTTTAAAAAACCCTTCCTTTTTTTTTTTTGGGGAAAAAAAAAAAAAATTTTTTTTTTTTTTTTCCCCTTCCTTCCTTTTCCCCCCCCAAATTTTTTGGAACCCCCCCAAAAAAAGCTATTGTAGGTTTTTGTTGTCGTTTTCGTCCGGCATTTTATGTTCTATTTTCTCCTTTTGTTTTCTTATTTTACTTCTAAACATCCATGTAAAAAAATTCGAGTTCCTGAACATCATTCAATTTTAATTAATAATATTAATTCTAGAATATTTTAAAATTTTGGACTTTTTTAAATTCAAGATCATTTTTAAAGTAATTTTTGTACTGGTTCTGAAAGAGTGAAGAAAAGATGGAGTGGTGGGTTGGAGTCGTCGGTGGTCGCCAACGGCGGTTTAGGAGGAGGGGATGAGTTCGAGGTGGTGCATGCAAATGGACTACGACGGTGGAATCGGGCTGGCGCGGTGAATGCCCCAAAAGAGGGTTTGGGTTTGAGATTGGGAGGAGGGGAGGTGGGTGGGTGGGGGGGCTATATATTGAGGGCTGGAAGCATTTTTTGCCCGTCCCAAACGGTATTAGGAGGTGAAAGCCTTTTAGGCTTTCAGTCGAGTAGGTTAAAGTACAAACAAAGGTTTTGGGCTTCGGTTGTAGTTGCCGTTACATTGCTTCCTTGGTCTAGTCAATATAGCGGCCTCATCATATTATTGGCTCAAGATATGCATATACTAGGACTAAAAGAGCAATGATTGGTCGTTTTTACGTTCGCACTCTAGTGCAGCCATGATTAATGGCATCGTGGTGATGTGGCTAATAATTAACATCCTTATGCAAGCTCGTACCAACCATGTCTTTAAAAGGAACCCCTTTCTACTTCCTCACATGACAATAGGGTACCCAACCCACACACCTTGTATGCTAGCGCGAGCTGGAAAAACATATATTCTTTCTTCCAATCTTCATGGTGTGCTAGTAAGAAATAAGCAGTAGTTGAAACAGCTCGAGGAAATATCAAATGTAATTTATTTCATTGGACTAGGAGGCTCGAGGAAGTTGGCGCGTCCCTTTTGCACAAAATGTCCAAAATGAATAGCTGCTCTAGTTTAAGATGTAGAAATCACTGAAAGGGTCATAGAGCTTTGCTCAAACCCGCTGAACCTATCGAGCTGTTTCGTCCATTCAAGCCTTTTCCTCCAACAAAAATCCTTTAGCAAGTTAGAAGAAGTGCAGTTTGCTCTTCAAACCGCCATGAGTGAACTTAGGGCTCGATGTGCAGGCCGATCGCCCATGCTGGCTTTTGTTTATATTTTTCCTTCCCTAGCTCTGTAACTCTCCCGCTTCTCCTTCTTAATGAATGAACTACAACGCGTCTTGCTGCCTTTTCGTTAAAACAAAGTTAGAGGAAGTGAGGTTGTTCTAGTAAACTATATAAAACTTATAGTGAAATCTCTTCTACTTATAAAGTAAAATAATTATGTTCAGTCAGAATGAAGTTCTAATAAGCACAAAATCAGATCAACAATGACATGGCTCAAACTAAGATGACTAGGTTAAAGGCTGAAGCAGTATTGCGGGCAACGGGTAATCGAATCAAATCATATTATAAGGGGTATGCAGTTCCTGTAGGCCAAAACCTCAATGTGGCACACTTTTAGTGATCCTTGCAACTTTTGCAATTAACATTTTTTAGAATAGCTTTTGCAATTGCTTTCTCTGATTCCATCCTCGCTTTCAATAGGATGGCACCCAAAATTGTCACCTTGTATGGCACGGGGAGTTAAAACAATACTCCCTCCATTTCTTTTTACTACGCGTATAAGTTTTGGTCAAAGTCAAACTACACAAAGTTTGACCAAATTTATATTAAAAAATATAAACATCTACAATACTTAAACTATATAATATGAAAATACATTTCATGGTGCATCTGAAAATGTAGATTTCATATTGTGAATGTTGATATTTTTTAATATAAAGTTAGTCAAACTATGCAAAGCTTGACTTTGACCAAACCTTATATGCAGACTAAAAAGAAACGGAGGGAGTACTAGGCGTTGGTTTTTTGTGCTCTATGATCCATCAATAAAAGAAATACTAGCTCTGACATGTTCATGTACTTGGATGCACAATTTCCTTATGTTCTTGAGTCTTAAGAGTAGAAGGCACAAAGTTCACAATATCCGTAGTATTATGAATTGAAGAATAAAGATCTTAGAGCGAGCATGTTTTTTTTGTGTGTGAATGCGGTGTCAACCATCACACAGCTGAATCGCACTGGCTAAAAGTTTGATTCTTTTTCCTCAAAGAAACGAATTCCAATAAAGATGTAACATCACTACTTTGGTAACTAGTAATGAGTTGTAGTGTGCATCACGATCATTTCATAACATCTTTTTTCAATTGTGAAAATGAAGATATTTCAAAACCTCATAAATGCTATAAAATACATCTAGAAACCATACACAAATATATATGGGTAGTTTCATGAAATTTTGATGGACAAAACTTCCCATATAAATTATTAACCCTAATATGCAAGTAGTTGGTAGATCAAAAGTCTACTGAATTGAGGGCATTTTACTTTGTGCACACTCTTGAAAAGTTGTGAACAGTTTTCTAGTAATATTAGTAATCTATAAGAAAAATTCAATTAAATTTGGAAAGTCAAATAACATCTTACAGTTCAAAACTCCATTTGAATCAAAAACGAGTTTATATTTTTAGAGGTGCATATATAAACTAAAGGAACTTGCAAATATTGTATTTAACCCTAGAATGATCCAGGGAAGCCTCCCAAATATTTGCACACGGTTTGAATCTTCAAATAATTTAAAAGTTATTTAATTTATAAGGATTAAAAACAAAATAACAAACATAAAGAATTAAATTACCCTCCCCTTACCTTTTGGGCCCACCTCAGCAGCAAGTCCCAGAACAAGCAGAACGGTGTAACCCAGCCCGGGACCATCTCTCTCTCTCTCTCTCTCTCTCTCTCTCTCATCCTAACTCATGTGTTGTAGTCCACCTCTCACCAGTAGACATCCTGCACATCGAGCATGCATTGTCGTCACGCACCATCTCCTGCTAGCCATCACCGTAGGCTTCAAACCTTATTGGTTCGGCTCTGAGCTTCGTCGTGCCCGCCGCCATTTATGTGCATTGTGATTCGTGCACCAGAGTTGTCGGTGTCATGGGGATGATTCCGAGAATGAGAGAGAGGGGGGTAGGGGCGACGTTGTATCTAGCTTGGCGTAGACATGACACATGAGTTTTATGAGTCGGGCCCCTCTCGGCAGAGGTAACAACCCTACGTCTCAGAGCTCTAGGAGCTTTCTTCTTTTTCTGTGTCTAGAACTGATTATAAGTAATGTTAACCCCTGTCTACGAGCTAAGGGGCGGCTTATACAGAGTGTGCATGGCCCCTGGCGTTTGCCGCTATAGAGGAATTAAAGGTTACATTGAATAAATCCACTGCAAGTGGTAACTGACGAAATAAAATGCTAGTAACGCACGCCACCCAACCCGTCCTGGCGCTTCAAATATCCCTGTTGTTTGTTCATCTTCTCCTATCCAAGTAGCTTAGTCACTCGAGTATGTTCAATTGTCCGAGCACCTGGTGAACAGATGCGTCCGAGTAACGAGAACTCCAACGTTAGTCGAGTAACTTCTTGGATCATCGAGGTTGACTCTATGGTTTACTATACCTTGTACCCTCATGGGGCTGCCCTTAATGGGTGACCTCGTCGGTCGGGATCATCGCCGGAAGCATCCTACCCATCCGTCGTCGTCGTGATTCCCGCTGCCACCTTGCCACTCGCTTGCGGATAAGACCGTGGTTAAGATCGTATTGCCTTGCCCCACCCATTCTCCCAATCACCACTCCCTCTTCCGCAGTGTCCAAAGCACACCCGTGCAACCATAGTTCATCGTCATGGATGCACGCCTGTATCGATTTTGCACTGATATGTGATGGATTCAAGCTATTGATTAGCATGTTTCTTGTGTGTGTTGATGGAAGATTTAGGTAATCTTACGTCTAAGCTTGTTGACTTGACTAAGAAATAACAAAAGCCAAAAAATTATGGGATTGGTTTTATTGAGAATCATTGCCTAACGGGTGTTCTTTAAGATGAAAATTTGTGTGCAACCTAGGGCAGTGAGTCGACAACCATGGCCTCGGTGTGGGGTATATTGGGTGACATTTGTGTGAAGCTCGTGGTAGTGAGGTAGCGGTCGTGGCACATGGCATAAGGCAGAGATGGTGCGGATGGTGGTGGCACTATCACATGAAACTATCACCAGATGGGGAAATGGGGATTGGTATATGTCGAGGAGGAAGCAGGAAAAATAAACATACTAGGCATGCTACTTCGATTCATATGCTTTTTCTGGTGTGCAATTATCATGGAAGACGGTTGCGACGCGTGGTTCGTTTCCGTATGGTGGTTCCAAAAATTTCAGTTGGTGCGATTGCATGGTATCCAAAAGTTGATTCCACATAAACCAAGCGTGTACGCGTGGTTCGCTTGATTGACTCTTCCACTACGAGGAAGACTTCACACTTGAAGACTCCAAAGCGCGTGAAAAAGGACTCGAGACTCCTCTCGCTCTATATATAGTACTAGTAACCTGACCAGCCTTCAGTAGTTCACTATCAAGTTTAATGGTGGAGATTGTTGCTTCCTCGGTGGTCGGCGAGACGCTTACAAGGATCTCCAGCTTCATCATCGACAAGCCTGCTGGCAAGAGGCCATGCCACAGAGACGAGATGGAGAGGCTGGAGATGGCGCACATCGAGAGGGAGGCCGCGCTGCAGCTGTCCGACAGGTGGCAGATCACGGCCGCGCCGGTGCTCCGCTGGCGGAGTAAGCTGAAGCGCGCCGCCCAGGAGTGCGACGACACGCTGCGCCACTACAGGCAGCGCCAGCGCGCCCTGCAAGACGAAGAGCTCAGGCTGAGGCAGGCGTCTTCGCTGCCCACACGCATCGCTCACGCGGCCAAGTCGCTCGTGTCATCTCTCATCAGCCTCGACAACGGCAAGGACGACGAACGGATCAGCAATACCTCCGTCCGGAGGTTCGAGAGGTTCGCGGAGGGTGCCGGCGAGTTCATCAGGTTTGTGGAGCTGGGAGCCACCCTGCGAGAGAGAACCTCTTTTTCGACCCGCTCGTCGGCCACCTCCTCGCCGGCAAGACGGCGCGGTACCAGGCGCTGTAGGGCGGTAGGTTCTACTACCTCGGCATCCGGCCCACGAGTTTCTTTTTTAAATTTTTTGTTTCTATGAAATTCGTCACCTTTGAAAAAATTTGTGAAAATTTTCCCAAATTTTTGTGAACTTTTCTCAAATCCCTGAAGTTTTCTCAAATTTGAGGAATTTTCCAAAATTTTATTCACTTTTAAAAAATATTTTTGATTTTTTTAATTTGTGAACTTCTTTTACAGTTTTGCAATCTTTTTTAATTTGTGAACTTCTTTGTGATTTCATTAACTTTTCCAAGTCATGAGATTTTTCAAATTTTTATTTTCTTCAAACTCATGAAGTTCCTTCAAAATTACAGTATATTTCAAAATTTGTGAACTTTTTCTCAAACCAGTGAAATGTTTCTAAAAAGTCAACGGTCAACAGATCTGGTTAGAGATCAAGGTCAATGGCCAGCCGGTCTATAGTTTACCCTTCAAACTTTTTCAAATCCATGATTGTTTTTCTATTTCATACACTTTTTTCCCTTGTTTTGAAAGTACTATGAAAGATTAGGGAGAAGAAAAAATTGAACTGGAAAAACTACAGCGAAAGACATCAACGGCACGGGCGAACGAGCGAAAGGAGCACTAGTGGGCGAAGGCCCAGTACGATAGGTAGTGTGCGCCAAGAGACTTTCCTACCGCTGAAGGTGCGGAATAGGACCTCTCAAGCATCGACTAGAGCCTTGTTGGCAAGATGGGGTTGCAGACACTAACGACTGCTCGCTCGGTGGCGCATGTCCTACTGCATTGTATCCCCCGGATCTTACTTGACCCATGTAACCTGAATTGTGGATCAAAAGTCCCACTGGGCTTTTCCATAGAAAAATTGGAGCCGAATGGCAAATCGGGTCCTCTCCATCAGAGAATCATTTTTGCCGCTCATCCCATATCCTACTAGGTGCGTGTAGAGCTGGATAATTTAATTTCCATAGATAGTGCACTTACACGCTCACGGCTTCTTCCTAACATACGACCATACATAATGTAGAGAAAGGCACACCATGTGGGTTATCCTGGTTCCGGGAACATTCTAGAAGGTTTCTCATTTAGTGGTTCACAAGTTTTCTTATCCATGTATTTATTTTTTCCTTTTCCTTTTATTTTTATTTAAAGAAAATCCTTCAAATTCGTGAACATATTTTTTTATAATTGTTTTTAATTCATGAACAATTTAAATATGTCAAGATTTTTAAAATCCAAGACCACTTTCTCAAATCCATGAACATCATTTCAGTTTGCGAGTATTTTTGGAATACATCCATCTTTTTAGTTTCAGGAAGATTTATAAATCTGTGACACTTTAAAAAAAGTATTTTTATTTTCAAATTTGCATATGATTCCAAAGTTCACTAAAAATATATTATTTATCAGCAAATTTTAAAATTCATGCACACTTTTCTCATTTGCAAGCATTATTAAACATGCACTCATTGTTAAAATTAATGGACATTATAAAATTCTCAAACACTTCACAAATTCATGAACATTTTTCCTAACTCACAGATGTTTAAAATTTCACTAATATTTTTAAAATAATAAAATATCAAATTTTTGTGGAAATATATAAATTCATGATTTGTTTAAAAAAATCATGAATATTTTTTAAATCTGTGAATTTCTTTTATAAATTCATGAAGATGTTTTCAAATTCTTGTGCATTTCGAAATTCTATAATATTTTTTGAAACTATCATTTTTATCTTATGGTTTCAAAAAATTCAGAGTACTGGTTTTCTTTTAAACCAGTAACCGATAGTTTTCTGCCCAAACCTACTGCTTTAGTCACTGCTAGTTCTAGGAAAAAAAAAGGCTATTGTAGGTTTTGTGGTCTTTTTCTTCTCGCATTTTATGTTCTATTATCTCCTTTTGTTTTCTTTTTTACTTCTCAAAAATCATGAACAGTTTTTTGAGTTCCTGAACATTTTTCAGTTTTAAATAATAATAATAATTTCGGAATGTTTTACTATTTGGATTTTTTTATTAAATACAAGATCATTTTTCAAGTAATTTTTATACTGGTTCTGAAAGAGCAAAGAAAAGATGACGACAATGTCATTGGCGCAGTGGTGGGGTGGAGTCCTTGGTGGTCGCCAACGGCGATTGAGGAGCAGGGGATGGGTTCATGGTGGTGCTAGCAAATGGACTACGACTGTGGAATCCAGGTGGCGTGGAAAATTTTCAATGCCTCAAAAGAGGAATTTGGGTTGAGATTGGGAGGAGGGCGAATAAACATGTATATTCAGGGCGGGAAGCATTTTTTGGCCATCCCAAACAGTATTAGGGGGTGAAACCCTTTTAGGCTTTTAGTCGAGTAGGTACAAACTAAAGGTTCTGGGGTTCGATTGTATCGTTTCCTTGCTCTGGTCAATATAGTGGTCTCGTCATATTGTTGGCTCAAGATATGCATGTAGGACCAAATGAGCCATGATTAATGGGATCGTGGTGATGTGGCTAACAATTAACATCCTCGTGCAAACTCGTACCAACCATGTCTTTAAAAGGAACCCCCTTTCTACTTTCTCACCATAGGGTACCCAACGCTCACACCTTGTATGCTAGCACGAGCTCAAAAACATAGATTCTTTCCTCCAATCTTCATGGTGTGCTCGAGGAAACATCAAATGTAATATTTCATTGGACTAGGAGGCTCGAGGAAGTTGACGCGATCCCCTTTTGGCACAAAATGTCCACAGTGAAGAGCTGCTTTAGTCTAAGATGTAGAGGTCACTGAACGGGTCATAGAGCTCTGCTCCAACCTGCTGAACCCATCGAGCCATTCCCGCTGTTCATGCTTTTTTCCTCCAACAAATTATCTTTACAAAAAACGTTAAGCAAGTTAGACGAAGTGCAGCTTGCTCTTCAAGCCGCCATGAGTGTACTTAGAGCCGGACGTGCAGGCCGATCGCAAGTGTTAGCTTTTCTTGTTATTTTTCCTTCCCTAGCTCTGCAACTCCCTTCTCCTTCTCAATGAAAGAACTACAACGCGTCTTGCTGCGATCTCGTTGAAACAAAGTTAGAGGAAGTGTTTTGTTCTAGTAAACTATATAAAACTTATTGTGAAATCTCTTCTGCTTATTAAGTAAAATAACTATGTTGAGCCAGTATGAAGTTCTAATAAGCACAAAATCGGATCAACAATGGCATGGCTCAAACTAAGATGACTAGGTTAAAGGCTGAAGCGGTAGTATGGGCACCGGATAATCGGATCAAATCATATTAGAAGGGGTATGCAGTTCCTGTAGGCCAAGCCCTCGATGTGGCACACTTTAAGTGATCCTTGCAGCTTTTGAAATTACCTTTTTGTAGAATAGCTTTTGCAATTGCTTTCTCTGATTCCATCCTCGCTATCAATAGGATAGCAGCCAAAATTGTCACCTTGTATGGCACAGGGAGTTCAAAACAATAATAGGAGTAGGTTTTTTGTGCTCTATGATCCATCAATAAAAGACATAGTAGCTCTGACATGTTCATTTATTTGGATGCACAATTTCCTTATTTTTTTTGCGGGGTACACAATTTCCTTATGTTCTTGAGTCTTAAGAGTAGACAGCACAATAACTGTGTTGAGCCAGCATAAAGTAAAATAACTATGTTCATGCTTTTTTTGTTTGTTTGTTCAGATTTTCAAAATTTTGTTCACATTTGAAATCTTTTTTAAATTAATTCAAAAAATGTTCGAGTTTCAAATCTTGTTCGAATTTTCAAAAAATGTTCACAATTCGAAATAATGTTCGCATTGCCAAATTTTGTTCAGAGTTAGAAAAAATGTTCCCTTTCTCAAAAATTGTTCACGGATCCAAAAATATGTTCGCTTTCTTCAAATTTTGTTCCAAGTTTGAAAAATGTTCGAGTTCCAATCTTGTTCCCATTTTCAAAAAATGTTCACAATTCGAAATAATGTTCGCATTGCCAAATTTTATTCAGAGTTACAAAAAATGTTCCCTTTCTCGAAAATTGTTCATAGATCAAAAAATATGTTCGCTTTCCTCAAATTTTGTTCAAAGTTTCAAAAAATGTTTGCTTTCTCTATTTTTTTCGTTTAAAATTTTATGAAATGTTCTTGTTTTTCAAAATTTGTTCAACATTACAAAAAAAAACTTTGCTGTTTTTCAAAAATTTGTTCGCAGGTCAAAAAATGTTCAACATTTTAAAATAATTATTTGCTCTTTTTGGAATTGTCCGCGTTAAAAAAAGATACAGGTTTTGAAAACGAACTGCACTTTTCCTGCAAAAAAATGAACTGCGTTCGAACTTCTAAAAAAGTTTAGATCTGTCATGGATTATGTTCTTATAGTGTTTGCTGCTTAATATTGACAAAGAACGTTTAGTGGTGCAATGGCTAGCGCATTTTTTGTGTTGTATATTTTATGTCAGTAGCTGCTTCTTCGAGGGCCGGCCCAAATGAGGAACCTCCTGTGCGAAGCCCCTCCTATCTGCCGCGGAATGCGGCAGATAGGAGGTCCCCCTATTTAGCACATGTGCCGCCGGACAATTACTTTCCATAGAGAACGCACACCCGCTCGCGGCTTGTTCCTAAGAGGCCAACTTACATAATGTAAGAGAAAGGCACACCGTGTGGGTTATCCTGGTCTTTTTTTTTTTGCGAGAGAAATTCCAATCTATTCATCAATCATGGCAGTACATATAACACTAAAGGTAATAAAACATATAACCAGGTCCATGGACCACCTAACCAAGACTACAAGCACTGAAGCGAGTCGAAGTCGCGCCGTCGTTGTCGTCCCTCCCTCATCAGAGCCGTGTGGGTTATCTTGGTTTTGGGAACATTCTAGAAGGGTTCTCATTTACTGGTTCACTAGTTTTGTTATCCAAATATTTACTTTTTTCCTTTTCCTTTTTTAATTTAAAATATCCTACTAGTTTGTAACTTTTTTCAAAATTGTAAACATTAAAAAAATTCATGACAAATTCAAATATGTGAAGATTTGTAAACCCGGGAACATTTTCTCGTATTCATGAAAATCATTTCAATTTGCCAGCATTTTTATAATAAACATTCATTTTTTTACTTACATCAGGATTTATAAATCTGCAAACACTTTCTCTAACTTGCGTTTTTTTCCTAATTCGCAAATGTTTACAGAATGCATGAAAATATACAATTTATGAGCAAAACGTAAAATTCATGAACAATTTTCTCGTTTGCAAGCATTTTTAATCATGTGTTCCTTGTTAAAATTCATGAACATTATAAAATCCACAAACACTTCTTAAATTCATGAACATTTTTCCTAAGTCACGGATGTTTTAAAAGTCCACTAATATTTTCTAAAATATAACTATATATTTGATAGAAAGTATAAAAAATACTATGAATATTTTTCCAATTTATGAACATTTTTTCTTAAATTTGCGAACATTTTAGAAAATACATGATTTTTTTAAATAAATGAAGATTTTTTCAAATTCATATATATATATTCCAAATTCTATATTTGTTTTTCAAATTCTAAAATTTATTTTTATGGTTTTTCAAATAAGAGAGTAATGGTTTTATTTTAAGTACAATTCATTCAATCCTAGCACTAGAAAAAAAGCTATTGTAGGTTTTTGTTGTCGTTTTCGTCCGGCATTTTATGTTCTATTTTCTCCTTTTGTTTTCTTATTTTACTTCTAAACATCCATGTAAAAAAATTCGAGTTCCTGAACATCATTCAATTTTAATTAATAATATTAATTCTAGAATATTTTAAAATTTTGGACTTTTTTAAATTCAAGATCATTTTTAAAGTAATTTTTGTACTGGTTCTGAAAGAGTGAAGAAAAGATGGAGTGGTGGGTTGGAGTCGTCGGTGGTCGCCAACGGCGGTTTAGGAGGAGGGGATGAGTTCGAGGTGGTGCATGCAAATGGACTACGACGGTGGAATCGGGTTGGCGCGGTGAATGCCCCAAAAGAGGGTTTGGGTTTGAGATTGGGAGGAGGGGAGGTGGGTGGGTGGGGGGGCTATATATTGAGGGCTGGAAGCATTTTTTGCCCGTCCCAAACGGTATTAGGAGGTGAAAGCCTTTTAGGCTTTCAGTCGAGTAGGTTAAAGTACAAACAAAGGTTTTGGGCTTCGGTTGTAGTTGCCGTTACATTGCTTCCTTGGTCTAGTCAATATAGCGGCCTCATCATATTATTGGCTCAAGATATGCATATACTAGGACTAAAAGAGCAATGATTGGTCGTTTTTACGTTCGCACTCTAGTGCAGCCATGATTAATGGCATCGTGGTGATGTGGCTAATAATTAACATCCTTATGCAAGCTCGTACCAACCATGTCTTTAAAAGGAACCCCTTTCTACTTCCTCACATGACAATAGGGTACCCAACCCACACACCTTGTATGCTAGCGCGAGCTGGAAAAACATATATTCTTTCTTCCAATCTTCATGGTGTGCTAGTAAGAAATAAGCAGTAGTTGAAACAGCTCGAGGAAATATCAAATGTAATTTATTTCATTGGACTAGGAGGCTCGAGGAAGTTGGCGCGGTCCCCTTTTTGCACAAAATGTCCAAAATGAATAGCTGCTCTAGTTTAAGATGTAGAAATCACTGAAAGGGTCATAGAGCTTTGCTCAAACCCGCTGAACCTATCGAGCTGTTTCGTCCATTCAAGCCTTTTCCTCCAACAAAAATCCTTTAGCAAGTTAGAAGAAGTGCAGTTTGCTCTTCAAACCGCCATGAGTGAACTTAGGGCTCGATGTGCAGGCCGATCGCCAGTGCTGGCTTTTGTTTATATTTTTCCTTCCCTAGCTCTGTAACTCTCCCGCTTCTCCTTCTTAATGAATGAACTACAACGCGTCTTGCTGCCTTTTCGTTAAAACAAAGTTAGAGGAAGTGAGGTTGTTCTAGTAAACTATATAAAACTTATAGTGAAATCTCTTCTACTTATAAAGTAAAATAATTATGTTCAGTCAGAATGAAGTTCTAATAAGCACAAAATCAGATCAACAATGACATGGCTCAAACTAAGATGACTAGGTTAAAGGTGAAGCAGATATTGCAAACGGTAATCGAATCAAATCATATTATAAGGGGTATGCAGTTCCTGTAGGCCAAAACCTCAATGTGGCACACTTTTAGTGATCCTTGCAACTTTTGCAATTAACATTTTTTAGAATAGCTTTTGCAATTGCTTTCTCTGATTCCATCCTCGCTTTCAATAGGATGGCACCCAAAATTGTCACCTTGTATGGCACGGGGAGTTAAAACAATACTCCCTCCATTTCTTTTTACTACGCGTATAAGTTTTGGTCAAAGTCAAACTACACAAAGTTTGACCAAATTTATATTAAAAAATATAAACATCTACAATACTTAAACTATATAATATGAAAATACATTTCATGGTGCATCTGAAAATGTAGATTTCATATTGTGAATGTTGATATTTTTTAATATAAAGTTAGTCAAACTATGCAAAGCTTGACTTTGACCAAACCTCAACTAAAAAAAACGGAGGAGTACTAAGCGTTGGTTTTTTGTGCTCTATGATCCATCAATAAAAGAAATACTAGCTCTGACATGTTCATGTACTTGGATGCACAATTTCCTTATGTTCTTGAGTCTTAAGAGTAGAAGGCACAAAGTTCACAATATCCGTAGTATTATGAATTGAAGAATAAAGATCTTAGAGCGAGCATGTTTTTTTTGTGTGTGAATGCGGTGTCAACCATCACACAGCTGAATCGCACTGGCTAAAAGTTTGATTCTTTTTCCTCAAAGAAATGGATTCCAACAAAGATGTAACATCACTACTTTGGTAACTAGTAATGAGTTGTAGTGTGCATCAGGATCATTTCGTAACATCTTTTTTCAATTGTGAAAATGAAGATATTTCAAAACCTCATAAATGCTATAAAATACATCTAGGAAACCATACACAAATATATATGGGTAGTTTCATGAAATTTTGATGGACAAAACTTCCCATATAAATTATTATAACCCTAATATGCAAGTAGTTGGTAGATCAAAAGTCTACTGAATTGAGGGAATTTTACTTGTGCACACTCTTGAAAAGTTGTGAACAATTTTCCAGTAATATTAGTAATATATAAGAAAATTTCAATTAAATTTGGAAAGTCAAATAACATCTTACAGTTCAAAACTCCATTTGAATCAAAAACGAGTTTATATTTTTAGAGGTGCATATATAAACTAAAGGAACTTGCAAATATTGTATTTAACCCTAGAATGATCCAGGGAAGCCTCCCAAATATTTGCACACGGTTTGAATCTTCAAATAATTTAAAAGTTATTTAATTTATAAGGATTAAAAACAAAATAACAAACATAAAGAATTAAATTACCCTCCCCTTACCTTTTGGGCCCACCTCAGCAGCAAGTCCCAAGAACAAGCGAGCAGTGTAACCCAGCCTCTCTCATCTCTCTCTCTCTCTCTCTCTCTCTCTCTCTCTCTCATCCTAACTCATGTGTTGTAGTCCACCTCTCACCAGTAGACATCCTGCACATCGAGCATGCATTGTCGTCACGCACCATCTCCTGCTAGCCATCACCGTAGGCTTCAAACCCTATTGGTTCGGCTCTGAGCTTCGTCGTGCCCGCCGCCATTTATGTGCATTGTGATTCGTGCACCAGAGTTGTCGGTGTCATGGGGATGATTCCGAGAATGAGAGAGAGGGGGGTAGGAGCGACGTTGTATCTAGCTTGGCGTAGACATGACACATGAGTTTTATGAGTCGGGCCCCTCTCGGCAGAGGTAACAACCCTACGTCTCGAGCTCTAGGAGCTTTCTTCTTTTTCTGTGTCTAGAACTGATTATAAGTAATGTGAACCCCTGTCACGAGCTAAGGGGCGGCTTATATAGAGTGTGCATGGCCCCTGGCGTTTGCCGCTACAGAGGAATTAAAGGTTACATTGAATAAATCCACTGTAAGTGGTAACTGACGAAATAAAATGCTAGTAACGCACGCCACCCAAACCGTCCTGGCGCTTCAAATATCCTTGTTGTTTGTTCAGCTTCTCCTATCCAAGTAGCTTAGTCACTCGAGTATCTTCAATTGTCCGAGCACCTGGTGAACAGATGCGTCCGAGTAACGAGAACTCCAACGTTAGTCGAGTAACTTCTTGGATCATCGAGGTTGACTCTATGGTTTACTATACCTTGTACCCTCATGGGGCTGCCCTTAATGGGTGACCTCGTCGGTCGGGATCATCGCCGGAAGCATCCTACCCATCCGTCGTCGTCGTGATTCCCTTTGCCACCTTGCCACTCGCTTGCGGATAAGACCGTGGTTAAGATCGTATTGCCTTGCCCCACCCATTCTCCCAATCACCACTCCCTCTTCCGCAGTGTCCAAAGCACACCCGTGCAACCATAGTTTGTCGTCATGGATGCACGCCTGTGTCGATTTTGCACTGATATGTGATGGATTCAAGCTATTGATTAACATGTTTCTTGTGTGTGTTGATGGAAGATTTAGGTAATCTTACGTCTAAGCTTGTCGACTTGACTAAGAAATAAGAAAAGCCAAAAAATTATGGGATTGGTTTTATTGAGAATCATTGCCTAACGGGTGTTCTTTGAGATGAAAATCTGTGTGCAACCTAGGGCAGTGAGTCAACAACCATGGCCTCGGTGTGGGGTATTGGGTGACATTTGTGTGAAGCTCGTGGTAGTGGGGTAGCGATCGTGGCACATGGCATAAGGCAGAGATGGGGCGGATTGTGGTGGCACTATCACATGAAACTATCACCAGATGGGAAATGGGGATTGGTATATCTCGAGGAGGACGGAGAAAAATAAACATACTAGGCATGCTACTTCGATTCATATGCTTTTTGAAATGGTGTGCAATTATCATGGAAGGCGGTTGCGACGCGTGGTTCGTTTCCGTATGGTGGTTCCAAAATTTCAGTTGGTGCGATTGCATGGTATCCAAAAGTTGATTCCACATAAACCAAGCGTATTTTTCTTGGTTATATATCTTGATTGACTCTTCCACTACGAGGAAGACTTCACACTTGAAGACTCAAAGCGCGTGAAAAGGGACTCGAGACTCCTCTCGCTCTATATATAGTACTAGTAACCTGACCAGCCTTCAGTAGTTCACTATCACGTTTAATGGCGGAGATTGTTGCTTCCTCCGTGGTCGGCGAGACGCTTACAAGGATCTCCAGCTTCATCATCGACAAGCCTGCTGCCAAGAGGCCATGCCACAGAGACGAGATGGAGAGGCTGGAGATGGCGCACATCAAGATGGAGGCCGCGCTGCAGCTGTCCGACAGGTGGCAGATCACGGCCGCGCTGGTGCTCCGCTGGCGGAGCAAGCTGAAGCGCGCCGCCCAGGAGTGCGACGACACGCTGCGCCACTGCAGGCAGCGCCAGCGCGCCCTGCAAGACGAAGAGCTCAGGCTCAGGCAGACGTCTTCGCTGCCCACACGCATCGCTCACGCGGCCAAGTCGCTCGTGTCATCTCTCATCAGCCTCGGCAACCGCAAGGACGACGAACGGATCAGCAATACCTCCGTCCGGAGGTTCGAGAGGTTCGCGGAGGGTGCCGGCGAGTTCGTCAGGTTTGTGGAGCTGGGAGCCACCCTGCGAGAGAACCTCTTCTTCGACCCGCTCATCGGCCACCTCCTCGCCGGCAAGACGGCGCGGTACCAGGCGCTGTAGGGCGGTAGGTTCTACTACCTCGGCATCCGGCCCACGAGTTTCTTTTTTGAATTTTTTGTTTTTATGAAATTCGTCACCTTTTAAAAAAATTGTGAAAATTTTCCCAAATTTTTGTGAACTTTTCTCAAATCCCTGAAGTTTCTCAAATTTGAGGAATTTTCCAATTTTATTAACTTTTAAAAAATATTTGTGATTTTTTTATTTGTGAACTTCTTTTACAGTTTTGCAATCTTTTTTAATTTGTGAACTTCTTTGTGATTTCATTAACTTTTCCAAGTCATGAGATTTTTCAAAATTTTCTTTTCTTCAAACTCATGAAGTTCCTTCAAACTTACAGTATATTTCAAAATTTGTGAACTTTTTCTCAAACCAGTGAAATGTTTCTAAAAAGTCAACGGTCAACAGATTTGGTTAGAGATCAAGGTCAATGGCCAGCCGGTCTATAGTTTACCCTTCAAACTTTTTCAAATCCATGATTGTTTTTCTATTTCATACACTTTTTTCCCTTATTTTCAAAGTACTATGAAAGATTAGGGAGAAGAAAAAATTGAACTGGAAAAACTGCAGCGAAAGACATCGATGACACGGGCGAACGAGCGAAAGGAGCACTAGTGGGCGAAGGCCCAGTACGATAGGTAGTGTGCGCCAAGAGACTTTCCTACCGCTGAAGGTGCCGAATAGGACCTCTCAAGCATCGACTAGAGCCTTGTTGGCAAGATGGGGTTGCAGACACTAACGACTGCTCGCTCGGTGGCGCATGTCCTACTGCATTGTATCCGCCGGATCTTGCTTGACCCATGTAACCTGAATTGTGGATCAAAAGTCCCACTGGGCTTTTCCATAGATATTGGAGCCGAATGGCAAATCGGGTCCTCTCCATCAGAGAATCATTTTTGCCGCTCATGCCATATCCTACTAGGTGCATGTAGAGCTGGATAATTTAATTTCCATAGATAGTGCACTTACACGCTCACGGCTTCTTCCTGACATACCACCATACATAATGTAGAGAAAGGCACACCATGTGGGTTATCCTAGTTTCGGGAACATTCTAGAAGGTTTCTCATTTACTGGTTCACAAGTTTTCTTATCCATATATTTAATTTTTCCTTTTCCTTTTATTTTTATTTAAAGAAAATCCTTCAAATTCGTGAACATATTTTTATATAATTGTTTTTTAATTCATGAACAATTTAAATATGTCAAGATTTTTAAAATCCAAGAGAACTTTCTCAAATCCATGAACATCATTTCAGTTTGCGAGCATTTTTGGAATACATCCATCTTTTTAATTTCAGGAAGATTTATAAATCTGTGACACTTTTAAAAAATAATAAATTTTTTTCCAAATTTGCATATGATTCCAAAGTTCACTAAAAGTATAATATTTATCAGCAAATTTTAAAATTCATGAACACTTTTCTCATTTGCAAGCATTATTAAACATGCTCTCATTGTTAAAATTAGTGGACATTATAAAGTGCTCAAACACTTCTCAAATTCAGGAACATTTTTCCTAACTCACAGATGTTTAAAAGTCCACTAGTATTTTTAAAATAATAAAATATCAAATTTTTGTGGAAATATATAAATTCATGATTTGTTTAAAAAATTCATGAATATTTTTTAAATCTGTGAATTTCTTTTATAAATTCATGAAGATGTTTTCAAATTCTTGTGCATTTCGAAATTCTATAATATTTTTTGAAACTATCATTTTTATTTTATGGTTTCAGAAAATTCAGAGTACTGGTTTTCTTTTAAACCAGTAACCGGTAGTTTTCTGCCCAAACCTACTGTTTTATTCACTGCTAGTTCTAGGAAAAAAAAGGCTATTGTAGGTTTTGTGGTCTTTTTCTTCTTGCATTTTATATTCTATTATCTCCTTTTGTTTTATTTTTTACTTCTCAAATATCATGAGCAGTTTTTCGAGTTCCTGAACATTTTTCAGTTTTAAATAATAATAATAATAATTTCGGAATGTGTTAAAATTTGGATTTTTTTATTAAATACAAGATCATTTTTCAAGTAATTTTTATACTGGTTCTGAAAGAGCAAAGAAAAGATGACGACAATGTCATTGGCGCAGTGGTGGGGTGGAGTCCTTGGTGGTCGCCAACGGCGATTAAGGAGCAGGGGATGGGTTCATGATGGTGCTAGCAAATCGACTACGACTGTGGAATCCGGGAGGCGTGGAAAATTTTCAATGCCTCAAAAGAGGAATTTGGGTTGAGATTAGGAGGAGGGCGAATAAACATGTATATTCAGGGCAGGAAGCATTTTTTGGCCATCCCAAACAGTATTAGGGGGTGAAACCCTTTTAGGCTTTTAGTCGAGTAGGTTAAAGTACAAGCTAAAGGTTTTCTGGAGTTCGATTGTATCGTTTCCTTGCTCTGGTCAATATAGTGGTCTGGTCATATTGTTGGCTCAAGATATGCATGTAGGACCAAATGAGCCATGATTAATGGGATCGTGGTGATGTGGCTAACAATTAACATCGTCGTACAAACTCGTACCAACCATGTCTTTAAAAGGAACCCCCTTTCTACTTTCTCACTATAGGGTGCCCAACGCTCACACCTTGTATGCTAGCACGAGCTCAAAAACATAGATTCTTTCCTCCAATCTTCATGGTGTGCTCGAGGAAACATCAAATGTAATTTATTTCATTGGACTAGGAGGCTCGAGGAAGTTGACGTGATCCCCTTTTGGCACAAAACGTCCACAGTGAATAGCTGCTCTAGTCTAAGATGTAGAGGTCACTGAACGGGTCATAGAGCTCTGCTCCAACCTGCTGAACCCATCGAGCCATTCCCGCCGTTCATGCTTTTTCCTCCAACAAATTATCTTTACAAAAATCGTTAAGCAAGTTAGACGAAGTGCAGCTTGCTCTTCAAGCCGCCATGAGTGTACTTAGAGCCGGATGTGCAGGCTGATCGCAAGTGTTAGCTTTTCTTGTTATTTTTCCTTCCCTAGCTCTGCAACTCCCTTCTCCTTCTCAATGAAAGAACTACAACGCGTCTTGCTGCGATCTCGTTGAAACAAAGTTAGAGGAAGTGTTTTGTTCTAGTAAACTATATAAAACTTATTGTGAAATCTCTTCTGCTTATTAAGTAAAATAACTATGTTGAGCCAGTATGAAGTTCTAATAAGCACAAAATCGGATCAACAATGGCATGGCTCAAACTAAGATGACTAGGTTAAAGGCTGAAGCGGTAGTATGGGCACGGGATAATCGGATCAAATCATATTAGAAGGGGTATGCAGTTCCTGTAGGCCAAGCCCTCGATGTGGCACACTTTAAGTGATCCTTGCAGCTTTTGAAATTACCTTTTTGTAGAATAGCTTTTGCAATTGCTTTCTCTGATTCCATCCTCGCTATCAATAGGATAGCAGCCAAAATTGTCACCTTGTATGGCACAGGGAGTTCAAAACAATAATAGGAGTAGGTTTTTTGTGCTCTATGATCCATCAATAAAAGACATAGTAGCTCTGACATGTTCATTTATTTGGATGCACAATTTCCTTATTTTTTTTATGGGTACACAATTTCCTTATGTTCTTGAGTCTTAAGACTAGACAGCACAATAACTGTGTTGAGCCAGCATAAAGTAAAATAACTATGTTCATGCTTTTTTTGTTTGTTTGTTCAGATTTTCAAAATTTTGTTCACATTTGAAATCTTTTTTAAATTAATTCAAAAAATGTTCGAGTTTCAAATCTTGTTCGAATTTTCAAAAAATGTTCACAATTCGAAATAATGTTCGCATTGCCAAATTTTGTTCAGAGTTAGAAAAAATGTTCCCTTTCTCAAAAATTGTTCACGGATCCAAAAATATGTTCGCTTTCTTCAAATTTTGTTCCAAGTTTAAAAAATGTTCGAGTTCCAATCTTGTTCCCATTTTCAAAAAATGTTCACAATTCGAAATAATGTTCGCATTGCCAAATTTTATTCAGAGTTACAAAAAATGTTCCCATTCTAATCGTTCATAGATCCAAAAATATGTTCGCTTTCCTCAAATTTTGTTCAAAGTTTCAAAAAATGTTTGCTTTCTCTATTTTTTCGTTTAAAATTTTATGAAATGTTCTTGTTTTTCAAAATTTGTTCAACATTACAAAAAAAAACTTTGCTGTTTTTCAAAAATTTGTTCACAGGTCAAAAAATGTTCAACATTTTAAAATAATTATTTGCTATTTTTGGAATTGTCCGCGTTCAAAAAAGATACAGGTTTTGAAAACGAACTGCATTTTTCCTGCAAAAAAATGAACTGCGTTCGAACTTCTAAAAAAGTTTAGATCTGTCATGGATTATGTTCTTATAGTGTTTGCTGCTTAATATTGACAAAGAACGTTTAGTGGTGCAATGGCTAGCGCATTTTTTGCGTTGTATATTTTACGTCAGTAGCTGCTCCTTCGTGGGCCGGCCCAAATGAGGAACCTCCTGTGCGAAGCCCCTCCTATCTGCCGCAGAATGCGGCAGATAGGAGGTCCCCCTATTTAGCACATGTGCCGCCGGACAATTACTTTCCATAGAGAACGCACACCCGCTCGCGGCTTGTTCCTAAGAGGCCAACTTACATAATGTAAGAGAAAGGCACACCGTGTGGGTTATCCTGGTCTTTTTTTTTTGCGAGAGAAATTCCAATCTATTCATCAATCATGGCAGTACATATAACACTAAAGGTAATAAAACATATAACCAGGTCCATGGACCACCTAACCAAGACTACAAGCACTGAAGCGAGTCGAAGTCGCGCCGTCGTCGTCGCCCCTCCCTCATCAGAGCCGTGTGGGTTATCCTGGTTTTGGGAACATTCTAGAAGGGTTCTCATTTACTGGTTCACTAGTTTTGTTATCCAAATATTTACTTTTTTCCTTTTCCTTTTTAATTTAAAATATCCTACTAGTTTGTAACTTTTTTCAAAATTGTAAACATTAAAAAAAATCATGACATATTCAAATATGTGAAGATTTGTAAACCCAAGAACATTTTCTCAAATTCATGAAAATCATTTCAGTTTGCCAGCATTTTTATAATAAACATTCATTTTTTTACTTACATGAGGATTTATAAATCCGCAAACACTTTCTCTAACTTGTGTTTTTTTCCTAATTAGCAAATGTTTACAAAATGCACGAAAATATACAATTTATGAGCAAAACGTAAAATTCATGAACAATTTTCTCGTTTGCAAGCATTTTTAATCATGCATTCATTGTTAAAATTCATGAACATTATAAAATCCACAAACACTTCTTAAATTCATGAACATTTTTCCTAAGTCACGGATGTTTTAAAAGTCCACTAATATTTTTTAAAATATAACTATATATTTGAGAGAAAGTATAAAAAATACTATGAATATTTTTCCAATTTTAGGAACATCTTTTTTAAATTTGCGAACATTTTAGAAAATACATGATTTTTTAAAATAAATGAAGATATTTTCAAATTCATATATATATTCCAAATTCTATATTTGTTTTTCAAATTCTAAAATTTATTTTAGTGGTTTTTCAAATATGAGAGTAATGGTTTTATTTTGAGTACAATTCTATTCAATCCTAGCGCTAGGAAAAAACCTATTGTAGGTTTTTGTTGTCGTTTTCTTCTGGCTTTTTATGTTCTATTTTCTCCTTTTGTTTTCTTATTTTACTTCTAAACATCCATGTACAATTTTTCGAGTTCCTGAACATCATTCAATTTTAATTAATAATATTAATTCCAGAATATTTTAAAATTTTGGACTTTTTTAAATTCAAGATCATTTTTAAAGTAATTTTTGTACTGGTTCTGAAAGAGTGAAGAAAAGATGGAGTGGTGGGTTGGAGTCCTCGGTGGTCGCCAACGGCGGTTGAGGAGGAGGGGATGAGTTCGCGGTGGTGCATGCAAATGGACTACGACGGTGGAATCGGGAGGGTTTGGGTTTGAGATTGGGAGGAGGGGGAGGTGGGTGGGTGGGGGACCTATATATTGAGGGTTGGAAGCATTTTTTGGCCGTCCCAAACGGTATTAGGAGGTGAAACCCTTTTAGGCTTTCAGTCGAGTAGGTTAAAGTACAAACAAAGGTTCTGGGCTTCGATTGTAGTTGCCGTTACATTGCTTCCTTGGTCTAGTCAATATAGTGGCCTCATCATATTATTGGCTCAAGATATGCATATACTAGGACCAAAAGAGCAATGATTGGTCGTTTTTACGTTCACACTCTAGTGCAGCCATGATTAATGGGATCGTGGTGATGTGGCTAATAATTAACATCCTCATGCAAGCTCGTACCAACCATGTCTTTAAAAGGAACCCCTTTTCTACTTCCTCACATGACAATAGGGTACCCAACCCACACACCTTGTATGCTAGAGGCTGGAAAAACATATATTCTTTCTTCCAATCTTCATGGTGTGCCAGTAAGAAATAAACAGTAGTTGAAACAGCTCGAGGAAATATCAAATGTAATTTATTTCATTGGACTAGGAGGCTCGAGGAAGTTGGCGCGGTCCCCTTTTGGCACAAAATGTCCAAAATGAATAGCTGCTCTAGTTTAAGATGTAGAAATCACTGAAAGGGTCATAGAGCTTTGCTCAAACCCGCTGAACCTATCGAGCTGTTTCGTCCATTCAAGCCTTTTCCTCCAACAAAAATCATTTAGCAAGTTAGAAGAAGTGCAGTTTGCTCTTCAAACCGCCATGAGTGAACTTAGGGCTCGATGTGCAGGCCGATCGCCCATGCTAGCTTTTGTTTATATTTTTCCTTCCCTAGCTCTGTAACTCTCCCGCTTCTCCTTCTTAATGAATGAACTACAACGCGTCTTGCTGCCTTTTCGTTAAAACAAAGTTAGAGGAAGTGATGTTGTTCTAGTAAACTATATAAAACTTATAGTGAAATCTCTTCTGCTTATAAAGTAAAATAATTATGTTCAGTCAGAATGAAGTTCTAATAAGCACAAAATCAGATCAACAATGACATGGCTCAAACTAAGATGACTAGGTTAAAGGCTGAAGCAGTATTGCGGGCAACGGGTAATCGAATCAAATCATATTATAAGGGGTATGCAGTTCCTGTAGGCCAAAACCTCAATGTGGCACACTTTTAGTGATCCTTGCAACTTTTGCAATTAACATTTTTTAGAATAGCTTTTGCAATTGCTTTCTCTGATTCCATCCTCGCTTTCAATAGGATAGCACCCAAAATTGTCACCTTGTATGGCACGGGGAGTTAAAACAATAATAGGCATTGGTTTTTTGTGCTCTATGATCCATTAATAAAAGAAATACTAGCTCTGACATGTTCATGTACTTGGATGCACAATTTCCTTATGTTCTTGAGTCTTAAGAGTAGAAGGCACAAAGTTCACAATATCCGTAGTATTATGAATTGAAGAATAAAGATCTTAGAGCGAGCATGTTTTTTGTGTGTGTGAATGCGGTGTCAACCATCACACAGCTGAATCGCACTGGCTAAAAGTCTGATTCTTTTTCCTCAAAGAAATGGATTCCAATAAAGATGTAACATCACTACTTTGGTAACTAGTGATGAGTTGTAGTGTGCATCAGGATCATTTTGTAACATCTTTTTTCAATTGTGAAAATGAAGATATTTCAAAACCTCATAAATGCTATAAAATACATCTAGGAAACCATACACAAATATATATGGGTAGTTTCATGAAATTTTGATGGACAAAACTTCCCATATAAATTATTAACCCTAATATGCAAGTAGTTGGTAGATCAAAAGTCTACTGAATTGAGAGGATTTTACTTGTGCACACTCTTGAAAAGTTGTGAATAGTTTTCCAGTAATATTAGTAATATATAAGAAAATTTCAATTAAATTTGGAAAGTCAAATAACATCTTACAGTTCAAAACTCCATTTGAATCAAAAACGAGTTTATATTTTTAGAGGTGCATATATAAACTAAAGGAACTTGCAAATATTGTATTTGATCCTAGAATGATCCAGGGAAGCCTCCCAAATATTTGCACACGGTTTGAATCTTCAAATAATTTAAAAGTTCTTTAATTTAGATGGATTAAAAAAATAACAAACATAAAGAAATAAATTACCCTCCCCTTACCTTTTGGGCCCACCTCAGCAGCAAGTCCCAGAACCAGCAGAACGGTGTAACCCAGCCCGGGACCATCTCTCTCTCTCTCTCTCTCTCTCTCTCTCTCTCTCATCCTAACTCATGTGTTGTAGTCCACCTCTCACCAGTAGACGTCCCGCACATCGAGCATGCATTGTCGTCGCGCACCATCTCCTGCTAGCCATCACCATACGCTTCAAACCCTATTGGTTCGGCTCTGAGCTTCGTCGTGCCCGCCGCCATTTATGTGCATTGTGATTCGTGCACCAGAGTTGTCGGTGTCGTGGGGATGATTCCGAGAATGAGAGAGAGGGGGTAGGAGTGACGTTGTATCTAGCTTGGCGTAGACATGACACATGAGTTTTATGAGTCGGGCCCCTCTCGGCGGAGGTAACAACCCTACGTCTCGAGCTCTAGGAGCTTTCTTCTTTTTCTGTGTCTAGAACTGATTATAAGTAACTGATTATAAGTAATGTTGCTGGCCCTGGCGTTTGCCGCTCAGAGAGGAATTAAAGGTTACATTGAATAAATCCACTTGTAAGAAGCAATTAAAAAAATGAACTTTTTTAAAATGCAAAGACATTTTCAAAATTTGTTTTTTGAGCATTTCAAACATTTTTATGAAAACCAATTTTTTTAAAAAATTGTGAGTTTACAGAACACAATTTTGTTTATCATTTTTTAAATAATGATTTTTTTTGTAAAAATACAATAAAAAAGAAAAACAGAAAAAGACACAAAATGAAGATGTAAATAATAAAAATAAAACAATCAAAAACCGACCCGAAACCTTCTGGAAGTTACCCGAAAGCAGGTCATGTAGTATGTTCACTATCTACAAATTGGCTGGCCCGTTTACATGGATTGCCCATTTGTGCGAAAGGCCGCCTATACATCAAATAGGGTAACGCCTATTTTACTCTCATGGGAGAAGCCGGCCCTTGTCGCATAGCTCCCCCAATCACCTTTTCTCAATCGAGAGAGCACGTCCGTACAAGTGACACAACATTCACTTGCAACACAATTGGCATGAAAAGTTTTAAATTGCAGGTTTTCTATTTTTTTTAATCCATTCATCAGTTGAATGAATTAATCTTTATGTTAGAGACCTACTGTCCGACGGCTCATGATAACCTTGGCGTGCAAGTTAAACTCCCACCAAATAGATAGTTTCCTTATTACAGTCTCATTGTATTTATACCAAACTCTGTAACTCTCCTGTATATTATATAAGAAGGGGCTGAACCGAGGCAGGCATCAAGCCGCCCAGTTTATCAATCTTACATGGTATCGAGCACTTCGATCCTCCTCCTCTAGACCCCAGCCGCCGCATCCCCCTTGCCCTAGCAACAGCAGCCGCCGTCCTCTCGCTCCACCATACCCTGCCGCTGCATCGCTCCACCACCCCAACCCCTCCGAGTTGAAGATGAAACTCAAGAACCGCGAGTCCCTCCTTCAGGCTCGCGAGGAAGAACTTCAGCGCCAAGCCGATGAACGAGGAAAGGCCGTCCTCCCCCCTGCTGCCTCTACATATGCTGCCTCCGTCAAGACGTTCGTCCCCATCACCCTCGATCTCCAGGACTCCAACTATGCCAAGTGGCGCGAGCTCTTTCTCGTTGCTCTCGGCCGCTACGGCCTCTCGGCGCACGTTCTCTCCGAGAGCACCCCGTCGGACACCTCCTCCAATTCTGATTGGGGCCGCGACGACTTCATTGTCCTCTCTTGGATATATGGCTCGATCTCTCTCGAGCTCTTCGGCACCATCATGAAGCCCGGCTCCACGGCGAAGCAGATTTGGGATGCCATAGCCAACCTCTTCCGCGACAACAAGAAGAGCCGTGCCCTAGCTCTCGATGCTGAATTCCGCAATACTGCTCAAGGGGACATGACGATCTCCGACTATTGTGCAAAGCTCAAGTCTCTCTCCGATGCTCTCGATGATGTTGGTCAACCGGTCACCGACGACACTCTCGTGCTCACCTTGCTCCGTGGACTCAACGAGCAGTATTCCCATCTACGCTCGTTCCTGTCGTTCCAAGTGCCGTTCCCATCCTTCCTTCAAACTCGCTCTGCCCTCATTCTTGAAGAAGCCCAGAAGAAAACCGACGCCAAGAATTCTGCCGCCACCGCCTTGTGGGCCAGAGGCAACAGCGTCCTTCCCAACCCCGGTGGCGAACGCGCTCCACCTCCCAGTGATGGACGCAACTTCTCCAATGATCGCCGCGGCTCCCCATCCTTCTCTGTTGGGCGTGGGGAAGCAACACCAGCAGCCGTGGCAGCGGCGGGCGGCCGAGGCCGCCGTGACACTCCTGGATGTACAACCCTTGGACCGCCAACCTACTCGCCTTCATCTTCAACAGCGATCGTCATCATCGCATCAACACCTCCAAGCATCTCCTCCAGCTTGGTCGCCTCGCCCCTGGCTCCCCTCAGCTCCGGGGGTCCTCGGTCCTCGACCCACCATGCCCTCGCCCCAAGCCTATGCGGCCTACGGTCACGGCCACACGGCAGCACCTTCCGGCTACAGCATGAGCAACCATGCAACACCCTACAGCAACTTTAATCAGCAGCAGGTCGACCCGGCTCTCATCACCGCGCTCAACAACATGCAACTCCCCGGCAACCAAGAGTGGTACATGGACTCCGGTGCATCCTCCCACATAGCATCTAACCCTGGTATACTCTCCACTTACACCCCTTCTAATGCTCACACAATCACCGTCGGTAACGGTGCTTCCTTACCTATCTCTCATATTGGTTCCCACACTCTACCCTCTCTGTCTCAACCTCTCTATTTAAATCATGTCCTTGTTGTTCCTCACATAATCAAGAATCTTCTCTCTGTTCGTCAACTCACAACTGATAATTATGTTTCTATTGAGTTTGACCCTTGGGGTTTTTCTGTGAAGGCACTTCCTACTTGGATCGAGATTCTTCGATGCAATAGCTCCGGACCATCTACTCCGTATGTCCACCATCACCACCCGAAGCCCACATCATCACCGTCTCCCTCGACATCTGGCATCGTCGTTTGGGTCATCCCGGTTATCACACCATGAAGCGTCTCCGCCACCATCAGAATGTTCCATCTTCTAGAGTTACACCATCTATATGTCATGCTTGTCAACTTGGACGTCATGTTCGATTGCCCTTTTATCCTTCGACTTCATATACTGTTAAACCCTTTGCTTTACTACATTGTGATCTTTGGACATCTCCTGTACCCAGCACTTCTGGTTATCTATATTATCTTGTGATAGTTGATGATTATACTCATTACTTTTGGACATTTCCTCTTCGAAAAAAATACGATGTCTATGCCACATTTCTTACTTTTCATGCCTACGCCCGCACCCAGTTTGACCTGAAGGAAATATGCCCTAGAGGCAATAATAAAGTTATTATTTATTTCCTCATATCATGATAAATGTTTATTATTCATGCTAGAATTGTATTAACCGGAAACATGATACATGTGTGAATACATAGACAAACATATAGTCACTAGTATGCCTCTACTTGACTAGCTCATTAATCAAAGATGGTCATGTTTCCTGACCATAGACATGTGTTGTCATTTGATTAGTGGGATCACATCATTAGAAGAATGATGTGATTGACATGACCCATTTTGTTAGCCTAGCACTTGATCGTTTAGTATACTGCTATTGCTTTCTTCATGACTTATACAAAGTTCCTGCAACTATGAGATTGTGCAACTTCCGTGTACCGGAAGAACACTTTGTGTGCTACCAAATGTCACAACGTAACTGGGTGATTATAAAGGTGCTCTACAGGTGTTTCCGAAGGTTCATGTTGAGTTGGCATAATTCGAGATTAGGATTTGTCACTCCGATTGTCGGAGAGGTATCTCTGGGCCCTCTCGGTAATACTCATCACTTAAGCCTTGCAAGCATATAACTAATGAGTTAGTTATGAGATGACATATTACGAGCGAGTAAAGAGACTTGCCGTAACGAGGTTGAACTAGGTATTGGATACCGACGATCAAATCTCGGCAAGTAACATACCGATGACAAAGGAACAAAGTATGTTGTTATGCGATTTGACCGATAAAGATCTTCGTAGAATATGTAGGAACCAATATGGGCATCCAGGTCCCGCTATTGGTTATTGACCAGAGACGTGTCTCGGTCATGTCTACATTATTCTCGAACCGTAGGGTCCGCACGCTTAAGGTTTCAATGACAGTTATATTATGAGTTTATATATTTTGATGTACCAAGGTTGTTCGAGTCCGGATATGATCACGGACATGATGAGGAGTCTCGAAATGGTCGAGACATAAAGATTGATATATTGACGGATATATTTGGACACGGAAAGGTTCGGAGAAGTTTTGGAGCTCCGGGAGGTTACCGGAACCCCCCGGAAGGTATATGGGCCTTATTGGGCCCATGTAGGAGGTAGAGAGAAGGAGCAAGGGAGGGGGGCGCGCCCCAAGCCCAATCCGATTGGGGAGGGGGCTGGCCCCCTTTCCTTCTCCTTCCCCTCTCTTCCTTCCTACTACTAGTACTACTTCCTAATACTAGTACTCCTTCCTTCCCCCTCCAAATAAGATTAGGAAAAAGGGGGGAAACCTACTTGGAGTAGGTTTCCCCCTCCCTATGGCGCGCCCCCCCTTGGGCCGGCCACCTCCTCCCTCCTCCTTTATATACGGGGTAGGGGCACCCTAGAACACACAAGTTGATCTACGGATCGTTCCTTAGCCGTGTCGGTGCCCCTTCCACCATATTCCACCTCGGTCATATCGTCGCGGAGTTTAGGCGAAGCCTGCGCGATAGAGCATCATCATCGTCACCACGCCGTCGTCTTGTGAAACTCATCCCCGACGCTTTCTTTGGATCGGAGCCGGGATCGTCATCGAGCTGAGCGTGTCTTGAACTCGGAGGTGTCGTGCGTTCGGTACTTGGATCGGTCGGATCGTGAAGACGTCGACTACAACAACAGCGTTGTGATAACGCTTCGCTTACGGTCTCGAGGGTGCGTGGGCGAACACTCTCCCCTCGTTGCTATGCCATCACCATGATCTTGCGTGTGCGTAGGAATTTTTGAAATTACTACGTTCCCCAACAAAGGCATCGAGCCGAGTTTTATGCGTTGATGTTATATGCACGAGTAGAACACAAGTGAGTTGTGGACGATATAAGTCATACTGCCTACTAGCATGTCATACTTTGGTTCAGCGATATTGTTGGATGAAGCGGCCTGAACCGACATTACGCATACGCTTACGTGAGACTGGTTTTACCGCTGTGCTATGCACACAGGTGACTAGCGGGTGTCAGTTTCTCCAACTTTAGTTGAACCGAGTGTGGCTACGCCCGGTCCTTGCGAAGATTAAAACGGAGTCTATTTGACAAACTATCGTTGTGGTTTTGATGCGTAGGTGAGAACGGTTCTTGCTTAAGCTCGTAGCAGCCACGTAAAAATTTGCAACAACAAAGTAGAGGACGTCTAACTTGTTTTTGCAGGGCATGTTGTGATGTGATATGGTCAAGACGTGATGCTATATTTTATTGTATGAGATGATCATGTTTTGTAACCGAAGTTATCGGCAATCGCGCAGAGCCATATGGTTGTCGCTTTATTGTATGAAATGCAAACGCCTACATAATTGCTTTACTTTATCACTAAGCGGTAGCGATAGTCGTAAAGCAATAGATGGCGTAACGACAACGATGCTACGATGGAGATCAAGGTGTCGCGCCGGTGACGATGGTGATCACGACGGTGCTTGAGATGGAGATCACAAGCACAAGATGATGATGGCCATATCATATCACTTATATTGATTGCATGTGATGTTTATTCTTTATGCATCTTATCTTGCTTTGATTGACGGTAGCATTTTAAGATGATCTCTCACTAAAATTATCAAGTAGTGTTCTCCACGAGTATGCACCGTTGCCAAAGTTCGTCGTGCCGAGACACCACGTGATGATCGGGTGTGATAAGCTCTCGTCCATCTACAACGGGTGCAAGCCAGTTTTGCACACGCAGAATACTCGAGTTAAACTTGACGAGCCTAGCATATGCAGATATGGCCTCGGAACACGGAGACCGAAAGGTCGAACGTGAATCATATAGTAGATATGATCAACATAATGATGTTCACCATTGAAAACTACTCCATCTCACGTGATGATCGATTATGGTTTAGTTGATTTGGATCACGTAATCACTTAGATGACTAGAGAGATGTCTGTCTAAGTGGGAGTTCTTAAGTAATATAATTAATTGAACTTAAATTTATCATGAACTTAGTACCTGATAGTATCTTGCTTGTCTATGTTTGTTTGTAGATAGATGGCTCGTCTTTGTTGTTCCGTTGAATTTTAATGCGTTCCTTGAGAAAGCAAAGTTGAAAGATGATGGTAGCAATTACACGGATCGGGTCCGTAACTCGAGGATTATCCTCATTCTGCTCGGAAGAGTTATGCCTGGAAGCACCGCTGGGTGCGAACTGCTTCTGATGCAACTAACGACGTTAAGAACGTCTGGCGAGCAAAGCTGATGACTACTCTATAGTTTAGTGTGCCATGCTTTACGGCTTAGAACCGGGACTTCAACGACGTTTTGAGCGTCATGGAGCATATGAGATGTTCCAGAGTTGAAGTTAATATTTCAAGCAAATGCCGGATTGAGAGATATGAAGTCTCCAATAAGTTCTATAGCTGCAAGATGGAAGAGAATAGTTACGTCGGTGAACATATACTCGTAATGTCGGGTATAACAATCACTTAATTCAACCGGGAGTTAATCTTCACGATGATAGTGTCATTGATGAATTCTTCAATCATCGCCACCAAGCTACAAGAGCTTTGTGATGAACTATAATATGCAAGGGATGAACAAGACTATTCGAGCTCTTGCGATCTTTGAAAGCATGGAGGTAGAAATCAAGAAGGAGCATCAAGTGTTGATGGTCAACAAGACCACTAGTTTCAAGAAGAAGGGCAAAGGAAAGAAGAAGGAAACTTCAAAAGAACGGCAAGCAAGTTGCTGCTCAAGAGAAGAAACCCAAGTCCGGACCTAAGCACAAATCGAGTGCTTCTCTGCAAGCGGACCGGTCATTTGAAGCGGAACTGCCCCAAGTATTTGGCGGATAAGAAGGATGGCAAAGTGAACAAAGGTATATGTGATATACATGTTATTGATGTGTACCTAACTAGAGCTCGTAGTAGCACTGGTATTTGATCTGGTTACATTGCTAATATTTGCAACTTGAAACAGGGACTACTGGAATAAGCGAGCAGCGCCAAGGGCGAGGTGACGATGCGCGTGGGAAACGGTTCCAAAGTCGATGTGATCGCCGTCGACACGCTACCTCTACATCTACCATCGGGATTAGTTTTAGACCTAAATAATTGTTATTTGGTGCTGCGTTGAGCATGAACATTATATCTGGATCTTGTTTGATGCGAGACGGTTATTCATTTAAATCGAGAGAATAATGGTTGTTCTATTTATATGAGTAATATCTTTTATGGTCATGCACCCTTGAAGAGTGGTCTATTTTTATTGAATCTCGATAGTAGTGATACACATATTCATAATGTTGAAGCCAAAAGATGCAGAGTTGATAATGATAGTGCAACTTATTTGTGGCACTGCCGTTTAGGTCATATCGGTGTAAAACGCATGAAGAAACTCCATACTCATGGACTTCTGGAATCACTTGATTATGAATCACTTGGTACTTGTGAACCGTGCCTCATGGGCAAGATGACTAAAACGCCGTTCTCCGGTACTATGGAGAGAGCAACAGATTTGTTGGAAATCATACATATAGATGTTTGTGGCCCGATGAATGTTGAAGCTCGTGGCGGATATCATTATTTTCTCACCTTCACAGATGATTTGAGCAGATATGGGTATATCTACTTAATGAAGCACAAGTCTGAAACATTTGAAAAGTTCAAAGAATTTCAGAGTGAAGTAGAAAATCATCGTAACAAGAAAATAAAGTTTCTACGATCTGATCATGGAGGAGAATATTTGAGTTACGAGTTTGGTTTACATTTGAAACAATGCGGAACAGTTTCGCAACTCACACCACTTGGAACACCACAACGAAATGGTGTGTCCGAACGTCGTAATCGTACTTTACTTGATATGGTGCGATCCATGATGTCTCTTACCGATTTACCGCTATCATTTTGGGGTTATGCTTTAGAGACGGCCGCATTCACGTTAAATAGGGCACCATCAAAATCCGTTGAGACGACGCCTTATGAACTATGGTTTGGCAAGAAACCAAAGTTGTCGTTTCTTAAAGTTTGGGGTTGCGATGCTTATGTGAAGAAACTTCAACCAGATAAGCTCGAACCCAAATCGGAGAAATGTGTCTTCATAGGATACCCAAAGGAAACTGTTGGGTACACCTTCTATCACAGATCCGAAGGCAAAACATTTGTTGCTAAAATGGATCCTTTCTAGAGAAAGAATTTCTCTCGAAAGAAGTGAGTGGGAGGAAAGTAGAACTTGATGAGATAATCGTATCTACTCCCTTGTTGGAAGGTAGTTCATCACGAGAACCGGTTCTCGTGACAAGTACACCAACTAGTGAGGATGCTAATGATATTGATCATGAAACTTGGATCAAGTTTCTGCTGAACCTCGTGGGTCTACGAGTAAGATCCGCACTGAGTGGTACGGTAATCCTATTCGGAAGTCATGTTACTTGACCATGATGAACCTACAAACTATGAGGAAGCGATGATGAGCCCAGATTCCACAAAATGGTGGAGGCCATGAAATCGAGATAGGATCCATGTATGAAAACAAAGTATGGACTTTGGTTGACTTGCCGATGATCGGCAAGCCATTGAGAATAAATGGATCTTTAAGAAGAAGACCGACGCTGATGGTAACGTTCTTGTCTATAAAGCTCGACTTGTTGCAAAAGATTTTCGACAAGTTCAAGGGTTGACTACGATGAGACTTTCTCACCCGTAGCGATGCTTAAGTCTGTCCGAATCATGTTGGCTATTGCTGCATTTCATGATTATGAAATTTGGCAAATGGATGTCAAGACTGCATTCTTGAATGGATTTCTAGAAGAAGAGTTGTATATGATGCAGCCGGAAGGTTTTGTTGATCCAAAAGGTGTCGACAAAGTGTGCAAGCTCCAACGTTCCATTTATGGACTGGTGCAAGCATCTCGGAGTTGGAATAAACGTTTTGATAGTGTGATCAAAGCATATGGTTTTATCTGAGACTTTTGGAGAAGCCTCAGATTTACAAGAAAGTGAGTGGGAGCTCTGTAGTATTTCTAGTTTTATATGTTGATGACATATCATTAATTGGAAATGATATAGAATTTCTGGATAGCATAAAAGGATACTTGAATAAAAGTTTTTGGATGAAAGACCTCGGAGAAGCTGCTTACATATTAGGCATCAAGATCTATAGAGATAGATCAAGACGCTTAATAGGACTTTCACAAAGCACATACCTTGACAAAATATTGAAAAAGTTCAATATGGATCAAGCAAAGAAAGGATTCTTGCCTGTGCTACAAGGTGTGAAGTTGAGTCGAACTCAATGCCCGACCACAGCAGAAGATAGAGAGAAAATGAAAAATGTTCCCTATGCTTCAGCCATAGGCTCTATCATGTATGCAATGTTGTGTACCAGACCTGACGTATGCTTAGCAATAAGCTTAGCAGAAGGTACCAAAGTAATCCAGAGTGGATCATCGACAGCGGTCAAGAACATCCCGAAATACGAAAAGGACTAAGGATATGTTTCTCGTATATGGAGGTGACAAAGAGCTAGTCGTAAATGGTTACGTCGATGCAAGCTTTGACACCGATCCGGACGATTCTAAATCGCAAACCGGATCGTGTTTTTATTAAGCGGTGGAGCTGTAAGTTGGTGCGATTCTAAACAAAGCGTCGTGGCGGGATCTACATGTGAAGCGGAGTACATAGCTGCTACAAGCAGCAAATGAAGGAGTCTGGATGAAGGAGTTCATTTCCGATCTAGGTGTCATACCTAGTGCATCGGGACCAATGAAGATCTTCTGTGACAATCTTGGTGCAATTGCCTTGGCAAAGGAATCCAGATTTCACAAGAGGACCAAGCACATTAAGAGACGCTTCAATTCCATTCGGGACCAAGTCCAAGTGGGAGACATAGAGATTTGCAAGATACATACGGATCTGAATGTTGCGGACCGTTGACTAAGCCTCTCTCACGAGCAAAACATGATCAGCACCAAGACTCCATGGGTGTTAGAATCATTACTATGTAATCTAGATTATTGACTCTAGTGCAAGTGGGAGACTCAAGGAAATATGCCCTAGAGGCAATAATAAAGTTATTATTTATTTCCTCATATCATGATAAATGTTTATTATTCATGCTAGAATTGTATTAACCGGAAACATGATACATGTGTGAATACATAGACAAACATATAGTCACTAGTATGCCTCTACTTGACTAGCTCATTAATCAAAGATGGTCATGTTTCCGACCATAGACATGTGTTGTCATTTGATTAGTGGGATCACATCATTAGAAGAATGATGTGATTGACATGACCCATTTTGTTAGCCTAGCACTTGATCGTTTAGTATCTGCTATTGCTTTCTTCATGACTTATACAAAGTTCCTGCAACTATGAGATTGTGCAACTCCGTGTACCGGAAGAACACTTTTGTGCTACCAAACGTCACAACGTAATCGGGTGATAATAAAGGTGCTCTCTGGTGTTTCCGAAGGTTCATGTTGAGTTGGCATAATTCGAGATTAGGATTTGTCACTCCGATTGTCGGAGAGGTATCTCTGGGCCCTCTCGGTAATACTCATCACTTAAGCCTTGCAAGCATATAACTAATGAGTTAGTTATGAGATGACATATTACAGAACGAGTAAAGAGACTTGCCGGTAACGAGGTTGAACTAGGTATTGGATACCGACGATCAAATCTCGGGCAAGTAACATACCGATGACAAAGGGAACAAAGTATGTTGTTATGCGGTTTGACCGATAAAGATCTTCGTAGAATATGTAGGAACCAATATGGGCATCCAGGTCCCGCTATTGGTTATTGACCAGAGACGTGTCTCGGTCATGTCTACATTATTCTCGAACCGTAGGGTCCGCACGCTTAAGGTTTCGATGACAGTTATATTATGAGTTTATATATTTTGATGTACTGAAGGTTGTTGAGTCCGGATATGATCACGGACATGACGAGGAGTCTCGAAATGGTCGAGACATAAAGATTGATATATTGGACGGATATATTTGGACACCGGAAAGGTTCCGGAGAAGTTTTGGAGCTCCGGGAGGTTACCGGAACCCCCCGGAAGGTATATGGGCCTTATTGGGCCCATGTAGGAGGTAGAGAGAAGGAGCAAGGGAGGGGGGCGCGCCCCCCCAAGCCCAATCCGAATTGGGGAGGGGGGCTGGCCCCCCCTTTCCTTTCTCCTTCCCCCTCTCTTCCTTCCTACTACTAGTACTACTTCCTAATACTAGTACTCCTTCCTTCCCCCTCCAAATAAGATTAGGAAAAAAGGGGGGAAACCTACTTGGAGTAGGTTTCCCCCTCCCTATGGCGCGCCCCCCTTGGGCCGGCCACCTCCTCCCTCCCTCCTTTATATACGGGGGTAGGGGGCACCCTAGAACACACAAGTTGATCTACGGATCGTTCCTTAGCCGTGTGCGGTGCCCCCTTCCACCATATTCCACCTCGGTCATATCGTCGCGGAGTTTAGGCGAAGCCCTGCGCGTAGAGCATCATCATCGTCACCACGCCGTCGTCTTGTGGAACTCATCCCCGACGCTTTCTTGGATCGGGCCGGGATCGTCATCGAGTGAGCGTGTCTGAACTCGGAGGTGCCGTGACGTTCGGTACTTGGATCGGTCGGATCGTGAAGATGTACGACTACATCAACCGCGTTGTGATAACGCTTCCGCTTACGGTCTACGAGGGTACGTGGACGAACACTCTCCCCTCTCGTTGCTATGCCATCACCATGATCTTGCGTGTGCGTAGGAAATTTTTTGAAATTACTACGTTCCCCAACATGACCTACCCATTGTTACCATCCAAAGTGACAATGGTCGTGAATTCGACAATACCAAGTTAGACTCTTTCTGTGCTTCCCAAGGTATCACCTTTCGATTTTCTTGTCCCTATACCTCTCAACAAAATGGCAAAGCCGAACGAGTAATTCGCACCACCAATAATGTCATCCGCACACTTCTCATTCAAGCCTCTCTCCCACCATCCTTTTGGGCCGAAGCTCTTCACACTGCCACCTTCCTCATCAATATTCGTCCCACTTCGTCTACCAATTTTCTCACTCCATATACTCTACTCTTAGGTACTACACCACCATACAACAGCCTCCGTGTCTTTGGCTGCCTATGTTATCCAAATACCACCTCTACATCCGCTAACAAACTCTCTCTACGTTCCACAAAATGTGTCTTCCTTGGGTATCCCTCTCGACACAAAGGTTATCGGTGTCTTGATCTCACCACTCGTCGTATCATTATTTCTCGCCATGTAGTTTTTGACGAGTCCACTTTTCCATATGAACCATCACCATCTCCTACTCCACCCCGTTGCACTGAAATTTTTGATCCACCCATTATACATACCTCTTCTCCATTCGCATCTGATATGCATGCACCTATACCCATGATGCATGCACCCCCTACACCCGCTACACATGCACCCCCTAGCCCCCACTCTCCAACGCCGGACCCTCCCTCCCCCTCCACGCCACCTACACCACTCACGCCGGCTACCCCTCCTGCCACGCCGGCTACTGCCCCTGCCACTCCGGCCACCCCTCCTACCACATCTTCGCCCCCAGCTCCACCGCCGCCACCTCCTGCACCTCTTCATCGCACACGCACCACTACTGGTCGCCTCCCACCACCCATTGATCGCCTCAACCTTTCAGCTCTAGCCTCTTCCCCTCTTCCTCATAACTATCTTATAGCCCTTCGGGACCCCAATTGGCACCAAGCCATGCAGGAGGAGTTTGATGCTCTTACACTAAATAAAACATGGGTCTTGGTTCCTCCGCCATCTGGGGCAAATATTGTGAGTGGAAAGTGGATCTTCCGTCATAAATATAATGTCGATGGCTCTCTCTCACGTCACAAAGCTCGTTGGGTTGTTCGTGGCTTCTCTCAACAACCGGGGGTTGATTTCGATGAAACCTTTAGCCCTGTCGTCAAACCAACCACTATTCGTATTGTTCTTTCTCTAGCCATCTCACAATCTTGGCCTATCCACCAACTTGATGTAAAAAATGCCTTCCTTCATGGTCATCTTGATGAGGTAGTCTATAGCCAGCAACCATCTGGTTTCATTGATCCTCGTCATCCCACTCACGTTTGTCGTCTCCTCAAATCCTTATATGGGCTCAAACAGGCGCCCCGTGTCTGGTTCCAATGCTTTGCATCCTTCGCTCGTTCCATCGGGTTCACCGAATCCAAATCTGATGCTTCTCTTTTCATCTTCCATCAAGGTCCTTCCACGGCCTATCTTCTTCTCTATGTCGATGATATTGTTCTCACCGCATCCTCCTTATCTTTCCTTACTACCATCACCAATTCCATGGCTCGTGAGTTTGCCATGAAGGACCTTGGTCCCATTCATCACTTTCTCGGTATCTCGCCACTCGTTAAACTTCGGTCTTCATCTCTCTCAACGGCAATATATCCTTGACATCTTATCTCGTGCTGGTATGCGCGACTGTCACTCGATTACTACCCCTATTGATACTAACGCCAAACTTCCTTCCTGTACCGGTCCTCCGGTCCCCGATCCTTCTCTCTATCGTAGCCTTGTCGGTGCACTCCAATATGCTACTCTCACTCGCCCGGACATTGCTTACGCTGTCCAGCAAGTCTGTCTTCATATGCATGACCCTCGTGAACCTCACTTTTCTCTCATTAAACGCATCCTTCGCTATCTTAATGGCACTCTCGATCATGGTCTTTCTTTACACCGCACTTCTACACATTCTCTTACCGTCTACTCAGATGCTGATTGGGCTGGATGCCCGGATACATGTCGCTCCACTTCAGGATTTTGCATGTATCTTGGAGATAATCTCGTCTCCTAGTCCGCCCGACGGCAGACGACAGTCTCTCGATCTAGCGCAGAGGCCGAGTACAGAGCTGTTGCTGCGGCTGTTGCAGAGTCCTGCTGGGTTCGTCAGTTATTACAGGAGCTTCACAGGCCCATCTCGACTGCTACAATCGTCTATTGCGACAACGTAAGCACGGTATACTTGTCAGCTAACCCGGTACAGCATCGTCGCACGAAACATATCGAGTTAGACATTCATTTTGTCCGGGAGAAGGTCGCCCTCGGAGCAGTTCGTGTTCTTCATGTTCCGTCAGCTCTGCAATTTGCGGACATCTTCACCAAGGGTTTACCTACGGCTCTCTTCCGCGATTTTCGGTCCCGGCTTAGACTGCGGGGGCGTGTTAGAGACCTACTGTCCGACGGCTCATGATAACCTTGGCGTGCAAGTTAAACTCCCACCAAATAGATAGTTTCCTTATTACAGTCTCATTGTATTTATACCAAACTCTGTAACTCTCCTGTATATTATATAAGAAGGGGCTGAACCGAGGCAGGCATCAAGCCGCCCAGTTTATCAATCTTACACTTTACTTACCCAATTAAAGAAAATTCACATCAGAAGAGCAAAATGTAATCGGTTAACCAATCTTCACTATTAAAGTTTGAGAAACATATCATATACATCCCCATTTCTTTACCCACACCCCACCATCCAAAATCATCTCTTTTACTCCCTTCTGCCTCTCTTCAACGTACATAGGCATTCCGTTGGAGCCCACTCCGTTATTCCTTGGTTGAGTGAGCAACTGGAAGTGTAGAGGAAGGCAAATCTAGGATTTTGACCAAATTTGAAATCAAAGTTGATTTTAGATCTTATGATTAAATATTTCTTGTTGAAGTCTTTTAGTTGCAGATTCATCGAATTAATCAAATGTCTCGCAAAGTTCATTACGATGTGTTAAATGACTCCACAACATAGTTGGAATGTTTGTGTTTGGGACTTCTATTGTTGTTTCCATTTCCGGCCCTCACCAGAGGCTACCATCATGATGTTGATAGTGTAGTGTTGGTCATTAATGGTGATGATGCAAACAGTGACTTTGTTTCGAGGAGAAGGAGCAATCCAAAAAAAAGTAAAGTGCGGGGATCTGATCTAATCGTGGAACCAGCTATCAGAATTAACCAGTCACATGTTCACCTACCAATTAGCTATGGAAATATTCTTCTCATAGTTGACCTCATTTTATTGTCTTCCATATATACAATTGCTTAGAATCTAGGTTTACAAGATTCACGTCATTATCTCCGATATACACAAATTGTAGACATGTCATGTTATATGGGCGACAATTCTCAGTAGACAGAAATGATATATTTGACAAAAAAAACTCTAGATTTAGTACAAGGAGGAAATGAGAAGGATGAGTGAACAAAGATGACATGGCATGGGGGAAGGATGACTTGCTAATCGTCCAATTATGGATTTGGGTAGTTAGGTTGTGTTTAGCCCCCGTATATATATGATCCTCTAGCGGTTCTACATTTTGTCTTTGCCAAGGATCAATCAATGCAAAAGTGTATCACATAGGGTTGCTAGGGCACCAAATGTACTTAGCTCCACTAAAACAGTGCTAAACAATGTTGCTTGACTCCTCTAATAATAATGCAAATGTGCTATTTTTGGGCTGGTATGTCAAGCTAGACAGTATATACATATGCAAGGTATAATGAGCCCTCATTTTTGTTGGGCTAGTTGTGCATGCATGGAACGACATTAGTATGGATGTATGGTAGTTGTAGCGCAACCAATGGAATGGTAGTGACGTGACTATATTAAGAGACACGTGCAAAGTCGTGCCATCCATATCTTTAAAAGGCACACATCTCTCCTCCACTCTTTCTCTCTACATCAACACTTAGAAACATGTGTTCAAATACCATAACTTGTATGTCAATAGTCCAAAATCTAGAACAATTCATATGATTTTCCTAGTGGACCAATTAGAAATTTTTAGGTTGGGAGCTCATCGAAAGGCAGATAACATATGCAGGACTACGAGGCACGAGGAAGCTATGGAGTTCCAATTTTGGTAAAGAAATGACAATATAAGGGGTTCATGGTTCAGAATGTAAAGAACACTAAGCAATAGCACATATTCTTGCTAAAGATGGTGACTCGATCACTACAGTTGTCTTTCTTTTTCCAAGTAGAGATATTTTTAAAATGTATAACTTAGCATAAATAAGCATTGAATTTTTTTTCTTGTAACTGTTTCAAAATGAAATAGTTACGTTCAGCCAATTCAAAGGATAGAAAAGAAACATTTAATCATCAAGGATACAAACTGATCTGAGATAACTAAAAGATGAAGCGATTGCAAGCAACAAATAACAATCAAATTGCATGATATCCATAGAGACTAAATGCTTCATGTGGCACACACTTTAGTGATCCATTCAAATCTGTTGCAGCGTCATAACAGGTCATGTTTCTTTGTGTAATTTATTTGTATAGCACTATAACATACTTATTCCAATGCTTTCCATATTTCCATTTATACTTGAAGAATCCCTTGAGACACATATGCTTGGGCGCTGCTTGGGCCGCATACCCGAATGTTAGGCTTTATTTGCAGTTACAATTATTTTCCTGTTTATCCAGCTTTTTTCTATTTTATTTTTCAATCAACACCAAAGATCCCATTCGTTCAGAACTCAGTCGAGTGCTTCGATAGATAAGGCGGAGCGTCCTTAGTTCAGCATTATAGCACATAGGCTCCGACGCTACTAGAACGCTTCAATAACTCGAAGTGCCTCGCTAGGAGAATGATGCATCGCTAATGCTCGGCTAAGTCGTCGAACCCTCACGCTGACAAACATGTGTTCAAAGAAGCTATTTTCACGAAGAACATCCCACAAAAGCTCAGGGCAATGCCAAATGAAGGATCGTTCATGGGAGTAGGAGGCACGGGACGTCAACAAGATCCAGTTTGGAAAGTTGTGAGGAATGTAACCATGTCATAGCGTGAAGCATGAGTGTCGATGAGCGGTTTAGCTTATTCAAGGAAGACAGCCAGACCATGCTAGGTTTTTTGCTCAAGCTAATGATCATTTCACAGAAACAAAAACTTCAAGCTAATTATATTATTATTTTCATTAACGATTCCCATGGTAACAAAATTACTATGTCTAGCCAATTTGCAGGAGTAGAAAGAAAAACCGAATGACCCAAAACACAAACCCCACATACCATGTGTTGGCACCGCTCTCACTGCACCGAATTAATAACACATGTAGGTCACGGTATGTGCCACAGAACGACAGCTACATTAGATTTACAACACACTTGGCGTCAAACACTTTTAAATCACCAGGTTCCTGTATTTCTGATCGTGCCCTTACCTACTCAGAAACATAAGAAAAGTCATAATAAGCAGAGTAAATTACATGGAAACCAAGAGTGTGTCTCCTCTGCCATGCTAGCAGAGTAGCAGTCCACCAAACCTACCGTTAAATCCGTGGATACCATGCTTCAAAAACAAAATGATTCTACCTAGTCAATTTGTTGGAGTAGAAAGCAAAACCCAAATCACCAAAAACACAAACCACAAGTACAACTGTGCTTAGCACTACTCTAGATGCCCTGAAGTAAAAAAACACATGGAGGTCATGGTGTGTGTGTGCTCAAGAACAATGTTAGATTTGCAACACACCTGGTGTCAAACGGTTTCAAATCACGTTCCTATTCTAGTATATCTCTAATCATGTCCCTCCCTACCTTAGAAACTTAAGAAAAATCATAGGAAGCTCTTTTTGCAGAGAATATCCTAAAGAAGCACGCGGGCATTCCCAAATGGGATTTCTTTGGGAGTAGGAGGCACGAGTATGTCACGTGATTCAATTTGATAAGTTGTGAGTAATGTAAAACTTTACTAGCGCTAAGAATGTTGGCTCCCTGGAGATCTAAGGCGACTCACCACATGCTGTTTTTTTTTTCTTGAGAGCTAATAATCATTTCCCGCAAAATAGAAACTCTGAGCAAGTTTATTGTTCGCTTTCGTTGAAAAGTAAAATTAATTAGTTGCACATGGTAGCAACATCTTAGAGTGTTCAAAAACAAATAATTGTGTCTAACCAATTTGCAAATGTAGAAAGAAAAAGCAAATCACGAAAGGCATGAACCGACATGTACAAATGAGTGTTAATACTATTCTCGCTGCCGCGAATTAACAAACATAAGCAAGTTGTGGTGTGTCCCGCAGAACTACAACGTTAGATTTGCAGTACACCTTGCTCCAAACAGTTTTAAGCACAATGCTAGCATGGTAACTTGTAGTTCATGGTTTGTGGAATATTAAGAGGCGAAAAAATCATTTTCTTAAAAAAGGATCTCCTATCAAATGATAAGTTCGTATTGTTTGTTTTTATTAACTATAAGCTGCTTGCACATAGTAATAAGAATCCTAGACTGTTTGGAAACGAAATAATTATGTGTAGCCTAGTTAAAACAGAATTAAGTCACCATAAATACAAGAAAAATTACTATTGCCGGTATTTACCTATTTCTGTGAACTGAATATATTAGCATGTAGCCTCGCCATGTCGGTGGGACACTTCCTCTAGGGGAGCTTGAATAATTTCATTCTAGTATATCACTATAAAATTCATTAATGTTGTTTACTTAACTTACCCATTAGGCTACCCATAGTGTGGAGTAACTTATACTAGTCTTATGCATATGACACTGGTCTATGTTACTGTCTCCTTAATGCAAAATATCATAGTGGTAGCATCGTAGATGACTTCGTTTATTAGCTTGTAGACTCATTTTCTCTTAGTAAGCGCTATGTCATGGTAATATAATATGTTATCACGGCCCTCTCTTTCCTCATATAATACTATGTCATCGGACGCCATCTCACTAATGTGCCTACTAGGCATTGCATGAATATGCATGTTACTATCTATGTTACATCCACTATGACTAGTCTTGGTAATATGTCAATATATTGTTTTCAAATAACTCTGGTAAGACCATCAGCTAACATATGCATGTAAAAAAAAAGTCATAAGCGTGTATGGGTCAAATGAGACATAATTTGGTTTGGTCAGTTCTTCACTTCTTCATGACGCAAGTTGTGCACAGTACATAGGTACATAGGTTAAGCCAATGGGATTGAAGCGACACGCGGCTAGTAGTTAAGATCACCAAACAATTCCTACCATCCATGTCTATAAAAAGGCGGATGTTTCATTTGCGTTCTCGTCCCACACATGAGCACCAAGATAGTTCCCAAAGCCCCCATCTCATATGCTACCTGATGTTCAAAATCTGGATTGATTCTTTTGACCTTCCTAGTGAACCAATCAACATATGGTACGCCCAAAGAAAGAAGCATTTTTTGTGAAGAACATCTCACAAAAACTCAAGGCAATGCCAAATGTAGTATCTTGCATGGGGGTAGGAGACACCGGGAACTCAACAAGATTCAGTTTGGATAAGTTGCGAGGAACGTAAACATGTACTAGGGCTAAGCATGGGTATCACCTAGCAAGTTCGTCTGATTACTGAATTCCGAAAGCAAATGATTGCTCTTTATTTTTGAAATAGGCTTTCGCCCTGCTTCATCTATAAAGCAACCACAAAACAGACCAAAAGCAAATGCTTGCTTCTTTCACCCAAGCTAATGATCATTTTACAGGAAAAGAATCTCCTAGAAGTGTATTGTCGTTTTTCATTAACGATTAAAACTAGCTGCCAAAGGTAACAAATTGTAAGAGCCTTTTTGAAAATAAGATTATTGTGTCTAGCCAATTTGCGGGAGCATACAAAGCCAAAACCAAATCACCAAAACACAAACCCCAAATACCATGGGTTAGCACCGCTCTCGCTGCACCCAATTAATAAACACAAGAAGGTCACGGTGTGTGCTACAGACCAGTAGCTAAGAGCATCTCCAGCCGTTGGTCCCCCAGGAGGCGCCTAAAATCGCCGCCTGAGGCGAGCCGGCGTAAAAAACCGGTCTGGGGCGAGTTGGTCGCCAGCCCCAGGGCCACCCCCAGGCGCGTCTAATTGTTTAAAAAAAATGTTCGGCGAAATTCGGTTAAACACGGCTAAATTCAACCAAACTTCGGTGAGTTCATACATATTTAAAATATTTTACAAAAAAAGAAAACAAAACGCTACTAGGCCCGCTGTGTCGCCCTCGCCGCTCCTCGCCGCCCGCCGCTCTTGAAGCTCTACATGCCGAGGAGCCTGTAGAACTGCGTGTAGTCGCCGCCGCCGCCTCCTCCGCGGCCGCTGTCCCTGCTGCACCCCTCCCCAGGTTGGCGCGGCGGGTTGGACGGTCCGGGGGCGTCCTCGTCCTTGTCGCTATCGAGGATCACCATGCCGTGCTCGTCCTCGCGCCCACGCTTACGGCCGGCTATCTCCTCCAGGGCTCGGCACTGCCGGACCATCTCGTCGCGGAGGTAGTCGTCCCGCGCCCATTTTAGGGCCTCCTCGTTGGAAAAGCTGCGCCGGGCTATGGCCTCGTACTCCGCGGGGAGGCCGGGCTCCGCCTTCCGCCTGACGAGGACGAGGCGTCCAGAGGTGGGGGAGGAGTCGGCGATGCGGACGCCGGAGCTGCGGGTGCGGTGGCTGACCGGCGTGTCCTGGGGCTCCGGCTTGACGGGGCGGAGGCAGAGAGATCCGGTCGAGCGGCCGGACGAGGAGGAGACGCCCCCGGGTCCATGCGCCTCGGCGTCCACGAGCTCCCACGCCGGCGGGAGAAGGACGATGGAGTGGGGTACTCCAGCCTGGGCGTGTTGCCGCCCTCGATGTACTCGAGGACGGCCTCCAGCGTGCGGCCGGGCATGCCCCACCATCGGTGGCGGCCTTCGGAGTTGAGCCTTCCGGAGGGCATGAGACGTTGGTGGCCTCGAGCTGCTCGGCGTGGCGGCGACGGAAGTGGGGCTCCAACAGCGGGCTGTCGGGGACGTACCGTGGACCTTCCCTCGCCGCCTGCGGCAGAGAGGTGCGGATACGCGCGATCTCCGCATGCCACGCCGCCCTGGTGGGCGGTGGTGGCACCGGGACCCCGCCGGCGCTGATCCTCCATGCCCCGGGCACCCGCATGTCCAGCGGGACCGGGTACTCGGCCTCAAAGAGGAGCCGAGGTTCGTCCTCGTGAAGGTGGCGGCGGCCGAAGCCGTTCGCCACCGCGCCGTCACCTGGGAAGCGCTCGGCCATGGTTGAACTGGAGACGGCGAGAGGAGAGGGAGGAACGGGCGTCGGCGATGGAGTGTCTGTGCGTCACCGGCGCTGGGCTGAAGCGGCTTATATAAGCGGGCGCCAGCAGCGCTGCGCGTCGCCATGTGTACGCGTGGCGGCCGAGGGATGCGCGTGGTCCGGTCTTCACTGCGTCGCCCGTGAGGCATCAATGGAGAACGCTGACCGGCGCGGCAGCGCGCGGCAGCTTTGGCATTGATTTGCCGCGGGAACCGAGGCGATGAGGACGACGAAGCGGCGAGAAGAGCCGAGTCCCTGCCAAGGAGGGCCCGCCGGTTTTCGCGCCAAAAACATTTCGACTGGCGTCCCCAAGCTCCTCCCAGCGCGCCGGGTTCGGCCTGGGTCCGCCAGCGCCAATTTCAGTCCGAGCCGGCGAAAAATGGGCTTTTGAGGGCGCGACTGGACCGATTTTTCGTCGCCGGCGGCCGAAAAATCGCCTAGGGGGCCTTGTTGGGGACGCGGACGGAGATGCTCTAAGCTACATTGGCAACACATATGGCGTCAAACAGTTTTAAACCACTAGGTTCCTATATTGATATTTCTGATCGTGCCCCTACCTACCTGAGCAACTTAAAAAAATCATAATAATAAGCGGAGTGAGTAAATTATATTGAAACCAAGAAGCGTGTCCCCTTTGCACCCCTAGCACTCCACCAAACCTATCCATTCGTCCGGCTGCCTCCGTTAAAATCCAATCCGTGGGCACCACGCTCCAGTACAGTCCCGTCCGCCTGGACGACGCAATGCAAGATGACGAGAGATAGAGGCAGTACAGTCCATGCTAGACGTATATGTTGTATTTATAGATGTTACAGTTATATGTACTGTATATGCTCACATGCTTAGGTATCGATATGAGTTACATATTATGATTGACATGTTTATTATCTACTCATGGATTAGATTAATCGAAAAAGTGCTAATATTTCCAGCACCATCGACCATTCCACCTTCCTTCACTGCTAGCTGCAGTGACGCCTACATTCATTCTCATTCCCCTCGCCCACCCCCGCGTCACCAGAGCCAGCCTTCACTCCACTCCAACCACTCAACCCTGCCACAATGCAGCCCCTCCTCGGGCTAGCCCTCCTCCTCCTGATCCTGGCGTCACTCCACACCGAAACGCTCGACGCCGAGGCTTATATATTTAACTCATCTATTAGTAATAAATGTGAACAAGTTGTTTTTAGGTAACTTTTGAAAGATTACCGGCTAACATATGTGTGTACCGGCCCAATGAGCCGTAATTTGATTGCGCTGGTTCTTCACATCTTGACGACACAATATGAGTACTTATCATTGCACTAGTTAAGCCAATGAGATTGTGGCGACACAACTAGTGGTTTAAGATCCGTGTAGAAACCTCAACCACCCATGTCTTTAAAAGGCGTATGTTTCATGTGCACTCCCATCCGACCCACGAGCACCAACATAACTCCCAAAGCCCCTGCCTCCGGAAGCTCAAAATCTGGATTGATTCTTTCGATCTCCCTAGCAAACAAATCAACATATGGTACACAGAAAGAAGCTCGTTTTACGAAGAACAACCCACAAAAGCTGAGGCCAATGCCAAATGTAGCTCCTTTCATGGGGGTAGGAGGCACCGGGAAGTCAACTAGATCAAGACTGAGCAAGTCGTGAGGCATGTAAACATGAAGTAGCACGGAGCACGAGAGTGATTGAGCAGGCAAGGTTTTTGTTAGAAGATCGAAAGCACGTGATCGCTTCTTTCACCCGAGATAATGACCGAAGATACTCCGATGATGTACATTTTAGTTTCTTTTCATGGTGGCAAAATCTTAAGCTCATTCGAAAGCAAAACAACTCTGCCTAGCAGGAGCAGGAAGCAAAAAACACAAATCAGCAAGAGCACAAGCCCCACGTACCATGTGTTGGCACCGCTCTGCTGCACCAAATTACAATGTTACGGTGTGTGCCACAGAAGGGAAGCTATGTTAGATTTGCAGCACACCCGGCGTCAAACAGTTTTAAATCACCGAGGTTCCTCCGTTATATTTCTAATCGTGCCCCCACCTACTCAGCAACTTAATAAAAGTCATACTACTAACAAGCAGAGTGAGTAAACTAGATGGAAACCAAGAAGCGTGTCCCCTCTGCACCCCCTAGCAGTCCATCTGCGCGGCTGCCTCCGTTAAACTCCAATGGCTCCAGTACACCTCCGCCCGCCTTTATAAAAGTTTACAGAGGGAATAATTATGTCTAGCCAATTTGCAAATGTAGAGGAAAAAACCATATCACCAAAGACATGAACCGCATGTACAAATGAGTACTAACACTATTCTGGCTGCCGCGAATCAATAAACATAACCAAGTTATGGTGTGTCCCGCGGGACAACTACAATGTTAGATTTGCGACACACATTGCTTCAAACAGTTTTAAACACAATGTTAGCATGGTAACTTGTAGTTCATGGTTTGTCGAATATTGAAGAGGTGACTAAATGGTTTTCTTAAATAAAGGATCTCCTATCAAATGATAAGTTCGTATTGTTTGTTTTTATTAACTACTGAAACTGCGTGCACATAGTAATAAGAATCCTAGACTGTTTGGAAACGAAATATTTATGTGTAGCCAAGTTAAAACAAATTAAATCATCATAAACAGAAGAAAATTTAGTATTGTCGGTACTTACCTATGTGAACTGAAGATATTAGCATGTAGCCTCGCCACGTCGTGGGACACGTCTTCTAGGGGTGCTTGTATAATAATTGCATTCTAGTATATCACTATAAAATTCATTAATATTATTTGCTTAACTTGTCCTTTAGGGCGGTCATAGTGGGGAAGTAACTTATACTAGTCTTATGCATATGATACCAATCTATATTACTATCTTCTTAGTACAAAATATCATAATGGTAGCATCATAGATGACTTCATTTATTCGTAGTGGTAGCATCATAGATGACTTCGTTTATTAGCTTGTATACTCATTTTCTCTTAGTAAGTGGTATGTGATGGTAACATAAAGGTTATCACCACCATCTCTTTCCTCATATAATACAATGTCGTGTCACCAATATGCCTACTTGGCATTGGATGATATGCATGTTACTATCTGTGTTACTCCCACTATGACTAGTCTTAGTAATAATGTCAATATATTATTTTCACATAACTTTAGTAAGACCATAAGCTAACATATGCATGCAAAAAAAACATATGCATGGATGCCAAATGAGCCATAATTTGGTTGGGTCGGTGCTTCACGTCTTCACGGCGCAAGTTGTGCACAGTACATAGGTTAAGCGAATGGGACTGAAGCAACACGTGGCTAGTAGTTAATATCACCAAACAGTTCCTATCATCCACGTCTATAAAAAGGCATATGTTTCATGTGCATTCTCATCCCAGACATGATCAACAAGATAATTCCCAAAGCCCCCATATCGTATGCTACCTGAAGTTCAAAATCTGGATTAATTCTTTTGACCTTCCTAGTGAACCAATCAACATATGGTACACCCAAAGAAAGAAGCTTTTCTTGTGAAGCACATCTCACAAAAACTCTAGGCAATGCCAAATGTAGTATCTTGCATGGGGATAGGAGGCACGGGGAAGTCAACGAGATTCATTTTGGGTAAGTTTTGAGGAACGTAAACATCTACTAGGGCTAGGTATCTGTATCACCGAGCAAGATCGTGTGATTACGAAAGACCGTAAACAAATGCTTGCTCTCTTTTGTGGAAACAGGCTTTGGCCCCGCATTACATATAAAGCAACCACAAAACAGACCAAAAGCAAATTCTTGCTTCTTTCACCCAAGCTAATGATCATTTTACAGGGAAAGAATCTCTTAGAAGTATATTGTCGTTTTTCATTAACGACTAAAACTAGCTGCCCATGGTAACAAATTGTAAGAATGTTTTCAAAAAGAAAATGATTGTGTCTAGCCAATTTGCAGGATATATACAAAGCCAAAACCAAATCACACACACAAAAAAAAAACCACATACCATGTGCTAGCACCGCTCTCGCTGCACCGAATTAATAAACACATAAAGGTCATGGTGTGTGCTCCAAATCGGCTTCCGCGAAAGATCATCAGCTAACATACGTGTGTACAGACCTAATGAGACATAATTTGATTGTGATGGTTCTTCACATTTTCACGACACAAGATGTGTACTTATCATTGCAGTAGTTAAGCCAATGGGATTATGGCGATGTGACTAGTGGTTAAGATCCGAGTACAAATCTCAACCACCCATGTCTTTAAAAGGCGTATGTTTCATGTGCACTCCCATTCCACCCATCAGCACCAAACATAACTCACAAAGCCGCTGCCACCGGAAGTTCAAAATCTGTATTGATTCTTTCGATCTCCCTAGCGAACCAGTCAACATATGGTATACACAAAGAAGCTCGTTTTGTGAAGAACATCCCACAAAAGCTGAGGCCAATGCCAAATGTAGTTCCTTTCTTGGGGGTAGCAGGCACCGGGAAGTCAACAAGATCAAGATTGAACAAGTCGTGAGGCCCGTAAACACGAAGTAGCACCAAGCATGAGAGTAATCGAACAAGGCAGCTCACTGTTAGAAGATCGAAAGCATGTGTTCGCTTCTTTCACCCGAGCTAATGATCGTTTCCCACGAAAAGAAACTCCGGTGTCGTGCATTTCAGTTTCTTTTCGTTAACAGTTAAAACTAGCTATGCATGGTAACAAAATCTTATGCATCTCGCTGCACCGAACTAATAAACACGTGCAGGTCACGGCGTGCGCCACAGAACGGCAGCTACGTTAGATTTGCAGCACATCCTATTCGCAAAAAAAAAAAAAGATTTGCAGCACATCCGGCATCAAACAGTTTTAAATCACTAGGATCATATATTGATATTTCTAATCGTGCGCCCACCTACCGTAACAACTTAAGAAAAGTCATACTACTAACAAGCAGAGTGAGTAAACTAGATGGAAACCAAGAAGCGTGTCCCCTCTGCACCCCCTAGCACAGTCCATCTACCCGTCCGGCTGCCTCCGTTAAACTCCAATCCGTGGACACCACGCTGCCTCCAGTACACCTCCGCCCGCCTGGATGGATGGAGGTGACGAGAAATAGATGCACCGGAGTGAGTGAATGAATGAATGACGCGAGATCTTGCCCCCTCCATGTCCATCCCCATCCATTCCGCCACCATCCTTCACCGCTGGCCGCAGTGAGTGACGCCCTCCCTCTGCCTGCCTACATTCATTCCCATTCCCCTCCCCACGCCCGCGTCACCACTCCAACCACCTCCACCGCCCACAATGCAGCCCCTTCTCGGGCTAGCCCTCCTCGCCCTGCTGCTCCTGGCCTCGCCGGCGCCGGCGCTCTGCCGCCACCGCGCGCCGGCCGCCGCCACCACCGAGACGCTCGACGTCGAGGCCTCCCTCTCCCGCGCCCGCGCCGCCGTCTCCACCGACGCCCGCCCCCTCCACCAGTCCCTCGCCGCCACCGACACCGACACCAATGTTCTCCCCGTGGAGGAGCACCCCAGCGGCTCGAGCGGCCGGCTGGCGCTGCGGCTCCACTCCCGCGACTTCCTCCCGGAGGAGCAGGGGCGGCACGAGAGCTACCGGTCGCTGGTGCTGGCCCGCCTGCGCCGCGACTCGGCCCGGGCGGCCGCGCTGTCGGCGCGCGCGTCCCTGGCCGCCGACGGGGTCTCCCGCGCCGACCTGAGGCCGGCCAACGCCACCCCGGTCTTCGAGGCGTCGGCGGCGGAGATACAGGGCCCCGTGGTGTCCGGCGTGGGGCAGGGCAGCGGCGAGTACTTCTCGCGCGTCGGCGTCGGCCGCCCCGCGCGGCAGCTCTACATGGTGCTCGACACCGGCAGCGACGTCACCTGGCTGCAGTGCCAGCCCTGCGCCGACTGCTACGCCCAGTCCGACCCCGTCTACGACCCCTCCGTCTCCGCCTCCTACGCCTCCGTCGGCTGCGACTCCCCGCGCTGCCGCGACCTCGACGCCGCCGCCTGCCGCAACTCCACGGGCTCCTGCCTCTACGAGGTGGCCTACGGCGACGGCTCCTACACCGTCGGCGACTTCGCCACCGAGACGCTCACGCTGGGGGACTCCGCGCCGGTCTCCAACGTGGCCATCGGGTGCGGCCACGACAACGAGGGCCTCTTCGTGGGCGCCGCCGGGCTGCTGGCCCTCGGCGGCGGCCCGCTCTCGTTCCCGTCGCAGATCTCCGCCACCTCCTTCTCCTACTGCCTCGTGGACCGCGACTCGCCCTCCTCCTCCACGCTGCAGTTCGGCGACTCGGATCAACCCGCCGTCACCGCGCCGCTCCTCCGCAGCCCGCGGACCAACACCTTCTACTACGTGGGGCTGTCCGGCATCTCCGTCGGCGGCGAGGCCCTCTCCATCCCATCCTCGGCCTTCGCCATGGACGACGCGGGGTCGGGCGGCGTCATCGTGGACTCCGGCACGGCGGTGACGCGGCTCCAGTCGGGCGCGTACGGGGCGCTCCGGGAGGCGTTCGTCCAAGGCACCCAGTCCCTGCCCCGCGCGTCCGGCGTCTCGCTCTTCGACACCTGCTACGACCTCGCGGGGCGGTCGAGCGTGCAGGTGCCGGCCGTGTCGCTGCGGTTCGAGGGCGGCGGGGAGCTGAAGCTGCCGGCGAAGAACTACCTGATCCCGGTGGACGGGGCGGGCACCTACTGCCTGGCGTTCGCGGGGACGAGCGGCGCCGTGTCCATCATCGGCAACGTGCAGCAGCAGGGCGTGCGCGTCAGCTTCGACACCGCCAAGAACACCGTCGGCTTCACCGCCGACAAGTGCTAGTGCCGATTAGCGAGCGAGCGTCGTGATTAATTAGTGTGCGTGCGTGCATGTGGTAATTAAGCGGGGTGGCTTTGGGAAAGGCAAAGGCGAAGGACGGATGGGTGGGTGGATGGATGGATGGATGGGTGGTCTGGTCTCTGGTGTCTAGTGTAGCGTAGCGTCCTTGTGGTCTGGTCGTCGTCTACCTCTGTCCGTGTAACTGTGTCACTGTGTCCATGGGCTCGAGCTCGCCGTCGCCATGGATGTGTGTGCGTGCTGCTGCTGCTGCTACTGCTGCCACGTGAACGAATTTGTTCATGGTTGTACGACCTTTTTCAACAACAAAAAAGAAAAGCTTGTTGTTTATTGCCCATTGCCTGCAGATGTGATGAAATTATGCTTGTTGAACAAAAAAATTCACAAGCATTTGTGCCATGGGCCCCTAGATCCTTTCCTAGTGATAATCTGCAAAAATAAGTACGTAGATCCTAGTGATAAACGAACTTTGCTGGTGACCTGTCGGCATCGCATCACATGCTCCTGCTTAATCCTTTTCTAATGCATTGCGTTGCATGCATGCATGCGTCCTTGTGGTCTAGAATGCTGCCTGGCTGGAGGATTGATGCCTGATGCAAGGTGCTGACCGCGACTGCTTTTGCTTTAGCCTTTACATGATGCTGCTGACTTGTTCGTCCGCTTTTACCACCTTTCTCCGACATGGCAACATGTGTATCTATCGCCTCTTGATAATTAATCAACATGGATGATGCGTGCCATGCGTACCATATCATCATCTGTGTGTGTAACCAGAACAAACACCGCGATACGTTACATGTGTCGTTTGCATGCGACCGACGAAGCTTCTTCCTTCTCTCATTTACCGGCGCGCACGGACGGGTCACGGGTGGCATGGACGGGTGGAGCGTTGCATGCAACGACAGCCGGTGCGGGCGGGGTCTGGTATTTAATTATGGTAATGGCGACGACAGTGGGTGTAGTGTACCAGGGCGTCCAGGGCAGTGATGGCGCTGTCTGCCCGCCCGCAACCTGGGTGGATGGATGTGGATGAGATGAGATCTCAGGAGGAGGAATGGATGGCAAGAAGAAAGAAGGACGTGTCATACACCGGGCGCGCCGTGTCCGTGCGTCCTGGTCACTTCATCAATGAATGAGGTTGGTAACCGTTACTGTGGGCGCTTGAATGCACCTGGGCCCGACCCGACCCGACCAGCACCGGATGCTCACCAGGCCGGCCCCGCCTCATTTGCTCCTCCCTTGTCCGGCCCACCGTCCCCGGATTGAAGAATCAACGCCACGGCTCCGGCTCCATCCTCCTCCCTGCCACGGGCCAATGGCTACCGACCTGCACCCGCGTGCAGTTCTGCTGCGGCATTACGGCGTGCACCGCGCGCCTACGCCGACGCTTTCCCGTGCAGAGTAGTAAACGGAACGGAGCGTGGGTGCATGCATGCATGTGCGCGTCCTTGTCGCTGCCCTGCGTCTCGGCGACGAAGACAGAAATCTGAGTGAGGCCCTTGACCACGACGTCGAGTTTAACTTCTTATGAGTAGTAAAATGATGAACAAGTTGCATTATTCTTCGGACATACGTGCTCACGATGCATGGCCTGGGACGTGAGGTCCAAAATGATATCGATCGACAGCGGTGCAGGGTTCTGTGTAACGAGCGGTGGACTGGCGGTTGGCGCTTGGCAGTATACGTACCACGAGTTCTTGGCCTATCTATCTGAAAAATAGTGGAGTAATATTGAGTAGGAGGAGCATGCGTGCAGTTGTACTCCATTTCTTTTACGTGGAGTAGGTCAATCGGGGGCACTAGTTAGCTGGGGCATGTAATGATTTCGAGTAAAATTACGTGTTCGGTCCGTTGGTACACGCGAGTTAAGCCTCCCTGCTCGGAGTTGATATACAATATCGAGTAGGAAGAACATGCATGCAGTTACAGCGGGTGTACTGTGTACAATAATATTACTACGTGCGTACTCTGTCTGCACGGTGTTTTGAGTTGCTGCCTGCCATGGCCGTCCGGTACTGTATTTATTTTCCCTGCTCACGATCGCTCTCACGGCCTCACTGCCCGCAAAGAAGAACAGAAAAGAAAACACACTCACGGTCGCGGCCATGTGTGGTAAAAGGATCATGCATGGGTCCCTCAGTCGGGTCGGTCGAGTAGCACTGTCCGATCTTTTGAGGGCACCCATCTTCGGATCAAGATGCGATTTTGGACCGATGGAGCACCGGCATTTCTCTCTTCACCTGCTCACAAATAATATCACAAACCAACAATTATTAGTAAGAACGTATACTTTGCTGCTACCCTACGCACGTACGTACCGTAAAAACCGTACGTACACAAGTTTGCTTCGGCACCCACGCAGTGGCGGCTCCAGGAATTTGCAACCGGGTATTCATATGTATTCATTTTGCCAAAATCATTGTTATTTTTAGAAAATTGTCACTCTTTTGCCAAAATCAACACTGTTTTGTAAAATCATGGGTATTCACATGAAGACCCAAGAATACCCCTAGCGCCGCCCCTGCACCCACGCACGTACGTACGTCTTGTGAACCACCCGAATGCCGTCCGACCCCACCACGTGGCACTGCCTCCAGCTTGGCAGTAGTGTATTGTACTTTGTATTCTTGCCCTCCTGCTGTATTTTTCTCTTTTTCTTCCTCTTCGCTGTTCACCTTTGGCATGTTCCGTTCATGTCGCCAAAGCGCGCGCACGAACCGCGAGGCCGAAAGTCCGGCTCGATCAGAGGCTCGTTTTCAGCATGGGTCCTCCTCCGTGTTAAGCCAAGCCCCAGTGATCGATCATCTTTACGGCGAGGTTTGACTGGAAATTAAGCTCGTGGACCAGTATAAAATGGTCTGTCTGTACGGATGGAAACCTGGGCTCGGCTCTCTCACCCGACTTTAACCTCCGATTTGCCTGCAACTAAGCTCCCTGCTGTAGGAAAGCAATTTTTGCACGACGTTTGCTGTCATCCATTGGCTCGACTGATACAACTACACAATGTTCGGTTGCATATAGGCAGCATGATTAAGATTTAACAGTTACATATAACACACAGAGTTACACCGTGCCATGGCGACCGCAGTGGGCGGTAGTCGCGGTGTCGCGTCCGACACGACGAGCATGGTGTCGCAGGCGAGCGATCCCGTCGGCGGCACGCAAACTAGTTGCTAACGTCGCTGCCACAGAGAAAGTCCGCGCGAAAGGACGAATAGTAGGATGCTGAGGCAGAGACAGTGGAGAGAGGAGGCGAGATACAATGGCCCTGTTTGGATACCCTAACACAGTTAGAGTCAGAGTTATTTTCTAACCCACTCTAACCCAAATAAGCACCTCTCCACCGGGATAGTTGGGTTAGATGGAACTAACCCACTCTAACCCTCCCTGTTTAGATAATTTTCGGTTATTTGAGCCCCCAACTAACCCAAACTAGCTCTAACCCTATGATCCAAACCGGGCCAATGTGCGAATCATGAGGGCATCAATGCAGTAGAATGTACTCCCTCCGTTCGCAATTACTTGTCTCCGAAATGGATGTATCTAGACGTATTTAGTTCTAGATACATCCATTTCTGCCACAAGTAATTCCGAACGGAGGGAGTAGGAGAGAAGGTCGAGATGAACAGCGGTGACGATGACGCCACTACAGTACGACCGTCTCCAGCTTGAAGAATCAACGCCTACGGCTCCATCTTCCTGCCTGCCACGGGCCATGGCTACCGACCTGCATGCGCGTGCACTTCTGTGTAACGAGCGGTGGACTAGACTGGTGGTTGGCACTTGGCAGTATACCACGAGTCGTTGGCTGGCCGACCTGGGATGGGATGAATCCTCCGCCCATCGTTTTGCAGTGCAGTGACAGACCGAGTAAAGCATTCTGCACAATATTACTGCCTTTATATTAAAATATAAGACCTTTTTGCAGTTTGATTTGAATTAGTACAAAAACGTCTGATATTAGTACGGAGTAGTATTGAGTAGGACAAGCACGCATGCATGCAGTTGCACTCCCTTCTTTTACGTGGAGTAGGTCAATCGGGAGCAGTAGTTAGCTGGGACATGTAATGATTTCGAGTAAATTACGTTTTCAAACCGTTGGTACACGCGAGTTAAGCTTCCCTGCTCAGAGTTGATAGTACAATATTTGAGTAGGACGAGCATGCAGTTACAGCGGGTGTGTGTACAATAATGTTACGACGTACGTACGTACTATATCTGCACGCACGGTTTTGTGAGTTGCTGCCTACCATGGTCGTCCGGTGTTTTTGAGTATGTTATTTTCGCTGCTCACGATCACTCTAGTCTCACTGTCTCACAGCCTCACTGATGCGTGGTAAAGTCGTGCATGGGTCCCCCGGTCCGGTCGGTCGAATAGCTCTGTCCGATCTTTTGAGGACACCACCATCAGATCAAGATGCGGTTTTGCACACAATTTCTTTCTTCACCTGCTCACAATAACATACTCCCTCCGTTCCAAAATAGATAACCCAACTTTATACTAACTTTAATACAAAATTAGTATAAAGTTGGATCGTCTAGTACAAAATTAGTACAAAATTGGGTCATCTATTTTAAAACGGAGGAAGTACTACCAGCAAACTAACAGTTATTAGTCAGAACGTATACTTTGTTCCTGCCCTAGGCACATGTACACAAGTAAGTAGCGCCGTCCGACCCCACCACGTGGCGCTGCCTCCCTCTTGGCTGTACTGTATTCTTGTCCTCTGCTGTATTTTTCTCTCTTTTTCTTCCTCTTCGCTGTTGTTCTTTGGCATGTTCCGTTCACCTCGCCGGTTGTCGTCAAAGCGCGCGCGCGAACCGCGAGGCCGAAAGTCCGGCTCGATCCGAGGCTCGTTTCCAGCATGTGTCCAGCTCCTCCTCCTCTTCCGTGTTTAAGAGCCCCGGTGGTCGATCGATCGTCTTTACGGCGAGGTTTGACTGGAAAGCTCCTAGACTACTAGTTTGTGCAATATCATCCATAAGATCATCTCTAAATGCATGGTAAATAAACTGCGGCCGTTTCTTATGGAGCTTGTTTCAGAAAACCAGAACGGGAAGGTTGATTTCGTATAGGTCAATAACAGCCTTTGAGTGTATATACTCCCTTGAGTCACTTATTTTGAGGCGGAGGCATATTATATTTGGTCATTGAAAGATGATTTACGTTACAAACTTGAACTCTCAAAAGCCTATGATCGTGTTGGGATTTTTGGGAAAAGGCCTTACTCAAATGGGGTTTCTTTTATAACTGGATTTCTTGCATTATGGTGTGTGTTTCTTCTGTGAAATATTCGGTGTAGTTTAGTGAGAAGTTGTTCGAATTCCCCACCTCTTCGAGGGGACTCCGTCAAGATGACCCATTGTCCCTTTTTCTTTTATTTCTTTTTTTTGCTGACGTTTTATCTGTGTTAATCAACAAATCTATGTCCGAGGAAGGTTTGGAAGTTGTCAAAACATGTTGAAGAGCACTTTGTTTTTTGCATCTCTTATTCACGGAAGATTCATTATTGTTCTTCCGGATGTTCGAGCAGCAGGCGGCGTTGGTTAAGGGTTTGTTGAACACTTACAAATCATCGACAGGGTCTACTAATAAACCCAACAAAGTGTTCCATCCTTTGGTAGTGGAGGTCAAAACCACTCTGGGAGTGATGTAGGAAATCTTTGACCTAAAATACTTGAGTCTACCGGTTCCCCAAGGAAGAATGCACAAGGGTATATTTGAAACGGTGCAAGCCCTATTGTGACTTTGTGAGAAGGCCTTCTGGATCGAAGTGAATAGTATATGTCCACTAGAAGCATGGAGTTGTTGATTCAATAGCTCAAGCCATTCTCACATATGTGATCAGTGTGTTTTGTTTGCGTGTCATGACCTGATACAGTTAACACGGCAAAATTGGTGGGGGATAGACAAAGGCAAACGTAAGTTGGCATGGTTAAGTTGGGACAAGATGATACTCTCAAAGACCATGGGTGGTACGGATTCCGAGATATGCGAGATTTTAACCAAGCACTTCTAGCGAAGCAAGCTTCGTGATTGCTCGATGCACCTGAGAGCTTGTGTGTCTGGCTTGCGGCACAGGAAAATGATGTTGTGTATGTCGGGGGCACCTCTAGCAATTATCATGATGGTTCAAAATCCATTTGGAATTGTATTTGGCATGCATTGGCCCCACAAAAAATAAAAACACTACATGACAACTATGATGGAGCTTTAGCTACTACCCAATGCAAAGTCTATCAACATCTTTCTATGCGCGACACTTTCCCTATCTGCAGCGTGGAAGATGAATGAAGATTTCATGCATTGCTTGGATGCAATCATTCTATACGTGGGTGATGATGCCGAGCCGGAACCGATCTGAGCATTCATACGAACTCCCACCGAGCCACAACATTCACCTAGCAGGACTTGTATGGGCCACCAATGTTGGAGCTAAATCCGATAGATCCCCTGGTAGGGTATCCTAGCTAGGCGACTTGTCACGACGGTAACGGGAGGCAAGGTTTACCTAGGTTCAGGCTCTCCAGAGGAGATAATAACCTACATCTTGCTTGCGTTTTATTTCCTCGTGAGCGGAAGTAGTCGTTGACTTCATAAAAACTCTTTGTTCACCAAGAAAAAAAATATTTTATTCATAATTGTCCCAATTCAAACTTCTACTAAAAAGCCAATGTCATAAGCATATGTTTTGACCAGGAAAGACCAAGACCAGTATATGTTCTTTGCTGCTGCTCGAGCTCATACTGTGGTCAAGCTCACATCCGCTCAAAGGCTCACAATCCATTCTCCTTGGTAAAAGTTAGCATTTAACACTATCTAGTTAGTGCCAGCAGAAGAGTGGAGAGACCTCCGGTCATGTGGGATAAGTGAGCTACCGATCAACTAGTAGAAGCCAACAATACTGTAATGTCGTGCTCTCATCAAGATAAACAATTGGAACTGCATCCTATCTACAGTTCATCGATAAATCTTCCATTGCTCCCGATGTCTCCTATTCTCAAGGTTTTCAATATTTTTTCTTTTCTCTCCCATCCTCTCCTTATCATTGTGTGATCACCTAAGTGTTATACTAAGTCAGTACTGCCAGCATGTGTAAAAGTGAAACAAGGAAATATATATGTAGTTTGCTATCCATCAAGCCAAGATAGAGTGGTATTAAATAGTGATGGCAATGGGTACCCATTACCCGCGTACCCTGCGGGTAAAAACCCTATTAGGGTAAGGGTATGAGACAAAAATTTACCCATGAGTACTTAAACGGTAAAAATATCATACCCATCGGGCTGAGAGGGTGCGGGCATGGGATCGTATAACCCATGCCCGCATACCCATGTATCCATCTAAAATGTTGACAAGTGGGTTCACTTTAATATCCTAATGTATTAGATTTTCCCTCCTAATTGCACTAGGTAAAAACTCTAATGTGTAGTCAAAGTATCACTATAATTTATCATGATTTTTTAATTTAAAGTGTATGCCTATGTGTTGTTGTTTAACATTTTTATGTATCGCTTTATAGGCAAGTGTTTTTGTTTATGACAATGTGTTATTGTTACAGTATGTTGCTGTACATTGTTGTTTAAATTGTGTTGCTATTAATAATGATTATATGTAGCTTTTTGCAACTATTTTCTACTCAATTGATGTGTTGTAAACGCGGGTAGTTTTACCCGCGGGTATCCATATACCCTGTCGGGTGACGGGTATGGGAAAAAATTGTACCCTTAATGGGTATGGGTATGGGTGATGGGTAAGTTCAGAGTGGACGGGTAAGGGTATGGGGTGGCTCCACCCGTACCCATATCCTGCGGGTGCCATCCCTAGTATTAAACCCTTTACGAGTCGCGCAAAGTGCGATCGCTCAGCGTGTCCACGTAGGACAGGAGAGAGAATATCAGGTCACATTATTTGCGTAGATAGGAAACTTAGGAGGAAAGCGATCCTCTGGTCATCTCCACGTTTGCTCTCTCTCTCTCTCTCGTTTTCTCCCTGCCGCTAGGGTTATTGCCGTCGCCGCCGCCGCCGCCGCCACCGCCGCCTTCGCGCCGTCTCAACCCTCTGTCCTCACATACGACTCGCGCCGTCGCTGCGTTCCCTATTCTTTTCCCGTGCTTTTCGATTGGCCCGGCGGTGAGCTGCAGTGCCGCTAGCTCGTCGTCGACGGCTACGACGCCATCTGTGCCGTCCCTTGGTCCCTTCTCCCCTGCAGCAACCTTCTTGACGGTGTGGTCTTCCTCCTCCCCCCCCCCTCCCTTAATTTCTAGGGTTTTGAATTTGGTTCAGTAGTTAATTCATGGTCCATGAGTTTGTGTAGAGCGACAGGCGGCGGCAGAAAGAGGCATTCCACGACGAATCTCTGGTATGATGACTCCTTCCTCGGTTTCCCCGGTTCTTGATTCAAGTTCCCAATGGATACTGTTTTTTCTTGATTGTGACTTTTGGAATTTTCGATTTGATAGATGAGAGGGGCAGCAAAAGGTGATCAATCAATGGAGATGAAGTATTTCTCAAATTGTTTGCAAGGGTGGTGAGAATCTATTGGCCATCGTTTGTTTAGTGCTATAATCTTTTTCTAATTCTCTAGAATGTTGGAACGGTCTTGCTGTTTCAGTTTATGTCTTGCATGGTGACTCAGTGCAGATGAAGTTCTTTTGGATTAATGTTTCCGCCCTAACGAGTTCCTTCCATTTTTATGTCTCAGGCTGTACGATCTCCGCAGATTGCCGCTTCTTTGTTCTGCCGGGGGAGATTCAGTGTATCATTGCAAATTCCTTACACCGGCAGTGTATCATAGCAAGTTCCTTACGCCAGCAAATTATGTGTTTTTTGTATTTTGGTCGATGCAAGCCTGTTCTTCGACTATAAAAGGAGCAGAGGTTTCTTTTCTTGTCAAGTCTAATCCTTTTTCGATGCATTGCAGATTGCTGTCAAACTCTCAAAAAGGAAAATCAGCTTTATTCTAATTTGGAAAAGCTTGGAGGATATGTTTACAGGTTCAACGCTTGCTTTATTGCTTTCTTACCTTTCGTTCTTCAAGACAATATTTTCCTAGCAGTGCTTGATAACTTTAAATCCATATTTTTGTTCTTTGCATTATCACAAAACGGTGTTGTTCTATCTTTTTGTTTTTTGATTGATCATCAGCAAGGACAATGCAACCTACATGTCCTAATTTTACTACTGAGCTTACCATCAGAACCACAGCCCGATGAGAACATTCTGAACTAACTGGAGATGGCTTGCTTGGGAATACTAATTGTAGCTGACAGAAAATGTGCTTTTTCAGCATGAAGATAAGAGGATGGGAAGGGATGATCTTCATGGGCCTCAGTGGTACTATCATATTATCATAACTGCTGCAAAGTTCATATAATGATACCTGTTTCAGACTCAGATCAAAGGAACAAGCTGATCAATAGGTTTCAGCCATGGTTAGCCTCTCTTGCAATTTTGTCATGTCAGGTTTTAGCCACACTTTTTGTGATTAGGTTGATCGCCTGCATCTGTATATCTTTCTACTATCAACAATATTTTCTCAATTTTGTCATGAGCATGTTCCTTGAATATGTAGGAATACTGCGTCAAGAAAAATGATCGAGTTGAGCATACCACAATGCTTTGACAGGAGATTCCGTTAGCTTTTAGACAAAGTAAAAACTCTTCCGAGCAGCGGCAAAGGCGCCTCCACAGAGGTGGTGGTCTGCGTCCAACGTCTGGCAGAGGTGCGTGGAATAGCAACAGCCACAGCGACGCAGAGAAGGTGGAGGCCAGGAGGCGGTGGAGGAAGGAGAGCGGGCAAGCTGCATCGGGAGATGCGGAGAAGACGGGTCGGCAGCAGGCAGAACGAGGAGGAGCTGGGCGGCGAGGGCATGGGGCCAGAGGAACCAAGATCGACACCTCCCCATCTAGATCTTCCGCGAGGGAACGAGGTACGTACCGCTCGCCCATGGATTCCGGAAGGATGTTCGCATCTCTATGCCTAAAATGTGTCTCTGGCCAGTGCGCTTGTACCATCTCAGCCACGCGAGAAAATTGTGATATATCCTGTTCATCCAGTAGATGGGTCAACAGATTTTGAAGGAACAGCAAGCCTTCAATGAACTCAGATGGTAATAGAAGGTATGTTTCTGCCTAAATCTTAAATTTTCAATCTCTAAGAATCTGTTTTGACAATGACACGAAACTTGTAAGTCATATCGTTTCATTTTCAGCCACTGCACCATAGTCATGCATCAACATGTTCCGTAGAAAACTTATACATAACTGAATGAAAAGAAGCTGCTTACATTTTAAGAATTTGTTGAATCCTAAAAAATGTGAAATCTATCTAAGGAAGTTCATCTAGTTCAGTTTAGTTTAGTTTAGCTGCAGTATACAGTATACAATTTCATTGCTTGTTCAAACCGCTCTGTCAACCAAGAAACGGTAACAACTTCTGCGTTGTGCGCTTCCCTTCTTTCCGTGTGATTTCCGGTTCGTAGTTGAGCCAATGGAAACAGAAATCTCTTTCGCAAAAAAATAAAATAAAAATGGAACGGAAATCTTAACTGCAGATAGATGGTTGTGCGCTTTCTGAATTTTCTGTGAATTTTCAGTCTGAAGTAGGCATATGTTGATCATATGGATAGGAAGCAGCATGCTCTTGGAATTCCATGGCGTGCCGGCAAATGTTATCATGCTACAGCACAGACAATCCTCCCTCGAAAAGAAAAAGAAATATAAACGATGTGTGATACAATGCATTTCTTATAAACACTCTTTGGCTAGGTAACATACTCTGAATACGAGCAAATCTGAACTATGTTTGAAAAACTGTGTACAAGCAATCTTCTGTACTTGGAATGTGTTTGAAAATTATGTTTTGCTGCTTATATAGCTAATAAAAAAGGTTTAAAAATAATAATGCCGAGCATATTTGTCATATGCTTGCATAGCTAGACGGTGGCATTTTTAATCAGTAATCCTTGGGTTGTTGTGCTATATGTGCATGCCGCACAAGTTACCACCACAACACGAGGCAGCTGATGGCTCTCGTGCGTTGGGTGTGCCTCCATTTGGGCACGCCTACTCCGCTGACTGCCGAGGTGGGACTAATAAAACAGAGGAAACTCTGGCCATTATGCTGCTATGTTCGTGACTGAGGACCGAAGGCTGTGGGTAGTGAGCAGCTGCTGTTGGGCTGGGCCGCATGGAGGAATGGTAAGCACTGCGGTGATTTTGTTCACCTCACTGATGTGGCCGGGGTGGGGGAGTTCATAGTTTCTTTTCCTTTTTGGAGCTGCTTATAATAATTGATGAAAAGTGAAAAATGCCTTTTCTGCTTGGTGTGTTAGGCAGCTTGGAATACGGTGTGTTTTCAGCAAGGGGCAAGACAGAAGAAAGCGCTAACTTAAATGTACTCCCTCCGTTCGGAATTACTTGTCGAAGAAATGAATGTATCTAGATGTATTTTAGTTGTAGATACATCCATTTTTGTGACAAGTAATTCCGAACGGAGGGAGTAGATGTTTGATGATCAATATGTTCTATCAAAAGAGAACATGATGAAGTGTCAAAGCACAAAATGGTACTACTTTTATCAATTTGCTCCTTTAGTTCGACTTTGATGGGCTTGATTAACTTGGATCAACAAGCTTAGCATAGGAAATAAGTTCAGTTTACGGAAAAAGGCCTTGGCCATCGAGTCGCTCCCGCGCGCGATTCCAAGAGGATATCAAGCCTTAACCACCGTCACACCCAATTTGAGGCAGCTTGCCCATCGCTACCGTGACTTTGGTTGTGCTGACGGTGGGCCTCATCTGCGACGGGAGCGAAGGTCCTCCTGGCGTGTCGTGGGGGCATGTGGAGGGGAGAGGATCCCCCTTCCCGGTGTTTGTTACGTGACGGCGTGTAGTTACTTGGTCCTTCTTCCTTTTGCTTACTTTGTGTGCTTGTTGTCCGCCTTGAGCTTGCTGCTCCTTCGATTTCCGTGAACCTCTCCTGCAGGTTACCCCTTCTTTTTCAGGCATTGGGCGGTCGTTTCTTCATGGGCGGCAAGGTTTGCCTACTGCAGTGTGTCGGGTCACGTGTATCTGCTCTGCTCTTGTGACCTCAATACCATACTCTCCTGTTCTAGGGTGAACACATCCCTCGCTCGTCGGCGCGGCGTCCTTCGAGTCAGGACGAGGGGGAAGGGTCCCCCTTCAGCGAGGGTGTAAGGGGTGTGGTGCCTTCTCGTTTCTCAGGGCCGGCGTATGGCGAGTTCATTGCTAAGTCGGTTGGCATTCCCCTTGGCGTTCTTCTTCTTCACCCATGTTTCGAGCTAGAAGGCTTCTCACTATGCAAGCGGTGCTTCTCTTTCTCCAATTTTTAGTTGCTTGCAGTGTGGGTTGTGATGTAAGCCGTGTACCAGGCTCCCCTGTATCTTTCGGTCGTTGTTGTTTTCTTTTCTTTGTGTGTGGTGTTGGAAGATGTAATGGTGGTTATAATTCCTGTCCGGTTGATGGCTTTGTTAATTCAAAGTTGAGCTCCTCTCGAACCTTCGTTCTAAAAAAACATATGTCGTCCATCTGTAGCCGAACTAGAACCAACCGCGGAGTATCTGCAAGATTCTTCCAAGGCAAGATCATAAGCTGATTTTACTATGAAGACTCCTAGCTTCCGAGGACCCCAAGCAATAACATCTTCCCCGATCCATGGCGATGCTCTAATTTTCCTAGCTTGTTCTTTTTGATTCCTATAGGTTCGTTGCGAGGCAGTGAAGAACTGAAATACCTGAAGAGAACATCAGGAGGTGATGCTAGAAGCTTGCTTGTGTGCTACCGGCTGTTGTCATTCGAAGGAGGAAGGAATGTGCATGTTCTCACTGAATAGAAAAAAGAGGCACTATGGTGAGAGTCGACTAAACGTAGAGTTGAGTCCCTTTACCATAGTAGTTTAAATAGCAACCAGAAGTTATTTTTCTGAGCTAGCGATTAATCAATGCTAAAGCTGCTCCGCGTATTAGTAACAAATGTTGTATTTTAATTAGAAATTATAATTTTGTTATTGAATCAGTGACCGATCAATGTTGAATTAGCTTTGAATATTTTGTGGAAGTTCATTGAATCACTTGTCTGAATTTTATACCAACTATGGTAATTTTAGTATAAATAGGAGAGTGGAAGGGGCGCCTCCTACCTGGCACCGCCCCAACTTTCTATCAGGAGGCGCCCCAAGGGGGCGCCCCAACCCCTAGTGTATATATAAAGATCAAACTAATATTTCAACAAGTGAAAGGTAGGTGGATCATTCCCTTTTTTTTCCATCCTATAAGATGAATGCCCATGAAACTATGCGACTATACTAGTTGAGTAAGCACGCACATACCGCTGCAAGAAGCACACACGCATGAAACCAGACAAGGGTGCTCCTGCTCATTGATTAGTCCAGCTTCCTCCATATGAGCCTCATCGAGCACATTAACCTCCATTGGGGGGGCTAGGTTACAGTATCCTAGTAAGCTACGTACAGAGAGGCTGAGTCCTCCACGAATCAAGCTTCTTGTAGTATATGACAAGTCTTCTGAAACCTTCTGTTTATGCATCATCGGCCCCCCAATGTGACCCACGCCAAAACTAACAAGGGGTCCTTGCCCTGGCCCACCAAGGCGGGAGATGCGGTGAGAGACCCCCTAGCAGCAATAATGCTACACTTACGGGCTGAACCGGCTGAATCCTACGGTTCAGCCTACGGACTCATGTGGCATGTAGCCATGCAGCGGTGGGAGACAATTTCGAAGTAAACGAGTTAACTATCCCAACTATATCAAGCCACGTCGCGTCCGTAACTTGAGTGCGTAACTTTTTCCCGTAAGTGTAGCATTATTGCCCTAGCAGGGACGCCGCCAGCAGGTATTTTGGTTGTCGTGGTGGGGGGGTCGTTCTAGTGGCTTGATTCGGTCAGGCGGAGCACGAGTTTCAGGTGCAATCCTCCATGAACCCTAGCCCACGATTGAGGATCATGGCCAGCGTGCCCCCTTTCTTGGTGTAGGTTTTAGGGTTATTGCCGACGTTGGACGCTCGACGCCGTGCTGGGGCAGGCCTCTCACACGCTTTCTTCAGTATGAGATTTGCAACTTGGACGGCCGGGACACGGAGTCCCAGCGTCGGAGAGGCGGACGAAGCCGCCAAGAATCCATAGTGCTCTTGAGGAACCCACGTGGAAACATCGCCGGCGATGGCAAGGCCCCGGCCAGTCGTTGGCGGCGGCGGCTGGGGCGTCGCCGTTAGGTCACCTAACCCTAGCAAGGCGTCAACAATATATTTAGGGGTGCGTCGATCACTTGTTTACAAATTCTGAAAAGCATCCTTCAATTAGCTTGCCTAGGTTCTCGCTTCCATTTGTTTTTCTCTGCGCCTTTGTGGAGCCTTTGTAAAATATGTTATTCGTAAGTTGTTTCGCTTCTAGGCCACAGTTGCGCCAAGGACACAACGGACCATCTAGTTATAATAATAGATAGAAGCTATGAAATAGATAGGCGAGTACCATATCAAACTTCGTGGTAATATGGCTTGCTAATCAAGCAATATAATCAGAGGTACACATGGAAAAATGTGGGCATATGTACCGTCAAATATGTGGTTATGGAACAAAATTGTTGTTTTCTCCGTGCACCACTAGAATAAAGTGTGTACCTTGCAAGGAACAGTTCATTATCTATATTTCAGTACGGAGGGAGTACATATACTTAACCGGAGCATGCTACTCTAATTCATTTCTTTGGCAAACACGAAAAGAGTTGCGTCGTGTGACATTAAACAAGTCGTGGAGCTTGTAGCAAAGTAATGAAAGCAACTAAAGTAATTAGAGTGAATGAACTCCCAAAGACATAATTGTCCTACAATTAATCAGGCATGGTACGTGGCCAGGCCCATCGCATCATGAAACACACGTCTCTCGATACGACATGCTCTTTTTTCTCTTTGTTTATTTACATCAATCAGTTTTATAACTTCAAAAGATATATCTTAGTCAGTTTTATTTTAACTAAGAAAATGTTCGTGGACTTGAAAAAAGTTCACGAATTCCAAGATGTTTGTAAAATTTTAAAAATGATCATAAATTTGATTTTTGCGAGTTAAAGATAAGTTCAAGAATTTGAAAAAGTTCGTTTATTAAAAAATGTTCAAGATTTTGACTTTTTTTGCAAATTCAAGATAAATTCAAGATTTGAAAATAGGTGGTGAACTAAAAAATGTTTATAATATTAAAAAATGTTCATGATTTCGTTTTTTTTTTTTTGCAAATTAGAGTAGCATTCTCAAGCAGTAGGTCATGTGATTGATCAATCCCTCGCGGAAGTAATTTTTTGCTTGAGGTAATCTCGCGAAGCTTTTATTCAACTGTCACAGCCATTACATGGAATTCCATCGGGCTGGCCTAACCAAACATCGCGAAACTAACTTGTGTCTGGATTTTTCACTGTTATATTGCACTACAGTGTACAACAGGTGCTGGGCTTGGCCCAGTAGGTCGCTGACCTATGCGGAAGGACGACTATTTGACAGGAGTCCCAACAACCGATTAGGAGAAGCGGCGCTCGTAGACTACTAGAAGTAGTATAAAATCGTTTGTCTGTACGGATGGAAGCCTGCACTCGGCTTTCTCATCGGCGTTTATCTCCGTCGACTTCTCTCGCATCCAATCGATCCCATGGGTTGGATTTACTTGATTGATTGAGGGTCAGGGTCACAGTTCGCCATCATCACGCAGGCTCGAACATCCTATAATTACGTAGGTAAAACTTCTACGTGCAGGCAACATGCGTGATCTTTTCTAACCCCGAAGGTGCCTTGCGCATATCACCCAAAGGATTTTAGACTAACTAGTTTGTGCGATATCATCCATAAGATCATCTCTAAATGCATGGTAAATAAGCTGCGGCCGTTGCTTATGGAGCTTGTTTCAGAAAACCAGAGCGGGAAGGTTGATTTTGTATAATTCAATAATAGCCTTTGAGTGTATATACTCCCTTCGTCTCAAAATACTAAAATTAGTATAAAGTTGAGTCACTTATTTTGGGACAGAGGTGTACTGTATTATATTTGGTCATTGAAAGATGATTTACATTACAAACTGGAACTCTCAAAAGCCTATGATCGTGTTGGGATTTTTGGGAAAAGGCCTTACTCAAATAGGGTTTCTTTTATAACTGGATTTCTTGCATTATGGCGAGTGTTTCTTCTATCAAATATTCGGTGTAGTTTAGTGAGAAGTTGTTGGAATCCCCCACCTCTTCGAGGGGACTCCGTCAAGATGCCCAATTGTCCCTTTTTCTTTTATTTCTTTTTTTTGCTGACGTTTTATCTGTGTTGATGAACAAATCTATGTCCGAGCAAGGTTTGGAAGTTGTCAAAACATGTTGAAGAGCACTTATTTTTTGCATCTCTTATTCACGGAAGATTCATTATTGTTCTTCCAGATGTTCGAGCAGAAGGCGGCTTTAGTTAAAGGTTTGTTGAACACTTACAAATCATTGACGGGTCTACTAATAAACCCAACAAAGTGTTCCATCCTTTGGTAGTGGAGGTCAAAACCACTCTCGGAGTGATGTAGGAAATCTTTGACCTAAAATACTTGAGTCTTCCGGTTCCCCAAGGAAGAATGCACAAGGGTATATTTGAAACGGTGCAAGCCCTATTGTGAGAAGGCCTTGTGGATCGAAGTGAATAGTATATGTCCACTGGAAGCACGGAGTTGTTGATTCAGTAGCTCAAGCCATTCTCACATATGTGATCAGTGTGTTTTGTTTGCATGTCATGAGCTGACACGGCTAACACGGCAAAATTGGTGGGGGATAGAAAAAGGCAAACGTAAGTTGGCGTGATTAGGTTGGGACAAGATGATACTCTCAAAGTCCATGGGTGGTACGGCTTTCGAGATATGCGAGATTTTAACCAAGCACTTCTAGCGAAGCAAGCATCGTGATTGCTTGATGCACCTGAGAGCTTGTGTGTCTGGCTTGCGACACAGGAAAATGATGTTGTGTATGTCGGGGGCACCTCTAGCATCAATCGTGATGGTTCAAAACCCATTTGGAATTGTATTTGGCATGCATTGGCCCCACAAAAAATAAAAACACTACATGACAACTATGATGGAGCTTTAGTGTCAGGACCCCGACTCAATGCCACATCGATCTAGCATGTAACACCTTATATCACTTTGCGGCCTCACGCACGGTATCCCCACGGGTGTCGCCTTACCTTTGCCCGGGACCGTTTGCACCTTTTGGCACACGTATATGATAGTGTCGCTAGCATCCATATGATAAGGAGCCCGGCTGACATGGCTAGTCGTAAACCCAAAGTGGCACAAACTTACGAGGACAGCATCCATGACCCGAATCGAGCGTGTCGGTCATCGCCGAGTGAATCCAGTCAGTAGCACTGGCTAACAGACTCGGTGAACCGGTCAGTAGCGGCTAACAGACTCCGGTATTCATCGCGTGACATTTCCGAAGGGACGAACACGAGAACGAAGAAGGACACATGCCGCCAGCCTAAATGTTCGGAGCGGTAGCAAGCTACGAGGGCTCGGTGGAAACACTAGGAGACATTTCCGGTAAGAGAGGCTACTAAAGATAAACAACTAGATAGTCGATCCCACACATAGCAATACACATTACACGTACGCATAACATGCAAGTATGTGCTATACAACATGGCATCACAGATAACTCAACAACTCATATAGATAAAGGCTCGGAGAGCCATCATAACATTTATTGCAAACAGGGTCACAAGACCCATCATACAGAAACATACAAGCAACAAGCGGAAGCATTACATGTCCGGGTACAGACATCTACAAAAGAAAAAGGTCAAGAGCCCGACTATCTACAACATCCGATCAAGATCGTAGCTGAGGTACAAGCTACTTGTCAAGTCCACGAGAACACTAGTAAGACCAAGTCTCCGCTGCAAAAACATAAATAAAGCAACATGAGTACAAAGGTACTCAAAGAAGACTTACATCGATCCTATCATACATGCATTTGTATCAAGAGGGTAATGTGGGGTTTAGTTGCAGCAAGCCGCTTTGACTCTGTGGCTATCCTGTTCTCGACTACGAGAACTTCTTGAGGTGATATGGCGCTGCAGTCCACTAATCACCACTCAATACATTACTATGGATTCATCCCGTCTCCCTCGAGAAGGCCATCCATAGTACTCACACTTGTCTTGAGCATTTTATAGTATCCACTTTAAGTTGTCTATGTACCATGTAAGCATCCAAGAAGTCCATATCCGCGGACCCGGCTATTCAATAGATCATGTTAACCTGCGCAGGGTGTACTTCTTCACACACGCTCTCGCCACTTACCACCATGTACACAACGTGTATCTCGGCAACCTTCAAGCGGAAGCCTGGCGAGGGAGTCGGCCACGACCTGACTAACCACACAAGACTCTAGTCCAGGTTTATCGCCTATTCGGGTTCTATCCGCAAGGAGATCCGGCCGGGGTGTCGCTCACGGCCCCAAACGATGTGAACAGGGTTCCCAAGCCCACCTCACGGATGGATCTCGCTTGGTACACCGTGTCACTTGTGCCTAGTCTGTCCCAAGCCCACTGGCGGGTGCCACTTGGTAGACTACTAACACTACCTACAAACACCGAAACTAGTTGCAACTCCCGGACAGAGATCAAGTTGGTTAATAAGTCGAGAGGGCTTGGGCGCCGGAGCCCAATGTGTGGTAGTATCGAGTCATTGGACAACATACATAGAACTCGATGCTTAGGGCGGCTCGGTGAGACAACCCACCATGTACTCCTACATGGCCTCTCACCGCTACCTTTACCAAATCGTGTTCACACACTTCACTCTCAAAGATCGTAACATATCGTAACACTCCAATTCATTCCCAATGAATCAGACTGACACAACTCTAAGCAATAGCAGGCATAGCATGGTAGGAACAAAACATGGGCTCAATCAACTCCTACACATGCTAGTGGGTTTTAACTATTTATCGTGGCAATGACAGTCATGCAGAGGAATGGGTTCAACTACCGCAGACAAAGTAGCGTATGAATCGTTGTTGTCCTAATGCAATAACTGAGAGCAGGAGCGAGAGAGTAGGATTTTATCGGAATGAACAAGGGGGGGGTTTGCTTGCCTGGCAGATCAACAGGGTGGCACTGCTCCTCAGACAGGTACTCTGGAACACTCTCCGGAGCAGGACCTATCGAGAAGGAACGGTGTCGGCAATCAATAAACAAACATATGCAACAATATGATGCATGAACATGGCATGAAGATGTGATGTTGTTTGAGCTAATGCAACTAGTAATCATTTGGTTTGAAGTCCATTTGAACCAAAAGCTCAAATGCAACTCTAAATTAAGTCTCTTAATATGCCATAATGTGTTTTCTCATATTCAGCATGTATAAGATGGTTTGTCATGCATGAAACTAGTACAGATGGAAAGGTTGCATTTTTCTGATAATTTTTCATATATAAATTATTTCAATCTGAGCTATGGTTGAATTGATATGAATTTTTGAAGTTTTGAATATTTTCTGGAATTTCCTGATTTAAATTAAATCCAGAAAATAATTAATTGCGTCAGCACTGCGTCACTATGACGTCAGCAAGTCAACTGCGCCTGACCAGGTCAAACCTGACGTGCGGGACCCACACGTCAGTGTTATAGTTAGTTAACAGATTCAATTGGTTTTAAACTAACCCTAAGCTAGAGATTAGCAGAGCCGGGCCCCACCTGTCATTGACCCACGCGGGTCAAAACTGGTCAACAGGGGGGGTTAGACCCGGTCAACCCCACCGGCGTTTAGCCGCCGGCGAGGCCGAACGCGGCGGAGGGGCTCGGGATCGCCGTTCCGGCGACCATTCGGGCGGCAGAGACCACCTACGCGAAGCCCAGGCTCGCGCGCATCCAAAGAGGGACACGCGGAGACCGTGGGGCGCCGAGCTCACCGGAGCAGAAGCTGGCGCGGCGCCGGAGTTCGCCGAGAGGGGGCAGCCTTGCGATGCACGGGCGGCGGCGAGAGCACCGGCGTAGCTGGGCTCGTCCGCATCCAGCGGAGGCGGCGGAAGGGTGGTGGCGGAGCTCGCGGGCGGAGCTTCGGCGCGGCGGCGAGCACAGCCGGCGGGCGCTGCTGCGGTGTCTGGCGATGGGCGCGAGGGCTCCTACGGCCTCCTGGCGTCACCAGGAACACGGTGATGCGCGCGGGTGTGGCTGGCTTGGGCTCTGGCCACGACGGCGAGGAGCTGCGGCGGCGATGGCTTCGGACATGGTGGTAGCGACGGCTACGACGCGGGAGCGAGGGGGAGAAGGGAGGGGAAACAGGGAGAGGCTCACGGCGATTCTGCAGAGCAGACAATGGGCTCGGGGAGACTCAGTGACGGCGAATCGACGGCGGCGGACGGCGGAGCCCGAGGAGGAAGACGGTGGCGATGGCGGCGATGGAGGCCGTCCGGAGGTGCTTGGCTTGACGAGGAGGTAGAGGAGGTCGTGGCGGAGCTTCTGGGCACGACAGAAGGGCGAGGGGAGGCCGGTGGCCGCGGCAACGGTGATGTTCGGACATCGCGTGAGAAAGAGCGAGGGAGAGGAGGGGCACGGGGGAGAGTGGGAGGGGGTCGGGGTGGCTGCGTGGCGTCGTCCGGGCATCCAGACGAGGAGGGGAGAGGGCAGGCAGGCAGAGAGGGAGGTGGCGTGGCGCGGCGGAGCGCGCGCGCGTCGGGCACGCGCCCATCTCCCTGTCGAGGACGAAGACGACAGAGGAGGCGCCAGGTGGGCTGGGCCGGGCTGGCTGCTGCTGGGCTGCACAGGGAGGAGGCCCAAGTAAGTCTCCCCTTTTATTCTGTTTTCTTTTTTTTGTTTTCTGTAATTTGTTTTGATTTAGTTTAAAGTACTAAATCATTTTATTTACTTATGCCAAATTTTGCAGGAGCTAGCTATATTATTCCAGAGCTCCTTAGCAAGTGGCGTAATTTTTGGACAACATTATATATATATATAATAATATATATCCAAAGTAAATAACTATTGCATTAATTCCAAATGCCCAAAATAAATATTTATGAGCTCCTAAAAATATTGGTTTGATTTTTATCTCTGTCCAATATTTTCAGAGGGCAACATGAGCATTTTCTTGGACCTTTTTGGAGCAATTTTTATTTGGGTCATTTCCATAAATGATTTCTGAGGGTTTTACAAATCCTCATTTCAAATTTAAATGAAATGTAAACATGATGCACAAATGACTAGCTAGCCTTGAGCATACCAGAACTAGGGATGTGACAACTCGCCCCCACTTGAAAGAATCTCGTCCCGAGATTCAGGGGTCGACGAAAAGAAAGTGGGGTACTCCAATCGAAGACGATCTTCTCGCTCCCAAGTAGCTTCTCTCTCGGAATGATGAGACCACTGAACTTTGAGGAACTTGATGTTATGACGTCGGGTGACACGCTCTGCCCGATCAAGAATGCGAACCGGATACTCTCGATATGTGAGGTTATCTTGGAGATCAAGCGTTTCGTGGTCCACTCCACGGATAGGATCCGAGAAGCAACGCCGGAGTTGAGAGACGTGGAAGACATCATGAACTCGAGAAAGATGTGGGGGTAGTTCCAACTGGTAGGCAACCTCTCCTCGTTTAGCGAGAATGCGAAAAGGACCAATGTAACGAGGAGCCAACTTGCCCTTGATACCGAAACGATGGGTACCCTTCAAAGGAGTAACCCGAAGGTAAGTTTTGTCGCCAACTTCATAAGTCATATCCTTATGATGACGATCATACTGGCTTTTCTGACGAGACTGGGCTGTTTCCAAATTCTCACGAATGATGCGAACTTGCTCTTCTGCCTCCTGGATCATGTCCGGTCCAAAGAATTGTCTTTCACCGGTTTCTGACCAGTTCAACGGTGTTCGACATCTTCGTCCATAGAGAATCTCAAAAGGAGCTTTCTTGAGACTGGATTGATAACTATTGTTATAAGCAAACTCGGCGAAAGGAAGACACTTCTCCCAATCCATACCGAATGAGATAACGCAAGCTCTGAGCATGTCTTCGAGAATTTGATTGACCCGTTCCACCTGACCACTTGATTGAGGGTGGAAAGCGGTACTGAAGGAAAGATGGGTTCCCATGGCAGTTTGGAAACTCTCCCAGAAGTGAGAAGTGAAAAGACTACCACGGTCTGAATTGATCTCTAATGGAACACCATGAAGTGATACTATCCGAGAGATATATAAGTCAGCGAGCTGACTAGCAGTGATACTCTCTCGAACAGGTAGGAAGTGAGCCACTTTGGAGAGACGATCGATGACTACGAAGATAGCATTATTCCCTTTCTTGGTCCTGGGAAAGCCGGTGATGAAGTCCATACCAACTTTATCCCATTTCCATTCAGGAATAGCTAAAGGCTGAAGGGTGCCAGCAGGTCTTTGATGCTCTGCTTTAACGCGACGACAAACGTCACATTTAGCAATGAACTCAGCGATTTCTCTCTTCATCCTAGTCCACCAGAACCTCTGGCGTAGGTCCTGATACATCTTAGTACTACCGGGATGAATTGTGAGAGGAGATTCATGCGCCTCCTTAAGAATCAATTGTCGCAGATGTTGATTCTTGGGAACCACCAAGCGATTCTCAAAGAAAACAACACCACGATCATCCATAGAGAAACATCCACCAACTCCCTTCTTAATGTTTCTCTTGATCCGGGAAATTCCCGTGTCCTGCTTTTGAGCTGCGATAATCCGATCCTCAAGATCAGGTTTCGCCACCAAGGTAGAAAGGAATCCGTGAGGAGCTATGTGAAGATTAAGCTTACAAAATTCCTCATGGAGAAGTGGTTGGCCTTGCTGCAACATGAGATTGTTGCAATAGGACTTACGACTTAGCGCATCAGCCATGACATTGGCTTTGCCTGGGGTGTAGGTAATCCCTAGATCATAATCTGAGATCAACTCCAACCATCGTCTTTGCCTAAGGTTCAAATCTGGTTGGGTGAAGATATACTTGAGACTCTGGTGATCGGTGTAGATCTCGCAACGTTTACCAAGGAGGTAATGTCGCCAGGTCTTGAGTGCATAGACTACGGCTGCAAGCTCTAGATCATGTGTAGGATAATTCTCCTCGTGTGGATGCAACTGTCGAGATGCATAGGCGATCACATGACGATCCTGCATAAGAATGCAACCTAGTCCCCGTCGTGAGGCATCACAAGAGATAACAAAGTCTTTAGTGAAATCCGGTGGCACAAGTATGGGAGCAGAAGTCAGCGCCTTTTCGGTTCAAAACTGTACTCACACTGTGGGGACCACTCAAACTTTTTATCTTTCTTGAGAAGTTCCGTGAGGGGTTTGGCTACTTTGGAGAAGTTTTCAACAAAGCGGCGACAATAGCTGGCTAGACCAAGGAAACTCCTAACTTGTTTAACGGTTTCAGGTGGAGTCCAATCAAGAACGGCCTTAACTCTCTCGGGATTGACAAAGAATGCCCTTACCGGAGATTACGTGGCCCAGATAGGTCACTTCTGGCAACCAAAATTCACACTTGGAGAACTTGGCATAAAGGCGATGCTCTCTGAGTTTTTCTAACACAAGTCTAAGATGTTCGGCATGCTCTTCCTCGTTCTTCGAGTAAATAAGAATATCATCGAGGTAAACCACGATGAATTTATCTAAGTACTCCATGAAGATCGAGTTCATCAAGCGGGAGAAGGTAGCTGGGGCGTTGGTTAGACCGAAGGACATGACGGTGTACTCGTACTGGCCATAACGAGTGACAAAAGCTGTCTTGGGGATGTCCCCATTTCTGATTTTGATTTGGTGGTAGCCTAACCTCAAATACATCTTGGAGAAGACTGAGGATCCAGCGAGCTGATCATACAGATCGTTGATCCTGGGGAGCGGATACTTGTTCTTTATCGTGACCAAATTAACGGGACGATAATCTACAACCATCCGGTCCGTACCATCCTTCTTCTTAACGAAGAGAACGGGGCAAGCCCAAGGAGAAGAACTAGGACGGATGAAACCCTTTTGCAAGGACTCATCAAGTTGTTTCTTAAGCTCGGCTAGTTCTAAGGGTGCCATCTTGTAAGGTCTCCTAGAGATTGGAGCGGTTCCTGGGATAAGATCTATGACGAACTCTACATCTCTGTCAGGTGGAATACCTGGAAGTTCCTCTGGAAAGACATCCGGAAAGTCACGGACTACCGGGATATCTTCAAGGTCTGGAAGAGGGCTGGCATTAAGAGAATAGAGTTGGCGCTTTGCAACTCTGGTGGAGACAGTGACTATTTTGCCAGATGGATGCGTAAGCTGAACAGACCTGGTGAAACAATCAATCTTGGCATAATGAGCTGTCATCCAGTCCATACCCAAGATGATGTTAATATCCGAAGACTTGAGAGCTATAAGTGATGCAAGGAATACAAGTCTGTCTACAAGGATTTCGTTACCATGGCTTACACTAGAAGTTTGCCATTTGGATCCGTGGAGTTTGAATAAGTAGTGGGAGGGCATATCACAAAATGACATGTCGTGCAAGCGGGCATAGCTTTCGAAATGAAGGAATGAGACGCCCGATGATCGAATAGAACCGATCTTTGGGTGACGATTGACAAGGAGTGTACCAAGAACAACATCTGGATCATCATGAGCGTCTTTAGCTGAGACGTGATGCACAAGTCCAAGTTCAGGGTGAGCTGACCTGGCACTAATCATCTTGCGTGATGGCTTACCATGGCCAACAGACTTCTCGGGTTGGGGTGGAGCAACTCTGGTCTGAGTGCAAATACGGGCAATGTGGCCTGGTTCTCCGCACTTGTAACAAATCTTGGAGGTAGAACGTGGACACGCATTGGCAGGCGGTCCACCAATAGGCCTGGATGGAGCATATGACTGAGCTGGGGAAGGCACCATATAGGATGGTCTCGGTGCATATCTGGAAGGAAGAGCGGAGTTTGGAACCCAAATCCGGCGCTTCTGAGAACTAGAACCGGAGGAAGATTCCAAATCACGGGTGTGCTTACGAGACTCCTCGTAAGTGAGCTGAGCTGTCTCTGCATTGATGGCTTTGTTCACAAGAGCTTGGAACGTATTGCAAGGGTGCAGGTGGAGATCACGACGCAACTTGGGGTTGAGACCCTTCCGGAACCTAGCCTGCTTCTTGGCGTCCGTGGACACCTCTTCTGAAGCATAGCGAGCAAGGTTCTCAAACTCTCTACTGTAAGCATCAACAACCATCTTACCCTGGGTGAAACTACAGAACTCTTCTCTCTTGCGATCAATGAGGGCTTCAGGAATGTGATGCTCGCGAAAAGCCTCAGTGAAATCCCTCCAGGTAGGAATCTGGCCAGTTGGAAGCATAGCCTCATAGTTCTACCACCAAAGACTAGCAGGACCTTCCAGGTGGTATGTGGCATAGGTGACCTTGTCATCTTCACTCGTTCATGAACGCAGCTTGTGTGTGATGCTACGGAGCTACCATCCGTGACGAGCGGCTCGATGGAATGATGAAAGGTAGGTGGGTGCAAGCGAATGAAATCATGAATGGTTGCAGACCCTTTGAACCGATGTGCGGTGTTCTCCTCGATACGTGCCAACAAGCGGTTAGACTCACGCTTGTTTCTCTCCATCTCTAACATGAACTCTGTCAACGAAGGTTGGTCGGGAGGATCCTCATCCCTACCATCTCCGTGGTTCTGGCTATGAGCAATAGAACTTCGCTTAACTGATGACATCCTGAGAAACGAAACCAAGGACGAATCAGCATCAACTATAGGCTATAGAATGTAGGACAAGGAAATTAGTAACTCTCGAACTCCTGGGGCAATTCCGGCAGCATAACGGCAGTAAAATGCTCAGAATGAGACATCCTGCTAAAATGGGGTAGTAACATACTCAACATCGTCACTCTAGGTTCTGAGATCATACTATACAGGCTATACCGGAAGTACTCGAAACTGGGGTATGACTCTGATCAACCAATCCTATGGGACTACGGAGTAGTAACACGTGATCCTGATAGACGGAAGAGAAAGCCTAGTTCCTTAACCCCGCAGGAAAGATAGGATGACTCAGATCAGAAGGTCCATGAGGTATAAGGAGTAAAAAGAGCCTTACGTTCCTTCCCACAATCAATTCCCTTACATAACTAAAGAATTTCTAGACTCAACTTCACCGGTTCGCTTGGTAATCCTCACAGCAATCGGGCTCGATACCAAAGCTGTCAGACCCGACTCAATGCCACATCGATCTAGCATGTAACACCTCATATCACTTTGCGGCCTCACGCACGGTATCCCCACGGGTGTCGCCTTACCTTTGCCGGGACCGTTTATGCCTTTTGGCACACGATATGATAGTGTCGCTAGCATCCATATGATAAGGAGCCCGGCCGACATGGCTAGTCGTAAACCCAAAGTGGCACAAACTTACGGACAGCATCCATGACCCAAAGATCGAACGTGTCGGTCATCGCCGAGTGAATCCAGTCAGTAGCACTGGCTAACAGACTCGGTGAACTGGTCAGAAGGGCTAACAGACTCGGTATTCATCGCGTGACATTTCCGAAGGATGAGATACGAGAACGAAGAAGGACACATGCCGCCAGCCTAAATGTTCCGGAGCAAGAGCAAGCTACCAGGCTCGGTGGAAACACTAGGAGACATTTCCCGGTAAGAGAGGCTACTAAAGATAAACAACTAGATAGTCAGATCCCACACATAGCAATACACATTACACGTACGCATAACATGCAAGTATGTGCTGTACAACATGGCATCATAGCATAACTCAACAACTCATATAGATAAAGGCTCGGAGAGCCATCATAACATTTATTGCAAACAGGGGTCACAAGACCCATCATACAGAGCATACAAGCAACAAGCGGAAGCATTACATGTCTGGGTACAGACATCTACAAAAGAAAAAGGCTGAAGAGCCTGACTATCTACAACATCCGATCAAGATCGTAGCTGAGGTACAAGCTACTTGTCGAAGTCCACGAGAACACTAGTAAGACCGAAGTCTCCGCTGCAAAAACATAAATAAAGCAACATGAGTACAAAGGTACTCAAAGAAGACTTACATCGATCCTATCATACATGCATTTGTATCAAGAGGGTAATGTGGGGTTTAGTTGCGACAAGCCAGCTTTGACTCTGTGGCTATCCTGTTCTCGACTACGTAACTTCTTGAGGTGATATAGGCGCACGAGTCCACTAATCACCACTCAATACATTACTATGGATTCATCCCCGTCTCCCTACGAGAAGGCCATCCATAGTACTCACACTTGTCTTGAGCATTTTATAGTATCCACTTTAAGTTGTCTATGTACCATGTAAGCATCCAAGAAGTCCATATCCGCGACCCGGCTATTCAATAGATCATGTTAACCTGCAGGGCGTACTTCTTCACACACGCCTCGCCACTTACCACCATGTACACAACGTGTATCTCGGCAACCTTCAAGCGAAGCTCTGGCGAGGAGTCGGCCACGACCGACTAACCACACAAGACTCTAGTCCGTGTTTATCGCCTATTCGGTTCTATCCGCAAGGAGATCCGCCGGGTGTCGCCACGGCCCCAAACGATGTGAACAGGGCTCCCAAGCCCACCTCACGGATGGATCTACGCTTGGTACACCGTGCCACTTGTGCCTAGTCTGTCCCAAGCCCACTGGCCGGGTGCCACTTGGTAGACTACTAACACTACCTACAAACACCGAAACTAGTTGCAACTCCCGGACAGAGATCAAGTTGGTTAATAAGTCGAGAGGGCTTGGGCGCCGGAGCCCAATGTGTGGTAGTATCGAGTCATTGGACAACATACATAGAACTCAAGGCTTAAGGACGGCTCCAAGAGACAACCCACCATGTACTCCTACATGGCCTCTCACCGCTACCTTTACCAAATCGTGTTCACACACTTCACTCTCAAAGATCGTAACATATCGTAACACTCCAATTCATTCCCAATGAATCGGACCGACACAACTCTAAGCAATAGCAGGCATAGCATGGTAGGAACAAAACATGGGCTCAATCAACTCCTACACATGCTAGTGGGTTTTAACTATTTATCGTGGCAATGACAGTCATGCAGAGGAATGGGTTCAACTACCGCAAAGACAAAGTAGCAGATGAATCGTTGTTGTCCTAATGCAATAACTGAGAGCAGGAGCGAGAGAGTAGGATTTTATCGGAATGAACAAGGGGGTTTGCTTGCCTGGCAGATCAACAGGGTGGCACTGCTCCTCAGACAGGTACTCTGGAACACTCTCCGGAGCAGGACCTATCGAGAAGGAACGGTGTCGGCAATCAATAAACAAACATATGCAACAATATGATGCATGAACATGGCATGAAGATGTGATGTTGTTTGAGCTAATGCAACTAGTAATCATTTGGTTTGAAGTCCATTTGAACCAAAAGCTCAAATGCAACTCTAAATTAAGTCTCTTAATATGCCATAATGTGTTTTCTCATATTCAGCATGTATAAGATGGTTTGTCATGCATGAAACTAGTACAGATGGAAAGGTTGCATTTTTCGATAATTTTCATATATAAATTATTTCAATCTGAGCTATGGTTGAATTGATATGAATTTTTGAAGTTTTGAATATTTTCTGGAATTTCCTGATTTAAATTAAATCCAGAAAATAATTAATTGCGTCAGCACTGCGTCACTATGACGTCAGCAAGTCAACTGCGCCTGACCAGGTCAAACCTGACGTGCGGGACCCACACGTCAGTGTTATAGTTAGTTAACAGATTCAATTGGTTTTAAACTAACCCTAAGCTAGAGATTAGCAGAGCCGGGCCCCACCTGTCATTGACCCACGCGGGTCAAAACTGGTCAACAGGGGGGGTTAGACCCGGTCAACCCCACCGGCGTTTAGCCGCCGGCGAGGCCGAACGCGGCGGAGGGGCTCGGATCGCCGCTCGCGACCATTCGGCGGCAGAGACCACTCTGCGAAGCCTGAGCTCGCGCATCCATAGAGGGACACGCGGAGACCGTGGGGGCGCCGGAGCTCACCGGAGCAGAGCTCGCGGCGGCGGCCGGAGTTCGGCCGAGAGCGGGCGCAGCTGCTGCGATGCACGGGCGGCGGCCGAGAGCACCGGCGTAGCCGGCTCGTCCGCATCCAATGGAGGCGACGGAAGGGCGTAAGGTGGCGGAGCTCGCGGGCGGAGCTTCGGCGCGCGGCGAGCACGGCTTCGGCGGCGCGGCTGCGGTGTCTGGCGATGGACGCGAGGCTTTACGGCCTCTGGCGTCACCAGAACACGCGACGCGCGCTGGTGTGGCTGGCAGGGGCTCGCCACGACGGCGAGGCTGCGGCGCGATGGCTTTGACATGGTGGTAGCGACAGCTACGACGCGGAGCGAGGGGAGAAGGAGGGAAACAGGAAAGGCTCACGGCGATTCACGCAGCAAGCACAATGGGCTCGGGGAGACTGGTGACGGCGAATCGACGGCGGCGGATGGCGGAGCCCGAGGAGGAAGACGGTGGCGATGGCGGCGATGGAGGCCGTCCGGAGGTGCTTGGCTTGACGAGGAGGTAGAGGAGGTCGTGGCGGAGCTTCGGGCACGGCGAAGGGGCGAGGCCGGTGGCAGCAGCAACGGTGATGTTCGGACATCGCGTGAGAAAGAGCGAGGAGAGGAGGGCACGGGGAGAGTGGGAGGGTCGGGGTGGTTGCGTGGCGTCGTCCGGCATCCAGACGAGGAGGGAGAGGCGGCGCAGCGAGAGGAGGTGGCGGCGCGGCGGCGGAGCTGCTGCTGCGTCGGGCACGCGCCCATCTCCTGCCGAGGACGAAGACGACAGAGGAGGCGCCAGTGGGCTGGGCAGGCTGGCTGCTCTTGGGCTGCACAGGAGGAGGCCAGTAGGTCTCCCTTTTATTCTGTTTTCTTTTTTTTGTTTTCTGTAATTTGTTTTGATTTAGTTTAAAGTACTAAATCATTTTATTTACTTATGCCAAATTTTGCAGGAGCTAGCTATATTATTCCAGAGCTCCTTAGCAAGTGGCGTAATTTTTGGACAACATTATATATATAATAATATATATCCAAAGTAAATAACTATTGCATTAATTCCAAATGCCCAAAATAAATATTTATGAGCTCCTAAAAATATTGGTTTGATTTTTATCTCTGTCCAATATTTTCAGAGGGCAACATGAGCATTTTCTTGGACCTTTTTGGAGCAATTTTTATTTGGGTCATTTCCATAATTGATTTATGAGGGTTTTACAAATCCTCATTTCAAATTTAAATGAAATGTAAACATGATGCACAAATGACTAGCTAGCCTTGAGCATACCAGAACTAGGGATGTGACATTTAGCTACTACCCAATGTAAAGTCTATCAGCATCTTGCTATGCGCGACACTTTCCCGACAGTTTCCCTATCTGCGGCGTGGAAGATGAATGGGGATTTCATGCATTGGTTGGATGCAATCATTCTATACGTGGGTGACGATGCCGAGCCGGAACCGATCCGAGCATTGATACGAACTCCCACCGAGCCACAACATTCACCTAGCAGGACTTGTATGGGCCACCAATGTTGGAGCTAAATCCGATAGATCCCCTGGTAGGGTATCCTAGCTAGGTGACTTGGCATGACGGTAACGGGAGGCAAGGTTTACCTAGGTTCAGGCTCTCCAGAGGAGATAATAACCTACATCATGCTTGTGTTTTATTTCCTTGTGAGCGGAAGTAGTTGTTGACTTCATAAAAACTCTTTGTTCTCCAAGAAAAAAATTACCATTTTATTCATAATTGTCCCAATTCAAACTTTAGGAGCACGTCTCCATGATTTCAAACTTCTACTAAAAAGCCAATGTCATAAGCATATGTTTTGACCAGGAAAGACCAAGACCAGTATATGTTCTTTGCTGCTGCTCGAGCTCATACTGTGGTCAAGCTCACATCCGCTCAAAGCTCACAATCCATTCTCCTTGGTAAAAATTAGCATTTAACACTATCTAGTTAGTGCCAGCAGAAGAGTGGAGAGACCTCCGGTCATGTGGGATAAGTGAGCTACCGATCAACTAGTAGCAGCCAATACAGTAATGTCGTGCTCTCATCAAGATAAACAATTAGAACTGCATCCTATCTACAGTTCATCGATAAAACTTCCATTGCTCCCGATGTCTCCTATTCTCAAGGTTTTCAATATTTTTTCTTTTCTCTCCCATCCTCTCCTTATCACTATGTGATCACCTAAGTGTTATACTAAGTCAGTACTGCCATCATGTGTAAAAGTGAAACAAGGAAATATATATGTAGTTTGCTATCCATCAAGCCAAGATAGAGTGGTATGTATATATAAAGAGTAAACTAATATTACAACAAGTGAAAGGTAGGTGGATCATTCCCTTTTTTTCTATCCTATAAGATGAATGCCCATGAAACCATGCGACTATACTAGTTGAGTAAACACCCACATACCGCTGCAAGAAGTGCACACGCATGAAACCAGACAAGGGTGCTCCTGCTCATTGATTAGTCCTGCTTCCTCCATATGAGCCTCATCGAGCACATTAACCTCCATAGGGGGGGGTCCTAGTTACAATATCCTAGTCAGCTACGTACAGAGAGGCAGAGTCCTCCACGAATCCAGCTTATTGTAGTATACGACAAGTCTTCTGGAATCTTCCGTTTATACATCATCGGCCGCCCAATGTGACCGACGCCAAAACTGACAAGGGGTCCTTGGCCTGGCCCACAAAGGTGGGAGATGATGCGGTGAGAGACCGGCTAACAGGGAAACTGCCAACAGGTATTTTGGTTGTCGTGGTGGGGGTCCATTCTAGTGGCTTGATTCGGTCAGGCGGAGCACGAGTTTCAGGTGCAATCCTCCATGAACCCTAGCCCGCGGTTGAGGAGCATGGCCAGCGTGCCCCCTTTCTTGGTGTAGGTTTTAGGGTTATTGACTATGTTGGACGCTCGGCGCCGTGCTGGGGCAGGCCTCTCACACGGTTCCTTCCGTACGAGATTTGCAACTTGGACTCCCGGGACACGGAGTCCCATCGTCGGAGGGGCAGATGAAGCCGCCAAGAATCCATAGTGCTCTTGAGGAACCCACATGGAAACATCGCCGGCGCCGACAAGGCCCCGTCCAGTTGTTGTTGGTGGTGGCTCGGGCGTCGCCGTTAGGTCACCTAACCCTAGCAAGGCGTCAACAATATATTTAGGGGTGCGTCGATCACTTGTGGACAAATCTTGAAAAGCATCCTTCAATTAGCTTGCCTAGGTTCTCGCTTCCATTTGTTTTTCTCTGCCCCTTTGTGGAGCCTTTGTAAAATATGTTATTCGTAAGTTGTTTCGCTTCTAGGCTCCAGTTAGGCTTTGCGCCAGGGACACAACAGACCATCTGGTTATAATAATAGATAGAAGAAGCTACGATAATAGATAGGCGAGTACCATATCAACCGTCATGGTAATATGGTTTGCTAATCAAGCAATATAATCAGAGGCACACATGAAAAGATGTGGGCATATGTACCGTCAAATATGTGGTTATGGAACAAAATTGTTGTTTTCTCGGTGCACCACCAGAATAAAGTGTCTGTACCTTGCAAGAAACAGTTCATTATCTATATTTCGGTACGGAGGGAGTACATATACTTAACCGGAGCAAGCTACTCTAATTCATTTCTTTGGCAAACACGAAAAGAGGTGTGAAAGCATTCCTGTAATGCTCAAGTTCGTTATTTTCCTGTTGTGTGACATTAAACAAGTAATGGAGCTTGTAGCAAAGTAATGAAAGCAACTAAAGTAATTAGAGTGAACGAACTCTTAAAGACATAATTCTCCTACCATTAATCAGGCATGGTACGTGGTCAGGCCCATCGCATCATGAAACACACGTCTCTCGGTCTGACATGCACTTTTTTCTCTTTGGTTTTTTACGTCAATCAGTTTTATAACTTCAAAATATATATCTTAGTCGGTTTTATTTTAACTAAGAAAATGTTCATGGACTTGAAAAAAGTTCACGAATTCCAAAATGTTTGTAAAATTTTAAAAATGGTCATGAATTTGATTTTTTGCGTGTTAAAGATAAGTTCAAGAATTTGAAAAAGTTCGTGAATTAAAAAATGTTTATAAAATTTAAAAAATGTTCAAGATTTTTTTACAAATTCAAGATTTGGAAAAAATTGGCGAATTAAAAAATGTTTATAAAATTCAACAATGTTCACTATTTCGAATTTTTGTAAATTCAAGATTTGAAATAGTTGGTGAATTAATTTTTTATGAAATTAAAAATGTTCATGATTTGGAATTTTTTTTTGCAAATTCAGAATTTGAAAAAGTTGGTGAATAAAAAATGTTTTTTAAGCGAACAATTTTAAAATTCCCAATCATTTTTCAAAAATCCCTATTTTTTTTAAATAAAAACAAGTTTTTCAATTCCCTTTCTTAGATGTAAAAAGAAATTCGAAATCCCATACAGAATTTAGACAATGTGAATAGTTTTTGACATCCTAAACATTGTTTGAAGGACATGTATATTTATTGAAATTATGGGCATTTTATAAAGTCAAACAATCTATGAAATTCCAAACATTTTATAAAAAACAAGAACATTTTGAAATTTCAAACTTTTTTTTTAATTGCAACCATTTTTTTGGAAACATGAACAAATTGCAAAATCTCAAACTATTATCAGAATTATGAACAATTTTAAATTTCAAACTAAATTTTAAGAATGTGATTTTTTTGAAATCCTAATCATTTTTTGAAATTTCAAAGAATTTTTGAAAACATAATTTTTTTGAAATTTAAAACATTTTTCTAAAAAAATTAACAATTTTGGAAATCCCTTTTTTTAAGAATGTGCATTTGATTTTTTAAATTTCGAAAATTCATTCAATAATTTTAAAAAATCTGCATAGGGCGCGGCGCACCCCCCTCCTTCTCATGGGAGTACAATATTTCGTTGAAATCACCGGCTATCATCCATGGGAGATTTATTCGCTGATGGAGATCACGTAAATATGCCCACGATAAATGCTTATCTTCCCACTTCGGCTCCTCATAAAAGCCTGAAAATCTCCATTGCTCATCCGTACCAACACCAACAGTTACATCTATGAAGTTCTTGCTTTTATCTCGGACCTGAATCGTCACTGGGTTCCGCCAAAACAATAGCAAACCACCACTTGCACCATTGCTTTCTTGCACTTCAACTCTGTCCATCCTCAGTTTCCTCCTAAGTTTTTCCGCCTTAGCTGTGTTCAGATGGGTCTCAGACAGAAAGACGAGATTCGGCCCCCACTGCTTATGCACATCCAGAAGCGCTCTTTTTGCCGCGGTACTGGCAATACCACGGCAGTTCCAGCAAACGGGTTCCATTGAGTGGAGCGATTACCTTCGTATCAGGAAGGCAACAACCAATCTACTTTCCTAGAAATCCCAACATGCAGCCAACTATCAAACCACTTCTGTGTGAGATCTCAACATGCACGCATCACAATACCATAGAGTTGGGAATCCACGCACCAGAACAAAGAACAACCAACCTGGGACAAAAGCCGACTCGAGCAAAAGACGACGGCCTGCCGAAACTTCACGCCATGGAGGAGCCGGAACAAGAACAAAACGCCTTGAAAAAGCAAGACGACTGGAACAATGACGACACACTTGCCGCATCGCGGAGGGGTCGGAATAAAAGCAGCAGCGACGACGCCCGCCGCCGAAGTGGCGGTCGCCAGACCTAGATCGCCTGTGTGCTGGCGGCAGAGAAGCGTTCACGGAACGGCTCGGTCGCTCGTAAGTTTGTCGTAGGTGCGGCCTCTACAAAGGGTAACGCTAGACAGTGATCGAGAGCAGAGTGTAGCTCAGTTGGCAAGGCGCGGGTGTTCGAGTCTAGACTCGAGCGTTTGGTGCTCACGTAGTTTTCTTGTATAAAAAAATGCCAGCCGGTGGTGATTTGGGCGAAATAGGAATTTGCCGGGCGCGGATGCAGCCTGAATGAAAAATTGGCACGAGGGTTCGTTCACAGTTTTATCGGGCAAACGAGTGGGCCGTACACGGTGGGCTGACGGCTCGTGGGCTGGTCCCGCTGGTTTTTCACTCCACAGACGCGCACCGCATTTCTCTCTCTCGCACTCTCCAGAAGGGGAAAAAGAGATGCGCATCCCGTGGGCGGGGATCCGGTCAGTTCCGCTTCCGCCGACGGTTATTCCTGCCGAGCGCGAAACGGCCGTTTCCCCCGGGGCCCCACCGCCACGCGACACGCGGAACGGATAACGCTCCCGACTCTCTCCTCCCCTCCCGTCGGTTGATCCCCCCCGCCTCACCGTGACCGTGAACCCACAGCACAGCACACCGCGCGGCGCGGGCCTTGAAGACTTCACGGGAGCGCGCCACGTCGCCGCCTTCCGACGGGTCCTACTCCTACCTCCCGTTCTCATCTCATCGCCATCGTCATCCATCCGCGGGGGGAGGAAGAGGGAATAAAATAAAGAGGGGAATTCTGGCGAGGGGGAGGAGGAAGAGGATAAACTAGTAGCGGGAGGGAGCGGTGGGTGGCAGGCAGATCCCGGCAGCTTTTCGTCTCGTCTCGTCCTCCTTTTCGAGATCTCGCCAGGTACGGATCCGTCGAGCGCTCCCCCTTCCCCTGCTTCCGCTTCCGCTTCATCCCGATCGTGCGCGCGTCGTGTGGGCGGGGTCTCCGTGCGCGAGATGCGCGTGCTGCTCGCCCGCGCTTGGACGGATGGGTTCCGCGGTCGCGCTCGCTGTTCGATTCCGCGCTGCGGAGGTGGTAGTAGTAGTAGTAGCGGCGGTGCTTCGGGGCATGGGGGGAGGGAGGGGAGCGGTGGCGCCGTGCGTGCGTGCGTGCCCTCCCGCCGCTTCGAAATCAAGGAGGAGGAGTAGAGGGGAACGGCTGTGGTACGGCGTCGGAGCGGGGTGCAGCAGCGGCGCGGCCGGCTCTGCAGGCTGAGGGGTGCTGCGGCTGCGGGTGAAGGTAGCCATGGGTAGCAGCGCTGCATGCGGCAGTTGTCTCGTTTCGCCTCCTCGGATGTTTTCGTTTGTTTGTTTGCTTGCCTGCTTGCAAAGGAGTAATTCTGTTTGGTATACGTATATCTTACTCCTGGCTAGTATACGTAGTATAGTCTAATAAAGGATGTTTTGATGCTTTATGTTATCCACAATTCTATTATATAAACTTTTGAGATCTGGCGCTCTACCTCAGAAGAAACTTAAAATACTAGTGTCTATCGATGGGATGCATCCAACATTTTTCAGTGTGTTGTCCACCAAAAAAATGCTCTGCGGAATGCACTGCCATTGTAATCGCTAGTCAAGACATGCTAGGAAGTTCTGTTTGTTGGATGTTGTATGGATTTTCGTTCCATTTCAGCCCAGTGTGCACAGTCGACAGTGATGCAAGAAGAGGGGAGAGGAATTTTGAGTCACTGGGGAGTCCATTCTGTCTGGCTGCTGTAGTTGTGTAGAGATGACTGGATTTTGGTGGGTGATTCGTCGCCTGCTTGGCTGTTTGTTGGTAGTACAGAACTGATCTCCACATTGAAGAAGTGGCTACTCATTTACTAAGTTGGATATTGATGCCTGCACCAAATGGGAGATGTGTGGTTGCTGTAGTAATTATGTTACCACTCTTGCTCTTGCTGGCTTTGTCTCCAACCACCTGGTGCCACATGCACAACTGGAACTAAGTGTAGTTCCTATGGCCTCCGCTTCACTTCCATAGCATTGGCAACAATATGTTTATTGAAACAAACTGCAGACTAAATTTGCTAGAATTGTGTTGTTGTGTTAATGTGGTTTGATCACATCTCATCTTATTTGCTTGATTTTCTGTTGATTACTCTTTTGATGTGCTGATTTGACAGTTGGGATTTTGAAGCTCAGCTCCTTGACACGCATCTGATCTGGTAGTTATTTGTATGAGTTCACAAGACATTCGACATGAAGCTTTTAGAATACACCCCGTTCGACCGGTATGCCACCTTTTCTTCTTTCTTGTCCTCACAGTGCTCCTGGTAACATGGAATTTTCTTGGGCCTAATGTTTTACATTTGTTTGTCTGTTTTCAGTGTAAATGTGTTCCTCGATCAACTAAACCTTGGTGATTGTACAATTAGGGGAAGCCTTGAAGCCTTCTCATGTAAGAGTATGCTCCACTGAGTTTCTTTACTGAGTGCATTGCATCATGGCAATAGGCTGAAGCTCCACTTTAATGTACAGGTAAGCATGCAGGAAATGATCGCCGGCTTTCAATCAGCCTGGAACATGAGGTGCATACTTTTCTTCAGCCTATGATTTTATGACAGCTGATATCCCTTCTCTTTTGGCGCTGATGTGAATCAGTAGGCGTTTGCACTACTGTGTTTGGTTAGGAAATTATGTGTGACGTTGGAATCATATAAAAAACGGATCTAGCTTTTGAAAGCTTGTAGTAACTTATGGTACCTGTTCAAATCAATACGTGTAAGCTAATTTTGATATTTCTTTCATGTTTGAATTTGGTTTGTGGACGGGATTTAATTTCGTGGTCGTCTTTTTGCTTGCCTGACATGTTATGAAGTCATTTGCATGTGAACTATATAAATGTGTATATGTTAAAATAATAATAATAATTGTTTTCAATGTTCTGTATGACCTTTCCACCCATGAGCATCTTATTCTGAAAGATTAGCATATCATGCCTTTGAAAGGTATCATGTTTGGTTTTCCATCCTTACCAAAATTTATGCGTCTGAGCATGCCAGCGACAATCTCTGCCATTTAACTACTCTGTTGCACATTCAGATTCTTGATTACCTTGGCAAGTCTTCTGATAGTGATCCTCCTTCACCTGTGGAGCATTTGTCTTGTAGATCTAGGTAAGCATTTGTCTGATAGTGATCCTCCTTCACCTTTGTTTTGCACATTTTATGTTTAATTAGCCTGATACCTTTTTATGTTGTGTTTATTCCAGCCGGAAAACGTTGATATATCTAGTTCTCACTCTTGGCCATATGTATCCAGATTATGATTTCAGGTAATTTTTGTGTTACATGGAGTGTGTTCTGTATAGTCTGGGAGGAAGGATAATGGGTAATGTCATACTCAGCTTTTTTTGGGCGATATGGCAACCCGCTATTGTCCTTTCCAACCAGCCTGAGGGGGTGTTGTCAAATGGCATGACAAACGGATTAATATTCGTTGCTCTTTTGAGCTGAGAGTTCAATTCTCTCCATTTCCCTTGAACATGTTGGTATTTTACAGAGCTGTACCTTTCTTAAGGTCTCCTTACTGTTATGCGACACTTGCATGATGGGATGACCTTCAGATTAAATTTAACATCCTCTTTGTCAACATCTGTTTCGCTTAGCAGTGCTATTCGGGCACACCTATTCTTCAAAGAAGAAGACATGGAAAGTTTCAAGCAGATGGTAGACAACTACTTATCGGAGGCTTCTAGGGTAATGCTTTCATGCGTTCCATGAATTTTACTCTTGGTCGATAAACATGTTTGTAAATATACACAAATAAGTTATGGAATGTCTAAGTGAAACTTATAGTTGCAATTATGTTTTCACTCAACTGCTCAACTTACAATGATACTGAAACTGGCTTCCTTCCACCACGTTTATATGCTTAACCTGAATTGGACTGTTGTTCAGCTCTGGGCAGCAAGAAATGAAGGCAGTTCTCTTCTGGACAGTATGACTAAAGCTATTGATGAGGTGTGCATTCAGTAAATGCTTATTTCAGAAAAGAAAGATAGCAGAGTCCTATATTCTATGTTTACACCTTATTTTGTAATAGGTCATCAAAATCAGGGAGTGTGACATCTACAGCTATAACCCAGACTCTGACGGAGATCCATTTCTAGAGAAAGGGGCCATGTACGGCGATCTTATCCACAGAAACCTTGTGTGAATTGAACTTAAAACACTCAGAAGGATGCTCTAATGTGTAAATGGCATTCTATTTTGCTTGCAGATGGTCGGTCAACTTTTTCTTCTACAACCGGAAGCTAAAGCGAGTAGTGAGCTTTCGCTGCTGCTGTACTAGGTATGTGCACCTTTTTCTTATGATGAAGAACACTGTATGAGGAGTTCTGAAACTGCATCAGTTACTCATAAGTTGCTGTACCACCACAGCAAATTTGCAGGAGATGACTTCCTTGCTGGTGCGCTCTCAGATGGCGAGGAGGAAGATGCATTGATCGACATGGACATATGACTGACTCGGTTTGGCTAGGAACGTGACCAACCAACCAGTGTGACCTGCTTGTGTAATATACAGCTCGTATGGCGACAGTTCCCGGTAGGAAACTACGTATGGCGGCAGTTCCCTGTAGGAACTTTTAGTGTGACTTTGTTTGTCTGTTTGGAGAGCGTACGCTTTTGGCCTCTATTGTTTATCGTCCATGTTTGTAGATACAAGATTTAACTTCAGTCTGCCAACTTTGAACTGGCATAGTTTGTCCCTTTGGTCTGGACTCTGGAGACATGTTTCCAGGAATATGGCTTCAGTTTGCAGTCTTATGCATGTAAATTGGATTCTTGAATTTGAACCATTCTCTGTACTTGTCCAGTTGCTATGTGGTGTATCCGTGTATGCAATGCCCTGATATAGGTTGCTGACATGCTCAGATCAACAGGGTTAAGAAATGTTCAGAAAGCTGAGAGACTTAGAGAAGTAGTCATGGATTCATAGTGGATCTCGGAAGTGCTTCTATTCTATTGCTTGAAGAGGAAAAATAAGGCCATACCACATTTGTGGTGGTTAGGGTTTAACCCAATTACAAGATGTTAAACAACGTGTTACTCAAGACCAGGGGTGCACCGGTTGGGCCACAGCCGGGTTAGCTAGATAGAGGTAGTTAGGGTATTCAGTTGTAATCTTTTTCATCTCTATCTTATCTCTTTCTTCCTTGACCTCCAAGCTGTAATCTCAACCATATTGTATGCTTATCAGGGAGATGCCCCCTGCCTATATTAACACGCAACCATTGCCTCGAGAGAGGTACGACGTTCTCCGCCTGTTTACATGGTAATCAGAGCATCCTTTATCCAACACATCTAGCAAAAACCAATCGCGAGCGTGTCGTCCTCCTCCAGCGCCGTCTAGCCCAACCTTCCCGGGCAGGTCGCCGAGAAACTCACCCGCACCAATTACATCCTATGGCGCGCACAGGAGACACCGTAGCTGAGGGGAGCTGGCTACTTCGGCTACGTCGACGGAACCACGCCGGAGCCCGTCAAGTTCCTCGTCACGACGGACAAAGATGGGAAGGAGGAGCAAACGCTCAATCCTCTCCATCCAATCTGGTTCAGAGAAGGGCAGCAGGTACACAGATACTTGCTTAACACCCTCACCAAAGAAGTCCTCATGCAGGTCACGTCCATCGCCACGCCAAGACGAGCTCTGGGCGGCACTCGCCGACATGTTCGCGTCAGCCCGAGCGCCACAACAACATCGGCGTCAGCGCTCTCGACGGCTCGAAGGAACCGCAATCGATGGCCGCCACTTACTATACATGAGGTCGCCACGACGAGCTTCATTGCCGCCGGAAGCCGATCGGTGATGATGAGCTTGTCTCTTACATCACTGCCGGCCTCGACATGGAGTATCAGCCTCTCGTCTCCGCCAACGACGCCCGCACCGACACCATCAACATCGACGATCTTTATGCCCAGATGAGTAACTTTGATCAGCGTCTCGCTCTCTATAGAGAGGCGGGATCTGGTGGGGGCTTCAAATCCCTGCCAATGCAGCCTCTCGTGATCGCAGCGGCGGCCGCTACCGTGGACCGCAGCGCGGCAAGGGCAAGCCATTGGGTGGCGGCAACAGCAGCGGCGGCAGTCCCTCTCGTGGTGGCAGCAGTGGCGGCGGCCGGCCCTTCAACAACAACAACAAGGGTCATCGCGGCGGCAAACCCCGAGCCGGTCCGGATGTCCAGCGGTGCCAAATCTGCGGCAAGCCCGGCCAGACCGCACGGGGCTGCTGGTACCGCTACGAAGATGATGGTGAATCTTCCCAAGATGAGAAGGCCGCGAGGGCAGCAGACGGCTCCTATGGCATTGATACAAATTGGTATGTTCACAACGGCGCAATGGACCACATCACAAGCGAGCTGGAAAAGGTGACTGTCGGTGTCAAAACCGGCGGATCTTGGGTAGGGGGTCCCGAACTGTGCGTCTAGGCGGATGGTAACAGGAGACAAGGGACACGATGTTTTTACCCAGGTTCGGGCCCTCTCGATGGAGGTAAAACCCTACTCCTGCTGGATTAATATTGATGATATGGGTAGTACAAGAGTAGATCTACCACGAGATCAAGGAGGCTAAACCCTAGAAGCTAGCCTATGGTATGATTGTTGTTCGTCCTACGGACTAAAACCCTCCGATTTATATAGACATCGGAGAGGGCTAGGGTTACACAGAGTCGGTTACAATGGTAGGAGATCTACACATCCGTATCGCCAAGCTTGCCTTCCACGACAAGGAAAGTCCCATCCGGACACGGGACGAAGTCTTCAATCTTGTATCTTCATAGTCTTGGAGTCCGGCCGACGGTGATAGTTTGGCTATCCGGACACCCCTGTTGGGGAACGTAGTAATTTCAAAAATTTTCCTACGCACACGCAAGATCATGGTGATGAATAGCAACGAGAGGGGAGAGTGTTGTCTACATACCCTTGTAGACCCGGCGGAAGCGATCACAACGTAGAGGAAGTAGTCGACGCTCTCCTCGCGATCCGACCGATCCCGCGCCAAGTACTCGGCGCCCGAGTTCTTGACACACGTACAGCTCGATGACGCCCCTCAGACTCGATCCAGCCGAGTGTCGAGGAGAGTTTCACAAGACGACGGCGTGGCGGCGATCTTGATGTTTCACGGCGCAGGGCTTCGCTTAAGCTTCATGACGGTATGACCGAGGTGGAATATGGTGGAGGGGCACCGCACACGGCTAAGGAACGATCCGTAGATCAAACTTGTGTGTTCTAGGGTGCCCCCTACCCCGTATATAAAGGAGGGAGGGGGAGGTGCGGCCGGCCTAGAGGGCGCTGGAGGAGTCCTACTCCCACCGAGTAGGACTCCCCTTCCTAGTTGGAATAGGATTGGGGAGGGAAGAGGAAAGGGGGCGCCGCCTCCTTGTCCTATTCGGACTGGGGGGGGAGAGGGCACGCGGCCACCCCTGGCCGGCCCCTCCTCTTCTCCCTCGAGGCCCACTAAGGCCCATTTACCTCCGGGGGTTCCGTAACCTCCGGTACTCGAGAAATTCTGTTTTCACCCGAACCATTCCGAACTCCAAATATAGGCTTCCAATATATCAATCTTTATGTCTCGACCATTTCGAGACTCCTCGTCATGTCCGTGATCACATCCGGGACTCCGAACTTCTTCGGTACATCAAAATACATAAACTCATAATAATTGTCATCGAAACCTTAAGCTTGCGGACCCTACGGTTCGAGAACAATGTAGACATGACCTCGAACTATTCTCGGTCAATAACCAACAGCGGGACCTGGATGCCCATATTGGTTCCTACATATTCTACGAAGATCTTTATCGGTCAGACCGCATAACAACATACGTTGTTCCCTTTGTCATCGGTATGTTACTTGCCCGAGATTCAATCGTCGGTATCCAATACCTAGTTCAATCTCGTTACCGGCAAGTCTCTTTACTCGTTCCGTAATACATCATCTCACAACTATCTCATTAGTTGTAATGCTTGCAAGGCTTCATGATGTGCATTACCGAGAGGGCCCAGAGATACCTCTCCGACAATCGGAGTGACAAAACCTAATCTCAAATACACCAACCCAACATCGCCTTTGGAGACACCGTAGTACTCCTTTATAATCACCCATTCGTTGTGACGCTTGGTAGCACCAAAGTGTTCCTCCGTAAACGGAGTTGCATAATCTCATAGTTACGTGAACATGTATATGTCATGGATAAAAGCAGTAGCAACATACTAAACGATCGTGTGCTAAGCTAATGGAATGGGTCATGTCAATCGATCATTGTACTAATGATGTGACCTTGTTAATCAAATAACAACTCCTTGTTCATGGTCGGAAACATAACCATCTTTGATTAACAAGCTAGTCTAGTAGAGGCATACTAGTGACATGTTGTTTTGTCTATGCATTCACACATGTATCATGTTTCCGTTAATACAATTCTAGCATGAATGATAAACATTTATCATGAAATAAGGAAATAAATAATAACTTTATTATTGCCTCTAGGGCATATTTCCTTCATCTCCCACTTGCACTAGAGTCAATAATCTAGATTACATAGTAATGATTCTAACACCCATGGAGTCTTGGTGCCGATCATGTTTTGCTCGTGGAAGAGGCTTAGTCAACGGTCTCGCAACATTCAGATCCGTATGTATCTTGCAAATCTCTATGTCTCCCACCGACTAAGTCCCGGATGGAGTTGAAGCGTCTCTTGATGTGCTTGGTCCTCTTGTGAAATCTGGATTCCTTCGCTAAGGCAATTGCTCCAAAGATTGTCACGAAGATTTTCATTGGACCCGATGCACTAGGTATGACACCTAGATCGGATATGAACTCCTTCATCCGCACTCCTTCATTAGCTGCTTCCGGTTGCTATGTACTCCGCTTCACATGTAGATCCCGCCACGACGCTTTGTTTAGAACTGCACCAACCGACAGCTCCTCCGCTTAGTGTAAATACGATCCGGTCTGCGATTTAGAATCGTCCGGATCGTGTCAAAGCTTGCATCAACGTAACTGCCATTTATGAGCTCTTTGTCACCTCCATATACGAGAAACATATCCTTAGTCCTTTTCGTATTTCAGATGTTCTTGACCGCGTCCATGATCCACTCGGATTACTTTGGTACCTCCTGCTAGGCTTATAGCAAGGCACACATCGGTCTGTACACAGATTGCATACATGATAGAGCCTATGGTCAAGCATAGGAACATCTTTCATTTTCTCTATCTTCTGCGGTGGTCGGGCATTGAGTCTTACTCAATTTCACACCTTGTAACACGTGCAAGAACCCTTTCTTTGCTTGATCCATTTTGAACTTCTTCAAAATTTTGTCAAGGTATGTGCTTTGTGAAAGTCCAATCAAGCGCCTTGATCTATCTCTATAGATCTTAATGCCCAATATGTAAGCAGCTTCACCGAGGTCTTTCATTGAAAAACTCTTATTCAAGTATCCCTTTATGCTATCCAGAATTCTATATCATTTCCGATCAGCAATATGTCATCTACATATAATATCGAAATGCTACAGAGCTCCCACTCACTTTCTTGTAAATACAAAGCTTCTCCAAAAGTCTGTACAAACCCAAATGCTTTGATCACACTATCAAAGCGCTTATTCCAACTCCGAGATGCTTGCACCAGTCCATAGATGGATCGCTGGAGCTTGCACACTTTGTTAGCTCCTTTGGATCGATAAAACCTTCGGTTGCATCATATACAACTCTTCTTCCGTAAATCCATTCAGAATGCAGTCTTTACATCCATTTGCCAAATTTCATAATCATAAAATGCGCAATTGCTAACATGATTCGGACGGGCTTAAGCATCGCTCTGGTGAGAAGGTCTCATCGTAGTCAATCCCTTGAACTTGTCAAAACCCTTTGCGATAAGTCGAGCTTTGTAGACGATAACATTACCGTCGTCGTCGGTCTTCTTCTTGAAGATCCACTTGTTTTCTATTGCTTGCCGACCCTCGGCAAGTCAACCAAAGTCGATACTTTGTTTTCATACATGGATCCCATCTCGATTTCATGGCCTCAAGCCATTTTATGGAATCTGGGCTCACCATCGCTTCTTCATAGTTCGTGGGTTCATCATGATCTAGTAGCATGATTTCCGAACAGGATTACCGCACCACTCAGTGCGGATCTTACTCTGTTGATCTACGAGGTTCTGCGTAACTTGATCTCAAGTTTCATGATCAACATCATCAACTTCCTCACTACTTGGTGTAGATGTCTCGTAAACCGGTTTCGCAACGAACTACTTTCAAGTAAGGGAGAAGGTTCTATTACCTCATCAAGTTCCACTTTCCTCCCACTCACTTCTTTCGAGAGAAACTCCTTCTCTAGAAAGGATCCATTTTAGCAACGAATGTCTTGCCTTCGGATCTGTGATAGAAGGTGTACCCAATCTGTCTCCTTTGGGTATCCTATGAAGACACATTCTCCGATTTGGGTTCGAGCTTATCAGGTTGAAGCTTTTTCACATAAGCATCGCATCCCCAAACTTTAAGAAACGACAACTTTGGTTTCTTGCTAAACCACAGTTCATAAGGTGTCGTCTCAACGGATTTCGACGGTGTTCTATTCAGTGTGAATACGGCCGCCTCTAGAGCATAACCCCAAAACGATAGCGGTAAATCTGTAAGAGACATCATAGATCGCACCATATCTAGTAAAGTACGACATGACGCTCGACACACCATTACGCTGTGGTGTTCCGGTGGCGTGAGTTGCGAAACTATTCCGCATTGTTTCAAATGTAGACCAAACTCAGAACTCAAATATTCACCTCCACGATCGATCGTAGAAATTTGATTTTCTTGTTACGATGATTTTCAACTTCACTCTGAAATTCTTTGAACTTTTCAAATGTTTCAGACTTATGTTTCATTAAGTAGATATACCCATATCTGCTTAAGTCATCCGTGAAGGTGAGAAAATAACGATATCCGCCACGAGCCTCAACATTCATCGAACCACATACATCTGTATGTATGATTTCCAATAAATCTGTTGCTCTCTCCATAGTACCGAGAACGGTGTTCTAGTCATCTTGCCCATGAGGCACGGTTCGCAAGTGCCAAGTGATTCATAATCAAGTGACTCCAAAAGTCCATCAAGATGGAGTTTCTTCATGCGCTTTACACCGATATGACCTAAACGGCAAGGCCACAAATAAGTTGCACTATCATTATCAACTCTGCATCTTTTGGTTTCAACATTATGAATATGTGTATCACTACTATCGAGATTCATCAAAATAGACCACTCCTCAAGGGTGCATGACCATAAAAGATATTACTCATATAAATAGAACAACCATTATTCTCGATTTAAATGAATAACCGCCTCGCATCAAACAAGATCCAGATATAATGTTCATGCTCAACGCAGCACCAAATAACAATTATTTAGGTCTAAAACTAATCCCAAGGTAGATGTAGAGGTAGCGTGCCGACCGCGATCACATCGACTTTGGAACCATTTCCCACGCCAAGATCGTCACCTCGCCCTTTGCGGTGTTCGCAATCAGTAGTCCTGCTTTGAGTTGCAAATATTAGCAATGAACCAAGATCAAATACCAGTGCTCATGAGCTCTAGTAAGGTACACATCAATAACATGTATATCACATATACCTTTGTTCACCTTGCCATCCTTCTTATCCGCCAAATACTTGGGGCAGTTCCGCTTCCAAAGGACTACCGATGCGCTTGCGGAGAAGCACTCGATTTGTGCTTAGGTCCGACTTGGGTTTCTTCTCCCGAGCAAAGAACTTGCTTGCTGTTCTTCTTGAAGTTCCCTTCTTCTTCCCTTTGCCTTTCTTCTTGAAACTAGTGGTCTTTTGACCATCAACACTTGATGCTCCTTCTTGATTTCTACCTCCGCAGCCTTTAGCATTGCGAAGAGCTCGGTATAGTCTTTACTAACCCTTGCATATTATAGTTCATCACGAAGCCTTTGTAGCTTGGTGGCGTGATTGAAGAATTCATCAATGACGCAATCATCCGGAAGATTAACTCCCAATTGTGTCAAGTGATTGCGTACCTGACATTCCGAGTATGTGCTCACTAATGTAACTATTCTCCTCCATCTTGCAGCTATAGAACTTATTGGAGACTTCATATCTCTCAATCCGGGCATTCTGTTGAATATCAACTTCAACTCTGGAACATCTCATATGCTCCATGACGCTCAAAACGCCGTTGAAGTCCCGGTTCTAAGCCGTAAAGCATGGCACATCGAACTATAGAGTAGTCATCAGCTTTGCTCGCCAGACGTTCTTAACGCCGCCGGTTGCATCAAGAAGCAGTTCGCACCCAGCGGTGCATCCAGACGTAACTCTTCCAGGCAGCAATGAGGATAATCTCGAATTCTGGACCCAATCCGTAATTGCTACCATCATCTTTCAACTTTGCTTTCTCAAGGAATGCATTAAAATTCAACGGAACAACAAAGACGAGCCATCTATCTACAATCAAACATAAACAAGCAAGATACTATCAGTACTAAGTTCATGATAAATTTAAGTTCAATTAATCATATTACTTAAGAACTCCCACTTAGAAAGACATCTCTAGTCATCCAAGTGATCACGTGATCCAAATCAACTAAACCATAACCGATCATCACGTGAAATGGAGTAGTTTTCAATGGTGAACATCTTATGTTGATCATATCTACTATATGATTCACGCCGACCTTTCGGTCTCCGTGTTCCGAGGCCATATCTGCATATGCTAGGCTCGTCAAGTATAACCCGAGTATTCTGCGTGTGCAAAACTGGCTTGCACCGTTGTAGATGGACGAGAGCTTATCACACCGATCATCACGTGGTGTCTGGGCACGACGAACTTTGGCAACGGTGCATACTCGGGGAGAACACTTCTTGATAATTTAGTGAGAGATCATCTTATAATGCTACCGTCAATCAAAGCAAGATAAGATGCATAAAAGAATAAACATCACATGCAAATCAATATAAGTGATATGATATGGTCATCATCATCTTGTGCTTCATGATCTTCATCTTGCAGCACCACCATGATCACCATCGCCACCGCGCGACACCTTGATCTCCATCGTAGCATCGTTGTCGCCTCGCCAAACTTATGCTTCTACGACTATCGCTACCGTTTAGTGATAAAGTAAAGCATTACAGGGCGATTGCATTGCATACAATAAAGCGACAACCATATGGCTCCTGCCAATTGCCGATAACTTCGGTTACAAAACATGATCATCTCATACAATAAAATATAGCATCACGTCTTGACCATATCACATCACAACATGCCCTGCAAAAACAAGTTAGACGCCCTCTACTTTGTTGTTGTAAATTTTACGTGGCTGCTACGGGCTTAAGCAAGATCCAGTCTCACCTCGCATCAAAACCACAACGATATTTCGTCAAATAGACTCCGCTTTAACCTTCTCAAGGACCGGCGTAGCCACACTCGGTTCAACTAAAGTGAGAGAGAGCACCCACCAGTCACCTTTAAGCAACGAGTGCTCAGAAGCGGTGAAACCAGTCTCGCGAAGCGTCGCTGTAATGTCGGTCAGGGCCGCTTCATCTCACAATACCGCTGAACCAAAGTATGACATGCTGGTAGGTAGTATGACTTGTATCGCCCACAACTCACTTGTGTTCTACTCTGCAAAACATCAAACCATAAAAACCTAGGCTCGGATGCCACCGTTGGGGAACGAGTAATTTCAAAAATTTTCCTACGCACACGCAAGATCATGGTGATGAATAGCAACGAGAGGGAGAGAGTGTTGTCTACATACCCTTGTAGACCCGGCGAAGCGATCACAACGTAGAGGAAGTAGTCGTGCGTTCTCCTCGCGATCCGACCGATCCCGACGCCGTTACTCCGGCGCCCCGAGTTCTTGACACGCGACAGCTCGATGACGCCCCTCGACTCGATCCAGCCGAGTGTCGAGGGAGAGTTTCGTCAAGACGACGGCGTGGCGACGATCTTGATGTTTCACCGGCAGGGGCTTCGCTTAAGCTTCGCGACGGTATGACCGAGGTGGAATATGGTGGAGGGGCACCGCACACGGCTAAGGAACGATCCGTAGATCAAACTTGTGTGTTCTAGGGTGCCCCCTGCCCCGTATATAAAGGAGGAGGGGGAGGTGCGGCCGCCCTAGAGGGGCGCCGAGGAGTCCTACTCCCACCGGGAGTAGGACTCCCCCTAGTTGGAATAGGATTGGGGGAGGAAGAGGAAGAGGGGCGCCCCCTCCTTGTCCTATTCGGACTGGGGGAGAGGCGCGCCACCCCTGGCCGGCCCCTCCTCTTCTCCCTCGAGGCCCACTAAGGCCCATTTACCTCCCGGGGTTCCGTAACCTCCGGTACTCGCAGAATTCTGCTTTCACCCGAACCATTCCAACTCCAAATATAGGCTTCCAATATATCAATCTTTATGTCTCGACCATTTCGAGACTCCTCGTCATGTCCGTGATCACATCCGGACTCAAACTTCTTCGGTACATCAAAATACATAAACTCATAATAACCGCCATCGAAACCTTAAGCGTGCGGACCCTACGGTTCGAGAACAATGTAGACATGACCTCGAACTATTCTCGGTCAATAACCAACAGCGGGACCTGGATGCCCATATTGGTTCCTACATATTCTACGAAGATCTTTATCGGTCAGACCGCATAACAACATACGTTGTTCCCTTTGTCATCGGTATGTTACTTGCCCGAGATTCGATCGTCGGTATCCAATACCTAGTTCAATCTCGTTATCGCAAGTCTCTTTACTCGTTCCGTAATACATCATCTCACAACTATCTCATTAGTTGTAATGCTTGCAAGGCTTCAGTGATGTGCATTACCGAGAGGGCCCAGAGATACCTCTCCGACAATCGGAGTGACAAAACCTAATCTCGAAATACGCCAACCCAACATCTCGCCTTTGGAGACACTGTAGTACTCCTTTATAATCACCCGATTCGCCAGTGACGCTTGGTAGCACCAAAGTGTTCCTCCGTAAACGGGAGTTGCATAATCTCATAGTTACAGGAACATGTATATGTCATGGATAAAAGCAAGAGCAACATACTAAACGATCGTGTGCTAAGCTAATGGAATGGGTCATGTGAATCGATCATTCTACTAATGATGTGACCTTGTGAATCAAATAACAACTCCTTGTTCATGGTCAGGAAACATAACCATCTTTGATTAACAAGCTAGTCTAGTAGAGGCATACTAGTGACATGTTGTTTTGTCTATGCATTTACACATGTATCATGTTTCCGGTTAATACAATTCTAGCATGAATGATAAACATTTATCATGAAATAAGGAAATAAATAATAACTTTATTATTGCCTCTAGGGCATATTTCCTTCAACCCCCTAGTCCAGGACTCCCTCTGTAGCCCCCGAACCAGGCTTCAATGTCGATGAGTCCGGCTCGCATATCGTCTTCCGCATTGCAAGGCGGGTTCTTCTCCAAATTCCATGTACTCGCCGAATGGTGTCCGGCTTCTTATAAATGCTACGCTCCTTGGCTTCCACGTCCAATAATGGCCATCTTCCACGTGTCGTACGAATGCGAAAAGCCAGGTATTTTTATATTCTACTCCCTAGCTGCGCGAGTGAGCTGCCTATAAAGAGAGGCGAGGATCCAGATCCGAATCACACCATCCTCCTTCCGCGAGCATTCATCGGAGCGCCTCTGACCAAAAATCCATTCCATCACGGACAGTCGACGCGCCTCCTCCTCTCGCGCTCCCAGCCCTCAGCCAGGAGATTGGGGGAGATGCTCGATCCCGCATAGTGAGCTGGTGACGCTCCAAGCCGAGGGATTTCTTCCCCCGGCCTTTATGATGCCGGTTCGAGCCGGACTTGCCACCTACAAGGGCAGAAAACAGGCGGAGAGCGTCCCCAATCCCTCCAAAGGAGAGCGGGTATGCTTCATCCCTTATCTAATAAGAGGACTCAGATTTCCCATACATCCGTTTCTCCGGGGGGCTCCTGGAGTTCTATGGACTCCAGCTTCACCACCTCACGCCTGCCTCCATCCTGCACATCGCGGGCTTTGTAGCCCTTTGCGAGCTGTTCTTGGGCATCGAGGCCCATTTTGCGCTGTGGAAGAGATTGTTCTGCCTTGTGCCCCGTTCTCACGAGGGGTCGATATATCAAGTGGGCGGAGCCGAAATATGGCGCATCGCCGGGACCGGATATCTATCCGGAACCCCGAAGAAGGCGTCCGAAGACTGGCCTTCGGAATGGTTTTACATGGAAGACGCCCCGCTGCCGACCCAGGCCGGATCGGCCTCCGGAGTTCAAAGAACGCCTTCTGCGGAAACACCTGAGTTGGCGCTCGCGGAGCCCTCAACAGGAGAATGATGGGGATGTTCAATATCTGATGGGCCGAATAAGGTTATTGGCTCATTCCGGATTAACCATGATTGGAGTCATGGCCACATGCATCATGCGAGGGGTGCAGCCGCTCCAATACAAGGGCCACCCCATGTGGGATTTCAATGGGGAGGATGATGCCACCCGTCATGGCCGCAAGGGGCTGGGATCGGTAGATGATCTGGTGAAGATCCTGTCCGGCCTGTACAAAGGGGAGAAGGAGGACTTCCTCCGTGCGAGTCCATTAAATGGATTTTCGATGAACAACCCTCGGAGCTGGGTAAGCGAACGTTTGTCTATCTGATCCATATTCCAAAGTTGAGTGTCTCACTTTGTGATTTTGATGCAGGAACTGCGCTGGGCCGTAGAGAATATACACAGCCCGGCTCCACAACCCGAGGATCTGGAACGATCCCTCGATCCGGCCTCCGAAGAGGATCCGGACATAAAGGTGGAGCTGATTGATGGGGTGTTCCATCAACTTAGCATTGACAATGCTTTGGTTGCCATTACGGCCGACTACCCCGGCATATCTCCGGTTCCCCAGGTAACTGTGACCGGAGTCCTGATACCATTAGTTATCCATGCTTATTTCTGACCACCGTATATCAATGGTGTTCCGCAGGAGGTGCCTCCGGGGCGGGAAGCCGAACACGCGGTGGCTGGCCAACAAGGGGCAGCTCGGCCCAGCAGGCGGAAGAGAAGTGCGGCGAGGATCGAGACGTCGCCGCAACGGTATGGCTCGCCACCATGTTTCAGAAAAAGGTTCCTGGAAGGCATATTAATGCTCATGGTTTTTTCAGGAGAAAGAGCGCTCGCCGGATTGTGTCCGGGGAGATTGCCAATCAAACCTCCACCGGCCAGGCTCCAACGCCAGGTCCGGAGGGGGAGGCGAACGCAGGGCGTGCGTCGGGTGCTCCTACAACGGAGGACGCAGACAGGTTGTCCGCCACCAGATCTGAGGTGGAGAGCGCCATGAATCACAGGCGCCGCCGGACAGTTCTTCGTGATGCATGCTTCTCCCCGGAGGCGTTAAATGCCTTCAATTCGGGAGATGCGCACCTCCGTGCTGCTCAAGATGGTCTAGTCAGAGCCACGGAGCAGTATGTAAAAGACATACGGGTGAGTAATTTTGACAGTTATATATGCCAGTAGCCCCCGAGACTTAAAATAGTTAAAACAACTGATTTAAGGATCATTTGTTATGCAGGATTTTACGGAGAAGAATACCCACCTGTCCCAGGAGCTGCAAGAGTGCAAGGCCAACTTGAGGCCGCACTAGCCGCCGCAGGGGGAGCCACAGAGACCCCCTCTGGTAATACATACTTCGAAAGATAAGTAGTTTGTGAAGTGCGGCGTGTGTATAAGTCTGACAATAATATTGCAGATGGTGCCGGACTAGATCCGGACAGGCAGCAACTGCTATGCCAGCTAAAGGCCGGCGAGAAGGTGCTGACAAGGGTGCAGCAGGAGAAGAATAACCTCCAAGATGCCAACACTCAGCTGGGCGAGGAACTAAAAGATGTTCGGGTCCAGCTATCTTACTCCGTGAAGGAGAATCTGCGGCTTCGTCGCGGCATTTATAGTAAGTGCTTGAACGAACCTTTGAAAACAAGAGTTCGGCGAGGAAGTCGATTAACCAGAATATGTCTGTAGGTATGCTCACGGGCCGTCCTGCAGAGGAGATGCCCGGTTCAATGGGTGACCAACTTCCCGAGCTGTTGCAACTGCACGAACAAGTTCGGCAGGTGATGAGCGGCATCGCCCAGGCCTTATGGCCATCCGTCTTCCTACCCGAGGGTCTTGGAGGACTTGTGGAGAAGCTTCAGGAGAGCACGGCGGTGCTTCCGTCTATGGAAGATATCAGCCTGCCGTCAAGGCGCCAGGGAGGCCTGGGCCATGGTGAAGACGAGGTACACGAAGGCCGATCCAAACCACATGGCCGAGGTTGGACCTGTGGGGCCCGATCGGAAGGAGATCCCTGTGAGATTAATGTACGGCCAAGTAGAGTTGGCTGCAAAGTATTCCCAGCAGGACTGTAAACTAGACAGCCTGTTAGATGGTATTGAAGAGCAATATAATCAGTCAATTTGACTATGTAATTTAAAATGACATGTAAGATGCCTTCTAGCCGAATTGTAGATCGTTTGTCTTTGCGGACCTTTTCGCTCCAACCTCGGGACCCGACAGTCCGGAGTGTGTCCGAATACCCTCACGGTTATGTAAAAACCGGGGCATGCATGGAGACCAGACGTAGGGGTCATTAGTGCTTTATCAGACAAGTGCCCAACTAGTTATGTTATATTACATGGTTAGTAAGAAACATCTTCCAGGGAGAACAATTCCGTTAGGGGTTCCTTTCCCTGGGAGGCATGCCCTAAAGTGCATGTCCGGACTGCGAAAAGAGCAGAAAAGCATCTGGAGGCAGATAAATAGATAAGTAAGAAATCATCTTTCAAGTCACCGACCGAATATTCCCTTAAGAACGCTAGCTTTCGGCTTCACCCAGTCTGAGGTACACATCCGGCTGACCCGGTAGTAACAATCGTAGAGGTGCTCCCTTTACCTCCTAGCCGAACAATCGGGAATGTAGGGGTAAGCACAGGAGCCAGGCTACCCAGCTTGGCCAAAACTTAAGTCATATCGATGCATATAATGGTGAATAAAAGGTACATGCGGAAGTGTGACACATGTGTTGGGAATGAAGCCCGTATAAATAAGCTTCTGTTAAAGAAGCCCCCAGGTATAATGAGTGCGAGCAGCACGTCAAGTGTGTGCGAACAGTGCGCAGATCAGCCTTCAAAGGCTTTTAAGAAAAAGGGAGGGAGAAAGGGAGAAACAAAAGACAGCTAAAGTATAAAATGTGGACGTAGGAAGGAGACGAACTCTGAGTTCCGCGCTAGGCGTAGAATCTTCGGAGATGGGCTGCGTTCCATGGGTTCGGCTCGAGTCGGTTGTCCGATGCGTTTCGCAGACGGTATGCTCCGCCGGTTAGGACTTGGTCGATGATGAAGGGACCTTCCCATTTGGGCTTGAGTTTGTCCTTTTTCTTGTCCGGTAGGCGTTTAACTACTTCGCCAACATTGTAAGTTTTGGCCCGTACTTCTCTGCTTTGATATCTTCGAGCCTGCTGTTCATAGAATGCAGAACGAGTCTTTGCCACGTCGCGCTCCTCCTCTAAGGCATCCAAACTGTCCTGCCGATCCAGCTTGGCTTCTCTTTCTTCATACATACGCACGCGAGGTGAGTCATGAATTATGTCGCAGGGCAAGACTGCCTCTGCGCCGTACAACATGAAAAATGGTGTGAATCCGATAGTGCGATTCAGCATGGTCCACAACCCCCAGAGTACAGAGTCGAGCTCCTCTACCCAGTGTGTGTTGGATTCCTTGAGGGACCACACTAGTCTGGGTTTAATGCCGCTCATGATTAGACCATTTGCACGCTCGACTTGACCGTTAGTTTGAGGGTGATAGACTGAAGCGTAGTCGAGCTTGATGCCCATGTTTTTGCACCAGAGTTTAACCTCGTCGGCCATGAAGTTTGTGCCGTTATCAGTGATGATGCTATGTGGGACACCGTAACGGTGTACTACCCCTGATATGAAGTCTATCACGGGTCCGGATTCGGCCGTCTTAACTGGTTTGGCCTCTATCCATTTGGTGAATTTGTCTACCATGACCAATAGGTATTTTTGTGGGTTCCCCCTTTAAGGGGTCCAACCATGTCAAGCCCCCAGACCGCGAACGACCAAGTGATGGGTATAGTTTTGAGGGTGGTGGGTGGCATGTGGCTCTGATTAGCGAAGAGCTGGCAACCGACGCATCGTTGAACTAAGTCCTGAGCGTCTGCCCGGGCCGTTGGCCAATAAAATCCTATACGAAAGGCCTTGCCTACAAGGGCCCGGGCTGCGGCGTGGTGCCCGCCAAGTCCGGCGTGATTTTCAGCCAGAAGATTTCGCCCTTCCTCTTCGGAGATGCACCTTTGAAGGACTCCGGTTGTGCTTTTCTTATAAAGCTCTCCTCATGGACCTTGTAGGCTTTAGATCGCCGCACTATGCAATGGGCCTCGTTTTGGTCTTCGGGAAGTTCCTGCCTGTTTAAGTAGGCTAGGAATGGTTCCGTCCACTGGGCAATGACTGCCATTATTTCATGGGCTGAAGGTGTTATTTCATTGGCAGAGCCATCGATTGTGTCAGAGTGTTCGGTGTTGGGTGGTGCGGTTGGTTCCGGGTTGTTGTTTCCGGACTCCCCTTCCCATAATACGGATGGCTTGAAAAGCCGCTCCAGGAAGATGTTGGGAGGGACGGCGTCGCGCTTTGCGCCGATGTGTGCCAACACGTCAGCCGCCTGGTTATTATCCTGAGCTATATGGTGGAATTCGAGTCCTTCGAACCGAGCTGACAGTTTTAAGACGGCATTACGGTAGGGTGCCATTTTCGCATCCTTGGCGTCAAAGTCTCCATTTATTTGGGATATTGCAAGGTTTGAATCCCCGCGGACCTCTAGGCATTGAATGCCCATGGAGATTGCCATCCGGAGACCATGTAGAAGGGCCTCGTATCGGCTGCATTGTTGGAGTCCGTGTACATTATCTCGAGTACGATAGATCGTGTCTCCGATTGGGGACATCGAACGACGCCACCCCTGCACCGCCATCATTTTGGAGCCGTCGAAGTGCATGATCCAATTGGAGTATGCGCCCTACTCTTTAGGGAGTTCGGCTTCGGTCCATCCAGCGATGAAGTTGGCCAAAACTTGCGACTTGATGGCTCGCCATGGTTTGTAGGTTATGTCAAATGGTAGGAGCTCGATGTCCCATTTTGCAATCCTGCCCATCGCGTTGCGGTTGTTTATAATGTCGTTAAGAGGTACTTCGGAGGCTACTGTTATCGAACACTCTTGAAAGTAGTGTCGCAGCTTCCGGGATGCCATGAACACCGTGTACGCTATCTTTTGATAATGTGGATACCGGGACTTGCATGGAGTTAGGACAGTGGATACGTAGTACACTGGTTTTTGAAGAGGGAATTTGTGTCCTTCCGTTTCTCGTTCGACGACGAGCACCGCGCTTACAACTTGATGTGTTGCCGTGATGTATAATAACATTGGTTCGCCCAAGTTGGGCGCGGCCAGGACCGGATTTGTTGCCAATATGGCCTTTATTTCTTCGAGTCCAGCCGTGGCGGCATCCGTCCATTCAAAGTGTTCGGTGCGCCGGAGGAGGCGATAAAGGGGTAATGCCTTTTCTCCCAAGCGGGAGATGAAGCGGCTTAGAGCCGCCACGCATCCAGTCAATTTTTGTATTTGCTTGAGGTCTTTTGGGATATCCAATTGTGACAGAGCTCGGATCTTGGCTGGGTTTGCTTCAATTCCTCTACCGGATACAATGAAGCCCAAGAGCTTTCCGGCTGGTACGCCGAAAACGCATTTTTCCGGGTTGAGCTTAATGTCATATGCTCGGAGGTTGTCAAATGTGAGCCTCAAATCGTCTACTAGAGTTTCGACATGTTTAGACTTGATGACCACATTGTCTACGTATGCCTCCACTGTTTTGCCGATCTGGGTTGCCAGACATGTCTGAATCATGCGCTGATATGTTGCGCCGGCGTTTTTGAGCCCGAAGGGCATTGTGTTGAAGCAGAATGGTCCGTATGGAGTAATGAATGCCGTTGCGGCTTGGTCTGGCTCCGCCATCTTGATTTCATGGTAGCCGGAGTATGCGTCGAGGAAGCACAATGAATCGTGCCCTGCGGTAGCATCTATAATTTGATCGATGCGGGGAAGGGGGAAAGGATCCTTTGGACAAGCCTTGTTAAGGTCCTTGAAATCGACACACAGGCGCCATGATTTGTCCTTCTTTGGTACCATTACCAGGTTTGCTAGCCAGTCCGGATGTTTTATGTCTCTGATGAATCCGGCTTCTAATAGTTTGGCTAGCTCCTCTCCCATTGCCTATCTTTTGGGTTCGAAATCGCCAAGAGCCTGTTTGATCGCTTGAATCCTTTTAGGATATTTAGGCTGTGCTCGCCAACTGCATGTGGGATTCTGGCATGTCCAAGGGTGCCGTGCAAAGATGTCCCAATTTTCCGGCGAATTCTCGTAGTCTGGCGTCTACATCAGGGTTTAATTGTGCCCCAATGGAGGCCGTCTTTGTGGGGTCCGTTGGATGGACTTGGAATTTGGCTATTTCGTCCGCTGGCTTAAAAGAGGTGGACTTGGATCTCTTATCGAGTATCACGTCGTCCCTGTTCACCGTGGAGCGCAGCGCAATGAGTTCCTCGACCGCTAGGGCTTCGGATAGTGCCTCTAGGGCTAGTGCGGCTGTCTTATTTTCGGCGCGGAGTGCTATGTCCGGATCGCTGACAAGAGTGATGATTCCGTTGGGCCCGGGCATTTTGAGCTTCATGTACCCGTAATGGGGTATAGCTTGAAAAATTGTGAATGCCTCTCGCCCTAATAAAGCGTGATATCCGCTACTGAACGGGGCCACCTGGAATGTTACCTCCTCGGACCTGTAATTTTTCCTGTGCAGCGTGCTTCCCGACTAGGGATTATTCCTCTAAAGGTTGTGCTGCTTCGCTCAATGCGGCTCCAGTCTATTTCCATTTTTTGAAGGGTTTCCTTGTAGATGAGGTTTAATCCGCTGCCGCCATCCATGAGTACCTTAGTAAGGCGAAAGCCGTCCACTATTGGACCGAGGACCAATGCGGCTGGTGCTCGGGCTGTTCGGAATTTAGGTTCGTCACTAGCGTTGAAGGTAATAGCCGTGTCGCTCCATGGATTTAATGTTGCTACTTGGTAGACTTCGGCGAGGCTGCGGAGTGTTCGTTTCCGCATATTATTTGATGCGAAAGTCTCAAATACTGTTAATACCGTACTGGTACTGCTGGGCTGGTTCTCTGGGGCTAGAAGCTCTTCGCCACTTTTGGCCACCTGCCGTAGTATCCAACATGCTCGAAGGCTATGTGTTGGAGTGGCGTCCTCTGTACTATGGATTTTACAGGGTCCGCTGAGCCATCCCTCCAGTACGGTTCCATGCCCTTTTGGGGTTTTTTGCTTTTTGGTTTTTAACCCAGTTGCCTTAATATGATGCACCCTTTTATTTCGGACTAGGGTTGTGTTCGGAGCCGGATTGTCCCAAAATTTGGTTTCGGTTTTCCAGGCACTCTCCATCGCACAGTACTTCCGTACTATGGACGCCAAGTCGGCGAAGCGTGTAATTTCACAACGACTTATGGCGTTCATGATTCCCTTGTCCGTGCAATTGTTGCAGAAAATTGAAATTGCGCTTTCCTCACGGCAGTCCTTTATCCTGTCCATAACCAGAAGGAATCTGGCCCAGTAATGATGTACGTATTCAGCGGGCTCTTGCCGGATTCGAGATAGATCGCTTGTGTTTGGGTGGGCGGGTGGAATTAGATTTGGAACCTCTCCCAACCTAAGACTCAAGGGCCGAAAAGTTTCCAAACTTGGAAGCTTGGATTGCTGGATGTTGTCCAACGAATCTGGCCCGCTGCCTGACTTTAGGTTCAGTGCTTGATTGACGTCCGTCCCTCCGATGGAATCTGGCATGGAGGGGTTGGGAATTCGGACATAGCTCGTCCTTAATGTAGAAGAGGAGTCGCCGTGCTGTTCCTCCACCACAACAACGTGGTGGGTAGCCTGGGAAGAGTTGATCTCTCTCAGATCGGTTTTAGGCCCAATCGGTCGTGTCCGTGGCGACTCCTGTGGCGATCGCGGTCCAAGAGCTCGTTTATGGAAGAGAGCTCCATCGGACCTAGCTGCTCGGCGAGTTCCGAGTTGACGTAGATCGCTTTTGATGACCCGAGAGGTCATCATCGGCGCGACGGCCGAACAGGCAGTCATAAGAAAACCACCTAGCCGGATAGTTTGGCCGGTGGACAAAGCTCCTTTGGCAATGGCACCGTCTTTAAAGACGGGACGAGGCATCCTTCCTGATTGCAACGGCACAGAGGACTCTCAATGAAAGCACCAATGTCGGTGTCAAAATTGGCGGATCTCGGGTAGGGGGTCCCGAACTGTGCGTCTAGGCGGATCGTAACAGGAGACAAGGGACATGATGTTTTTACCCAGGTTCGGGCCCTCTAGATGGAGGTAAAACCCTACTCCTGCTAGATTAATATTGATGATATGGGTAGTACAAGAGTAGATCTACCACGAGATCAAGGAGGCTAAACCCTAGAAGCTAGCCTATGGTATGATTGTTGTTCGTCCTACGGACTAAAACCCTCCTGTTTATATAGACACCGGAGAGGGCTAGGGTTACACAGAGTCGGTTACAATGGTAGGAGGTCTACACATCCGTATTGCCAAGCTTGCCTTCCACGCCAAGGTAAGTCCCATCCGGACATGGGACGAAGTCTTCAATCTTGTATCTTCATAGTCTTGGAGTCCGGCCGACGGTGATAGTTCGGCTATCCAGACGCCCCCTAGTCCAGGACTCCCTCAGTGACCATGCGTGAGAAGTACAGTGGACAGGATCAAGTCCACACTGCCAACGGGGAGAAGGTATGGGCATTAGTTACATTGGTCATCCAGTACTTAAAACTCCCCATAAAAGTATTCGCCTCAGAAAAATTCTGCATGTCCCTAGTGCTTGGAAAAATCTCCTTTCCGCTCATCGTATTGCAATTGACAATCATGTATTCCTTGAGTTTCACCCGTTCTTCTTGTTGATCAAGGATCAGGTCACGAAGAAAGTACTTTATCGAGGTAGATGTGTTCGAGGGCTCTACTCGTTGATTCCGGAGCTTAGGAGATTGAATAAACAAGCCTATGGTGTCACCAAAGTCCCTTCAACTCGGTGGCATGATAGATTAGGGCATGCATCTTTTCCTTTGATTGAAAAATTACTTAGGAAGAATAAGCTCCCGTTTGTTGGTGAGCATACTTGTGAAACAATTTGTGATTCTTGTCAACGTGCTAAAAGTCATCAGTTGCCTTATCCTGTGTCTACAACTGTTTCCACTAAACCCCTTGAACTCATTTTCTCTTATGTTTGGAGTCCTGAAAGTGCAACTATCCCTAGGTGGTTTTGGTAATTCATAACAGCATATAGCTCATTGAGCTAATGCTATTCCAAGACTATTATTTCAGGAAAGCTCAATGAATGGCATGGCATGGATGATGAAAGTGGCTCCCTCAAAATACTAAGGACAAAGGATTGGCTCAAGCTCAAAAGCTCAAGACTCTTCATTTTATATTTTAGTGATCCAAGATCACATTGAGTCTATAGGAAAATCCAATACTATCAAGGAGGGATGAGGTGTTGCTTAATGAGCCTCTTGCTTCATGTGCTTTGTGATATGCTCCAAAACCCTCAACTACTTTCCCACATCCAGATATGACCTAAACTCAAAGCCAAAATCGGTCACACCGAATCTTCCTATCCAGCGCCACCGATTCCAAAAGTCATAGCCACTGCCACAAACCCTAAGCAAATCGGTCTTACTGATAGGGATCTCGGTCTCACCGAGATGGGGTTGTAATCTCTCTTCTGTTTCCCTTCGTAACGTCTCGGTCTAACCGAAGTGAGCGATCGGTCCCACCGAGATTGCAATGTAAACTCTCTGTTTCCTTTTTGTAACATTTTATTCTTACCGAAAAGAGCAAATCGGTCCCACCGAGTTTACCTGACCAACTCTCTGGAAGGCTTATTACCAAATCGGTCTTACCGAGTTTGTGTAATCAGTCTTACCGAGATTACGTTATGCCCTAACCCTAACTGAATCGGTCTCACCGAGATGCATGTCAGTCCCATCGAAAATCACTAACGGTCACTAGGTTTACTAAATCAGTCTGACCGAGTTTAACGATTCGGTCCCATCGAGTTTGGTAAACTGTGTGTAACGGTTAGATTTTGTGTGGAGGCTATATATACCCCTCCACCTCCTCTTCATTCGTGAAGAGAGCCATCAGAACGAACCTACACTTCCAACTTAACATTTCTAAGAGAGAACTACCTACTCATGTGTTGAGGCCAAGAAATTCCATTCCTACCATATGAATCTTGATCTCTAGCCTTCCCCAAGTTGCTTTCCACTCAAATCTTCTTTCCACCAGATCCAAAACCTATGAGAGAGAGTTGAGTGTTGGGGAGACTATCATTTGAAGCACAAGAGCAAGGAGTTCATCATTAATGCACCATTTGTTACTTCTTGGAGAGTGGTGTCTCCTAGATTGGCTAGGTGTCACTTGGGAGCCTCCGACAAGATTGTGGAGTTGAACCAAGGAGTTTGTAAGGGCAAGGAGATCGCCTACTTCGTGAAGATCTACTTTTAGTGAGGCAAGTCCTTCGTGGGCGACGGCCATGGTGGGATAGACAAGGTTGCTTCTTCGTGGACCCTTCATGGGTGGAGCCCTCCGTGGACTCGCGCAGCCGTTACCCTTCGTGGGTTGAAGTCTCCATCAACGTGGATGTACGATAGCACCACCTATCGGAACCACGCCAAAAACATCCGTCTCTCCAATTGCGTTTGAATCCTCCAAACCCTTCCCTTTACTTTCTTGCAAGTTGCATGCTTTAATTTCCGCTGCCTATGTACTCTTTGCATGCTTGCTTGAATAGTGTGATGATTGCTTGACTTGTCCTAAAGTAGCTAAAATCTGCCAAACTCTAAAATTGGGAAAAGGCTAAGTTCTTATTGGTCAAGTAGTCTAATCACCCCCCCTCTAGACATACTTCAAGGTCCTACAAGTGGTATCAGAGCCTTGGTCTCCATTTGCTTTGATTTCCATAGCTTTTGGTGGTCATAGCCTTGGTTTCACAACCTAGGATAGTATGGCGTCTAGCGAGGGAAATTATCACTGTAGAGGTCCTTACTTTGATGGTATTAATTTTGCTAGTTGGAAGCATAAGATGAAAATGCATATTCTTGGACATAACCCCGCCGTTTGGGCAATTATTTGTATTGGCTTGCAAGGTGAATTTTTCGATGGGAGAGAACCGAACCGTGAAGCTAATGCAGAAGAATTGAAGATGCTGCAATACAACGCTCAAGCTTGTGATATCATCTTCAACGGATTGTGCCCCGAAAATTCAACAAAATCAGCCGTCTTGAGAATGCAAAGGAAATTTGGGATACTTTGATTGATATGCATGAAGGTACCGAGTCCGTCAAGGAATCCAAGTTGGATGTGCTCCAAAGTCAGCTTGACAAGTTCAAAATGAAGGATGGTGAAGGTGTCGCTGAAATGTACTCTAGGCTTGCTCTTATCACAAATGAGATTGCCGGCTTAGGGAGTGAAGAGATGACCGACAAATTCATCATCAAGAAGATCCTAAGAGCATTGGATGGAAATTATGATACCGTGTGCACATTGATTCAAATGATGCCAAACTACAAAGATCTCAAGCCAACGGAAGTCATTGGAAGAATTGTTGCTCATGAGATGTCACTCAAGGATAAGGAGGAACTTCACAACAAGTCAAGTGGTGCTTACAAAGCCTCAAGTGAAGCCCCCACATCATCAAGTGAGAAACAAACCTTCAATGAAGAATTGAGCTTAATGGTGAAAAGCTTCAACAAATTCTACAAGAGTAGAAGCAAAGAAAGAAGCTCCAAGTCAAGGTCTTACAATGACAAAAGATCTTCTAGTCGAGAGCGCAATTGCTACAACTGTGGGAGACCCGGACACTACTCCAATGAGTGTACGACACCCTACAAAAGAAAAGAAGATTCTCCAAGAAGAAGGAGCAAAAGAGAAGAATCACCACCAAGAGAGAGGAGGAGTAGAGATGATCGTTATGAACGAAGACCCTCACAGAGAAGCAAGGATTAGGAGAGGAAGGACAAGTCATCAAGGAGCTACACAAAATGAAGACATCAAGCTCATGTTGGTGAATGGGTATCCGGCTCCGACTCCGACAATCACTCCGAGAGAAGCTATCACTCCGACTCCGAATATACTCAAGATGAAGGTGTTGCCGGTCTAGCACTTGTGTCAACCAACTCCTACGACATATTTGATTCACCAAATGAAGGTGTTGGAAGATGCTTCATGGCCAAAGGTCCTAAGGTAACACACCCCGAGTATGTTGATTTCAATAGTGATGAAGATGACTTGCTTGTGGATGATGATTTACTTGTTGACAACTCTAGTGATGAATACTATGATGAAACGTCAATTAATCATGCTAATCAAGATAAAACGAATGACAATGAAAAGGAGAAGATTGAGCTTCTAACTAAAGAACTAAACACTCTTAAGTTAGCTCATGAAACTATCTGCGAAGATCATCGAGAACTTTTAAGGGCTCATGAGAAGTTACGCTTTGAAAAGCTCAATCTTGAGCAAGAGCATGAGTTCTTAAAAGCAATCAATGATGATCTCTGCAAGAAAAGTTCTTCTTACATTGCCAAGCGTTTACTCTTATCTACTTACATGCCTCAAGTCAAGTCTAGTAACAAGTACATGAAAGATACTTCCTCTAATAGTAACAATAATAATGTCAAATCCAATATTGTTGCTTCTAGTAGTTCTCTTGATTCCACTAACGATTCTCTTAGCCAAGTTACACTTGAGTAAGAAAATAGCTTATTGAAGGGAATTATAGAAAAAGGTGTTTACAAGAGCCTTGCCGGAAGTAAGCAATTCGAGGAAATTGTACGCAAGCAAGGAAGACACCGGAAGAATCAAGGTGTTGGTTTTGAACGAAAGTTCAATGCCAATGGAGTTGAGTGGGAAGAAGATCAATACCCCAAGACAAAGTTTGTTCCTCAACAAGAGAAGTATGATCCTACTTCCTTCAAGGGAACACAAGCTCAAGATGATCTTCCACCACAAGACCACAAGAACAAAGGCAAGGACAAGTGAGGGAGTCCTGGACTAGGGGGTGTCCGGACAGCCGGACTATCATTATCCGCCGGACTCCAAGACTACGAAGATAGAAGATTGAAGACTCCGGCTCGTGTCCGGAAGGTACTTTCCTTGGCGTGGAAGGAAAGCTTGGTGATACGGATATGTAGATCTCCTACCATTGTAACCGACTCTGTGTAACCCTAGACCTCTCCGGTGTCTATATAAACCGGAGGGCTTTAGTCCGTAGGACAACATACATTACAACAATCATACCATAGGCTAGCTTCTAGGGTTTAGCCTCCTTGATCTCGTGGTAGATCTAGTCTTGTACTACCCACATCATCAATATTAATCAAGCAGGACGTGGGTTTTACCTCCATCGAGAGGGCCCAACTCGGGTAAAAACATTGTGTCCCTTGTCTCCTGTTACCATCCACCTAGACGCACGCCGGGACCCCCTACCGAGATCCGCCGGTTTTGACACCGACATTGGTGCTTTCATTGAGAGTTCCTCGTGTCGCCACCGATAGGCTTGATGGCATCTTCAATCAACAACGCTGTCCCGGTGAGACTTTTCTCCCGGACAGATCTTTGTATTCGGCGGCTTTGCATCATGCGGGCAATTCTCTTGGCCATCCGAGCAGATCGAAGCTACGCCCGCCGTCAGTCGATTCGAAGCTTAAACTTCACGGCCGATGTCCTCGAAGACTTGATCTTCGACGGACTCGAGCCACAATAAGCACGCCAAGACCGGACGATGGGCACGATCTAGCTCTGCCACCGGACAAAGGTGCCTTGGTGGCCGTGACTGATCCGCTTGCCATTGGCGAGCCGATCGCCCATATCGAGGGACGGTGGGTAGACGCCGCCCTGGGGGCTTCAACATCCACGGCGATGGAGCCGAATACTGATCTTGTCCCCTGCGAAGCTCGCGATTCCGAGGTGCCGGACTCCTTGTCGGACTCCGAGCCTCCCGCGCCCCCACCAATCAATTCGTATTGGGCGCCGGTTATAGAATTCACCGCCGCGTACATCTTCCAGCACTCGCCTTTCGGCGATATCCTGAATTCACTGAAGCATCTCTCGCTATCAGAAGAGTCCTGGCCGGACTATGGCCAGGATGGTTGGAGTACGGGCGACGAAGAAATTCAGAGCCCACCCGCCACCCACTTTGTAGCCACTGTCGAGGATTTAACCGACATGCTAGACTTCGACTCCGACGACATCGACGCTATGGACGACGATGCCGGAGACGAACAAGAGCCAGCGCCTACAGGGCACTGGAAGGCCACCTCGTCATATGACGTATACATGGTGGATACCCCAAAAGAAGGGGAGGGCGAAGAAGTAGCGGAGGCAGATTCTCTAAAGAAGCAGCCCAAACGCCGACGTCAGCGGCGCCGCTCTAAATCCCGCCACAGCAAGAATGGAGATTCCGCACGGAGACAATAACACTGAGAGTGCCAAGACGATCCTCCCACAAGACTCAGCGCAGATGACGCAAAAGCAAGCCCTCACGACAGGCGGCGGATTTAAGGGTTGAGGATGATAACTATATGCCTCCCTCCAAGACGGCAAGCCTCAACGATGACGAATTTGTCGCACTCGAGGATCCTGTCGAACAAGAGCGCTTCAAGCGCAGGCTCATAGCCACAAAGAAACAGCCTAAAGAAAAAGCAGCAATAGCTCCAAGCTGATCAAGATCTGCTGGCCGATCGATGGACCGAGGTCCTCGCGTCAAGAATATAAACTCGAACGCCCCTCCAAAAGTTACCCAAGACACAAGCTGCTCCCCCGATTAGAGGAGGAAGCATACATACCTTCATCACCAGCGCACGACATGGCTGACCGACCACCCCGTGGTCGTGACAGAGAGGCATCCAGGCCCCCAGCCAAGACCGTACCCCGACATCGCTCCAAAAGTACGAAGCCAAGAGGGAATGCGCCGGACTTGCGGGACATATTGGAGGACAAGGCAAGACAATCCAGATCCATCTACGGATCACGCGGGCGCCCCACGACCCACGACGAATACCGTCGCGCCAGATACAATAACCCCGGCCGGGCCGAACACAACAGACAGCGCTCTCTCGAGCTGCGTCGTGATATTGCCCAATACAGGGGCGCCGCACACCCTCTATGCTTCACTGACGAACTAATGGATCATCAGATCCCCGAAGGGTTTAAACCCGTAAACATCGAATCCTATGATGGCACAACAGACCCTGCAGTTTGGATCGAAGACTATCTTCTCCATATTCATATGGCCCGCGGTGATGACCTCCATGCCATCAAGTATCTCCCACTCAAGCTTAAAGGACCAGCTCGGCATTGGCTTAACAGCTTGCCCGCAGAGTCAATTGGATGTTGGGAAGACCTGGAGGCCGCATTATTTGATAACTTCCAAGGCACGATAAAGCGACCACCGACGCCGATGACTTAAGCCACATCATTCAGCAGCCAGACGAATCGCCGGATAATTACGGACACGGTTCTTGACGAAGAAAAACCAAATCGTCGACTGTCCGGACGTAGAGGCCTCGCAGCCTTCAAACATAACATCCAGGACGAATGGCTAGCCCGGCACCTGGGGCAGGAAAAGCCGAAATCCATGGCAGCCCTCACATCGCTAATGACCCACTTTTGTGCGGGAGAGGACAGCTGGCTAGCTCGCAGCAACAATCTCCGTAAAAACTCTGGCAGTCCGGATACTAAGGACAACAACGGCAGGTCACGTCGAATCAAAAACAAGCGCCGCATTAACAGCGACGATAAGGAGGATATGACAGTCAATGCCGGATTCCGAGGCTCTAAACCCGGTCAGCGGAAGAAGCCATTCAAAAGAACCACTCCGGGTCCGTCCAATCTGGACCGAATACTCGACCGTCTATGCCAGATACATGGCACCTCTGAAAAGCCAGCTAACCACATCAATAGAGACTGTTGGGTGTTCAAGCAGGCCGGCAAGTTAATTGCCGAAAACAATGACAAGGGGCTAAATAGCGACGACGAGGAAGAGACTCGACCGCCGAACAATAGAGGACAGAAGGGTTTCCCCCCGCAAGTGCGAACGGTGAATATGATATACGCGACCCATATACCCAAGAGGGAGAGGAAGCGCGCACTACGGGACGTCTATGCGATGGAGCCAGTCGCCCCAAAGTTCAACCCATGGTCCTCTTGCCCGATCACTTTCGATCGAAGAGACCATCCGACCAGCATACGCCATGGCGGATTCGCCGCATTGGTTTTAGACCCAATCGTCGATGGGTTCCACCTGACGAGAGTCCCGATGGACGGCGGTAGCAGCCTGAACCTGCTTTATCGAGGATACGGCGCAAAATGGGCATAGACCCATCAAGGATTAAACCTACAAAGACAACCTTTAAAGGTGTCATCCCAGAGTGGAAGCCAACCATGCAGCTCACCACACCGAAGTGGTCTTCGGATCACGGATAACTTCCGGCGAAGAGTTAATCTTCGACATAGTCCCGTTTACGCAGCGGCTATCATGCTCGCTTTCGGACGAACCGCGTTTGCAAAATTCAACGCGTGCCGCATTATGCATACCTAAAGCTCAAGATGCCAGCCCTCGTGGAGTCATCACGGTCAATGGAAATACGGAACGCCCTCCGAACGGAGGAACATACAATGCTCTCACGGCGAAGTACAGAGCAGCCTTCGAGGCAATTCTCAAGTCCGCGGTTAAAAAGCCGGATACAGACAAAACGCGCCGAGCAATGCCAACCAAGACCACAGCACGATCGAGCATCGCCAGAGTAATGCGGCCCCAACCCTCGCCCGCGCATGATCGCAAGAATAACACTCCGCGTACATCATTACGCTTTGGAGATACCATGGGCGCAGGGAAAGGGGCACGATCACAAGGGACCAAGAGTGCGGCTCGACCACACCAGGGGCTCACACTAGCGCCCCCCTTGTTTTTATTTTTATCTTTTCTTCTTTTGTGTATACAGGACTCCGTTAACCAGAAGCCCTGTCTGATGGCAAACTCGCCGAACTCACGATGCAACAGTCAGGGACTAAAGAAGGCTGTGACGAACACTCAGGTGGTCTCAATTACGAGCATTAAATTCGATTACATACACCAAGTCTGCAGCTTATCCCTGGAGGGGGACGTGTTTACTTAGTCCAAATCCCTTGCTTACCGCACTATTTGTATCAGTCCGCTCTACTAGCAGACCTTCTTTCATAAATAATGCAGCAAGTTTTTATTGCAATTGCGTTATCTTTTATATGTTCATTATATGACATCTTGCACCCGTACATTTTGGTACGGCCAAATACGCCAGGGGCTTATGTTCCCCAGATTATGGTGTGATCAAGTCCGAACACTTTCACAAGTGCGGCACCCCGAACTTATAGCATTATATGAATCGGCTCAATCATGTCTTGGGTCAATAGTTGGGTTTGCCGGCTCCCATGTTTTGGTGCCTTACGTTCGTTCCGTCGGCTAAGGTAGCACCGGAGAACCACGCAATTGCGCCCGGTTGAGCCGGTTAACGCCTCGAGAAAGCTAAAACCGACCGGCATGATATGGCGAGAGACCGGTCGCTGTTCGAGAGGTTCTTCGGGTCCTAAAGACTCACGCCGCTTGAGCGAAGTTCGGATGATGTCCGATGAAGGCGTGGATAGCGCCCGATTGGTCTTCGAATACCGGGGCTTCACTAAATTTAAAATTATAGAATTCTATGGCTAAGTGAGAGTGTTCAAGCATTATAAGTCCGGTTGCCTTGTTCGTCGTGTTGAGCGCCTCCCTAGATGGACCCAAAAATGGGAACAAGAGTGCTCAAGTTTATCACCGAACACCCCAAACTTTCGTGGCTTGGGGGCTGAAGCCAACGACTTGCCATCTCTCAGATTTAACAAACGGCCGCACAGAAGGTAATATTTTAAATTAAACAAGCGTTGCTCATGGCGCATATAAACGAAGTTTTCAGCGCCCAGGATAAAAACACAGCGAGTTCACTCAAAGATTACATTTCGGGGGCACTCATCTGCAATATCGCAGGCTCCCTTCAGGACAACTTTATAATATCGCTCCGGCGTGCGATGCTCCTTGCCCGGCGGCGGTGGATCCGTGAGAAGCTTCTCCGCATCCAGTTTGCCCCATTGCACCTTTATGCGGGCAAGGGCCCGACGAGCACCTTCAATACAGGCGGAGCGCTTGATGACGTCCAGCCTGGGGCACGCATCCAATAGCCGCTGCACAAGGCCAAAGTAGCTTCCAGGCATGGCCTGTCCAGGCCACAGCCGGACTATGAGACCCTTCATGGCCTCCTCAGCTACCTTGTGGAGTTCAACCAGCTGCTTCAGCTGGTCGCTTGGAGGCACAGGATGGCCGGCCTCAGAGTACTGAGACCAGAAGACCATCTCCGTCGAGCTCCCCTCCTCGCCACGATAGAATGCGGCAGCATCAGATGCACTACGCGGTAGATCTGCAAACGCCCCTGGAGAGCTCCGAATTCGGGTAAGTATCCGGTAATTTACATTAACATGCTTGCTCTGCATGAAAAACGTCTTACCCGCAGCTATCTTCTTTATATCCTCTACCTCCGAAGGGCCTTCGGGCCCCGCCTTGGCGGACTTGGCACTTTCAAGAGCCGAGGCAAGCTCGACTCTCGAGTCTTGAGTCACGCTCCAAACTCTCATGCTTTTCCATGAGAGCACGGAGCTCTTGCTGAACTTCCGCCACCAGCGCCACTTGCTTTTCTCGCTCAGCCCGTTCGTGTGTCAAGATTATGCTCGACATGACACGGCATCCTTCGAGGCTGCCACCTCCTTAGTGGCCCCTGCAATACACATATTATCCTTGTCAATTTTGTTTGCAACCAAAATCCTTTTCAGAAGGTCCTTATTCAAAGAGGTGTCACTCACCTTCTTTCTCCTCGAGCTGCTTCTTTGCATGGCGAGCTCTTGCTCGGACCGCCGAGGTTCTTCTTCAAGACGTCGACCTCCGCCAAGTTAATGCGGCAGAGAGGCTGCAGCGCAACCTGCAAACCCATATTGACATATTTTTTAGCAACCCTGCGTATATCTTGTTAGATCCTTAGTCCGGCTTTTCCTTCCGAACACCGAACTAAGCATCAGGGGCTACTGTCTATGCGGTATTACATTACACGATTTTAACTTCTTACCTCAAAGCCTATTAGAAGGCTGCTGCAGGCTTCGGTCAGCCCGCTTTTGGCGAGCTGAACCTTCTCAATCACCGCACTCATGACAGTGCGGTGTTCTTCCTCCATGGAAGCGCCTTTAAGCGCCTCCAACAGGTTATCCGGTGCCTCCGGATGGACAGAGGCCGCCGGCGTCATGGTCCTGCCCCTCTTGCGAAGGGGCCGCTTGCCGGACTCTGGAGCCACTGCGGGTTCCGGTGTAGAGTCCTGCACGAAGTCCGGGAGGCTGCCTGACGGCACCTCCAGAGCCTCCTCCTGATGGGTCCCTCTGTGGGATCCCACCTCGGCGTCCTCGTCGACGCGTGGGGTAGAGGCAGTCGGGATGGAATTTACATCCGATGAGGCCAACAACCCGCTCATCGAGTCGGGGAGATCGTCAACGGCCGCACTACGGGCAGAATGCGACGTTAGAAGGACACTGCATGACATACAATATACGGCATATGAATGTTCCAAATACTTACGACCTTGCCGGACGCCTGGCCCTTGGAGGCCACTCATCCTCGCCAACGTCGATGTTGGCGAAACTGTCCGGGGGGATGGTTTTCCCCCTCTTGGACCCTTCGGCCTCCCCGGTTGGGGAAGCCTTCCTCTTCTTCTCTCCCTCCTCCGGGAGAGAATATTCCTCCTCCTCGTCTTCAGGGGAGGAGTCCTCGTCGTCGTCAGACGTCTGATTGCGGGAACTCTTTCGAGTCCCCGTGGCCACCTTCTTGGCCTTCTTCTCCGGCACCACGTGCGGTGCCGGAACCAGCAGCCCTGCTAAACGGGCATCCACTGGGTCTTCTGGCATGGGAGCCGGGCTGATGAGCAGCTTGGCCTTCTCCATCCATTCCTGTCAAAGGAAGAGGCGGATCAAAACCTCACTAGAGTCAATCTAATTATCACAAGTGTCCCGTAATGGGGTTGAATCACTTACCGCGTCAGTTGGACACTGCGCGCTGAATCCGCGATCTCTCGTCTCGGATGCAGGGGCTTCGGCGCCCTTGAACAGCGCCCTCCAGGCGCCTTCGTATGTTGTACTGAAGAGCCCGCTCAACGCCTGGTGCTGTTCCGGATTGAACTCCCACAAATTGAATGCCCGTTCTTGGCATGGGAGAATCCGCCGGAGGAGCATGACTTGGACCACGTCGACAAGCCGGAGCCTCTTGCTCACCATCTTCTTGATGCAGGCTCGGAGTCCCGTCACCTCCACCGGACTACCCCACTGCAAGCCCTTCTCTTTCCAGGAGGTGAGCTGCGTGGGGATTCCAGATCTAAATTCGGGGGCCGCCGCCCATGTAGGCTCGCGCGGCTCGGTGATGTAGAACCACCCCGATTGCCACCCCTTGACGGAATCCACGAAGGTCCCTTCTAGCCAAGGGACGTTGGGCAGTTTACCCAACATGGCGCCTCCGCATTCCGCTTGCGTGCCCTTCACAACCTTCGGCTTGACGTTGAAGGTCTTGAGCCACAGGCCGAAGTGGGGCTGGATGCAGAGGAAGGCCTCACACACGACGATAAACGCCGAGATGTTGAGGACGAAGTTCGGCGCCAGATCGTGGAAATCCAGGCCGTAGTAAAACATGAGCCCCCGGACAAATGGATGGAGCGGAAAGCCCAGTCCACGGAGGAAGTGGGGGAGGAAGACGACCCTCTCATGAGGCCCGGGGGTAGGGATGAGCTGCCCCGCGTCGGGCAGCCGATGCGCGACATCGCTGGAAAGGTATCCGGCGTCGCGCAGCTTGGTGATGTCTTCCTCCTTAGCGGTGGAGACCAACCATTTACCTCCCGCTCCGGACATATTCTGAGAAGGTCGAGGCGAGATGCGCAGGCTTGAGCGTTGGAGCTTGAGTGCACAGGGATGGATAAGCAAAGGAGGAAGAAGGCATAGGTGAGAAGGTAAATCCTTATCCCATATATATAGGTGGACTAAACTATGCGTCCCCCACTAGCCTGGTAAAACTCGCTTATCTCCCAAGCGCCACCATCAATGGCGCGGTTGGGTTACCCACGTCCGTATTGATGAGAATCCCGGAATAAGGGGAACACGATCTCTGCTTTGACAAGACGTGCCAAGGAAACCGCTTCGCTAAACGTGCTGAGGTGGAATAAGTAAAAAACGATTCAAACAAGGGCTTGGTAGCGGTGTGATGTCACGCCGCATAATACGTCAGCAGACTGATTCAGTGTATATGTTTTATTCTCTCTATGGTGGAATGTGAAAATTATCTTTGCAGAGCCGGACACTATCCTGGTGTTCATTATCTTCTCTGGATTATTCAAGGGAGGAACCCGCCTTGCAATGCTGAACATTATGCACGCCGGACTTATCGTCATTGAAGACTGGTTCAGGCTACCGAGGAGTCTGGACTAGGGGGTGTCCGGACAGCCGGACTATCATTATCCGCCGGACTCCAAGACTACGAAGATAGAAGATTGAAGACTCCGGCTCATGTCCGGAAGGTACTTTCCTTGGCGTGGAAGGCAAGCTTGGCGATACGGATATGTAGATCTCCTACCATTGTAACCGACTCTGTGTAACCCTAGCCCTCTCCGGTGTCTATATAAACCGGAGGGCATTAGTCTGTAGGACAACATACATTACAACAATCATACCATAGGCTAGCTTCTAGGGTTTAGCCTCCTTGATCTCGTGGTAGATCTACTCTTGTACTACCCACATCATCAATATTAATCAAGCAGGACGTAGGGTTTTACCTCCATCGAGAGGGCCCGAACCTGGGTAAAAACATTGTGTCCCTTGTCTCCTGTTACCATCCGCCTAGACGCACAGTTCGGGACCCCCTACCTAAGATCTGCCAGTTTTGACACCGACAACAAGCTTCAAGAAGAGATTGATGCATTTGAAGAAGCACCTAAAGCCTCGTTCAAGTGGGTTCCCAAGACTACGTCAAGTTCTACTTCATCAAGTACAACTACAACTCAAGGATTCCCATCAAGATGATGTGGATCCCGAAGAAGAAGAACTAGAGAGTTCTTGAGGGTGACTCCGCCAACATTCTTCACTCATATCATTTTGGCAAGAACAAGTGCAATCAACTTCCACATCCTGCACTAGTTCAAGGAGTCACAAACCCTCATGTTGGTAAGGCAAGGGACAAGGTAACCTAATGATTTCATGGACATCATCTTGTGTGTGCATCACTCTATGTCTATGGATATTCTTGTTTGTTCCTTGTGGGACTAACCCTTGTAAGTAAGTTTAAAGTGCAACTCACTCCAAAGGATTGCTCCAAATGATCTACATCAACATTGAGCATCTACATCTTCAACACCTACATGAAGTCATCATTGACAAAACCCAAGGTTAGTTCATCCCTCTAAGGGGGGATCTCACATCTAGGGGGAGCTTAACTTTAAGAATTGAGTCAAAGCAACTCTAATGGTGTGAACACATTAATGCATTATGTAAAAGTGGTAACCCCACTTGAGCTTAAACGATGAGTATGACCTATGATCAAATGTTCTCATTTGACTCCTAAGTCAATATACTCATATATAGATGACCTAGTCATCGCCAATTGTTTCATAGATGCTAGAATTGGTTGTGCATGCTTTGTCACATATTTCATTTGCCATCTTACTGTGTGAGCATGTTGGTGCATATTTTACTCATTCAAGGACATCCACTTGTTTTTTTTGATTGTTTGGTTTTTCTTCTTGCCAAGTGGATGGACAAGAATGCCTAAGAACCTTCTTTAGCTATCTATGCTTTCCTCATCTCAAACTCTATTCATGTTACATCACAAAATTTGATCAAGTCAGATTCGAACCACTCTGTGTGAGGAGCACTCGGAGTCCCCGATTTGTCATAGACTTAAACTTCCAAAACCTCTTTGTGACTCTCGGTCTGACCGATTCCTCCATTTCGGTCCTACCGAGATCATTAAGTTGATCTGAGTTTTCAATCTCGGTGCAACCGATTTAAACCTTTCGGTCACACCGATTTGCTGTAACTGCACACAGTTATGCATCTCGGTGCCACCGAGTTGTTCCACTCGGTCACACCGACAGGGTCGGGCTATATATAGTCACAGGCAAAATTTTGGAAATTTCTCCGAAGCCCTTCGCCTGCGCAATAGCTCGCTCTGCCATCGGAGGTCTTCAGATCGTCTCCTCATCGCCAGCAGCCTCCAGTAGCTGGTCTCCGCCGCCGTCAATGGATTTCGCCCCCGCCGTTGCCGCCGTAGCGAGTCCACCGCCAAGTTAGGGTATGGACTCAATCTTTGTGCTATCCACGTCTGATTCCTAGCACATTGTATTCTTATGGATTCTTGCCATGATTGAAACACTTCTATCCAGCCAAAGTAATTCGTAGATTAGATGAGATTCAAATTTTTAGGGTTAGGTTTCCGCCGAAACCATCTCGGACCCACCGAGTTGAAAAACTCGGTCTCACCGATTTGGCTTATGCCATGGCACTAGTGACTCTCGGTCCAACCAAGAATTACTAATCGGTGCGACCGATTTGAGGATTCTGTGAAACCCTAGCAGTCTCGGTGCCACCGAACTGTGACTCGGTCCAACCGAGATCATCAGTTTAGGTTCCAAAACTGCTTCGGTATCACAGAGTTTGAAAATCGGTTGATCCGAAATGCTTTCTGTGGAAAACTAAAACTGAATTTTTGAATCTTTCTTTTGCAAAAATCTCTGCATTTTGTGATGCTCATCTATTCTATCTCTCTATAACTCTTCATAGGGTCAGCAATCAGCTTTTGCAGCATGTCAGACCAAAGTGACAACCAGAACAGGTCAGAAGAGCAGATGGACTTGAGTGAGGGCACTAGTCCCTCAACTACAGATGAAGGGAGCAGAAGCACTCCTAGCAACCTGCCCAAGGCTGCTACCAGGAAGAGAAGGAAAAGAACATCAGATTCAGAGGATGAAGATTACAAAGCTGAGGAAGATGAGGCTACTTCCAAGAAAGTGGTGCTCAAGAAAGAATATGGCTCTGCACATAGCACTAAGCCTGGACTGAAGAAGAAAGTTCCTGCCAAGAGGACACTAATGCCTAAAGCCAGAAAGTCCACTCAAGTGCCAGCTCAGACAGAACCCAAAGAGGCACCTGAGAAGAAAGTCACTTCTTCCAAACCTCAGAAAGTCCCCACTGGAGAGACTATGAAATTCATAATTGAATCAGAGGATGAAGGTGCTCAGGACAAGAAAAAGAAGAGAGCAAGGACCACAACTGCCAAGGTCCTTGGAAAGCTCTCTATGAGAAGGGATGCTGAAGAGGAAGAGGATGCTGCACAAAGCACCTAAGGCACCCAAGCTTATGGGTGATGCAATCAGATCAGGGGCTGCAACATCTAAGACCAAAGAAGCACCCAAAGCTGCCTCCAAGGCCAAGCAAGTTCCAAAGAGGAATACTAGAAGTATTCCAGCTGCTAAGAAGAACAAGGCCCCAGTGCCCAATGTTGCTGAAGAAGAAGATGAAGAAGGTCAAGTCCTAAGAAAGCTCAAGCCCAAGATACTAGACCACAATGATGCCCATCCTGTGGCTGAGGACATGAGGATCAGGAAGGATTCAGGGCTGAGACTGTGGATGATGGAAGATCCATATGCTTCAAGGAGAAGAACTGTTGTTGACTACAGGTTCCACACAAAGGAACAACAGGACTTCTATGAGACAATTCTGTTGGATAAGAAGCCTATAGTTTGTGACATGAGGTGGGTCGACTGGACCTACATCAAGGACAATGAAGAGCACTATCCAGGAGTGCAAGAAAGCTTTGTTGCTTGTGGAGTTGCTGATTTTGTTGGACAAAAGTTCACTCACTGGAATGATGAACTTATCATGCAATTTTACTCCACAACACATTTTTACCCAGATGGTAGAATTGTTTGGATGTCTGAAGGTACAAGGTACCAATCAACTGTTGAAGAATGGGCAAGTCTGATAAATGCCCCTAAGTAAAATGATGATGATCTGGATATCTATGCAAAGAAGAAGATGGATCACAATTCAATGGCTCACATGTACAAGGAGATCCCAGACAAAGCAGTTGAGACTCACAAATTTGGATCAGTTCACTTTCTGCTGTCAGGGTTGCCAACCATAAATTGGATTCTGAGGCATACTCTGTTGCCCAAGTCTGGTGACCATAACATGATCAGAGGGCATGCCATCAACATGTTGCATGTGTTTGATGTGCCACAGAAGTTCAAAGTCATGAGCCTGATGATTGAAACAATTAAGAGGACTGCAGTAGATCAGAAGAGGAGCTGTGGATATGCACCTCAGATTCAGGAATTGATCAACTCAAAGATGGGCACAGGGAAATATCAGTTGGATAAGGAACATTTTCCACTTTATCCAGACTTTCAGGACAATGTAGTTGTCATGAATGAGAATGATCCAACATCAGTTCAAGCTCAGGAGAAGAAGGAGAAGGCAAAGAAGGAGAAGGCTACCAGGATGCCAACTCAAGAGGAGGCATCTGAATATTTCTTGAAGACCAAACAGGAGCAGCTTGGTTACTTGATAGCATCTACACTGAGGATTGAGAAGGGACTGGCCACCCTCACTCAGAATCAGGAGAGCCTTGAGAGAATCATGGAACTCAAATTCCATGACCTTGATGTCAAAATGGCGAGATTGATCGATTGTTGAGAAGCTGCAGGAGGACATGCAGGAGAAGCAGGGCAAGACAACAACCAATGTGTTTGCCAGAGTGCCCAGAGCCCAGAGGTCAGTTGCAGTGCCAGTGACAGACACTAGAGCAACAACTTCAGCACCAGCCACAGCACCTACAGTTCCAGTGCAACCAGCTCCAGCATCCACTCCAGCACCCTCTACTTCAACTGAAGCCTTCGTCCTTGGAGTCATCAGGACACCACCACCAGAAGATCAAGCCTGAGAGTCGATCTAGCACTATGCATTTTCTATGAACTTTTTGGTAACTTGTTGCCAAAGGGGGAGAAAAATGTATAGATCATAGGCTTCGAGAGAGAGAGAGTGTGTTGCTTTTGTTCCCTCTTGCTTTATTTGGTGGTTTTTAAACTTTGTTTGCTTTGATTGATTGAGATAGTATGCTTGTGAGACAGTGATGATCATGTGTTTGATCATAAGCTACACCTATGCATGTTTGATGATATTATCCTATCTATCTTATGTGATCATTCACTATGCTTGGTGATGAGTGCATGTATTCATTGTTTATTATTTAGAGCGCTCCACCAAGATGTATGTGACATGGAAGAGTAACCAATGAGCCTAATTCATTGTGTATTTGCAGTCCAAAGCAAATCTTAAACTATGCACAAATTTAGGGGGAGCTCTTGCTTATCACATACTTCTCAAAGCGACGATGTTATTCAATCTTATTATCATTTGTCGAAGCTTTGATCTATATGTTGTCATCAATTACCAAAAAGGGGCAGATTGAAAGTGCAACTATCCCTAGGTGGTTTTGGTAATTCATAACAACATATAGCTCATTGAGCTAATGCTATTCCAAGACTATTATTTCAGGAAAGCTCAATGAATGGCATGGCATGGATGATGAAAGTGGATCCCTCAAAATACTAAGGACAAAGGATTGGCTCAAGCTCAAAAGCTCAAGACTCTTCATTTTATATTTTAGTGATCCAAGATCACATTGAGTCTACAGGAAAAGCCAATACTATCAAGGAGGGATGAGGTGTTGCTTAATGAGCCTCTTGCTTCATGTGCTTTGTGATATGCTCCAAAACCCTCAACTACTTTCCCACATCCACATATGACCTAAACTCAAAGCCAAAATCGGTCACACCGAATCTTCCTATCCAGCGCCACCGATTCCAAAAGTCACAGCCACTGCCACAAACCCTAAGCAAATCGGTCTTACTGATAGGGATCTCGGTCTCACCGAGATGGGGTTGTAATCTCTCCATTTCCCTTCGTAACGTTTCGGTCTAACCAAAGTGAGCGATCGGTCCGACCGAGATTGCAATGTAAACTCTCTGTTTCCTTTTTGTAACATTTCGGTCTTACCGAAAAGAGCAAATTGGTCCCACCGAGTTTACCTGACCAACTCTCTGGAAAGCTTATTACCAAATCGATCTTACCGAGTTTGTGTAATCGGTCTTACTGAGATTACGTTATGCCCTAACCCTAACCGAATCGGTCTCACCGAGATGCATGTCAGTCCCACCGAAAATCACTAACGGTCACTAGGTTTACTAAATCGGTCTGACCGAGTTTAACGATTCGGTCCCACCGAGTTTGGTAAATTGTGTGTAACGGTTAGATTTTGTGTGGAGGCTATATATACCCCTCCACCTCCTCTTCATTCGTGAAGAGAGCCATCAGAACGAACCTACACTTCCAACTTACCATTTCTGAGAGAGAACTACCTACTCATGTGTTGAGGCCAAGATATTCCATTCCTACCATATGAATCTTGATCTCTAGCCTTCCCCAAGTTGCTTTCCACTCAAATCTTCTTTCCACCAGACCCAAAACCTATGAGAGAGAGTTGAGTGTTGGGGAGACTATCATTTGAAGCACAAGAGCAAGGAGTTCATCATCAACTCACCATTTGTTACTTCTTGGAGAGTGGTGTCTCCTAGATTGGCTAGGTGTCACTTGGGAGCCTCCGACAAGATTGTGGAGTTGAACCAAGGAGTTTGTAAGGGCAAGGAGATTTCCTACTTCGTGAAGATCTACCGCTAGTGAGGCAAGTCCTTCGTGGGCGACGGTCATGGTGGGATAGACAAGGTTGCTTCTTCGTGGACCCTTCGTGGGTGGAGCCCTCCGTGGACTCGCACAACCATTACCCTTCGTGGGTTGAAGTCTCCATCAACGTGGATGTACGATAGCACCACCTATCGGAACCACGCCAAAAACATCCGTCTCTCCAATTGCGTTTGAATCCTCCAAACCCTTCCCTTTACTTTCTTGCAAGTTGCATGCTTTAATTTCCGCTGCCTATATACTCTTTGCATGCTTGCTTGAATAGTGTGATGATTGCTTGACTTGTCCTAAAGTAGCTAAAGTCTGCCAAACTCTAAAATTGGGAAAAGGCTAAGTTTTTAGTGGTCAAGTAGTCTAATCACCCCCCTCTAGACATACTTCAAGGTCCTACAAGTGGTATCAGAGCCTTGGTCTCCATTTGCTTTGATTTCCATAGCTTTTGGTGGTCATTGCCTTGGTTTCATAACCTAGGAGAGTATGGCGTCTAGCGAGGGAAATTATCACCGTAGAGGTCCTTACTTTGATGGTACTAATTTTGCTAGTTGGAAGCATAAGATGAAAATGCATATTCTTGGACATAACCCCGCCGTTTGGGTAATTATTTGTATTGGCTTGCAAGGTGAATTTTTTGATGGGAGAGAACCAAACCGTGAAGCTAATGTGGAAGAATTGAAGATGCTGCAATACAACGCTCAAGCTTGTGATATCATCTTCAACAGATTGTGCCCCGAAGAATTCAACAAAATCAGCCGTCTTGAGAATGCAAAGGAAATTTGGGATACTTTTACTGATATGCATGAAGGTACCGAGTCCGTCAAGGAATCCAAGTTGGATGTGCTCCAAAGTCAGCTTGACAAGTTCAAAATGAAGGATGGTGAAGGTGTCGCTGAAATGTACTCTAGGCTTGCTCTTATCACAAATGAGATTGCCGGCTTAGGGAGTGAAGAGATGACCGACAAATTCATCATCAAGAAGATCCTAAGAGCATTGGATGGAAAGTATGATACCGTGTGCACATTGATTCAAATGATGCCAAACTACAAAGATCTCAAGCCAACGGAAGTCATTGGAAGAATTGTTGCTCATGAGATGTCACTCAAGGATAAGGAGGAACTTCACAACAAGTCAAGTGGTGCTTACAAAGCCTCAAGTGAAGCCCCCACATCATCAAGTGAGAAACAAACCTTCAATGAAGAATTGAGCTTAATGGTGAAAAACTTCAACAAATTCTACAAGAGTAGAAGCAAAGAAAGAAGCTCCAAGTCAAGGTCTTACAATGACAAAAGATCTTCTAGTCGAGAGCGCAATTGCTACAACTGTGGGAGACCCGGACACTACTCCAATGAGTGTACATCACCCTACAAAATAAAAGAAGATTCTCCAAGAAGAAGGAGCAAAAGAGAAGAATCACCACCAAGAGAGAGGAGGAGTAGAGATGATCATTATGAACGAAGACCCTCATGGAGAAGCAAGGATTCGGAGAGGAAGGACAAGTCATCAAGGAGCTACACAAAATGAAGACATCAAGCTCATGTTGGTGAATGGGTATCCGGCTCCGACTCCGACAATCACTCCGAGAGAAGCTATCACTCCGACTCCGAATATACTCAAGATGAAGGTGTTTCCGGTCTAGCACTTGTGTCAACCAACTCCTACGACATATTTGATTCACCAAATGAAGGTGTTGGAAGATGCTTCATGGCCAAAGGTCCTAAGGTAACACACCCCGAGTATGTTGATTTCAATAGTGATGAAGATGACTTGCTTGTGGATGATGATTTACTTGTTGACAACTCTAGTGATGAATACTATGATGAAATGTCAATTAATCATGCTAATCAAGATAAAATGAATGACAATGATAAGGAGAAGATTGAGCTTCTAACTAAAGAACTAAACACTCTTAAGTTAGCTCATGAAACTATCTACGAAGATCATCGAGAACTTTTAAGGGCTCATGAGAAGTTACGCTTTGAAAAGCTCAATCTTGAGCAAGAGCATGAGTTCTTAAAAGCAATCAATGATGATCTCTGCAAGAAAAGTTCTTCTTACATTGCCAAGCGTTTACTCTTATCTACTTACATGCCTAAACTCCTTTTTCCAACAGATTGGCATATCTTATCATGTGTCGTGTCCCCATGCTCATCAACAGAACGGATCTGCTGATCGTAAGCATCGACACATTGTTGAAGTAGGTCTAGCCTTGCTTGCTGGCACATCCATGCCCTTGAAATTCTGGGATGAGGCTTTTCTCACCGCAGTTCATCTTATAAATATGTTGCCTAGCCGTGTTATCAACAATGAAACTCCGGTAGAACGCCTCTTTCACACAAAACCCGACTACACCTCTCTACGGGTTTTTGGATGTGTCTGTTGGCCAAATCTTCGCCCGTACAATAATCACAAACTCATGTTCAGGTCAAAACAATGTGTCTTTCTGGGTTATAGTCCACAACACAAAGGAGTAAAGTGCCTTGACGTCTCCACTGGTCGCGTCTACGTTTCCCGTGACGTGGTGTTCGATGAGACTGTCTTTCCCTTTGCACATCTTCACCCTAATGCCGGCACCCTTCTTCAAAAACAAATTCTTCTTTTACCATCTCACCTCACCGGCATCAATAATGGGGATGATTTAAATACTGATGATCAATTGTTGACTAATCCTCTTACTAATGTTGAACATGAGTGCTGTGATACAACAGAAAGAAACGATGCAGAAAATGATGAAGAAATTGGCCAGAATCAACATTTTATGCTTCCTGGACAAAGCAGCAGCAGATCAGAGGCGCATCAGCCTCGGGATCGAGGGGAATCAGCCTCGGGATCTCCCCGTGCAGACCTGACACGACACCCGCCTCAGGATCTGCTCAGCTGCCGCAGACGGATCTTCCTCGGATCCCACACCACGTCAGGACAGTGGTGGCCCGGTCGCTCGCATCGCGCCGCGCCAATCAGATGCGAGCGCCGCTCCACACCAACCACCGGATGCCACACGGCGTCATCATGAGGTGCACTCACCAGGATGATTTGGCGCCGAACCGCGTTGATATACGCGACGGGTCTCGAGCCAGGACCCATCATCGGCTCATCATGAGCCGGCCCCTAGCGCGGGTACAGGCATGGGATCTCCTGTGCCGCCGCATGTCTCCGTGCGACGACCTCAGGCCACAGAAGATCAGGCTCGCGTAGATCCGTCCGACAGGACCGCGCCAGAGTCTGCAGCTGCTGCAGGCGCGAAATCGGCTACCACAGGCGCAGGATCTTCTGAGCCGGTTGCTTCACCACCTCGCACAAGGCTTCAAAGGGGAGTACTCCAACCCAAAAATTACAAAAACTTAATTTATTTTGGATATGCTTGTAACACAAATGAATCGCATACACCAAATAATGTTGCAGAAGCCCTGAGTGATTCATTGTGGCAGAAGGCTATGAAAGAGGAATACATGGCGCTACACAAAAACAAGACCTGGCACTTAGTTCCTGCATGTCAAGGCAAAGGTAAAAACGTGATTGATTGCAAATGGGTATTTTGAATCAAACAGAAATATGATAGAACCATAGACCGCTATAAAGCCAGACTAGTAGCAAAGGGCTTTAAGAAAAGGTATGGCATAGAATATGAGGACACCTTTAGTCCTATTGTAAGGCTGCCACTATTCGTCTGGTTTTGTCTATTGCTATATCCAGGGCATGGAGACTTCGACAGCTAGATGTACATAATGCATTTTTTCATGGTGTTCTGGAAGAGGAAGTGTTCATGAGACAACCTCCTGGGTTTGATGACAGAAACAAGCCCCTCCATATTTGCAAGCTTGACAAGGCCTTATATGACTAAAGCAAGCTCCTAGAGCATGGTATTCCCGGTTGAGCTCCAAGCTCCAAGCACTTGGATTTACTCCCTCCAAGTCTGACACCTCACTGTTTATTTATAATAAGTCAAATACCTCAATATTTGTGCTTATATATGTTGATGATATTATTGTCACAAGTTCATCAGATGAGGCTATCACAAACTTACTAAAGGATTTAAACTTTGAGTTTGCTCTTAAGGACCTAGGAGACTTGCATTATTTTCTTGGTATTGAAGTGAAGAAAGATGGAGATGATCTTCACTTATCTCAAGAGAAGTATGCAACTGATATTGTAGTTAGAGCAGGGTTGCAGGGTTGCAAGCCAACTACAACACCATTATCCAGCTCTGAAAAACTGTCCTTGTCAAGAGGACAACACCAGGTATAGAAGTCTGGTTGGTGCACTGCAATACTTAACTTTAACCAGGCCTGATATATCATTTGCTATCAACAAAGTATGTCAGTTTCTTCATGCACCTACTACAGTACATTTGACAGCTGCAAAGCGTATACTCAAATATGTTAAAAACACTTTGAGCATTGGACTAATGTTTAGCAAGTCACCATCAACCCTTGTCAGTGCATTCTCTGACTCTGATTGGGCAGGTTGCTTAGATGGCAGACGCTCAACAGGTGGCTTTGCAGTATTTTTTGGTCCAAATCTAACTTCTTGGTGTGCCAAGAAACAAGCTACTGTATCTAGGTCAAGCACTAAGGCTGAATACAAGGCACTAGCAAATGCTACTACAAAAATCATTTGGGTTCAATCCTTGCTAAAGGAGCTTGGGATACGTTGTAAACAAGCTCCTTACTTATGGTGTGACAATCTTGGTGCCACCTATCTTTCTGCAAATCCAGTTTTCCACGCAAGGACTAAACACATCGAAATGGATTTCCGTTTTGTCAGAGAAAGAGTTGTTGCTAAGAAACTTGATATTCGGTTCATCCATTCTCAAGATCAAGTTGCAGATGGTTTTACCAAGGCCTTGCCTACAAGAAGCTTTGAAGAATTTAAGCGTAATCTCAACTTAACCAAGTTGTGATTATGGGAGGGTGTTAAACAACGTGTTACTCAAGACCAGGGGCGCACCGGTTGGGCCACAACCGGGTTAGCTAGATAGAGGTAGTTAGGGTATTCAGTTGTAATCTTTTTCATCTCTATCTTATCTCTTTCTTCCTTGATCTCCAAGTTGTAATCTCAACCATATTGTATGCTTATTAGGGAGATGCCCCTGCCTATATTAACACGCAACCGTTGCCTCGAGAGAGAGGTATGACGTTCTTCGTCTGTTTACACAAGATGATGCCTCACTCGGCCCGGTTGGGAATCCAAGTCTTGCATTACAGTCTTAGGTTACTTATTCAAAGGAAAGTTTGACCCATTTGATCAGCCAATTAATAGTAGGGACAGTGATATCTCCTTGTCGTTGTGGAGTCAGTTTTCCATCAATGACGGCTTCGGGCTCCATTTTGATGCGGCCATGAGCATATACCAGTGGTACGTAAGGTGGATGCAAGGAAGGGGTGGAGAAGACCTAGAGGTGACACAAGCCTTAGAGTTTTTGTGCATGTGTGCCCCATTCATATATTTGAGGACCAACCACTTATAAACCCATTACTAAACCATGATAAAATATGTAGTAGAGACACGATAGAAGGTGCAACTATTGCTAGAAAAATTACACCGGACGACTATCCAAATCCTTATATTCCATAGTAAGCAAGCCTTTCAAATGTTATCTCACATATCAAAAAGGAGCAAAACATGACAACGACGAGACCCTCAATTCAAACTTATTTTGCCATACCATTGATGAGCATGCGGCTTCAGACCATTCACCCTCATTTCGTTCCCCCTATGTTGCGCCCTGCCAAGCTAGGCGGGGTGAGCGGAGGAGGAGGAGCACACGTGTACCCGTCCTTTTCTGAAGCTCATACTAGATGGTAGAAAACTAACCATATATTTTGGTCCAATCCTTATCCACTTGCAATTTGGGACTAAATTTGGTTCCACAACTTGAAATGCATGATTGGACCTTCAGGGTATTATTCATGAATTATTGTGATTGTTAATGGATCTAGCCCAATAATTCCAACACCACATACATTCATTCCTATTGCCCTCTCCCACACACCATGAACGGGTTTGGGCTCAATGTGTCTTTCAGAGGTGTTGTGTACCAACTATACTTGTGTCCAACACTAGAAAGCTCAACATTGCTACTTTCTCAACTTATCCATAGAAATAACATAAATATGTTTTTTCTATGCAATATCAAGCTTGTCAAACCACGAATTACCATACGCATGTATAGAACAAATGAGCCATGACTCAGTTAGGTTGGTTCTTCAAAAAGCAAATTGTGTACATTAGTATTATAGTAGCCCATGTCATGCTCCATATATTTTTACAATCTTTGCCATAAAGGAACTATGTTCTTGTATGCCGAGGTTACCATCCCGTTTTAATAGTGAGGTAACAAAAGGACTCTTAAAATATACTTTATTGTCATTCTGTACATGAATTTGGTCCTTTAAACAACATATATATGCATAGATCACCTGAAGTTAAGATTTAGAAATACATTACTAATAAATATTAGTGTTTAGAAACTCGTTCCTGTTTGAGTAAGTGTATACTTACATCATCATTTACCCACTCTTTTTTATCTGGCAGACACATCAATTGATTTTGTCTCACAGAACTTCCATCTATCTGAACCAGCAATTCTTTACTTAAAGATGATTCTATTGCTATATGTGCACATAGATCATGGTCGGTTAATTCATATTCTACAAAAAACACAATAAGTTAAGAATTTATTGAATACAAAAGTACAAATAATAAATCAAACAAATACCTTGTGGGAGATAATCATATGTCTCATCAACTTTGATCTCTTTATTTGAATCTAGTTCCTTGACATCATGTAATGAGAAAACAGGAGAAAATGTTGAGCTAGATGGGGATGGAGGAGATGGCAATGGATCTTGATCTATCTGAATATCTGATTTCAGCACAATGGATTCAAAACATCCAGAAATTGGTGTAGATGCTGATATAGTTGGCGACATTGGTGATGGCTCCAGAACACCTAATTCCGCAATTTTTGCTTTTTTTGAAGGTCGGTTATCCAAATCCTCTGTAATGTTCAGTTCAACGATGTCATCTGTTTTCTGCAGTTACAACACAAATAAAAGGTAAGCCTCGAACCGTTAGTTTGTTGGTAGAATATTTCAGATTCAGACCAATCTCAAATGTGGATTTGTAGCTTATAAATACATGGTTGAATGATTATAGCAATCATTTGGCAGTACCTATCAATCAGATTTATACCAAAGTGAATCCATACTACCCCCTAACTGAAAAAGGTAATGATATTGGCATCTATTTTACTAAAAGTACAGTACATTATATATACTTTCATTTATGTTCAGTAAGTAACCATGGGTTCAGGAGATAAAGTCATATGTTCAGAATACATCCAACTGTGAAAGACTGGTTACACTTCAAATATATGTTGAAAAGCACACATATATATCCAACATAAGATGTTTGTAGTACACGCTGAGATATCTATTCATGTGTATGCCACTACAAAGCTAATAGATGACTAAGCAATTGGATTTCATTAGTACCACTATAACTGAAGAATGACCAAGCAGATTTCTGTATGCAATTGTATTTCATTGGTACTATATGAGTAAGGCTATCAGAGAATCCATCAAGCACTATAACTGAGGAATAACCAGTTCAAACAGTGACAAGCAAGCAAATTTTTTCAGGACAAGACGATCTTTCAAGCATTCAGTTCAGAAGTTTCAGAACACACGTGTTAGGTTCACAGCTTCAGAGTGATTCGGCTAGCTAGAGAGGGCAGCAGCAGGGACGCGCACGAGCGCGTGAGCAGCAACAGTCGCCGCGCATGTTGCACGAGCGAGCAGCGGCAGCAGCAGGGAGTCACCGCGCACGGGGCATAAGCAAGCAGCAGCGGCGGCAGCGAGGGCGCCACGAGCTCATGAAAGACAACGATCATCAGCGCCGCGGGCTCATGGCGAGACGAGGATAGAAAAATTAATCAAACAGGGCACAAACTGTCACGTCTTGAGGACGGTAGGTTTTGCCGGCGACCGGTGGTAGTCGGAGGTGAGGAGAGACGACGAGATCTGAGGCGAGGTAGGAAGGTAGGAGAAGGAACAGAGAAGATAAGCACAGAGAAAGAGAGGTTCAAAATGTTTCCATTTCTTCGATGCCCAGTACAATAGATGACCGTTGCTTATATACACAACCGGCTCGTTACAACTCAACCCTGGCCCACGGCCCGCTCATAACCCCGGCCCAAACTAGAAGTTTGAATCGCCGCCAAGATTTGCTTTACGCTTCCTTGGTGATCTTTACGCCTTCCCGTGCATGCGATACTCATTGTCGACGCTAATCTTGACATACCGCCCCAGAGAACCAGCTGTCCCCAAGCTGGTGCTGTAGGGTAATTGGCGCGCAAAGACTTCATAGTCTTCCCAAGTTGCTGCAGTAGCTGGTATCGAGTACCACTTCACCAGAATTTGCAGATGCGGTGAATTTCCCTTCTTGACTAACCGGCGATCAAGAATCTCCTCGGGTACCAGTCCAGGTCCTGATAGATCCAATGGTTCTGGCAGCATCTTGAACATCGGAGTATGATCTGGAATGTGTTCTTTTAGCTGCGAGACATGAAACACTGGGTGTATCATACTGCCGCGAGGTAGCTCCAGGCGATAAGCTGCTGTGCCCACTTTTGCCAGGATCTTGAAAGAGCCAAAGAACTTCACTGCTAGTTTCGGGCATGGACGATTCACCATTGACGATTGCGAGTATGGTTGCAGTCGAAGGTATACCATCTCCCCTTCAGAGAACTGGCGATCAGATTGTTTCTTGTCTGCGTACTGTTTGTACTTGCATTGAGCCCTGGCCAGGTGTTCCTTCAGTAATGCTGTGTGATGTGTATGTGTTGCTAGCCATTCCTGAACATCTGGGTTTAAGGATTTTGTCTGACCCTGGAGTTGTCCCACATTAGCTTCATGCCCATACAGTGCCTTGTATGGAGTACAACCCAACGATGAATGATACATTGTGTTGTACCAGAACTCAGCCTGCGGTAACCAAGCATCCCACTTGTGAGGAGAAGCATGTACTGCACATCACAAATACATCTCCAGACACTGGTTTACGCGTTCGTTTTGACCATCCGTCTGCGGGTGATATGCTGTACTCATCTGGAGCTCAGTCCCCCACACCCTAAACAGTTCTTTCCAGAAAGCACTGGTAAATATCTTATCTCTATCCGACACAATGGACAAGGGCAAACCATGCAGTTTGACAATTGTATTGAGGAACACTTTCGCCACTGAAGCTGCTGTAAAAGGATGTTTCAGAGGCAGAAAATGACTCACTTTTGTGAAGCGATCAACCACCACTAGAATTGCATTATATCCTTCTAATTTAGGCAAACCCTCGATAAAATCCATGCCGATTGCTTGCCAAGGTCCATCTGGAATTGGTAGAGGCTGAAGTAGACCTGCACTCTACACAACTCATGCTTAGCCTGCTGGCATATGCTGCACTGTTTAACAAAGTTTTCCACATCTTTCTTTAAGCCTGGCCAACTGAACAGTTATTTGACTCTGTGATAAGTGGGTAGCATCCCGAGTGGCCCCAATAGGAGTTGAATGAAATGCTTGAATCAGTTTGGTTTGAAGTCCAAAGATTTGCTCCCACCCAGATCTTCTCTTCATGTTTGATCGCACCATCTTGGAGCTGAAATCCGGGGCAGCAGTGCATCTCGCCATTTTCGTAGCATGGTGCAGGCATTTGTATCCACAGTATAAGAATTCAATATCTCTTGTATCCACAGGGGTTTGCTGGTTGAAACAGCTTGCATGGGAAACAAATGTGCCACTCTGGATAATGCATCTGCAGCAGTATTTTCTATCCCCTTCTTATACTGAATGGAAAACTGTAGTCCAACCAGTTTTGTCATTGCCTTTCTCTGCAAATCAGATGTCAGATTCTGATCTCCCAAATGGCACAAACTTTGGTGATCAGTTTTGATCACAAAGGGGGCTCTGGACAAATATGATCTCCATCTATCCACACCCATCATTATGGCCATAAACTCTTTTTCATAGATGGAAATTTTCTGACTATTTGTGCCCAAGGCCTTGCTGTAGTATGCAATGGGGTGACCCTCTTGTGTGAGTACTGCACCTATCCCAGTGTTGCAAGCATCTGTTTCCACTGTGAAAGATTTGTTGAAATCTAGCAAGGCCAACACAGGAGTAGTGGCCATAGCTTGCTTTAGAAGTTGAAAAGCAGTCTGGGCAGATTCAGTCCACTGGAATGCTTGTTTCTTTAACAGAACAGTGAGAGGTTTAGCTAACAGACCATAGTTCTTGACAAATTTCTTGTAGTAGCCAGTTAGTCCCAAAAATCCTCTCAATTCAGTGACATTAGTGGGGGTTGGCCAATCCACCATAGCAGTTGTTTTGGCAGGATCAGTGGTGACTCCTGCAGCAGTGATAATGTGTCCAAAATACTCCATGGATTTCTGAGCAAAAGCACATTTACTTTCCTTAACAAACAGATTGTTTTCCTTGAGTATTGCAAACACTTCTTGTAAATGTTGCAGGTGTTCTTCCCATGTCCCACTGAACACCAATATGTCATCCATGAATATGAGGACAAATTTTCTGTTTGAACCTTTGAAAATGAAGTTCATGAAACACTAGAAAGTAGCTGGAGCAGTACATAACCCAAAGGGCATCACCTTAAACTGATATTGTCCATTATGTGTCTTGAATGCTGTTTTAAACTCATCTGCCTCTGCCATCCTTATTTGGTGGTAGCCTGATCTCAGATCCAACTTGGAGAACCATTGAGCACCTCCTAATTCATCCAATAGCTCATCAATCACAGGCATTGGAAATTTGCTTTTAATAGTGAGGGAGTTGAGTTTTCTATAGTCCACACAAAATCTCCATGTACCATCTTTTTTCTTGACCAATAGTACAGGTGAAGCAAAAGGACTCAAACTAGGTGAGATCAGTCCAGATTGCAACATTTCTGAAACCTGCTTCTCTATCTCATCTTTCTGCAAAGGAGAGTACCTATATGGTCTGCAATTGACAGGTACAGCATTAGGCACTAGGTGTATCTCATGGTAAAACTCCCTGTGGGGAGGCAGTGTTTTTGGATCCACAAATACAACTTTATTTGCTTGTAACATTTTCTGTACTTCCTCTGGCACTTCAGTTGCTGGAGCAACACAAATGTGATGTAGACCAGCAGTGGCCCAGATGTCATTGCCTTTGTCCCACTTCTTCAGTTGCTCCATGGACACTTCCTGGATCTGCTCTTGTTTGACAAGCAACACTCCCTGCAGCTTGATCTCCTTTCCTTGATGTTCAAACTTAATCCATTTATCTGCCCAATGACATTGCATAACTCCCCATTTCTCTAGTCAGTCCATTCCCAGGATAATGTCATATCCTCCCAATTCCAAAACATGCATTGGTGTAGAGAAATCATGACCCTGAATCCACCAATTCAAGTTGGACACAAACTCTGTACAGTCCACTCTATCTCCATTTGCCACCTTCACGTGTAGAGGAGCTGCTAATTTCTCTGCAGTTACTGGTATTCTGCTCAACAAGGCTTTATCTACAAGAGCTCGGAGTTGTATTGTTTTAGGGTGAGCAGCACCTGACAAAGCAATAACTGAGATATGAGCACATTCAGGTTGATGGTCGTCCACCAAAACATCCAGTATTGCATCTGAAATGATCTCATGAGGGTCTATCATTTCTGTTGTCTTTAACTGAGCTGCAGGTGCAGGTGCTTTGTTACAGGTGTGGCCAGGTATGTATTTCTCCCCACAACTGTAACACAAACCATTAGCACGTCTGTATTCTTTGAGCTGCTTGGCCTTCCACAACTCACCCGGAGCAAAATTGTTTTTACTGTCATTCCTAGTCACTGTGTTCTTATTGAAACCAGACTCGAAAGTCTTCTGCTGATTTAAGAGCCCTTCCTGCACTGTAGCACACATAGAAGCTGTCTGTACATTGACAGGAAGCTTAAGTTCCACCACACTCTGTAGTTCCTCCTTCAATCCCATGACAAATCTAGTCACCAAAAATGTGTCACTGATGGCTGGTTCATATAACCTGATGTTGTATACCAGCTGTTGAAATTGCACTTTGTAATCCTCGACTGAGCCCTGTTGTTTGAGCATCATCGGAGACTTCAATCGCTCTCTGTGTATGTTCACATAGAACTCTTGCAAAACTGCTGCCCGAAACTGTTCCCACGTATGAAACACGTTGTGTTGCTTGAATTCCTGATACCGGTGAGCCGCGTTGTCTGACACATATAGAGAAGCAAAAGTAACCTTGAAGTTGTCAGGTATGTGATACAGATGAAAAAATGCTTCAGACTTGTCCAACCAAATCCTCACATCCGTGCTGTCGAAGCGCGGAAAATCCATGTTAGGCATCCAAGCTCGTTTCCCTGTGGACTCATCTCCTCCCACAGCAACTCCATGGCCAGCAGGCGGCATCTGAATGGGAACCCGGGGAAAACGGCGGGCCTTGATCTTCTGTCGGTTGCACCGGGATCTGTGTCACACCTCGAAGCGATCGGTGACGAACTTCCACTCCCTTGCAAACAATTTTGCTTCCCCAACTGCGTCGCATGCGCCTGCTCCTGCTGCACTTTCCCCAGAGTGTCACAGGACAAATTGACTTTCATTTGTACCTGATCTAGTTGATTCCCTTGCTCCGACAGCTTGGCGTCCAGTGCTTCAAGCTTCTCGCAGATGCCGTCCACCGCTGAGAGCTTCACCTGAGCCGCTCGGATCTCCGCTAGCTCCTGCAGCATCCGCGTCTGGAATGCCTCCATCTCGTCCACGAGGTAACACATCTGCGGATTGGGCTTGAACGCCGCCGTGGTGACAAATTTCCCCCAAATCAACCCACCTCGGGTCAGGATTTACGCAGATCAAACCCTCAGGTGATCTGCTACCATCACGTTGGAGTTTGCCGGGTACGAATCGGGGAAAAAAACAATTTGGCGGCGTGAGCAGAAACGGTGGCTCTGATACCAGATTGTCACGTCTTGAGGACGGTAGGTTTTGCCGGCGACCGGTGGTAGTCGAAGGTGAGGAGAGACGGCGAGATCTGAGGCGAGGTAGGAAGGTAGGAGAAGGAACAGAGAAGATAAGCACAGAGAAAGAGAGGTTCAGAATGTTTGCATTTCTTCGATGCCCAGTACAATAGATGATCGTTGCTTATATACGCAACCGGCTCGTTACAACTCAACCCTGGCCCACGGCCCGCTACGCAACCCCGGGCCCAAACTAGAAGTTTGAATCGCTCGCCAGTACTTTACGCTTCCTTCGGTGATCTTTTACGCCTTCCCATCTGTGCGACACTCATTGCCAGCACGCTAGTACTGACACAAACATACCTCTGGTGTAGCCACCGTGGGCGACATTGGAGTGCACGACGGATGTTGTTGTTCCTCAGGCGAACTCGACGCTTTTCCTCCGGCGAACTTGGCGAAGACATTGGATGTTTCGTCCAAAATTGATCTGATGGAGATTCTGGCCGACTACCCTTCCTCTTATAGCAGAAAGCAACAATCCGGATTGGACACTCCATTGAATTTTGTTCGACAAGGACACGGTCTGCAATCTTTCCAAATTAGGCACGGTCTCGCGCGCGAGCACAGCGCGACGCACGTCCACCATCGTCGGCATGGCTTGACATGGAATGAGGCGTACTTGGTGCCGCGCACACGGGGCAGGTCGCCACGGCGGGTTCGCACGCACCGCACAGGGACAACTGCCGGCAACGGAGCACCAGAATGGCAGAACACAGGCATCCCATAGCAACTTCACAGGTAGGCTGCAGCAGCTGGTCCAGCATGGCGCGGAGGCCGGCGGCGACGACCTCGTGGCTCTTCGCGACGCCTAGCCATGCCTGGCTCACTACCGGAGCCTCTCCTCCAGTTCGCCGTTGCGGTAGCGCTGCAGTCCAGTTCAGCCAATATGGCCTGAAGCCGCCCCGCTACAGCGCGCTCCACAACGCCCCCGCGTGCCGCCGCCGCGCCGCGATGCCTCGCCCCAAGAGAGCACGCCAGCCACCTTATCATCCTCCGCCTTGAGGCCTCGGTCCGCCACGCCCTTCAACGGCCACCGTGACGCCTCGGTACGCCGCGCTCTACAACGGCAGCCGTGACGCCTTGCCCCATTCACAGGCTCGGTAGCGCGCCACACCGCCATGACGCATCTCCCGCCTTAGGCTGCTGAGTCAGCGCCCGGCGGCAAGCGGCGGGCGTGCCGCGTGTTCGATGGAAGCGGTGTTTTGCAAAAATGAAACGTTATCCAGATTTAAGTAGGACCGCGGGTTAATTTCTGAGAAATGGGGGTACTTTTTATTAGTAGGGAAAGATAGTAGCCCATTAGGATTTTGATCACATGACTAGCAGTTAAGATCCGCGTGAAGAGCATGGATGAACCACATCTTTAAAAGGAGCATGCTCCCTCCTACCTCTCAACCATACTGCCACTTTCCCCTAACACCAACCCACCACCACTATCCAACATATCTCTCAAAGCCATCGTATGGTACTTGGAGTTCAAAATGTAGATTGGTTGTTCTGATCTCCCTGTTGGATAAGTTGGTACAAATTTGTTCCAAGAAGCATAACAGAATGCCATATTATCATTTTCATAGGACTAAGAGGCATGAGGAAGTCTGTAAGATCCGAGATAACCAAATCTCGAGGAGCATAATTATGTCCTGGTGTGGGGAGAGAATGCCATGGGCTAGGGCCACCAAAGTTGGTTACTTGTCTGGAATGTTTATCACGACGTTGCACACATCTTTTGTTACGAAGATTATTTATTATTTAGGAAAAACTAAGCAAGTGAGAAATTGGTATTGATGGTCTTTTTAATGAACTACTATTATAAGAGATTGGTGTGTAGCCTCTGCCTAGCCATGGTTGGTGATGATTCCTGTAAAGGTGCTGATTCACTTATTGTACTCCACCCTACCGCTACTAAATTAAGTCACTACTGTTTACTCCTCCCCTAGTAATAATGTCAATGATTTCTGGTATATGTTCTATACATTTATTTTTTCTGGTTGATATAGTATCAAGCCCATAAGTTGATCAACTTACACATGTATGTACATGCCAATTGTAATAATCATACTTCCCGAGGAGCATATTCATGTCCTGGTGCTGAGAAAAAAATGCCATGGGCCAGGGCCACTAAAGTTGGTTACTTGCCGGTTCTTGTTGCGACGCATCACATATCTTCTTTTTGTGGAAGTTGTCGAGGAAGTTCACTTTCATACATCAAGTATCAAATTTTATAGTTGAGTATATGATGTTGCATAGGTGAAAAAAAAACAGTTGTGTGAGGCCGACGTGGCATGCGATCTGTGCTCTGTACCGATTCGCCTCTGATTGTTGAAGTGTTTTCTAAAAATTTGAAATTGCAACTTATCAGTTTGGTCCTTCTTGATCATTTAGTCTTCAAAATAGGCACTTCCCAAATCGAGTGTCAAATCCCTACCTCAATCACTATTCCTCTTGTCCCCAAATCCTCCTAATTGCTGCTCCTCTCGTCCCCAAATTTTGTGGTGATGGTACTCACGTCACTCCTCTCTCATTAGTCAAAAAAACGTCAAACCTCTCTCACCTATCCCTATTCCACTCACTCAACCCAAGGAGGATGTCATGGCCAAACAACAAGGTGAAGTGCGAAGCCAGAGGAAGGCACCACACATGCCATTAGTGAATTGCATGTCTTGTCTGTTTAGTGTGGTGAGAGTGTACACCTCAATTACTGATGACAACTATACGAAGGATTTCTACAAATGTGTGGTAATTCTCTACCCTAATCTTACTTCTCAGGTTTTTTGTGCATTTTCTCGAGATTTTTTTATAATTTTAGCAATGTGGAATCATGGAAAAGGTTGTGACTTTTGGAAATGGGATGATAAGTAAAAAAATTGATTAAAACGGCACTGGTCCTTACCAAACAACCTGTTTTTGTCCTTGCCAACCAGCCTAAGGGAGTATTGTAAAATGTCATGACAAACAGATTAATATTTGTTGCTCTTTTGAGCTGAGAGTTCAATTCTCTCCATTCCCCTTGAACATGTTGGTATTTGGAAGAGTTGTACCTTTCTTAAGGTTTCCTTACTGTTATGCGACACTTGCATGATGGGATGAGCTTCAGATTAAATTTGACATCCTCTAACATCTGTTTCACTTAGTAGTGTTGTTCGGGCACACCTATTTTTCAAAGAAGAAGACATGGAAAGTTTCAAGCATATGCTAGACAACTACTTATTGGAGGCTTCTAGGGTAATGCTTTCATGAGTTCCATGAATGTTTCTCAAATAAGTAATGGAATGTTAAAGTGAAAGTTATATAGATGCAACCACGTTTTCACACAAATTCTCAACTTACAAATGATATTGAGTCTGTTTTCTTGCCATCGCTTTTATATGCTTAACCTGAATGGGACTATTGTTAAGCCCTGGGCAGCAGGAAATGAAGGTAGTTCTCTTTTGGACAATATGACTGAAGCTATTGCTGAGGCATGGATTCAGTAAATGCTTAAGCAGTCCAATATTATACATTTACACATTATTTTGTAACTGGTTATCAATATTTGGGAGTGTAACATCTATAGCTACAATCCAGACTCTGGCGGAGATCCATTTCTAGAGAAAGGGTCCATGGACGGCGATCTTATCAATGGAAATCATGCTTGAATTGAACTTAAAAGCATTTAGAAGGATGCTCTAATGTGTAAATGACATTCTATTTTGCTTGCAGATGGTCGGTCAAGTTTTTCTTCTACAACCAAAAGCTAAAGCGAGTAATGAGCTTTCGCTGCTACTGTACTAGGTATGCACACGTCTTTTTCTTAGGAAGAACACTGTATGAGGAGTTCTGAAACTACATCAGTTACTTATTAGTTGTTGTACTACCATAGCAAATTTTCGGGAGATGACTTCCTAGTTGGTGCACTCTCGGATGGTGAAGAGGAAGATCTGTTGATCGACATGAACATACGACTGACTTGGTTTGGCTAGGAACATGACCAACCAACCAGTGTGGCCTGTTTGCATAATATACAGCTCGTATGGCGACAGTTCCTGGTAGGAAACTACGTATGGCGGCAGTTCCCTGTAGGAACTTTTAGTGTGACTTTGTCTCTTTGGAGAGCATACACTTTTGGCCTCTATTGTTTATCGTCCATGTTTGTAGATACAAGATTTAACTTCAATCTGCCAAATTTGAACTTGCATAGTTTGTCCCTTGATAGAGGCAAAGGTGTCCCGTCTTTCGATGAGATGGTGATTATCATTTCGGAGGAGTAGACTTTGACGATCCGACTATGTACGTGCGAGGATGTCGCACCTTAGCAATCGCTAAACCAACTCCGAGAGGTTATTGACCATGCCGGAGAACGATCAACCTGACCACGAAGGTCTATTTCCTGCAAGCAAACGAAGAACAAGCAAGAAACTAAGATTGCAAGCTGGATACTGCGAATATAAGATGAAAGATTTATTGATCAAGGTGGGGTTCTATGACGTCTTTGTCTGGTCGTTGAACACAAATGAAGTACGGGAAGTTGCAGCTATGGCGAACTTTTAATCTAAACAAAACCCCAAAGCCTAACGACGCCCTAAGGGTTGTATATATGGAGGAAGAGGGGGAATTTTGTGGCCCTTGGGGGAGGGGTCTGAAACCAACCCTATCTCTTGTTTCCCCACACATACGGACTCTAAAAACAGCCTATACTTATGTATTTCAGAATTACATGGGCCTGGCCCAATAATAAGGTGACGCAGCACCTATAATAGCCTCTGGACGAAATTTGTGAAGTGGCATCTTGTATATTTCATCCAAGACTTCATGCACTCATTACGGTGGCTTCAAAGTCTTGAAATCATCACTTGAAACTCCGTTCTTATTTCCCTTGCGCATACCTTCATCTCCATGCTTGTTCTTGCTCCAATGTTCATCCTTCTCGAAGCTAGGCCCTTCATTTGTAAGCAAAACAAATGTATCCAATTTAGGCAGCAGCATATTCTCATGAACATTAGAATCATTACCAAGAAACGAAAGTACCTGGTAATTTAATTGACGTGCATGAGCTCTAGTAATTGGTCCAGTATGTATAGTATCAGGGGTTGTGGGTGTAACAATGGTATTTATGTCCTCATCATCCCTTTGGTCTGGACTCTAGAGATATGTTTCCAGGAATTTGGCTTCAGTTTGCAGTCTTATGCATGTAAATTGGATTCTTGAATTTGAACCATTCTCTGTACTTATCCAATTGCTATGTGGTGTATCCGTGTATGCAATACCCTGATATAGGTTGCTGACATGCTCGGATCAATAGGGTTACGCAATGTTCAGAAAGCCGAGAGACTTAAAGAATTAACTAGTCATGGATTCATAGTCAACCTCGGAAGTGCTTCTATTGCTTTAAGTGGAGAAATAAGGCCATACCATATCTGTGGTGGTTAGGGTTTACCCAATTACAAGATGATGCCTCGCTTGGCCTGGAATCCAAGGCTTGCATTACAATACTAGGTTACTTCTCCAAAGGAAAGATTGACCCATTTGAGCAGCCAATGAACAGTAGGGACGGTGATATCACTTTGTTGTTGTGGGGTCGGTTTTCTGTCAATGACGGCTTCGGGCTCCATTCTGATGTGTCCATAAGCATATACCAACGGTGCGTAGGGTGAACTTTGCAACCATCACGAAGTAGGAGCTTGTATGAAGTATTTCCATTTTTCTCCGTGAATCTAAATGCGCCCTCAAATTTAGAGTGAAGTAGGTGATGGTGATTACTCAATGAAGTGTGATATAAGACTAAATCTTGAGATAAACTGTATCACCCTTTGAAACTCCCTTTCTTTTTTTGTTTATTGTTAGCAAAGTATTTCATTCTTGCTTGTGCTTTTGGGGAAGTTGTCCTTGATGAGGTGCATAGCTATTTCTCGGTTGCGCAGGAGATCAAGGGAGTCACCAAAGATGAAATCTAGTAGATTGAATTCATAACTTTGAGGAGGTGGAAAGAAAAGGTGCCTGAAAAGATGTATTTTCAGATACGTGTGGAGAGTGGCGATACACCAATACAACCATTCAGCCAGAGCAAGCCATGGGTGCCATTTCTTGAGTTGTTAAAAGGCCATGCATCTCAAACATGTTTTTGAGCGTCGGTTCATTATCTCCGCTTAACCATCAGTTTGGGGGATGCTATGAAGTATTGACATGAAGTTTCACTCCCAGACATCTAAAGTGTCCCTACCAAAGAGTACTTGTGAGGCTTTTATCTCCGAGTATAAAAAAACAAGTTGGGTCATTCAATATGATCGTTCTTCTAACATCATACTCTCAAAGTTTTCGACATCCTTGTTACACTTAACTTATGCCTATGATCAAGAAAACATAATAATCATGCAACAATTGAGCTAGTCCTAGGGGCGAGATAAGGAATTAGGTTTTACCATTTATAACTCTATACGTGCTTACGAGTTTTCCTCTGAATCACATATTCAAGAACCATAGCAGTTATAGCTTATAACATAGAGTATAAACATCTAATTATAAACATAGAAATAATTAATACAATTATTATTGCTTCTGGGTCATATTTCCAACAGCTTGGTGTAAGATAAATTCTTTAGTAGCATGATCTTGCACCTTTGAGTCGGGTAGTGGAGAGAAGTGATCAAGTTCAATTGATATCTTTCAGTGTCCAAAGAATACGGAATAATTTATTGTTTTATTCCCCGAATGTGATCCATCTAATATTATTTTCCAATACATACAACGTAATTGTATGACGAATGTTGGATTCGGGCATTGTGAGAGATTGTTTTTCCTCCCGGTTGTCTAGCTCCGATAGCGCCCAGTTACCTCGAAGATCCCTTGTTTAGGGGAAATCCCCTTTTAATTTATTGATATACCTACTAAAGAAGTATTGACATAACTATTTACTCAAAATTATCCAGACTGATAACATCCGATAGCGCCTAGCTAACCTTGACTCTCAGATTTGAGGGTCAAGAACAATTTTTCTAGACTTATAACATCTTTTAGGTCATTAGTTGATCAATGCATAGAGAAAAACTAAGTCCCTTCAATCTTGTTGTCATGAATCTTAATGCCTACTAAGGAGGCCTAGATTCACTTACACCTCTTTCCCATACACGATCGCAAGAGTCATGATTCCAGAGGTCCACTATCTCGATTCAAACAGTGGATGCAAGGAAGGGGTGTGAAGAAGACCTAGATGTGGCACAAGCCTTGGAGTTTTTGTGCATGTGTGTCCCATATATATGGGAGGAAGGACCACTTATAAATCCATTACTAAGCCACGATAAAATATGTAACAAATCCATGATGAAAGATGCAATTGTTGCTAGAAAAATTACCCCCCACGACTACCCTTATTCTTATATTCCACCGTACGTAAACATTCCAACTGTTAACAGACATAGCAACAAGGAGCAAAAGGTGACAACGCCCAAACTCTCAAGTCAGACTGATTTTTCCATACCATTCACAAGCATATTCTGTCGGATCATTCGCCTTGATTTCGTTTGCGCGGTGTTGCACCCTACCAAGCTAGGCAGGGCGAGCAGAGGAGAAGCACACGTGTACCCATCCTCTTTGTAAGCTCATACTAGAGGGCAGAACCAACCCTATATTTTTGTCTAGGCCCCCTTCACTTGCAATTTGGGACTAAATTCGGTTCGCTATTTGCCATGCATGATTTGGCCATAAGGAGGGTATCATTCATAAATTATTATGATTGTTAATGGATCTAGCCCAATAATTCTAGCACCACATATAAATTCATTCCTAATGCCCTCTCCCATAGACCATGGATGGGTTCGGGCTCAATATGTCTTTTATGGGTGACAGTGTACCAACTGTAGTCTCTTCGACACTAGAAAGCTCAACGTTGCTACTTTATTACTTTTATCCTTAGAAATAACATCGATATGCTTTTTTATGCTATATCAAGCTTCTCAAACCATCAAATAACATATGCATGTATGGAACAAATGAGCCATAATTCGGTTGGGTTGGTTCTAGGAGAAGCAAGTTATGTACATTAACATTGTAGTAGTTAGGCCCGTAGGATTTTGATCACATGGCTAGAACTTAAAATCCCCATGAGGAACGCGGACCACCCACATCTTTAAAAGGAACATGTTTCCCCTGGCTCTCATCCACACTGCCACAATCCCCCGAACACCAACCCACCACCACCATCCAACATATCTCCCAAAGCTATCTCATATGGTACTTGGAGTTCGAAATATGGATTGCTTGTTCTGATCTTGCCGTTGGATAAGTCGGTACAAATTTGTTCCAAAAGGCACAACGGAATGTCAAATGATTTTTTTTCATAGGACTAGGAGGCATGAGGAAGCAGGTAGGATCCAGGACAACCAATTCTTCAAGAGCATAATCATGTCCTGGTGCTGGAAAGAAATGTCATGGGACAGGGTCTAGAATGTCGGTTACTTGCGTCGTCTTTCACGGTGGAGGTGCGAGGAGAGGGGAGAGATTGGGACGACCCAGTGACGGGGTGGATAAGATTACACAGGCCCATATGGATGAAACATGGCTCTTTGTGCGTGGGCGTTGTGCGTGACGAGGCACGCGACCGGCCGAAATTTCGGCTGGCGCGCCGCACACAAGCATTTACCTTTCTATGCGTGTGGACCCGAACCTTTATTAAATTTTAAAAAATAGTAAGCTCAGCTACCCTTTTTTTTCAAATGAGGAAGCTCAGCTACCTACAAGCCTCCACAGCGATTTGATGTTCTTAGTTGTTCGATCACCCTCACATATATTCTTGATTTTATGACATTTTTTCCGTAATGTACATTCTAGATTATCTGGTCATTGGCTATTTTTGGTGGAAATCGAACTCGGTGCCCAGGCTAATCTGCTTCCGCTCAAAACCAAAACAAATACTAGATTTTTTTAAAAAAAATCCAATTTTTTGTGTGGTAGATACTTTGATGCTGAGGTCGGCTGCAAATTTCAACTCATTTAGACATCTGAGCAGCTCTCGGCAAAAAAGACTAATCGGCTCAGAACAGTGCATGAACAGTAATTTTATTACGGACCCTGAATTTGTCTTTTTTTGCCGAGAGTTGATCAGATGTCCAAATGAGTTGAAATTTGGAGCCAACCTCACACATTAAATTTCTACCACACAAAAATTGTTTTTTCGAATTTTTTTAGTATTTGTTTTGATTTTTTTCTAAGCACGGGTGCAGATGATCCTGGAAGCAGAAACTCCACGTCCCGCCTATGGAACCGAACTTCTATTTGGTGCTTATGGCGCCATCCAAAGCATAATTTCGTACATCGCACACCCCTTTGAACTAACAGGCCACTCATGTAAACAGTAGCTTGATTTTTCGGTTTTGGGAAGCTTCAAGATGCTTCTGGCTGTTTTTTTTCAGCCAGTCTATTATATGTTCGCTTTACCAAGATTTTCTAAGGGATTTTTCTATTTGTTTTTCTTTAATATTTCCCCTTTCTTTCCCCTTTTCTTTTTTTATTTCATTTGTTTTAAAAAATTCAAATCCACGAACACCTTTTGAATTCATTAGCTTTTTCAAATTAGAAAACCTTGTTTCAAATTCACAATTGTTTTCAAATTGGCGGATGTTTTTCAATTCCGTGAAGTTTTCCAAATTCGTGAAGTCTTTATTCAAGTTCATGAACTCCTTTTAAATTCGTGAATGTTTTTATATCCGCAACCTATTTTCAAATTCGTCAACATCCTATTCAAGTTCAAGAACCTTTTTCAAATTATTAAACCTTGTTTCAAATTCATGAATGTTTTTTAAATGCATGATTTTTTTCAAATCCGTGAACCTTTATTCCAATTCATGAAATTTTTCAAATTCATAAACATTTTCATATCCACTAACTATTTTCAAATTTGTGAAATGTTTATTCAAGTTTATGAACTTATTTCAAATTTGTGGACATTTTTATATCTGCAACTTTGTTTCCAATCTGTGAAACGTTTTTTGAATGCATGAACTTTTCCAAATCCGTGAATTTTTAATCAAGTTCATTAACTTTTTCGAATTCATTAACATTTTGTATCTGCCAACTCTTTTTGAATTTGTGAATGTTTTTAAATTCATGAGTTTGATAATGCATGAATTTGTTATTCAAGTTCCTAAATTTTCATTGAATTTGCAAGCATTTTTTAAATGCGTGAATTTTAATAAAATTTATAAACATTTTTAATAGAAGTTTTTGAAAATCCAAAAACTTTTTTCTAATCCGTGAGTCTATTCAAAGTCCGCCTTTCTTTTGAGGATGTGGGATTTTTGGTGGTGAAAATCGATGAGTCAATGGTGTGGTTAATGGTCAGGCAACAACCAAATATGAGTGTTTTTCTTTCAAATGGTCAATTGCCAGATGCGAGAGCTATATCTCGCATTAAGCGAGTCCAGAGGCCCATTCGTGCATGGTTAATAAAGGATCAAGAAAGGAGGAAAGGGAGCATGCAGGGGATTCGAACATTGGTCTCCTGGTTTAGAGCAAGCATGGCTTGCCTCGGGTTTGTCAAGGAGTAGTAGGGCGGGACTACTTAAGTCGAAACGAGTCGCGTTCCCAATGTTTCTACTTCGTTTTCCCTTGGTTTTGTTTTGTTCTTCTCTAGTTTTTCTCTATTTTCATTTGATTTTTTTGTTTTCTTTTTTATTGGATTACGTATTTATTTTCCTTTTTCATTCTTTTTGCATTTGTTTTTTCGGTTTTATTTCTCATTTCCTGTTTCTTTGGTTTATTTTGTTTTCTTTTCTTTTATTGGTCATTCTACATTTTTTTTACTGGCTCTGACGGTCTGTCCTAGGTGTGACGGTTAGGTTTATCTCGGCGACTTGTTTAGGGACCACATCTGGGTGAGGGTTCCAGGTCGCGCCGCCGCCGATCGTCTCTGCCAGCGCTTCCCGCATCTGGGCAGGGGTCCAGGCTGCGCCACCGCCGTCCGTCTCCGCCAGTGCTTCCCGCATCTGGGCGAGGTTTCCAGGCCGCGCCGCCCGTCGTCCGTCTCCGCCTACGCTTCCCGCATCTGGGTGAGGGTTCCTGGCCGTGTCACCGCCGTCCGTCTCCGCCAGCATTTTTCCCCTTCTGGTCGCAGTCCCCCACCCCCGCCGCCCACCGTACACCTTCTGTGTGTGCTGGGGCGCACGGTCGTACACCACTTGTAGATCCCCTAGCGATAGGTCTGTACGTCTGCGAGCCTGATGGGTCATGTGGAGGGGCTGCTGAAGAGCATGATATTGACTGAATTGGAGAAGAGGGGAAGGAAGATCATCTGGAGTGGGGGAGGGAAGGTGGGTGTTGTAGAACCGCAGGCGATGGCCAAGCTGCTGTCTGACAAGCCTGCTTTGGCGGACGCCCTGGCCGGTGCTCTAGCAAGGGTCTGGTGCCCGCTGAAGGGTTTGGACTGTAAGGACTTGGGTGACAACATTTTCCTCTTCACTTTCCATCAACAGTCAGGAAAACGTAAGGCTCTGGAAGATGGTCCGTGGTAATTTGGGAAATCCTTGCTGGTAGTGGAGGATTTTGATCCATCAAAGACAATTAAGGACTATGAATTCCGGCAGGTTTCGGTCTGGGTGAGGGTATTTGATCTACCTTTGGGCATGATTTGTAAAGAAGCAGGCAAGGCTATTAGCGATGTCATCGGGAAAGTTATGGAGGTTGATGTTGGGTTTGATGGAATGGCAGTAGGTAAATATCTTCGGATAAAGGTCTGCATTGATATAAAAGAGTGTCACGCCCAATATGCGACCCTATCCAAAAGGAACTCGAAGGTCCCACCAAGGATAGACCCGCATATTGGAACGCTTTGCAAGGTGGATATCATTACATCAACATTACATAATAGTGGGGATACATACAAGAGGCAAACAATGCCACATGAATACAACAATACAACATACAAGAACAACATCCGACTACGGATGAACCATAAACAGAAACTCAAACAATATCCACCCTGCTAACCCAGGCTGCCGACCTGGAAACTATCCCCTGATCGAAGAAGCAGAAGAAGAACTCAACGCAAGCAAGCATCGCTCTCGCGTCATGATCATCGCATAAACCTGTACCTGCAACTGTTGTTGTAGTAATCAGAGCCACGAGGACTCAAAGCAATCCCATTACCATGGGTATCAAGACTAGCAAAGCTTAATAGGAAAGGAAGGGGTAAAGTGGTGAGGTTGCAGCAGCGACTAAGCATATATGGTGGCTAACATACATAAATGAGAGCGAAGAGAAACAAAAGAACGGTCGTGAAGCTAGCAATGATCAAGAGGTGATCCTGAACACCTACTTCGTCAAACATAACACGAAACCGTGTTCACTTCCGGACTCCGCCGAAGAGACCATCATGGCTACACACGCGGTTGATGCGTTTTAATTCGGATCTGGTGTCAAGTTATCTACAAGCGGACATTAACAAATTCCCATCTGCCACATAACCACGGGCACGGCTCTCGAAAGTTTATACCTGCGGGGTGTCCCAACAGCCCATGACAAGCTCTCGCGATCAGCGAAGAATAGACCTTCTCCGGGAAGACCCGATCGGTCTCGGAATCCGGTTTACAAGACATTTCGACAATGGTAAAACAAGACCAGCAAAAGCCGCCCGATGCATCGACAATTCGATAGAAGCTGCACATATCTCGTTCTCGAGGCAACACCGGATAAGCTAAGCGTCACAGTACCGGCGTAACCCATTAATTTTGATTTTTCCGTGGATAAAGGGCTTGGGGCTGTTTGCCGTGCCAGGTGAGGTTCTTTGCTTGCTCTGAAATTGAGTCTTCCTCACCACTCGGAAACTTGCCAAAAGGCCAGTGGCACGGCGGCATCCGGTTTTTTAGGACGGTTCGGTTAATTGGAGCGAGTGACAAGTCCTCCATTGAGTCCTCCTGGAAGCCCTGGCCCTTGCCTTTTCATTTTGCTTCTTATAGGGTTGCCCATTTGGGCTGCTTCGGTTCAGCGGTCTAACCTGGTGGAGCAGGGTCGGCTTGGTTGTTGTTGGTCACGGAAATGGGTGGTTAAAAATGGGCGTGTCCAGTCAAAAAAAAACAGGCCCCGAAGAAGCAGCTTGATCTTTGGTTAAAAATTTTTTATTTTTCTCCATTTATTGTTTTTAAATTTTCTAAGGAATTTTATTTGTTTTTTTTAAATTTTCCCTTTCTTTTCCTTTTCTTTTTAATTACATTTGTTTTAAAAATTCAAATCCGACACCTTTGAATTCATTACTTTTTAAATTAAAACCCTTTTTAAATTCACAATTTTTTAAATTTAATGTTTTAATCTAATTTTATTCATTCATAATCCTTTTAAATTCGTGAATGTTTTATACCCACCTATTTTCAAATTAATAACTCCTATTCAAGTTCAAAACCTTTTTCAAATTATTAAACCTTGTTTTAAATTATGAATGTTTTTAAATGCTGATTTTTTTTTGAAATCCGTGAACTTTTATTCCAATTCATGAAATTTTCAAATTCATAAACATTTTCATATCCACTAACTATTTCAATTTTGAAATGTTTTTCAAGTTTATAATTATTTCAAATTTGTGAATTTTATATGAATTTTTCCAACCGGAAATTTTTGAATGCAAATTTTCCAAATCCATGAATTTTTAATCAAGTTATTAATTTTTAATTCATTATTTTTTCCCAATTTTTTGAATTTGTAATGTTTTTAAATTTGAGTTTTTAATTGAATTTGTTATTCAAGTTCCTAAATTTTCTTTAATTTGAAGCAATTTTAATGTGAATTTTAATAAAATTTATAAACTTTTAATGCATAGAAGTTTTTAAAAACCAAGAACTTTTTTAATCTGCAGGTCTTGATTCCGCCTTTTAGTGCATAAAGTTTTAATGCAAAAGTTTTTAAAAAGTATCACGCCCAATATGCACCCTATCCAAAAGGAACTCGAAGGTCCCACCAAGGATAGACCAATATTGGCCTTGGTGGATATCATTACATCAACATTACATAATAGTGGGGATACAAAAGGCAAACAATGCCACATGAATACAACAATACAACAACAAGAACAACATCCGACTAGGATGAACCATAAAAAACAAAAATCCCACCTCCAGGCCGACGAACCATCCCCGATCGAAAAGCAAGAAGAAGAACTCAACATAGCGCATGCTCCCGTCATGATCATCAAAACCCTTTTGTTGTGTAGTAAACCAGAGGACTCAGCAATCCCTTCCATGGGTATCAAGACTAGCAAAGCTTAATAGGAAAGGAAGGGGAAAGTGGTGAGGTTGCTAAGCATATGTGGGAACATACGAAATGAGGCAAGAAGAAACAAAAGAGCGGTCGGAAAGCAATGATCAAGAGGTGATCCTGAACACCTATTCAAACAATAACGAAACCGTGTTCACTTCCGGCCCCAAAGAACCATAGGCCACCGGTGATTTAATTCGGATCTGTGCAAGTTATCTACAAGGACATAAAAATTCCCCCAACCAGCACGGCTCTGAAAGTTTATACCGCGGGGCCCCAATCCTAAGTCTCGTCACGGAAATAACCTTTCCGGGAAACCGATCGATCGGAACGTTAAACATTTCGAAAGGAAAAACAGACCAGCAAACCGCCATACATTAGGAGCTGCAACCTTCTCGAGGCAACACCGGATAAGCTAACGTCGTGAGGTAACCCATTCCAAGGATGGTCCAACGGTGCTCGTTTGGACCACACATGACAAGATGGCCGGGGCAAAAAAAAACCTCGAAGCGTCCCAAGGAAAAATAGGTGGTGGTGAGGCAGGAAAACAGGGGTTGGGCATTTATTCAGCGAACTGTGAGGGGCCTAAAATCACCGATGGGAAAGAACATAAAGGGAAAAAAAGAAAGGAGAGACAAACCGATAAGGCCACCCCAACCAAATATTAATCACTAAAATAAGAATTATACAACATACCCGCCATAGAAATTTCAACTTCCGCAAGAAACGTTAAAGGGTAAGCAAAAGGGCATGCAAAAGGTTATAGGAAGGTAAATGGATAGGAAGGAGCATAGTGAAAATGAAGAAGAGCGAAAAGGAAGAAAACAATAGAAGAAACAGTGAGATAGGAAGACTTGAAACCAAGAAGAAGAACGAACCAAAGAAGACAGCATGAACCAACCAACAAAGCAACATAGATAAAAGCACAACAAGAAAAGCAACATAGAAACACACATGAAAAGATGACATAAAATCAAAGTAAAGCAAAAACACATCAAAAATTCAAAAAAAGGCAAGTTTAAAGAGGAAAACAAATCAAGTTGAAACAAATTCAAATTGGCCAAATATTAAAATTTTCAAGTTAAAAAAGTTATTCAAGATGCTACGAATATGAGCAACAAGTTAAAGATAGAAAATGACCAAAATAGAAAACAAAAGGAAATATGCATAAAAAGCAAAAAAAAATAAGAAAACAAAAACAAGGTAAACACATACAAACAAGAAAACAAAACAAAAGCAACTCAACCAACCAAAGCAACAACTAAACACAATTCATCTAAACAAAAAGGAAAGATCAAAATAATAAAAAGCATCCAAGAATAACAAAAGGATGGAATGAAGTACAGAAGCATAACAAAGCATGAACAGTAACTCAAATCAAGAACAAGTAAAAGGAGATATAAAAAATTAATTAATTAAACATAAATTAAGATTAAAATTACAAAAACTTACAAATGACATGGAACAAAGTTATAATTACACAGGCAAAAAAAAGATGAAAAAAAGAAAAAGTGACAAATAACAAAAAGGAAAAACAAAAAGAAAGTGGTTTAAAACCCAAAGAACACAGGATGAAGAACCAAAGAAAGAACTTAGAAGTAACTAAGAAAGAAAGAAGGGGAATGTCAATAAAACATTGAAACTTAAGTTAAAAGAACATGTTAGCAAACTTTAGAGAAAACAATTATAGAAATTGTAGCAAATGATATAGAAAAATAAATTAGAAAAAATTTATAGAACATTCAATTAAAAATTCATAAAAACAAGAAACAAAATCACTCAGCAAAATAAAAAGCATTAAACAAGCATGTTATAACAAAGCATTAAGAACAAGTATAGCATACAAACAAAAGTAAAACCAAAAGAAAAAAATGAACAAAAAACACTAAAATTGAAAAAAAGCAAAAATTGAAAAAACCATCAAATCCAAATGAAAATGTAGATAAGCATAAAAATACATGAATATCTAAAAACACTGGCATCTCTACAAGCAAATTTGACAAAATAAGGCAAGCCAAAAAAATTAAAAAAATAACATAATCAAACCAAAAACATGGAACAAAATAACATGGCAAATAAAAATTAAGCATCAACATATCAACATCAATCAAAAATGACAAATAGAATGATAAATAATGATAAATTGTTCAAAATTTGAAAAATAATTAAAATCGATGGAACTAAATTTGACAGAAACTAAATTAATCGAAAGGAAGTTAGGGAGGGAAAAAAGGGCAAAAAAAGGAATTCGGGATTGGGATGGGAGGGGTGCCGGCGGACGGGCCGGGATGGCGGAGAGGCGGCGTGAGGGGGTCTCGCCGAGGGCGGACCGGAACCGGGCGGGGGCAAGGCTGGGGGTGGGCCGGCTGAGGGCCCGGGGGGCAGCGCGGGTGGGGGCGCGGGCGGGCGGCCGGGCCGGGCGGGTGGCCATGCGCGCGGAGGCCGGGGTGGCCGGGCCGGGCCAGGGGGCATCCCGGGCCCGGGGCGGCGCGGAGCACCGGGGCGTGTGGCGGGCGGCCGGACCTTGTGGAGGGGGCGGGGGGAAGGCGGGCTGAGTTCCGAGGGGAGGGGATTATGGGGGAGGAGGAAAGAAGCAGGGTTTGGAAATAGATCGAAAAGGAGGGAACATTTTAAGGGTTGGGGCTGGGACCAATGGAGGAGTTGGCTACAAGAGGGTAAGGGGAAGGGTTTAGGCACTAGGGTCAAGGGTTAAAATTTCAAAGGCATTCGGCCAAGGAAAGCCAAACCCAAAGGGAACCGGAGCATCAGGGTTCAAACCCGGAAATCGGATGAGAAAAGTATGCAAAGAAAGCACAAGGAAGGGCATCAAAGAAAGGAGAAAGAGGAAATTGACATGTGAAAATGAGAAAAGATGATGAATGAAAAGAAAACGGAAGAATAAGGCAAGAGGAAAAAGGAAAAAAAAGGAGGAGCTTGCGGTTTAGGAAGAAATGGGAAAGAAAGGAATGGAAAAGAAGGAAAGAAAGAAAGGAGGGTGGTTTAGAAAGTTTCCTAATTGCAGTGGAGGAGATCTACAAAGGTAAAGTTGGGAGGAGGTAAATGTCAAAGGGAACAAGAGGAATACAGAGGCTGGAGGGGGAAGGCGAAGGGGTGGGAACAATAAATGGAAAAAGGAAAAGTGGAGAATGGGGGAAAGAAAGGTAGAAGGGAAGAGCAAGGAAAAGGAGGAGAAGGGGAAAGAGTTAATTTTGAAGAGGTGCAGGGGTGAGGAATAAAGGGTAAAGTGGGAAGGCAACTTTGGAAGGTTAAAAGGGAGGAAAGTGCAAGGTTTAAGAATAGGAAGGAGGTTGATGGAGGAGTGAACATGAGGGAAGAAGGGGAAGGAAGTGAAAGAATTAGGCAAAGGGAAAGAGGGGAGAGTGGGGAAGGATGGAAAGGGGGAAACATGGTGAAAATGGGAAGATGGAAGGAGGGAAGGGAGAAACCCGGTTAGGCCAAAGAGGAAGGAAGGGGGTTGAAGGGAACTAAAGCAAAGTGGTGCGGACCTTACGAAAAGGGCAAAGCTGATAAATTCTGAAATTTTAGCGGGTTGGTCCATAAGAAATTGATAATAGATACAAGTATAATTTTATTTATTAATTTATAATTTTAATTTAACAAAATGATAATGTAATACATACACTTGATTTCACTTGAATTCCTTATAAACATGGTTGTTTATAACCATGTTTTTAATAGTTATATTTATTTGCTTCTACTGACTTTTGTTTCTATTTTTTTTTGCTTATAAATGTTTCAATTTTAGTTAGTTTCGAGAATGTTGACTTAAGGAAAGTGTTTTGGTTTCACAATTTGGGTTTCGGTTTTTGTTGATTTTTGGTTGTACAATTTGGAACTAAGCATGAATGGATAGAATCTTCGCAGTTAAAACCTTCAAGGATTAAATTTGGTAAGAAAATGGAAGAAAAGATGGGAAGGATGAACGAGATTTTACCGATATCGAAGAAAGAATCGATTTTAAGGATTTCCAAGTTTCGTTGATTAGCATTTAGAGTTCATTTGGTGCCGGGAATTCCGATATGTTCAATATTTAAAGGGTCTAAATGATGAGGTATATAGATTATGGTTTTGAGTTAGTATTCGGATTGAGATCGGAGGGGAATTGGGTGGGAAAGTTAGATATTGGAATGGGAATTAGGCATTGGGAAGTTTGGGTTGGGGGTTTGGCGGGGGGGCTTATGGGCCTTGGGGATGGGGGCCCAGGGGTGGCCTCCCCCCCCCACTGGGGGGCCCCTCCCCTCCCCCTACTCCTGGCAAACCCTCCTCCGGGCCTAACCCATACGGAGCCTCCCAAAACCCTTCTTCTTGCTCCGGGGTCCCCTCAAACAAACCCTTCCAAACTCGTGCATTAGCCC